>CM077095.1:65968447-66568447 GCA_039513925.1 Platanthera zijinensis | reverse complement strand
TATTCAAGGTACCCGGGTGAAGCTCACACTGAAATCAATCAGGAAAGCACTACATCTACCAGTGATCAAGGATACATACGAAATAACTCCTTCCCAGATAATTGAAGCATTGAGCTGGTGTGGACTTGTCATAACTCGCATTTTCCCCGAATTAAATAATTATCAGAGTATGAGAAAACGCGCGTCATGATGCCACGTCAAGCAGGGGATAACTACTGACGCTCAGGCAAAACCAACTGCTACTCTTTATGAAAGAAAATCATGAGCTTAATGATTAGAAAATCAGTTATATTTTAGAGGTCGTATCCCTCGGCTCGGTGGATCACCTAGTCCACAGTTAAAAAACTATACTTGTGCGCTGCGGAAAAATACTTTATTCAGGTTTAGCATCCTAAAGGGTGTATAAGAGTTCCAAGAGAACCACTCATACTATGCAAGACTCTACATTTAATTGATATTATATATAGGAAAACGATCTTTATACGCTGCTTGGAAAATAGTGATTTAGTTTTATAAAACATGCTGATCATGAGCTTACTTATAAGAATAATTATGGTTTAAAAGTAACTAGCAACCTAGCATAAATCCTTCTCAGAGCAAGTAGACTATCTCCAGAAAACGGTAGCAGCATAAGTAATATATCCAGTACAAAGGTAAAAACTACCAGTGGCGCCAACAACCTGACACGAACCCACTGGCACATATGTATGTCTGTAAGAAAGTACTGAAAACTACCTCACCAATAAGGCAAATGGATCTCCAAAGTCCAAGAGACCACCAACACCACCACTGCAAACTAGCCACCCAACTAGCTACAGCTCAGAACCTGAGGCATTCCAAAAGAAAACAGAATACCTCAGCAAGCAAAAAAGGTAAAAACTGCATGAAGGAGTCAACCAAAGGGGGAAAAGTAACTAAAAAACATGTCGTAGAAAGAGTCACAACTGTCCAAAATAGGACGACAAGAAAATGCACTATGTGCGGGGAAACAACATCAACCCAGCTCAGGAACAACATCCTGCGGGGCCTACTAGACTACCAAGAGCCCAAAGTGCTGCAATCTACCAAGGAAGAAACTTCTAACACCCTAAACTGTGGGAGATGGTAGTAGCAAAACAACAACATGGATCCAGGTTGGAGGCAAACTCAGTCCCCCAACCACCAATTTCCATGCCAACAAGCTCAGGGGTCTACATGATAAAGCACAAGGGACCTTCCACCCCCTTGCCCAGCCCGTACCTGGAGCAAGATAGAAGAATAAGGGTGGCCTTGGCTAGATTACACAACACCTCCCCCATGAAGAGCTTCAAACCACCACTACTATCCACATCCCACGATTCGGCCTTTAGGAAAGAAAACATGGCCGACAAGGAAACTACAAATATAATCAAGAAAACTCACTCGGGAACATAAATCGAGGAAAGAGAAACAATGTTAAAGTTACTCAACACGGCTCGGCGTTGGGTGGAATACACTCAGTGCCTAACCAGACCTTGGCGTTGAGTGAGTTAGCCTCAATCAGTGCCAGAACAGCCATGGCGTTGAGTGAGGTCCACTCCCTCAACGCCTTCAGCAAAACCACAAAACCTAACAGCGGCGTTGAGTGAGTCTACCTCCCTCAACGCCGAAACAGCTTTGGCGTTGAGTGAGGTCAACTCACTCTACGCCAAAGTTCACTTCTGCAGGAGAACCCTAAGCCAACGCCAACAAGAGAAGGTCGGCGGGAATGCCGACTGATTCTCGCCAAATCGGTGGGAATGCAGGACGATTCTCGCCGAATCGGCGAGAATGCAGGATGATTCTCGACGACCGGCGGGAATCCAGAATGATTCTCGCCGAATCGGAGGGAATCAAGGATGATTCTCGCCGAATCGGCGGGAATCAAAGTTGATTCTCGCCGATCGGTGGGAATCACTGACGATACACGTCGAAATCGGCGGGAATCACTTGGTGATTCCCGTCGATTTTGACTTAGACGAAAATTTTCACTCAATCACCCCACCACTCAGCCGCAAAAGAACAAACCGAACTATGGCTTTCAGTGTGTCCACCACACTCAACGCCAAGTCCGGGCGACTTTTGGCTTTGAGTGTGTGCACCACACTCAACACCAAAACTCGAGTCTACCAAGACTAGTTCTAACCAGAGCCCTACCACAACAACCTCCCTCACTCTGTCTCTCGGCTCCAACTGCAAAAGCACCCAACTAGAACTATAAATCTGGAGTCTAAATGGTGAACACAACTAGCACGAGGAGCAAACAGCCCAAGGAGGGGGCTCATAGGAGAATCTAAGCCCTAAAACTTAGCAAGATAATAAGAGAATAAGCATGGTTTCTACCCTAGGGCTAACCGGGAAACATTCCAAAATTAAAAAGAACAACAATGGCAAGGGAAAGAATACCACTTGCCTCGATTTCCGGCGAAGCTTGGTCGGCTTTCCCTCCTCTTCGTTCTGCACTAGAAGGAGAAGCACCTAACAAGCAAACCGTACATTAATGGCGGAAAACCACAAGAACCGGAAATCCAAGTCTCCTAAAACTCCACGAAAATCAAATATCTTACCGTCGAAATGAAGATCTGAGCGAGAGCAATACAACGCCACTTTTCGGAATTGAAATCCGTCCACGAACAAGCCCGGAATCACCGTCCGAAGGGGAAGCAGGCCGACGGTTTTCCTCCGTTTTCTGCGAATAGGAGGGGCGACGGTTTTGGTCTGGTCTCGGGAAGGAGGAAGGAGAAGTGGGTCTGCCACTTCTTAACAAGGCTTTTATAATAAAAGGACACGGCTATTCGGCCCTAACCGCTGCCTAAACTGCCGGTTCACTTAATTTAAAAAGGTTTCTAATTTGTTTTTCCTAATAACACACCCAAAACGACTCGAAAACCGAACCACCTCAGAATTCGACGAAATTCACACCGTAGCTAAAATTCCACGCTACGAACACAACGGCGAAGTCGAAATTAACTTTCGACGAACAGAACTCGAGTTATACCCAAATAAAGCCAAACACAAACATTCCCCCGAGAGGCCACACCGGGTCACCCAAAACGACTCGGCTTGCTAGGGAGATATTGCCAACAGGCTACAGAATAGGGCACTCAGTTCTAAGGAGTTAAACCACACTCCACAAATGGCACAAGCCACGGAAACGCGTCGTCGTAACGCCAAATGAGAATTAAATAACCGCAGAAAAAATTGGGGGCGTTACAGTCACTCCCCCTAAAAGAAAGTTTCATCCCGAAACTTTACGCACAACACTTCTACTAAAGAAGGAAAGTAATAATCCAAACATTACAAGAAGAAAAACAAACCAAACTAATCAGGGAAACAGCTGAGGGTAAGCCTCCCTCATAGCCGACTCTAACTCCCAAGTCGCGCTCTCCAATTCCGGATTCCTCCAAAGAACTTTCACCATCGGAATAGACTTCTTTCGCAGCACCCGTTCCTGAGTATCCAAAATACGGACCGGCACTTCAACAAAAGAGAGGTTGGGCTCCAACTGGGGCACAACATCCAAGACTTGCCCACTACTGCGCATGCACTTCCGCAATTGGCTAACATGGAAAACATTATGAACACCTAGGAAGTTTGCTGGCAAATCCAACCTGTAAGCTGACACGCCAATTCGTTCCAAAATCTTAAACGGGCCCACATACCTCGGGTCCAATTTCCGATTCTTACCAAACCTCTTTACACCCACCATCGGGGAAACCTTAAGAAATACAAGGTCCCCCACAGAAAACTCCAAGGCAGACCTACGCCGATTGGCGTTCTTCTCGTACCTCTCCTGAGCTATACGAAGCTTTTCCCAAACAAGCTTCACTGCGACTTCCATTTCTTCGAGCGCATCAGGACCTAACAATGGCCTCTCACCAGCCTCAGCCCAAAACAACGGAGTTCTGCATCGCCTCCCATACAAGGCTTCGAACGGAGCCATCTGCAAACTCTCCTGATAACTATTGTTGTAAGCAAATTCCATAAGTCGCAGCCGCTCATCCCACGCTCCACCGTGGTCTAAAGTGTAGCATCGGATCATATCCTCAACTATCTGATTCACCCGCTCCATCTACCCATTAGTCTGTGGGTGGTACGCAGTAGAATACCTCAGATCCGTACACAAACCCTGCTGCAGGCTCTGCCAAAAACGAGAAGTAAACCGGGAGTCTCGATCAGAAATGATGCAAACCGGCACACCATAGAGTCGGATGACTTAATTCAAGTACAACTCTGCTATCTTCTTTATAGGGTAATCAATCTTATATGGCACGAAGTGAGCACACTTCGTCAATCTATCCACTATAACCCAAACAGAATCAAATCCCCTCGGGGATCGCGGTAAACCCGTGATGAAATCCATAGATATACTCTCCCACTTCCAAGTCGGAATCTCTAGCGGAGTCAACTTACCACCAGGAA
Organism: Platanthera zijinensis; assembly: GCA_039513925.1. Classification (NCBI taxonomy): domain Eukaryota; kingdom Viridiplantae; phylum Streptophyta; class Magnoliopsida; order Asparagales; family Orchidaceae; genus Platanthera; species Platanthera zijinensis. Next base: position 66,564,028 of record CM077095.1, on the reverse strand, counting down.
TTCCATGACCGGCCTTCACCCGCTTGCAAGTACGGCACTCCGCAACAAATCGGGCTATATCTCCCTTCATGCCATACCACCAGGCAATTTGCTTTAAGTCACGATACATCTTCGTAGATCCTGGATGATAGGCAACGCTGGATCCATGAGCCTCTCTGCAAACCATACCCCGAATGTCCCCAACCGCGGGGATGCAAAATCTGCCACGGTACTTCAAATTTCCCGCATCATCGATGGAATAATCCGGCAACTCTCCTCTCTCAGTCATGGAGTACAAGTGAAGAAGATCCGGGTCGTTCTTCTGGTGAAGTCTGGTCAAAGAAATCCAAGACGGCTCTGCCACTGACAAACTACTCTGCAGGCCACCGTATTCCACTGATATATCCATAAGGAGGAACTCTTCCACTAAATGGTCGGCGGAGAGATTAAAGATTTTACCCGTCCTCCGACTCAGGGCGTCGGCCACCACATTGGCCTTGCCTGGATGATACTGGATCTCTACATCATAATCGGCCACATACTCTAGCCACCGACGCTGGCGCAGATTTAACTCCTTCTACGTGAACACATACTTCAGGCTCTTATGGTCGGTGAAGATCTTGCACTGAACCCCATAAAGTAGGTGTCTCCACAGCTTCAACGCATAAATAACTGCTGTGAACTCGAGGTCACGCGTAGGATAATTCTTCTCATGAGTCTTCAGTTGCCTTGACCCATAGGCAATCACCTTACCCACCTGTATTAATACGCATCCCAGACCCACATGCGAAGCATCCACGTATACATCATAATCCATGCCCTCGGTAGGCAGGGTCAGGACAGGAGCAGTGCACAATCTCCTCTTTAACTCCAGGAAGGCTTCTTCGCACTTCTCGCTCCAAACAAAAGCCACGTTCTTCTGAGTCAGCTTAGTCAGAGGTGCAGCTAGGGTAAAGAAACCCTCCACAAACCTCCTGTAGTAGCCGGCTAGCCCTAGGAAGCTCCTGATCTCTTTGGGCATGCCCGGCCTACTCCAATCCATCACTGCTACGATCTTTTCCGGGTCAACCGAGATCCCATCCTCATTCACCACGTGGCCCAGAAACGAGACCTGAGGCAACCAAAATTCGCACTTGCTTATCTTGGCGAATAACTTATGGTTCCTTAACTCCGATAGAACCAAGCGCAGATGCTGTTCATGCTCCTCAGCACTGCAAGAGTAAACCAACACATCATCGATGAAGACCACCACGAACTTATCTAGGAAATCCTTGAACACCCGGTTCATCATATCCATGAACGCTGATGGAGCGTTGGTCAATCCAAACGACATCACTAAGAACTCAAAATGTCCGTGCCTTGATCTAAACGCAGTCCGTGGAATATCTACATCACGGATCCTAAGCTGATGATAGCCTGAACGAAGGTCAATCTTGGAGAAGACCATGCTACCGCGCAACTGGTCAAATAAGTCATCGATCCTCGGCAGAGGGTACCTGTTCTTGATTGTGACTTTGTTCAGCTCCCTATAGTCGATGCAAAGCCGCATTGACCCATCTTTCTTCTTTACAAATAGAACAGGAGTACCCCAAGGAGATGAACTCTGCCTGATAAACCCTTTCGCCAACAACTCATCTAACTGAACTCGAAACTCCTCTAGCTCTCGAGGGGCCATCCGGTACGGCGCCTTAGCAATAGGGCGCGTACCCGGCTCCAAATCGATCACAAACTCAACATCCCGCTCGGGAGGAAGACCAGGAAGGTCATCAGGAAAAACATCGGCGAAATCTCGTACAACTGGATTCTCCTCTAAGCGCGGTACACTAACAGCGGTCCCAACCACCGAGACAAACAAGCAAAATAGTCCGAAAGAAAAAACTTCTAAGCACATACCGCAGAGATGACAGGAGAATCCTGGCTCAGATCCGCATACACGCTTCCTGGCTGACCGTCGTCCCTGATGAAGTCCAAGCACTTCCCTTTGCACTGAATGACTGCATCATACCTGGACAGCCATTCCATGCCCAAAATAACATCGAAGTCCTCCAGATCAATCATCTTCAGGTCTGCCTTCGCAAGGAAGTCCCCCAACAAAACAGGGCAATCCAACATGCCCACATCTGACAACACAGATTCACTAGAGGGGAACTTAACACGAAAGGTATCCCGAACTCGATCTAAAGTCAACCGATGTCGCTCTACAAAGGCTCTAGCCACGAATGAGTGGGTAGCGCCGGAGTCAAACAGAACACGCGCCCAGCGGTTCTTCACCTTAAACTTCCCTATAGGAACATATATAACTAAGGAACTACCACAACAATACTACATTTTAGCAAGACAAGAATAAAACATTCAGGCTAGAAGACAACTAACCTAAGATGACCAGAGTCGAAGCTTCAGCCTTCTCGGAAGAGATCACGTTCAGCTTTCCCTTTCCCTTGCCCACATGCTGAGGTGGAGGTAATGCTTGAAGGGGCACTGCTTGTAGTGCAGGATGGACCTGAGGACACCTAGACTTGATGTGTCCCTTCTGCCAACACTAGAAACAGACCTTATCCTTGGACCAGCACTTGGCAGCATCATGCCCGGGTCGCTTGCAAACAGAATAGGTGACATCTCTCCTCGGAGTACCCTGAATCGCATGAACTTGCTCCTTCCTCTGAGCTGTTGCTCTCTTGAAACATCTCTCGAACGGGTGGCCTGACCGGCCATAGAAACTGCACACCACTTTGCTCTTCTTCCCAGGAACCGCATCCGGTACCCGGGGTTTCTTTTCGTCCACAGACTTCCTCTTATCCTTCCTACTTTGCTGTCCTCTGCTCTTCGCAGTCTCAATAGCCTCCACCTTCAGAGCAGCCTCCACTACTCCTGCGTAAGTTTCTGACCCATAAGCACTAGTCAACTGCTGCACCTCACTCCTCAAACCACCGAGAAATCGCTTAACTCGATCTGCCTCAACGCTGACCAATCCAGGGGCAAAACGGCTCAACTTGCTGAATTCTATCTCATACTCACCCACCGTGAGCTGCCTTTGCTTCAGATGGAGGAAGTCGTTCATGAGGCAGTCACGCTCGACCGAGGGTAAGAACTTCCTCAATAGCATCTCCTTGAACACTTCCCAAGAGCATCCGGTTACCAAGCTCTCCTTCTCTCTCAGCCACCAACTCTTAGCCAAACCTTTAAGCTGATAGGCGGCTATCATCACCCTCTGATCGTCTGCAATCCCTGAATATGAGAACTTCTGCTCCATGGAGATCAGCCAGTTGTCTATCACTATGAAGTCTGCCTTCCCGTCATAAGTGGGAGGGCTCAGCCTCTAAAACTGTGAGATGAAGGCCATCTCCGCTGGCACCACCACTGGAGGTCTTAAGGGTGCAGGAGGGGGAGGAACAGCAATCCCCCCTACAGGGCCTTGCACTCCCTGAGTCTAACCCGCCACAACTGCTACCAAAGACTGGATCTGGGCTCGCACCTCCACCATCTGCCTGCTCAAGGAATCGCTATTCTGCCGCAAGCTTTCGATTACCGCATCATTCTGAGCTCCAGAAGACTGACCCTCAGACAGGGGAGTTGATCTAGTCGAAGGACGTCTCGCCATCCTAAAGTTATAGCAACACTGGTTAGATCCTACTACAACGGCTAGACTCAACTACTAGTACAGACCATACATATATAGATATGAACTTAAAGCTGCTAAACTTGCTCTGGGATTTTACCTTTTACAAAACTTTATGTTATGTCCTAACCTAGGATGGTTAACCACCACCATACTAATTCTTTTGCCTAGATCTGGAATGCATGACTTTATATTATTTTTGACTCGAAAACTTATGTGTGTGCATATGTCATCCTGCCATCCTTTAGCTTGGCACGTTGTGCTTATGCCATGTTATGCTATGCATGATTGTGCTATGCATTCTAAAAAAAGTCCTAATGCATGTTATGAGCGGCGTACACATGAAAATGTTATGCATCCCATACTACATAACATTCGCATGCAACGAACAAGAAAATGTGTTAGTCGCAGCCATGTGGTGAGGTTATGCATCCCATACTACATAACCTCACAAGTTGCCCCTATGGTGGATCCATATACGAACACATATTATGCATCCCATACTACATAATATGCCCCGTATACTTCATGTTATGCTATGAGTGTAGTGTTCGTGCTTTTGCCAAGACGTGCTGATGATATATCGGTGTGTGAATGACATGATGCTGAACTACTAAAAGCAAACAAAGGAAGGTTGCCCGACTAACTTGTCAAGCAACCTCCCTATGATACCAACTGTCACAACCCGCATTTTCCCCGAGTTAAATAATTATCAGAGTATGAGAAAACGCGCGTCATGATGCCACGTCAAGCAGGGGATAACTGCTGACGCTCAGGCAAAACCAACTGCTACTCTTTATGAAAGAAAATCATGAGCTTAATGATTAGAAAATCAGTTATATTTTAGAGGTCGTATCCCTCGGCTCGGTGGATCACCTAGTACACAGTTAAAAAACTATACTTATGCGCTGCGGAAAAATACTTTATTCAGGTTTAGCATCCTAAAGGGTGTATAAGAGTTCCAAGAGAACCACTCATACTATGCAAGACTCTACATTTAATTGATATTATATATAGGAAAACGATCTTTATACGCTGCTTGGAAAATAGTGATTTAGTTTTAGAAAACATGCAGATCATGAGCTTACTTATAAGAATAATTATGGTTTAAAAGTAACTAGCAACCTAGCATAAATCCTTCTCAGAGCAAGTAGACTATCTCCAGAAAACGGTAGCAGCATAAGTAATATATCCAGTACAAAGGTAAAAACTACCAGTGGGCTCCAACAACCTGACATGAATCCACTGGCACATATGTATGTCTGTAAGAAAGTAATGAAAACTACCTCACCAACAAGGCAAACGGATCTCCAAAGTCCAAGAGACCACCAACACCACCACTGCAAACTAGCCACCCAACTGGCTACAGCTCAGAACCTGAGGAATTCCAAAAGAAAACAGAATACCTCAGCAAGCAAAACAAGGTAAAAACTGCATGAAGGAGTCAACCAAAGGGAGAAAAGTAATTGAAAAACATGTCGTAGAAAGAGTCACAACTGTCCAAAATAGGACGACAAGAAAATGCACTACGTGCGGGGAAACAGCATCAACCCAGCTCAGGAACAACATCCTACAGGGCCTACTAGACTACCAAGAGCCCAAAGTGCTGCAATCTACCAAGGAAGAAACTTCTAACACCCTATGTTGTGGGAGATGGTAGTAGCAAAACAACAGCATGGATCCGGGTTGGAGGCAAACTCAGTCCCCCAACAACCAATTTCCATGCCAACAAGCTCAGGGTTCTATATGATAAAGCACAAGGGACCTTCCACCCCCTTGCCCAGCCCGTACCTGGAGCAAGATAGAATAATAAGGGTGGCCTTGGCTAGATTACACAACACCTCCCCCATGAAGAGCTTCAAACCACCACTACTATCCACATCCCACGATTCGGCCTTTAGGAAAGAAAACATGGCCGACAAGGAAACTACAAATATAATTAAGAAAACTCACTCGGGAAAAAAAATCGAGGAAAGAGAAACAGTGTTGAAGTTACTCAACACGGCTCGGCATTGGGTGGAATCCACTCAGTGCCTAACCAGACCTTGGCATTGAGTGAGTTAGCCTCAATCAGCGCCAGAACAGCCATGGCGTTGAGTGAGGTCCACTCCCTCAACGCCTTCAGCAAAACCACAAAACCTAACAGCGGCGTTGAGTGAGTCTACCTCCCTCAACGCCGAAATAGCTTTGGCATTGAGTGAGGTCAACTCACTCTACGCCAAAGTTCACTTCCGCAGGAGAACCCTAAGCCAACGCCAACAAGATAAGGTCGGCGGGAATGCCGACTTATTCTCGCCGAATCGGCGGGAATGCAGGACGATTCTCGCCGAATCGGCGAGAATGTAGGATGATTCTCGATGACCGGCGGGAATCCAGAATGATTCTCGCCGAATCGGCGGGAATCAAGGATGATTCTCGCCGAATCGGCAGGAATCAAGGTTGATTCTCGCCGATCGGTGGGAATCACTGACGATACACGTCGAAATCTGCGGGAATCACTTGGTGATTCCCGTCGATTTTGACTTAGACGAAAATTTTCACTCAATCACCCCACCACTCAGCCGCAAAGAACAAACCGAACTATGGCTTTGAATGTGTCCACCACACTCAACGCCAAGTCCGGGCGGCTTTTGGCTTTGAGTGTGTGCACCACACTCAACACCAAAACTCGAGAGTCTACCAAGACTAGTTCTAACCAGAGCCCTACCACAACAACCTCCCTCACTCTCTCTCTCGACTCCACCCACAAAAGCACCCAACTAGAACTACAAATCTGGAGTCTAAATGGTGAACACAACTAGCACGAGGAGCATACAGCCCAAGGAGGGGGCTCATAGGAGAATCTAAGCCCTAAAACTTAGCAAGATAATAAGAGAATAAGCATGGTTTCTACCCTAGGGCTAACCAGGAAACATTCCAAAATTAAAAAGAACAACAATGGCAAGGGCAAGAATACCACTTGCCTCGATTTCCGGTGAAGCTTGGTCGGCTTTCCCTCCTCTTCGTTCTGCACTAGAAGGAGAAGCACCTAACAAGCAAACCGTACATTAATGGCGGAAAACCACAAGAATCGGAAATCCAAGTCTCCTAAAACTCCACAAAAATCAAATATCTTACCGTCAAAATGAAGATCTGCGCGAGAGCAAGACAACACCGCTTTCGGAATCGAAATTCGTCCACGAACAAGCCCGGAATCACCGTCCAAAGGGGAAGCAGGCCGACGGTTTTCCTCCGTTTTCCGCGAACAGGAGGGGCGACGGTTTCGGTCTGGTCTCGGGAAGGAGGAAGGAGAAGTGGGTCCGCCACTTCTTAACAAGGCTTTTATAATAAAAGGACACGCCTATTCGGCCCTAACCGCTGCCTAAACTGCCGGTTCACTTAATTTAAAAGGGTTTCTAATTTGTTTTTCCTAATAACACACCCAAAACGACTCGAAAACCGAACCACCTCGGAATTCGACAAAATTCGCACTGTAGCTAAAGTTCCACGCTACGAACACAACGGCGAAGTCGAAATTAACTTTCGACAAACAGAACTCGAGTTATACCCAAATAAATCCAAACACAAACATTCCCCCGAGAGGCCACACCGGGTCACCCAAAACGACTCGGCTTGCTAGGGAGATATTGCCAACAGGATACAAAATAGGGCACTCAGTTCTAAGGAGTTAAACCACACTCCACAAATGGCACAAGCCACGGAAATGCGTCATCGTAATTCCAAATGAGAATTAAATAACCGCAGAAAAAATCGGGGGCGTTACAGGACTGAATCCCAATAGTAAGATTGGTTCATCTATCAATAGAAAAGGGATGAATTCCCAAGGAAAATTTCTTTCAGAGGTAGTGGGCAAAGTAATTATCTGCAAAACAGGTGGACATGATTGGATTTCTGCCCACATGTTCAATCTGATGGTGAGAATCATATTCAAGATAAACACTGACTGGATAGCAGTAGTATTTGATAAACTACAAGAAGGAATAAAGAAACCTAATCTAGGAAGGATCCTAAGCCTATGCTTAACATCACTAATTCCAGATGTTCTGAATCAAGCAAATGGCTCTAAAATAAATCACATGAAAAAATGGATGTAAGGATACTATCAAGATGGGACAGAGTTCTGACCAAGGAAGTCCCTACTCCCAAGGAGCAAACTAAAAAGGACAAGAAGAAAAAGAAAGTTATTGTATAGGCTGATTCCTCCAGTGATTCTGAAGAGGAAGTGGTCTTTAGTTCTGATGAAGACCAGCACCAACAGGAAGCACATGATCAAATAATGGACAGTGAGCCCCAGGAGCAACAAGTTGACTCCACTCAAGGGGGAGAAAACCTAGAAAAAAGAAACTGAGTTGCATGCCCAAGGGGGAGGTATTGATAATGCTGTCCTTGATAGTGACTTAGTTGTAGACACAATAATGAATGTTGTATCTAAAATCAACTCTGCAGCTGAAGTAAATGATAAGAATGATGCTCAAAATGAGCCAGTAAGTATCTTCTCCACAGACTAGTGATGTATTATAGTATTCTCCTCAAAAATTGTTCGAAGGGACACTTTTGTTTATATAACAAAAGAGGTCTTTCCAGTGGGATTAGTCTGTAAAGTAGTTCTTTTTAAAAAAAACTAATTTTATTCCTTCTAAACAGATACATCAGGAATTTACAATGAAAGAATTGTTTCCTGATCCTCTTACTGATAGGACTGAGGGGGAGGAAATTAAAAAAAGAAAAGGAAATTCTAAGGACTGAGGGGGAGTTATCCAAGGATACCCCAGCTGAAAAGGAAACTGTTGATATTAAAAGTACATCTGAATCTTCTGAAGATGAAGAAGACACATTGGCTAAGAAAAGAAAGCTGGTTGTGTTAAAGATGAAGAGTTCTGGATACAAGAAGGCTTTGGAAGTGGGAACAGTACCATCTACATCAACTGTGGACTTCAGTTCTTTACTGGTCCAGATGCAACTAAAACTGGATAATCAAAGACAATCTATAGAGCAATATGTGGATGAAACTCACAAGGAGTTACAGTTTCAGTTGGCCCAGGACATCAAATCCATTAGATTTGAAGTAAATCAACATAGGAAGGAGATGGCAGATTGCTTCCATAAAGGAGGTAATGTTGTGGTGTTTCTGGCCGAGCAACAGAAAAATATCCAAGCTAAAGTGGATGAAATTGAAGTGAAGCAGGGATATGTACTTGATAATCAGATAAGGATGAATGAAAATCTCAAGGATTCCCATCATGAAATATTGAAAAAGCTCACTGATTCTAGCACTACTCTGAAGGATGAAATCTCAAAGCAAATCCAGGAAGATATATCTGCTATCAAAGCCACATTTCAAGAATCTCAAGAGAAAATTACAACTTTCCTGACAAAATTCAGAGCTTATTTTAAAGTGGGAACTGAATATATAGCTGATCATGTTAGGTTCCAGAAAGAAGATTTGAGAGATCATATTGCAAGAGAAGTCATAAAGGGGGAGAGAGTACTAGTTAAAGCCAGCTCTGACCATGCTAAATGAAATACGAATAGTATCAGAGCTACTCTTGGATATCCTCCTCTTTGTGATGATGCTAATGTAGCTGAGTCTTGGATACAACCTGAATATTTTGTATGTGATCAGCCTGAAGTTTCTCAGTTGATCTACCCCCCAGCTGATTTTGAAATGGTTCAAGAAGAAGTGCTGAAAATGTATAGTCCTCCACAAGAGGCACAAAATGTAATTCTGGAAACAGTTGAAATATCAGAAGCTGCATTGGAAGCTCAGAAGGAAGATCAACTTTCCAAGAAGAGATTCAGAGAGCAGGCTGAGCTGAAGCCAGATTTTGAACAGTAGATCCAACCTTCTAGAAATATCATACTTATTGCATGGAAAGCTGTTAAGGATAAAACCCATGACAGGGGTAAGTGGTATTCTGAGCAAGAATGGAATAAATATCAAGCTTTATAAGAGGCAATTCTTTAGCATAGAAGAAGTGTTAAGGCTAGGAAGCTACCTGTTAATGCTAAAGATCCAAGCAAGTACTTCCCCAAACCTTTCCACTATTTTGAAAGACAGAAGATCAAGGCTGAAGAATTGAAGAAGAAAGCTCTCAAAGGGAAAAAGCCAGCTGAAGATGCTATACCCTCTGTGCAGGCTAAAATAAGCCTGGTAAAGGAATAGTTATTAAGGAGCCTAGTTAATAATAGGATTGCTAGGTTTATGTATTAGAACAATGTCCTAATTTATTTCTTTTGTTCTATAAGAAATTCATGTAAACCAAAGTTTTTCTGATTAATGAAATCTGTTTCTGTATTTAGTGTTTGTTGTTTACATTGATTATGTAATATCCTGCTCTGAAATGTTTTTGCTTCTATTACAATTTTATTTTATCTTAAGAGATGTATATCTTTGACTAGGGGTTATGACTTCTCCAAATAGAGAGAGATTGTTGGGTACAATGGAAAATGTGTACTAGATTTAGAGAAGCCAAAACTTAGTCAATGATATGCATCAATATGTATTTGATAGAAGTTTGAGTTTCATTGTGCAGGTTTAAAAATTTGAAGGAAAATTTTCTAAGTACAAGTGTCGACACTTGTGAAGAAACTGTGTCGACACTAAGGAAACTTGTGTCGACACTCAAGCAAGCTGTGTTAACACACAGGCAAATTGTATCGACACTCAGGGAAGTTGTGTCGAGACCCAGAATTTGTGTCGACACTTATAAAGAAGCTGTGTCGACACTCAAAACTTTATCGACACCTAAAGAAGCAATTGTGTCGACATCTAGAATTGTGTCGACATCTTAAAACAGAATAGTGTCGATACTTAAATCAGAAGATGAGTTGACACTAAGGAGCTATGTCCTCACCTGAAGACTTGTGTCGACACACCAACTCTCAAAAGGCTATGTCGAGTTCAGAAGTAATTATGTCGACACACAAGATTTGTGTCGACACACACTCAACGCCATTTGACAAACACTCAACGCCATCTGTCTGCAATATGAAATGTCGAGATAAGAAGCTGCTGTGTCGACACACAGGACTTGTGTCGACACATACAACAAAAAGCAGTATCGATAAGTAGAAGTTTGACTATGTCGACACTTGGAGTAATTGTGTCGATACCATGAAGACTTGTGTCGACACTTTGAGTATTTGTGTCGACACCTTGAAGACTTGTGTCGACACTTAGCCAATATGTGTTGATATATGTGGAGCAGTCTGCTGTGTGTTGTGTGCTGAGTTGGAAAGACACAGAAGAACCTGGTGACTTGACAACTTTCATAACTAGTCGGTCTGACACTAGTGTCAAAACTGTCAGAAGTCTGTTATGAACCGGATCAGCCGGTAATCATGGAGCAAGATCTATATAAGATCCAGATCGTAAATGACAGACATATACAGAAACACAACAACGTGAAGCATCTATAAGAAGAATTCTGACAGATCAAGGGCTGTCTGCAAGAAAGATTCAGAGTTCTATCTGAATTTTAAGGAAGAAGTTGATTGAAGATCATCTTCATCAACAGAGAAGATCCAACTTATTTTTTTTCTAACCAAGAAGCTTTGAAAAGCTAAGTTAGGTTGGATCGGAAGGATCAGTCAATCCAAGATCTGATCAAGAAGACAACATCAACAGAGAAATCTAGCTGGTGAAGTTTTATGATACTTATTACTCACAATTTCTTGTAGGATCTATTTATAGATCTGAGATTTTAAGCCTAAAATTATAAAGGCTGAGGTAGGGTTGTATGGCTGAGGTAGGACTTGTGGTAAGTCTGAGTTGTAAGACTAATTATAAAGGATGAGGTAGGGCTGAGGCCTGAGGTAGGATTCTAGAGAAGAATCTGAGGTAGGACTTGTGTTAAGTCTGAGGTGTAGGAACCATCCGTGGTTCTGAGATTGTAAGATCTATGGATCTGAGACAGTAGAAGGAAGTCAGGCTGAATCTAGTTATCTGCTGGATAGGCGAAGGGGGAATGTGGATGTACCCATATCTTGGGGAACAACTATAGATCTGGTGTTTGCTATGTTGCATTTTATTTCTGTAGATAGAATTATTCTTTGCTAAAGAAAGTTACAAATATCTATTTGCCTTAAAATCAAAAAAGGCTCAAAAAGATTAGAACCTATTCACCCCCCCCCCCCTCTAGGTGTTTAGGCTCTTGAAACAAAATCTTTCACAAACCCACAAGGTGCACTTTTGACCTAAATACCCAATTTAGTGCAAAACTTGGGTTTACTCATTTCCAAACTAAATAAACTCTAATTGAGGTGAATATTTATACAAAACCTCATGATGACCCTAAAAACCACTCACCAAAATTTGGGATGATTTGGAGGTCATTAGGTCTCCTAATTAATCTACCCTAAGATTATTAAATATTTTCTAAAACTATATAAAAATTATCTCCAAAAATTCCCATTTTTGGACAGGACTTAGGTATAGGTTATGGTGACTCCCTATCCAAATTTCAGGTCATTTCGACAAGGGATGAAGTGAGGGCTCTCATTTTAGTTTCTGTCTAATCCTAGGTATAGACCCCACCAAAATGAGTGCCCTGGTCAAACCAGGCACCCAAATTGGTTCAAACAAATTTTAAAATAGAGTACACCCCTAGGTCTATAACTTTTATATTTACCACTTTTTCTTTAGGTGACCCTAGGTATTTTTAATAAATAAAAACATTAAATATATATCCTGTGACAGAAATGAAATGAAATGAATATATAACCTATAGTTTAAATATTTTTCAGCACAAATCTTGGCGCAAGATGGACGGCTTCTAGTCATCGTCTACCTCCAGCTGACAGCCAGGATCATCCTGACCTGGAGCCACTTCCCGGCCTAATTCCCCGCCATACGACCACCGCCCTGGCCAGCAATCGCCACCACAACCTCCGTCGAGGTGGTGGTTATCGTCAAGCGGCGGCACAGCCGCCGGAGGGGCTTTTTCCGGCAATCCCTACGAGAGGAAATTTCCCAAAAAACCAGGAAATTGAAAGCTTGGATCGGGCTCAATTGAGACTGATCTTCATTCTAACAGAAACCTAAGATCTACCCATAGAGTAAGGAGTGGAGGAGGACCATTATGGTGGTCTAAAGTCGCGTCGATCGTCGGGTCATCATGGTGGTGGTGGCTCCGCTCGGGTTTCTTCAACTACATAGTGGAAGGGCTCGAATTCTTCAGGTAAATGGTGGGGAAAACTCCTCTCAGGCCACTGATGGTGTTTAAAGCCTTAGTTAGGGAGGGGAGAGGCCAAGTCATCAATGGCCATTAATGGCCATTGAAAGCTTGGCTCGGCCATGGTGGTTCTCCTCCCCTAGCCACTGCCATGGTCGGGAAAACCCTTGGCCTCCTCTTAACTGAGCAGGGGAGATGATTCAAGAAGGAGGAGAGGGTTCTTGGCCATCCTAGCCATGAATGGCCCCTCCCTTCATTTTCTCTCTCCTCCATTAAAGGGAGAAAATGAAGTTTCCTCTCTCCTACTCATCATGGCTGACTTGGTCAACCCATTTAGGCTATTTGCAGTCCACTAATTCATATCATCATATAATTAAGAGTTGGTTAGCCCTTATGAAAGAGGGCTTGAGCTTGGGTTAGCCCATTTGGGCTAAGTTGACCTAAATTGGACTAAGGTTGACCTTGGTCCTTTTGAACCTTTTTGGTTGACCCCAATGTGTTCTTGGTGACCCATTGGCCTCCCCTAGGGACTAGTAAGGGATTTCTTGGCACTTTGGGGGTCACTTAACCCTTAGGAAGGGTACTTTGACCAAGTTTGGGCTAGAGTTGTCTTTGGTCAACATGACCATTTGGGTTGACTCCAAGGGGTCCTTGGTGGCCCCTTGGCTTCCCTTAAGGTCTAGGAAGAATTATGTAGGATTAACTTGCACACTGAAGGTTCCTTGCCCCTTAGTTAGGGCACTTTGACCACTTTAGGGCTAGGGCTGACTTGGGTCAACTCAGGCTCTAGGGTTGACCCCAATGGATTTTGTGACGCATTGACCCCACAATAGGTCTAAGAAGACCTTGGTAGGGTTGGTAGGGCTCATTAAGGGCTCATTGCCCTTAGTTAGGGCACCTTGCCCAATTAAGGCCTAGGATAATCCTAGGTCAACTTCGCCACCCTGGGTTGACTCCAATAGACCCTTAGGGCCTTTCAATAGATTGGTGAGGTCATGGTGGGGTCTTGGAGTCAAGTTGAAGCCTCATGATCATCCTAAACTAGGGTTTAGGAATCTAATATTTGCAGACCATAATGATCTCACTTATATTCCTAGGTCCACTTGGTCTTCTTGGGCTTCCTAGGGTTTTGTCATGACCTAGTCATGACAAAACCATTCCTAGGGGGTATAGTTGTCTGAGGGATGTTACAAATCTCAATACATAAACAAAAAATTTTGTCCTTGAAATTCTAGTTAGGCTTACGGGGTTTCAAGTATGAAAAGTAAATTGTAACATCCCGAGTGGTTGTGAGGCATACCTGACTGAAAAGCTCTGGGTACTTTTGTTGCATCAGATCCTGCGGCTCCTAGGTGTGCTCCTCCTGACCGTGATTCCTCCACAGGACCTTGACTAACGGAACCTTCTTGCGACGCAAGACTCATATCACCTTGTCGTCAATCCGAACCGGCTCTAGGTGAACTAACCGATTAGATGCTACCAGCTCATCTGTGGTCGTAATCTGCTGCTCCGGTCATAGTAGAGCCCTCCTAAGAGAGGATACATGGAACACGTCATGTAGACCCGCCAACTCCGGTGGTATCTCCAGCATGTATGCTAAGGGACCGATCTGCTCTAGGATCCTTTAAGGACCCATATATCTCGGGCTAAGCTTCTTCTTTCGACCCCGCAACCGTGAAACTCCATACATCGGTCAGATCTTCAAGAATACCTGGTCGCCCCCCCCCCCCCCACCTAAAAATCCACTTGACGATGTTGAGCGTCGTAATACTTAGCCTATCTGCTCTGAGCCTCTAACATCATGTCCCGTATTAGCCTCACCTGAGCCTCTGTGTCCTCAACAAACTCCGAGCCCAAAGCCTTCGGATCCTCAACTTGTATCCATGACATCGGAGTCCTGCACCTTCTTATGTATAGGGCCTCATAAGGAGCCATCCCTATGCTGGATTGGTAGCTGTTATTATATGAGAACTCGACCAGTGGCAACAGCTTCTCCAAAGGCTCTCCGCAATCCAGAATGCATAGTCGTAGTAGATTTTCCAAAGTATGAATTGTGCATTCCGTCTGCATGTCAGTATGGGGATGAAAAGTTGTACTGAATGTCAGCTGAGTGCCCAAGTAAGTCTGCACTGATCGCCACTCCCTAGATGTAAACCGTCCATCCCGATCCGATACGATTTCCCTGAGTACGCCGTGATAACGGACAAACTTCTCCACAAACTTCCATACTAACACACAAACCGAGTCATCCTTCCTGATTAGGATAAATCTAGCTACTTTCGTAAGCCGATCGACGATTACCCAGATCGAATCGTTCCCAATTCGCGATCGGGGAAACCCAAGTATAAAGTCCATCGCGATATCATCAAACTTCCACTCCGGCACCGGGAGTGGTTGTAGCAATCCTGTGTGGTTCCTGCACTCCGCCTTCACCATCTGGCATGTCTCGCAGTGGATCACGATGTAGGTGATATCCTTCTTCACGCCCGGCCAGCACATGGTCTTCTTCAGATCTGCAGTCATCTTCGTAACTATCGGGTATATCGAATACTGGCTGTACAACCCCATATTCGCTGGGTAGAACCCAGAAGCTTCAATGGTCTGAGTTGGGCTAGCCTCGGGCTAGCCCAAGGGCAAATCAACAGAGTTCCCGCTTCTTAAGGGGCTCCTGCCTAGCTGTAGGCGAGACCCTTCGCGCCAGGTTTCGGGCTTCAGCCTAGGCGAGTTTCTGCCTTGAGGGAGCTCCCGCCCAGAGGTAGGCGAGAGGGCATTGGGTGAGCCTTCAGCGACAATAGCATTAAGACCACCAAGGGCGAGAACCTTCTTGGCTGGAGCTCTCGCCAAGGTAGGCTCAATTGGGACCCGGCGAGAGCCTTCTCGGCCGGAGTTCTCACCAGGTGGGTCCATGTGCTAGGGCCTGGCGCCCAGGAAAAGATTATTTTATTATTTCATTATCCTCGGGTTCAATTACCTATATGCCCCTGGGATGACAGCGGGATTTCGCTATTGGCAGACCCATCAGGGGTATTTCAGTATTTTCAGGTCAGGAAAAGACTATAAAAAGACCCATAGGGGCTCTTTGGAAAGCAGGCTTTCATTATTCTCTAACTCCAGTGCTTTCTGAAGAGCTCCCAGTCCAGCTATTGGTTTCGGAGGGGAAGCTCTCAGAGATCTTCCGGGTGTGAGGTGGGACCTCCCAGCTGAGGCTTTGGGTCAGTCTTAGGACCTTAGCAGCTAGTCAGGGGTCGAGGTTTGAGAGAAGTAGGCATCGGCTGCACTTTGGTTTGTGAACATTCGTTGAGGTCAATTTTGGCTTCTACAGTTCTGGTGCGGTGAGCGTGGAAGCAGTCGGTGCAAGAAAATCTTGAGTTGAGTCCCATGGCAGGAGATGAAGGTGAAGGATCTGGCGCAGGAGGATCCCCCACCCGGGGAGAAGAGGCGACAAGGAAGATGTTAGAGGATTTCAGGCGAGAGGTCATGCAGACGATCAGCTTGGCCTTCTCGGCAAGGAATGAGTGGGAGACGCCGCAGGTTCCTGTGGAGGGGGTTCCGCTGTTAGGCAAGAATGCTCCAGGGCAGCGCCCCGGGAAGAAAGTCCCGGTGGAGGCAGGCGAGAGGGATGTGGCTGCGTGGGAGCTTTTCCCAGGCCAGCGTCCCGGAAAGGAGGTTCCGGTGGATCTGGGCGAGAGGGAGTGACAGTGCGGGAGCTCTTCCCCGGGCACGGTCTCGCGGATCGGTCCAGCCAGCCGAGGTCGCGGGATGGGCCCTCTCGCCAGGCAGGGGGCGAGACCCCTTTTAGTGAGCTCATCTTCTCGGCTCCAGTGCCGGAGGGGTTCAGGGAGCCGGATATGACCTACTACACTGGGAAGGATGACCCGGTTCAGCACGTGCAATGGTTTGAGGATGTGGTGTCGATAAGGCAGATGTTGGATGCCTTCAAGTGTAGGCTTTTTGCCATCACTCTGAAAGAGAAAGCCAGGGACTGGTTCCACCAGTTGCCGGCGAGCTCGATTTACAGTTTTGAGGATCTGCGCAGGGGTTTTCTGTTGAGGTTCTCGACTTCGAAGAAGCGGAAGAAGGAGGCTGAGTGCCTGTTTACAGTGAGGCAGAAGCCGGAGGAGACGCTGGGTCATTATGTTGACCGTTTCCAAGAGGAGATTCTCCTGGTCCAGGAGGTCCCGGGGTATGCACTGATGCTTGCCTTCACCCTAGGGTTGAGGCCGGGGTTTTTTAGCATGGAGTTGAAGAGAGTGCCCCCTCTCTCTTTTGAGGAGCTCATGGAGAGGGCGGCAAAGGAGATAGACTTTGAGAGGGCAAACCCTGCGTTTGTGAGGAAGCTGGCTAGGTTGGCGGAGGATGATGTGAAGGAGCCGGCAGCAGGGAGGCAGAGGGAAGTGAGAGAGCAGAGGGAACCAAGGGAAGATAGAAGGAGAGAAGAGCCCCGAGGGCAGGGGCAGCAGTATGGGGAGCCAGGGAGCTGAACAACCGATTGGGTTGGAGGCCTCAGGAAGGTCGCCCCCAGGGCCAAGGGGGTCTTCAAGGAAGAGACAACTTCCGGGAGACAAGAAGACTCGAGCAGGGAGGATTGAGGCAGGGACCGAGGGGTCACTTCCCACCACCGTAGGAGGCCATGGAGGTGGGAAGAGGAAGAGAAAGAAGAATTCGAGGAGTAGGGAGAAGGGGAGGAGGAGAAGGAAGAGGCGGTAGGGTGGCGTTGCCCTATTGTGACTTCCACCAGGAGGAAGGTCACGCAACGGCCACCTGACCAGAGTTTTTGGAGATGATGGAGGCAAGAGGAGCCGGAAGGCAAGATCCGCTGCAAGGATCGTCGAGGTGTAGCACGGAGAGGTTGAGGATAGATGTGAAGATAGGGTCGATGTGGGGACCCGAGGGGGATCGAAGTGATCCATGGGGGAGTAGGGATCGAGGCAACCCGCAAGGGGAGCCTTCAAACCATGTTCTGCAGAGGGGTCGCCTCGACCTCCCTAGCTCCCCCCCCAGAAGAAAAAATCACCTTCTCATCCGCGGATATGACAGACTACGAAGACCCGTTCTGCGACGCACTAGTAATCCAGACAGTGGTGGAGAACTTCACAGTCTCCCGGATACTGGTGGATAACGGGAGCTCCGTGAACGTGATCTTCAAGAAGGCCTTCGATTAGATGAGGGGGAGTGGGCCTGCATGTGAAGCTTGGGGGCGTCTCATGGAACTGTAGGTTCGTGATTGTAGATGCCCCAAGTAGCTACAACGCCATCTTTGGGCGTCCTCTCATCAGCGCCTTTCGCTGTGTCCCCTCCTCATTTCATCAATGCCTCAAGTTCAACAACGGAGGGGTACAGGTTAGGATAAGGGGGATCCGAAGGTGGCAAGGCAGTGCTATATGATGGCGGTAAACACCGTGTCGTGGATGGCTGAGGCGGAGGAGCTGGAGAAAGAGATGGCAGGGCAAGAAGGAAGTATAGAAGTGGAGGAGGTGAGCCCGTAGGATGCAGAGGACTTGATGATGGAGGAGGTAGTAGAGCTAGAAGAGATGAGCCTGGGAGAGGCAAGGGAAGGAGAGCAGAGGCAAGGAGAAGGCCTGGTGGAAGCGATGGGGGTTGATGAGGTCGGAGGAGAAGAAGATGAGCAGGAGGAAGCAAGGGCAGGATGGGAGCGGTCGAGGCTGGAGCCGGCCGAGGAAGTGGAGGAGATGGAGGTACTCACCAGAGCGGGGCAAGTACAGAAGGTGTGGGTCAGCGGAGGCTTAAGCCTCAAGGACCAGGGGCGGATGCTAGCTTGCATCCAGATCAACATCGACATCTTCGCTTGGAGCGCGACAGACATGTCGGGCATCGATTCGTACGTAGCTTGCCATCGCCTGAACCTGGACCCGAGGACTCGCCCCACGCGCCAGAAGATGAGGGCCATCGCCACCAAGCTAGAGGAGCCCATCCGAGAGGAGGTCAGGAAGCTTCTGGAGGCAGGCTTCATCTCGGAGATCCAGCATCTAGGCTGGATCTCCAATGTGGTAATGGTAAAGAAAGGGGGAGGAAAGTGGCGTATGTGTATCGATTTTTCCTTATTAAATAAATCATGCCCTAAGGATTGCTACCCCCTGCCTCGAATCGACGCGCTGGTTGATTCAGTCGTTGGTTTTTTTGTTATGAGTTTTTTGGATGCTTTTTCAGGTTACCACCAGATCCGGATGCACCCTCCCGATGTCAAGGATGTCTCCTTCATCACGAGAGAGGGATGCTTCAGCTATAAGATGATGACCTTTGGTTTGAAAAATGTAGGGGCAACATACCAACGCAT
The DNA here is from genome assembly GCA_039513925.1 of Platanthera zijinensis. Lineage (NCBI taxonomy): Eukaryota > Viridiplantae > Streptophyta > Magnoliopsida > Asparagales > Orchidaceae > Platanthera > Platanthera zijinensis. The sequence continues at coordinate 66,544,965 of CM077095.1, read as the reverse complement.
GATGGATCGAGTCTTTCGAGACCAAAGGGGGAAGAATCTAGAGGTCTACGTTAATGACCTGCTGGTCAAAAAGCAAAGGCGTGGATTCCCATTTGCGGGACTTGGAAGAGACGTTCGCCACCCTGCGGAGGTTCAAGATGAGGTTAAACCCCTTGAAGTGTGTCTTCGGGGCCAGTCGCGGGAAGTTTCTCGGACACCTCTTGACTCCGGCAGGGGTAGAACCTAATCCGGACAAGGTGAAGGCTATATTGGACTTGGAGTCACCTCGCAATGCCAAGGAGGTCCAGCGCTTGACGGGAAAGTTGGCTGGGCTAAGCAGGTTCCTCTCTCGATCCGGGGATAGGTGCTCTTTTTTCTTCAAAGTGCTCCGCGGTAATCAGGTATTCGAATGGACGGTCGAATGCGAAGAGGCCTTCCAGGGGCTGAAGAAGCAACTCTCCCAGGCCCCGCTGCTCTAAAGCCCCAAGGAAGGGGAAGACCTGGCCTTGTATCTCGGGGTGGGGGTGGAATCTGTGAGCTCCGTCTTGGTTAGGGAAGAAGGGAAGAAGCATCTACCCGTCTATTATGTAAGCCGAATCCTGAAAAAGGCGGCGCTCCGCTACCCCATCCTGGAGAAGCTGGCTTATGCCTTGGTCGTTTTGGCAAGGAAGCTTCGTCCATACTTTCAAGCGCACTCGATTAGGGTGGTCACTGACCATCCTCTTCGCAAGATCTTTGAGGGGGTAGAGCACTCGGGAAGGCTGGCAAAGTTGTCTATCGAACTAAGCGAGTTCGACATCTCGTTCGTCCCGAGACTCTCCATCAAAGCTCAGGCCGTGGCGGACTTCCTGGCAGACTATGTCACGGAAGCTGAGAATGAGGAGCCGATGCCCCACGAAGTATGGAAGATGATGGTCGATGGGGCCTCGGGAAGGCACTCCTTGGGAGGGGGTGTAGTGTTGGTAAGTCCTCAAGGGGTTACCATAGAATAGGCGGTAGCTTTCCACTTCCCTGTTACCAATAATCAGGCGGAGTATGAGGCTGTGATAGCCGGCCTTCGATTGGCAAGGAAGTTGGAGATCCAGGAAGTGGAGACCTTCACGGACTCGATGGTGGTAGCGTCGCAGATCAGAGGGGAGTTTGAGGCTTGGGATCCTACCCTCGTGAAGTATCTATCCAAGGTAAGGGAAATCATCGGAGGGTTCCGTTCCTTCTCTATTCAACACGTTCCCAGGGAGGAAAGCACAACAGCTGATCGGTTGGCGAAGTTTGGGCCTCGGGGAGGAGGAACCTTAACTGAAATTTTCCGGCCAGCGATTGAAGAGGGGGAGTTGATGGAGGTGGGTCGGCGATCCTTATGGGTGGACCCATTGGTGACCTTCCTTACCACAGGCGAGCTATAAGAGGGGGTTAAGGAGGCGAAAAGCTTTAGGCGAAAGGCAACCCACTACCTGATGTTGGAAGGGGGCTTGCACCGGAAGATGTTATCGGGGCTCCTCGCGAGATGTGTGACCGAGGAGGAGGTCCCGAGAATACTGGAGGAGGTACATTCGGTAGAGTGCGACAGTCATTCGGGAGGAAGAACGTTGGAGGAAAGGGTGATAAGACAAGGATACTTCTGACAGACCTTGAGGAAGGATACAGTCGAGTTTGCAAAGAGATGTTTGAAATGTCAAGTACACGCCCCCCTCCAGCTCTTATCCGCACAAAGGCTTCGAAGTATCATGGCCCCATGGCCCTTCGCCATTTGGGGAATGGACCTAGTTGGACCCTTTCCTCCAGCCAGTGGGCAGAGGAGGTTCCTCCTAGTCATGATCGACTACTTCTCAAAGTGGCTGGAAATCAAATCCCTAGCCAATGTTACCTCCCAGGTCATCAGGAACTTCATTTGGGGGGAAATCATATGCAGGCATGGGCTACCCCAAGCGATAGTGACGGATAGTGGTCCTCAGTTTGCCAGTGAAGAGTTCATCAGCTTCTGCGCCCAACTGGGGATTGACCTCAAGTTTGCCTCTGTCCATCACCCCCGGAGCAACGGCCAGGTGGAAGCGGCGAACAAGATCATCGTGAACTTGCTCAAGAAGAAGGTGGAGAACCTGAAGGGCAACTTGGTAGAGCAACTCCCTTCCATCCTGTGGGCCTTGCGAACTACTCCGAACACGGCCACAGGGGAGACCCCCTTCAAGCTCTCTCATGGGCGTGAGGCGGTCCTCCCAGTGGAATTCAAGGTTCGATCTCCACGGGTCGCAACCGCGGGTGAGGGAAGCGAAGCTTGGAGGTTGGAGAACGAGGAGGGATTGCGCCTCTCGTTGTATATGGTGGAAGAGCTACGGGATGTCGCTGCCATCAGACAAGAAGAGATAAAAAGGCGAATGGCCAGGTACTTCTATAAACACATTAGGGTTAAGCAATTCGACGAGGGGGACCTAGTGCTAAAAAAGGTCGACGCAGCAGGAAGGTCGGCCCCTGTGGGCACGCTCAACCCCAGCTGGGAAGGGCCTTACATAGTAGAGAAGGCTTTGGCTAATGGGGGTTACAACCTCCAGGATGTGGAGGGAAGGACCTTGAGCCACACCTGGAACGGTGATGACTTAAAACGTTTCTACCCTTAAAGGGAGAGAAGGATTGTAATACGGTGAATAAATATTATCATTTCAAAGTAGTCTTTTCAGAATGTTGACTCTCTAAAAAATGCTATCATAAGAATAGGTCTTTTCTACCCTAAAATGCTTTTGCTTTAACCGACTATGTCTCCCCATCTTGATGATAGAATGGGCCTGGTTGAAGGAATCTTCATCAACACCCCGAGCTCGGCTCGGCCCCAGGTAGACCCGCTGCGCAGGCTCTCATCTAGCTGGCAGGTCCGAAGGTTCACCTGTGGGGGAGAGGTTTAGCTCTATCTTCATCAACACCCCGAGCTCGGCTCGGCCCCAGGTAGACCCGCTGCGCAGGCTCTCATCTAGTTGACAGGTCCGAAGGCTCGCCTGCGGGGGAGAGGTTTGGTTTGATCTTCATCAACACCCCGAGCTCGGCTCGGCCCCAGGTAGACCCGTTGCGCAGGCTCTCATCTAGCTGGCAGGTCCGAAGGCTCACCTGTGGGGGAGAGGTTTGGATCTATCTTCATCAACACCCCGAGCTTGGCTCGGCCCCAGGTAGACCCGCTGCGCAGGCTCTCATCTAGCTGGCAGGTCCGAAGGCTTGCCTGTGGGGGAGAGGTTTGGCTTGATCTTAATCAGCACCCCGAGCTCGGCTCGGCCCCAGGTAGACCCACCGCGCAGGCTCTCATCTAGCTGGCAGGTCCGAAGGCTCGCCTGCGGGGGAGAGGTTTGGTTTGATCTTCATCAACACCCCGAGCTCGGCTCGTCCCCAGGTAGACCCGCTGCGCAGGCTCTCATCTAGCTGGCAGGTCCGAAGGCTCACCTGTGGGGGAGAGGTTTGGCTCTATCTTCATCAACACCCCGAGCTCGGCTCGGCCCCAGGTAGACCCGCTGCGCAGGCTCTCATCTTGCTGGCAGGTCCGAAGGCTCGCCTGCGGGGGAGAGGTTTGGTTTGATCATCATCAACACCCCGAGCTCGGCTCGGCCCCAGGTAGACCCGCTGCGCAGGCTCTCATCTAGCTGGCAGGTCCAAAGGCTCGCCTTTGGGGGAGAGGTTTGGCTTGATCTTCATCAACACCCCGAGCTCGGCTCGGCCCCAGGTAGACCCGCTGCGCAGGCTCTCATCTAGCTGGCAGGTCCGAAGGCTCGCCTGTGGGGGAGAGGTTTGGCTTGATCTTCATCAATACCCCGAGATCGGCTCGGCCCTAGGTAGACCCGCTGCGCAGGCTCTCATCTAGCTGGCATGTTCGAAGGCTCACCTGTGGGGGAGAGGTTTGGCTTTATCTTCATCAACACCCCGAGCTCGGCTCGGCCCCAGGTAGACCCGCTGTGCAGGCTCTCATCTAGCTGGCAGGTCCGAAGGCTCGCCTGTGGGGGAGAGGTTTGGCTTGATCTTCATCAACACCCCGAGCCCGGCTCGGCCCCAGGTAGACCCGCTACGCAGGCTCTCATATAGCTGGCAGGTCCGAAGGCTCGCCTGTGGGGGAGAGGTTTGGCTTGATCTTCATCAACACCCCGAGCTCGGCTCGGCCCTAGGTAGACCCACTGCGCAGGCTCTCATCTAGCTGGCAGGTCCGAAGGCTCGCCTGTGGGGGAGAGGTTTGGCTTGATCTTCATCAATACCCCGAGCTTGGCTCAGCCCCTGGTAGACCCGTTGCGTAGGCTCCCATCTAGCTGGCAGGTCCGAAGGCTCGCCTGTGGGGGAGAGGTTTGGTTTGATCTTCATCGACACCCCGAGCTCGGCTCGGCCCCAGGCAGACCTGCTGCGCAGGCTCTCATCCAGCTGGCAGGTTCGAAGGCTCACCTGTGGGGGATGGGTTGAGTATTTGGCTTGCGGTCCTTTGTTCTTGATTTATGGTTACTCAGTGTTACAACAAGCCCGGCTCAGCCTCCGGTAGACCCGCTACACAGGCTCCCATCAAGCCGGCAGGCCCGAAGGCTCGTCGGTGCAGCATAGATCCAGTTTGTGGGAAGGTATCTTGTCATGACCCTGGCCTAGATCAGAGATAAAGCCCTAAAGGTCTCAGCCAGTAGAGGTCTCGGCCAGTTAGGGTCTCGCCAATAGGGGTCTCGGCCAAAAGGTCTCGGCTGGGGGAATCTCGTTGAAGAAGGCCCCCAGCAGACCTGGGCAGGACGACCTAATCGATGGCGCAAGGCTCTCGCCTAATCAATCTCTAAGGAAGGTGACCCTAAGGAGACTAAGGGTCTTGGCGGAAGCTCGCGCGGAAGCCACTTGGCTGACTAACCTATTCGTTCAAGCAAACACCAGCAGTGAAAAATGAAACATTGCATTATATTTAATAATTACAGGGGTTTGGAGCTTCTCGCTCATTACAAAAGAGTATAAAAAAAAGGCACTTCAAGGGGACGCGCTGTAATCCCCGCTGGTGCTCTCGCCCGAATCCTCGCCAGAGTCCTCGCCCGAGCTCGCCCCAGACGTCTCGCCAGCAGCGGTAGAATACTTCGGGATATCCGAAGGAGGAGAGTCGGGCGCGCCTGGAGGCTTCGGGACTGGATCGAATAGCCAGGGGAGGAGTTGTCGAGCGTCGATGGTTACGCCGCCCTCCCGAAGCAGCTTCGCGTCTCGCAGCGTCTCGACTGTCAGCCTGACGGTAGCCTGAGCGTTCGCTTGCAGCAGCTTGTCGATGTCGTACACCGAGAAGTGACGACTCTTTAGTCTTTCATCAAGCGTCGGAGGCGGGCCTTTCGCCGCTTCCGCACGCCGGAGTTGGTCCCTCAGCAGGACGTTCTCGCAGCGTATGTCAGCCAACTCCGCGCGGAGCGCCATGGCTTGGGCGGAATCCTGTGGAGAAGAGATCAGCTCAGCAAATACTGCGCAAACGTGACTTCGAGAAGCGAGAGCAAGGGTCCAGGAAGATCCCGCTTACCTCGACTGCGGGGCGTAGGGACAGCGCCTGTTGAGCATTCGCTAACTCCTGCCGAGCACTCGCGAGCTCTGTCTCCGAAGAGCGTGCTCTGGCCACCGCCTCTTCCCTCGCCTTGTACATGTCGGTGAAGTTCTTGTCGATGCTGATGCTTTGACACGCGCACATGTGCGCAAGCTCGAACCCGCGCAGCAGGGCCCGGGTAGAGTCGAAAGCCAGGAGCCGGGTGGGCATCTGGTAGAAGACACTGGCGCCCTCTCGGCTATCGAGGCCATAGCCTAGCGAGAAGGCCTCGCCAGTAACCTCATCTCGCTCCGTCCAGCTGGGGAGGAGCATTGAAACCGCAATCCTGTTGGATTCGGGATCCCATTGGAGCAGAGGCTTCCCCTCTGCGTCGACGTGCTTCACACCGAAGCCATAATTTCTGTGCCCTTTCGGCACCTCCTTGGGCGGGGTCCGGGAAGAGGTCTCAGCAACGACTCCCTCTCCTCCAGCCACGTCTGCGGCCGGAGGGTTCTCGGCAGTAGCCTCGGTACGTCTCCTGGCGGTTGCACCCATCTCGCTGGCCATCTGGAGCAGCCCTTCGAAGGACTTGCCCGAGGCGGGATATCGGGCGGGCGAGACGGCCAAGCCCTTGCCCTTATCCGCAGCGGATGGCTTTGGCCTCTTCAGCGATCGCGGGGAGGGAGCGGTGCCTTTTCGCTTCTTAGCTTCGGGCGGCAAAGGCTGAGCGGGCTCTTCCCGGCAGGCGCGAGCGCTGGCCTCCGTGAGAGCAAGAGAGCCTCTCGCAGCCCGATCCTCGACACCCGGGGCCGCAGCGAAAGGTTGGCGTAGAGGAACCTCCCTCTCTCCTGCAAAGTTAGCGCTATTCAGCACAGGAAGATACTAACAAGAGATCAAATCTAGGGCGAGACCGTACCTTCACCCGGGTGGACGGGAGGAAGGGAGTCGACGTCTCGCCGAAGGAAGAGAACGCCAAACTCCTTTGTTCCGAAGAACTCCAGGAGTGCGCTCTCGCACGACCCCAGAGTGGGTGGTTTGTAAGCAGCATTCTCGTATTGAACAGATCGAAGTGGGACGTTGCTGAAGTCCCCGGTTACGTAGACAAACTTCTCGCCCCAATGGTGATGTTTGTTGGCGAGACCGGTGGTCTTGAGCAGCTGCCCGGAGAAGAAAACCACCCCTCCTTTGGCGCGGAAGTTGAACAGCTTGCGGAAGATCGGCAGACTAAACTCGATCCTCTCGGATCACATGTAGCATATGAATGCCACAAGGATCGCGACGGAGTTCAGGTTCAGCTAGGCGGGAACCACACCGTAGTAGCGGAGAGCTTGCCGAATCTCCGGCCAGAGGGGAAGGCGGAATCCCACCTCGAAATGTTCGAGGGGGATGGCGAGCTCTCCCGCCTCCGGGGTATTCACCTTATCGTGATTACCCGGGTTCCGCGCCGAGAAGCCAGTGAGAATGAAGCGGTCGACGATCAGGTTGTACTCGTCCAAGGTGAGTGTGCAGGAGGGGAAGAGATGCTTGCGGAATGCTTCCGCGCAATGAGCGCGACCCTCGTTCTCGCCCGGCATTTTGGGTTTAGGGGTAATATCGAGAACTATAGAGAGGTAGAAGCGGAAGCAAGAGGGCGAGAGCAATGAAAGGGAGTTGAGGTTCCGGATCAGAGAAGTAAATGCGGTAGGTAGATTTCTCTATTTATAGGGAACCGTGATCGTTACGGCTCCGTCCGATAGAGAGAGAGAGAAAATGACGGCGGAGTACAGCTGTCACGATCTGGGCCGGCGACGCCTCGGTTTTCCCCCTCGGGATGACAGCAGTCGACGATCGTCTCTAGTTTCGGCGCAAGCCTCTTGGTTTTGGCGCAAGCATCCTAATTCAAACACAATCTTAAAATTCGCAGCACAATGAAAGAAGAGACGGATAGTAACTTGCTCTCGCTGCCGAGAGTTGAATAAAATTAACAATAACAGTTATTACAGAGGCATAAAGGTACATGGCAGAAGGGAAGGATAAAAAGGGAGAAGGGGAGAGACCTAGATGAACTATTACGGTTCCCAGCACCATCGCCCTCATTCCCGCCGCCTAGTTCTCGGAGGCACCAGCGGGTTGAAGTAAGATGATAGGGTGGTACACCCTTGGTTGATCCGCCTAGCATGATCCCGGATCTGCGCGATGCATCTCCCTGGCGAAGACTCGGCAGTAGGCCCTCCCGGTCGATCAGTCTCGCCCAAGAAGAAATCCCGCTCCAGGGCCTCAAGCCTTTGTTCCACGGATTCGTGGAATGCTCTCGCTGTGGCAGTATGGGCGCGGTCTCGCCGGATGAGCTTGGCCAAAATGGCCGAGATCTTCCTCCTCCGCTCCTTCGCGTTCCCGGCACCGTTCAAGGTTTCTTCTATCTCTCTAGGCGAAGGAGGAAGGGAATCGTCTTCTTCTTCTTCTCCCTCCTCGTTGGCTCCCGACCGAGAGCTGCGATCCCCTGCAAAAAGTGCGCCCAAGGTTTTGATTAAGGCATAACGATCAGCCGACAAGAATGTCTCGCATACCTGCAGTCTGGCGAGAGCCATTGACTGGCGTAGGGTAAGAAGGCTCGACCCCTCCGTCAGTTCCATAAAGGAGGTGGAGAGGCTTGCCTCGCCCTGGGCGGAAGGGTTTGCGCACAATGGTCCCGGCCTGGCCGGAAGCATGGAGAGAGTTGTCCTCTCTCAAGGGATGATCGGCATCCTTAGTAGTGGAAGGTTCAAAGGACACCCCTCCCGCCTGCAGGGCGGGATTTGCCACAGAAGGAAGCAGCTCGCCGGTTCTCGCTTCATCTTCCCGGGTGACGAGACCCGGGACGGCGAAAGCTGGCTCTGCGAGAAGACAGTTCAGAAAAGGGAAGGCACAGTTGAAGTATTAAGAAGTGGCGGAAAGCGTACCTATCTCCCGGGTCTCGGCTGGAGGAATTGTCTCCGAGACCCTCGTTCGATCCTCAGGAGGGGGAGCTGACAAATCTGGGGGAATCGGGGAAGACCCGGCGACATCATTTGGAACGGATTCCTGCGAGAGGTCGCGTTAACTACCGGGCCTGTAACGTAATCATCTTGGTAAGCATGGCCGGAAGGCATACCTTTTGCGGGGAGAGGTCCCCCGCAGGATTGGGAGTAGGAGAAGGTGAATCCTTGTTCTCGCAAGCAAGGTCTTGCCGGACCACCTTCGCTTTCCTCATTCCCTTTTTCTTCTTCGGCTCAGAAGGGCCGGTGTCTGAAGATTTCCTCGATAGCCAGGGCGCTACCGCAGCGCTATTTGCTAAGGCTCGCGCTTGAGCTGCGATTAACCGATCTTGAAGGTCCTGCGGAAGTGGCTTGCCAGCACGCTTAGCATACATCTTGGTATCGCGCATAAAATCCCGGGCGAGAGCTCAATGAAGAAACAGTAGTTCAGAGGCAAGACTTATGGTCGCCTGTCAGCGCGTATTTATAGCCGCAGTAGGGCCCACCGAAAGATTCTCTTGGCTGACAGGCACGTGTCCAGCGAATATTTTGGGGTTTGACTTGTCTTGTCGAGCGCAGGGCTAGCTCGAAAAGAGCGGGGATTGTGTACAACCCCATATTCGCTGGGTAGAATCCAGAAGCTTCAATGGTCTGAGTTGGGCTAGCCTCGGGCTAGCCCAAGGGCAAATCAACAGAGTTCCCGCTTCTTAAGGGGCTCCCGCCTAGCTGTAGGCGAGACCCTTCGCGCTAGGTTTCGGGCTTCAGGATAGGCGAGCTTCTGCCTTGAGGGATCTCCCTCCCAGAGGTAGGCGAGAGGGCATTGGGTGAGCCTTAAGCGACAATAGCATTAAGACCACCAAGGGCGAGAACCTTCTTGGCCGGAGCTCTCGCAAAGGTAGGCTCAATTGGGACCCGGTGAGAGCCTTCTCGGCTGGAGTTCTCGCCAGGTGGGTCTATATGGTAGGGCCTGGCGCCCAGGAAAAGATTATTTTATTATTTCATTATCCTCGGGTTCAATTACCTATATGCCCCTGGGATGACAGCGGGATTTGGCTATTGGCAGACCCATCAGGGGTATTTCAGTATTTTCAGGTCAGGAGAAGACTATAAAAAGACCCATAGGGGCTCTTTGGAAAGCAGGCTTTCATTATTCTCTAACTCCAGTGCTTTCTGAAGAGCTCCCAGTCCAGCTAGTGGTTTCGGAGGGGAAGCTCTCAGAGATCTTCCGGGTGTGAGGTGGGACCTCCCAGCTGAGGCTTTGGGTCAGTCATAGGACCTTAGCAGCTAGTCAGGGGTCGAGGTTTGAGAGAAGTAGGCGTCGGCTGCACTTTGGTTTGTGAACATTCGTTGAGGTCAATTTTGGCTTCAACACCGGTTGTAGTGGGTCTCCGTCATGATATTCTCCTGGACCTGGCCTCCCTCTGGTATATAAACATGTCCTCTGAAGCACACCATGCCATCCCTCAGTGTGTAATCTCCAGCAGTGCCTGCCTCCAAGGCCCGGAATATCTGCTCCAGCTTGGCGTCTTGCCTCTGCCCATCTCTGACTTTGTCTCGAATGTAATCTGTGGCTCTTATCACTGCTAAATACTCCTCATAAAGCTCAGGGTCATCAGACAACACCAACGTGATGTGTATATCTTCTAATCTCTGCACCAGCTCCATGGACATAATCTGAGGCTCCGCTGCGGAGGTGGAGGCTCTCCGACTCAGCGCATCGGCTACCACATTCGCCTTCCCTGGGTGGTAGTACATCTAGTACTGGTAATCTGCTAGAAACTCCACCCATCTCCTTTGTCTGATATTCAGCTCCTTCTACGTGTCCGCATACTTCAAACTTTTGTGATCAGAGTATATGTCGCAATGGACACTGTACAGATAGTGCATCCAGACTATCAGAGCAAACATGACTGCCCCCATCTTTAAGTCATGAACAGGGTAGTTCTGCTCATGCTTCTTCAGCTGGCGAGAAGCATAAGCAATCACGTAGCCTTTTTACATCAGCACTGCACCCATGCCCTGGTAGGAAGCGTTGGTGTAGACTTGGAATCCTTCTTTCCCCGAAGGAAGGGCAAGGATAGGAGCCGAGGTGAGTCGATCCTTCAGCTCCTGGAATGCCGTCTCGCACTGCGGGGTCCAGACAAAAGGCACATCCTTCCTTATGAGGGATGTTAGTAGGAGGGCAATTCGAGAAAATTCCTCCATGAACTTCCGGTAATAGCTGGCAAGTTCTGGAAAACTCCGCACGTCTGTAGCCGACTTCAGCTGTGGCCAATCCCGAACTGCCTGGATTTTAGCCGGGTCCACTGCCAACCCGGCTTTACTGATAATGTGGCCTAGGAAGGCCACCTCCTTCAACTAAAACTTGCACTTGATGAACATTGCATAAAGGTGGTGCTCCCGCAGTCTCTCTAGAGTAAGTGTCAGATGTCGTTTGTGCTCCTTCTCTGTCCTTGAGTAGAGGATGTTGTCGTCAATAAACACAATGACGAACACATCCAGATAATCCTCGAGCACAAGTTCATGAGGCTCATGAATGCCGACGGTGCATTCGTGAGCCCGAAGGGCATTACGATAAACTCGAACAACCCATATCTGCAACTCAAGGCCGTCTTCGAAATGTCCTCCTTAATCTGCAGCTGGTAGTAGCCTGACCTCAAATCTAGTTTCGAAAAGAAATGCAGCCCCTCTAGCTGGTCAAACATCTCATCTATCCTTGGCATTGAATAGGTATTCCGGACTATCAGTCTGTTCAGTGCTCGATAGTCGATGCACAAACTAAGTGTCCCGTCCTTCTTCTTGATGGACAGCACCGGGGATCCCCATGATAAAGAGCTCAGCTAGAAAAATCTGTCTTCCACTTGCTCCGGCAGCGTACTTCAAAACTCCGCCAACTCTTTCGGGTCCATTCGGTAAGGAGCTCTAGATGCCAGCTTAGCCCCCGGCACGAGCTGTATCTGAAAATCCTGCTCTCAGTGTGGGGGGTAGCCCTGGCATCTTCTCTGGGAATACAACAGCAAAATCCCACACCACTGGAATACTTGAGATGGAGTCTTTGGCCTCAGCCATCTCAAACAACAACTGGTATACCTCTTCTCCCTGCAAGTAGGCCTTGGCGGCCTATGCGGATGACAACATAGGAATCCCCATACCTCAAGGTGACCCTCTTCGCCAGGCAGTCAATCTTGGCATGGTTCCACTACAACCATATCATGCCCAGGATCAAATCGAAGACTGGCATCCTTAGGATCATCGCTGGTGCTTCGAACTCCTTTCCGCCGATATCCTCCTCCATGTTGTAGTGGGAGGAGGTGAATAGCTCTGATCTGTCGGGTAGATGCACCCTCCTCATCAAGCCAGTAAATCATTCCATGCCTTCAAGTCCTTCCCCAATGACCTCTGACACGAACGAGTGTGAAGCACCCGTATCGAACAGCGTATAAGCGGGCTTACCGCTGACGAAGACTATACCTGGGGTAGTTAAATATCTTAGAATTTACTTAAGGTTTTTCCTTCCTAGTCTATCAATTCTATACCATGAGTCTAACCTTTTAGGAAAGAATGAACTTAAAATTTTACTGGCGTACCGTGATCACTTGCTCCAGCTTCCGTGGTTGAGCCAGATCCAGTGCATACACTTGCTCCCTCTCCTACCTGCGGTCTCCGCCCTGGTATCCACGTCCTCGGCCATGTCCTCAGCCTCCAAACTGCTGAGCAGGTGGGGCAGCCTGTAACATCCCTCAAACAACTAGACCCCTAGGTCTTTGTTTTGTCATGACTAGGTCCTGACAAATCCATCAGAAACTCTAGATCAAGTGGGTAAGGCCCAAGGTGAAAACCACATTGGTTTGCCTATAGAACATCCTCAACATCAGACCTAAGGTCTTACTTTAGGGCTTCAACTTGACCCCATAACCCTACCATAACACCCTTAACACCTTGGCTAGTCCATAGGGTCACTAAGGACCCATGGAGGGCAGTCAAAGTGGTTAAGTTGACCTAAGTCAACTCTAACACTAAATGGGTCAAAATCACCTACATAGAGTCAATTTACCTTCCCTTAGCCAAGTGGATCCCACTCATGTCCTCCTAACCATAGAGTGAGGTCAATGGGTCACCTAGGACCCATTGGAGTCAACCAAAGAGGCTAAGTTGACCCAAGTCAACCTTAGCCCTAAAAAGGTCAAAGTGCCCTTACAAAGGGTCAAGTGACCCCCAAGATGCCCAACCAACCCTACCCAAGTACTTCTAGACCATAGGGGAGGCCAATGGGTCTCCAAGGACCCATTGGGGTCAACCCAAATGGTCATGTTGACTAAAGTCAACTCATGGGTCAAAGTGGTAAACTTAGGTTAACATTGCCCAATTCAAGTGGGCTAAGTTCAAGTGGTATGGCCCATTAGTCTAAGGAAGTTGAGAGACACATTTTGGGCCCACCAAATTCAGAAAGGTGACTAGGAGAGAGAGAGAGGGGAAGGATTTACCCACTTTGGAGGAGAGAGAAAGTGGGGGTTTAATGGCCATCATGGCCATGGAGGTTTCATAACCCCTCTTTTTGATGGGGCATTTACTCCTTGGAGGCAGGGGAAGAGTTTCCAGGAGGTGGTCGGCCTGTGGGGTGGCTCAGCCCCCTAAATTTGGATGAAACTGAAAACTAGGTTTAATGACCATTAATGGTGTTTTGAGAAATGTAGGAGTTACAAACCTCCTCTCCTCAATTCCTTCTTCAAAATCCTTCACCAGGTCGAGAGCAAGCGTTTCCCCCGTTCCAATTCCAATTCCCTTACTATTACTGTGGAGGTTGCAGAGAAGCCCAAATTGGCGGTCGGAAATGGAAAGGAAACACAACACTCGCTCTCAATCCGTAATTCAGGTCGTCCTCCTCTCCTTTCTCTGTAAATAGATCTTAGGATTCATTTAGAATGAAGATCGGGCTCAATTGATCATGATCAAACATTCCTTTTTCCTGGTTTTTCCAAGAAAACAACTTGTCGAGATCGCCAGAATCCTCCCCTCCGGCAGTGGTGCCGCCGCCTGGTGATTGCCACCACCTCGACGGAGGTGATGGTGGCGGTGGCCGGCCAGGGAGGTGGCCGGATGGCCGGTAAGTAGGGGTGAAACAAGCTCCAGGTAGGGTGAATCCTGTCCGTTGGCTGGAGCTTGAAGATGACCGGAAGCCGCCTGTTTTGTGCCAAGATTCGTGCCGCCTTAGATATTTAACCTTAGGTTAAATAATTTCATTTCAATAATTCTGTCACATCTTTATAGTTGTTTTGTAAATTATTTTAAAAATACTTAGAGGCTGAATCGTGGAACTTAGTCAACATATAATATGTAGCCCTATGGGTCTACTTTATTTTAAAGTTAATTTGAGTCAATTTGGATAACTGGTTTGACCAGGGCACCCATTTTGGAGGGGTCTATACCAAAGGCTATCCAGAGATTAAAATGTGTTCCCCACTTCATCTCTTGTCCAAATGACTTGAAATTTGGATAGGGAGTCACCCTAACCAATACCTAGGTCCTTCCCATAAATGTGAATTTTTCGGGACAACTTTCCTATAGTTTTTGAAATTATTTAATTATTCTAGGGTAAATTAATTAGGGACCAAATGACCTCCAAACTCTCCAAAATTTTGGTGAGTGGTCCTTGGGGTCATCATAAGGTTCTGGAAAAACTTTCATCTCATTTTGAGATGATTTGGATTGAATTTTTACAAACCCTAGCCTTGCCATAATAAGGGTATTTAGGTCAAAAGTGTACTTTGAGTTTTGAGTGGTCAAATCCCTTCAACAGATGTTGATATTTGGGCCACTGGTTTGTCATGACATATAACACCCTCATATGAGATATGGGGTGGTTTGGGATTGAATTGCCTTAGGACCCAAGTTCAAACCCTATGTTTGGACTTGGGGGGTTTGAGAAGGGCATGTGGTCAAATTCTCTTGTATGGACTTAAAATTAGGTAGGAAGGATACTAGGGTAGCTCAAGTCCATTGGTAAAAATGTTAGAGGATTTGGAGATGGGTAGACCCCTCAAAACCCTAACCCTAGTTTTGGTCACAAATTTTATAATGGTATATAGGCTATCAAAACTCTGTGAAAAGTTGTGAAATTTGGGTAATGTAGTCATAGGATTAGTATGAGTCTTTGGAAATTTTAATGGGAATTTTGGAGCAATTATTTTGTTACTTCCTTTGTTATGCAAGTTGTTGGGTACATTGGAAAATGTGTACCTGATTTGAAGAAGTCCAACTTAGCTCAATGATATACATCAAGGTGTATTTGATGTTGTTTTGAGTTGACATGTGCAGGTGAAGAAGTGTTAAAGAATGCAGAAAAATATTCTAAGTCCATGTGTCGACACCTGAAGAAACAGTGTTGACACTTCAGAATATTTGTGTCGACACTTGAAGGAAGCTGTGTCGACACAGAGAAAGATAGTCGACCACATTTGTGTCGACACTGGGAAGCAGTGTCGACTCACAGGAAGATAGTCGACCACATTTGTGTCGACACTAGGAAGCAGTGTCGACTAACTAAAAGATAGTCGACCTCGACACAGAAGGAGATAGTCGACCACATTTGTGTCGACACTGGGAGGCTGTGTCGACACAATGAGACAGAGTCGACACACATTTTGGCAGAAGTTGACAATACTTGTGTCGACACCAGAAGACTAAGTCGACACATTTTGTCAGAGTCAACAATTGATGTGTCGACACGTGAATGCAGTGTCGACACATACTGAGTTCTGAATCTACAACAACTGTGTCGACACAGAGGACTTGTGTCGACACACTGCAAAGTCAAGACAAGGTTATTTTCTGAAGAAAGATGAAGTGTTGAGTCGACATAAATTCTCTGTGTCGACTCATTCTCAAAATAAAGTTCTGAAGAAGCTCTGTCGACTTAAAGGCAAACTTGTCGACATCATCAAAGGTTGTGTCGACACCAAAGTTACTTGTGTCGACACATATAGACAGTTGGTCTCGACACTTCCTGACAGTCTGTCTCAACACTTCGCTGACCAAGACTAAGGCACAGGATCTGTTTGAAGACTTGACAGCTGTGGGTTGCAGCCAGTTAACTGATATTGTCAGACTTGTCAGAAGACAGTTATAAAACGGATCAGCCAGTTACCATTAAGAAGGTCTATAAATAGACAGATTCAGAGAGAAGAAAACAGATTGAACCTTGGCAATCAAATTGAGAAATCAAATCAAGAAGGAGTAATACACAAAAGAAGATCTTCATCTGAAGATCTAAGAAGACGATCTCAGGATCGATCTAAGAAGAGTTCTAACAAGAATTCAGAAGTATCATCAACGGTGTTGGATAGAGAGGGATCCACCCATTTTTGAAGAAGAAGAAGGAAGCCATCAGTGGTTTCTCAAGAAGCTGTTTGGAAATCAACTCAGCTAAGTTCAGATTCAAGAAGCTTTGAAGAAAGCTCAGATTCAGTTGATTTCATCAGCTGATCAAGAATTATCTTGTCCTCTTCTCTCTCAACAAAGGCAAGACATTAAAACTTCTTTTCTAAATTTCTGTAGGATCTGTTTTACACAGATCTGAGTTGTAAGCCTGTGATATAAAGGCTGAGTGTAGGAGAGTTGATCTCTGAGTGGTAGGGCTGTTTGCATGAGTGTAGGAGAAGGTTCTTCTCTGAGTTGTAGGCCTTGTGGCTAGGCTGAGGTAGGGCTGTTGTGCCTGAGTTGTAGGAACCTATCCAGGTTCTGAGCTGTAGGATCTGAGGATCTGAGAATAGTGGAAGTTTGGCCGAATCTAGCATACTGCTAGATAGGTGAAGGGGGAAAGTGGATGTACCCAAACCTTGGGGAACCACTATAAAACATTGTGCAATCTGTGATGATTAAATTTCTGTGATTGCTGTGCTGGTTGTTTTAATTTTGTGATTGAATTCTGCCTAAAAGTATAAACAAGCAATTAGAACCTATTCACCCCCCCCCCTCTAGGTGTTTAGGTTGTCTTGAAAGTAAAACTATCAAGTGGTATCAGAGGGAGGTTCCTCAAAAAGGACTTAACAGTCTGAGGTAGATCTGAAAGGCATAATCAAGATTCAAGAAGATGGGTTCTGGAGAAAATCACAAGGAGTTAGGGTCAATGAAGTTACCCATCTGCAGGAAGGAAATCTTTGGAATTTGGAAAGAAAGAGTTAGATTATTCATGGAAGCATCTGACCCAAGAATATACATCACAGTTCAGGAAGGACCCTTCATTCCAATGAAGGTATCAGTTCTTGATGCTAATATTCAAACTCCAAAGAGTTATTCTGAAATGACCAAGGATGAAGTCATTTTGGCAACCATGGACAAGAGAGCTCAGAATATTATTGTGAGTGCCATAGATGATTCTACATTTCAGAATCTGATTCACTGCAAGACCTCCAAAGAAATGTGGGACACCTTGATTATATACATGGATGGATTTGAAGAAGTAAGACAGGATAGGAAGTCTATGCTCAACCAGGAATATGAAAGTTTTAGACAAGGAAAATCTGATAGCATAACTGAGTGCTATAAGAAATTCTATAGAATTGTGAATGAGCTAATGTCCTATGGAAGAGTCTTCAGTACTTATGAACTGAATGACAAATTCTTGAGATCCTTAACAAAGGATTGGGACACAAAGATCTGTGCCATAAGAGAAGTGGCTAAATTGGCAGAGATCTCTCCTCCCACCTTATTTGGAAAGCTGCTGTCCTATGAAATGCAACTTATGATGAGGAAGGAGGAGGAAAAGAATTCAAGAGGAGAGCATAGAGAAAAGACTGTGGCATTCAATGCAGAATCCATCAGAAAGAATAGGAGGATATCACCATCCCCTCCTAAGGAAATTGCAGAAGTCAGTTCAGAAAATTCAGATAATCAGGGTTCAGAAAGCTGTGATTTAGATGCAGACTTTGCTGCATTCACAAGGCAATTCCAGAGGTTCTTGAAGAAGAAGTAGTGGAAGTCTAAGCCCTTCACTTCACAGCAAGTTGATGACTATTATCAGAAGAAAAGGTCATCAAGGAAAGAAAAGAGAAGATCAAAGCCCAGCAAGGCTACTACTTCAAAGATTGTCTGCTATTGTTGCAATAGACCTGGACATGTAGTGGCTAACTGTCCTGATAAGAGAAAGGAACCTTCAGACAAGAATAAGACTCATAAAAAGGGCAAGAAGGAGAAATCCTTTGTTGCAAAGAAGGATAAGAGCCTAACAGATCAGTCATCTTCAGAGTCAGAATCTGAAGCAGAAGTATATATTGGACTATATGCTGTATCTGAAGAAGAGGAGTTTCTACAGTTGCTAGACTCCATCAATGAACAAGAGGATCATCAGTGCATGGGACTGATGGCAGGATCAGAAGAGGACATATGCTAGAATCAGTCTGGTCCTAATAAGGTGCAATGTCCTTCTATGAAATCTGTTTGTAGTACAAGTACAGAATCAGCTACATCTGCATCAAGTGATGTAGATGCATCTGAATCTGAAGGAGATGTGTATCAATTGATAGATAAGTATGGGGACTTGTTGCAGGCCCTTAAGAAAAGCAAGAACCTGGTTAAATCTCAGGCTCATGAAATTGCTGAACTAAGGGTAGCTGCAACTGAGTTAGAGAAAGTAATTGATCAAAAGTTAAATGAAATTGCCAAGCTGAAGAATATAACTATTATTCAGATGGGCACAATTAATTATACCAATGATCAAGTGAAGAGTCTGGAGGCCAGACTAAGAATAGAAAAAGATTTAGTGGCTAGTTACTCTAAGCCAAAGTTTGTCTTACCCTTGATTGATGAATTTGTGAATCAAAAGGGTAAGGCAGGATTAGGATTCAAAGGTAACTCCAGGGCTGGCCGTTTTCAAGAGGAAAGGCAAAGCTCCTGTCAAGCCACTGAACTTTTCAGTCCCTATTAAGTTTAGAAAGGTGCAAGTGCCTTCTAATCAATATGATCATGAAAATATTCATGGGCATATTAAGACTAATGTTCTGAAAAACAAAGGTGTAAATGCCAACAGGCCTACCCATGTTCATAAACCCAATGGTTATAAAAAATCAATGGGTGAAGCTGCTGTAGCACCAGCAATGGACAGAAATTCTTTTATCAAGGAAGTATCTAGATCTAGATACAACAAGTTTGAATGTTGGTGCTGTGGCAAGAGAGGCCATTTTGCACTAGACTGCTGGTATAACACAAGTGTTAGAAAGAACAATAGTCTACCTGTTAGAAGAGATAATGGTAGCTTTGTTAATGCTAACCTGAACCAAGGACCCAAGACTTGCTTGGGTTCTAAGGGAAATAAATCTGTGTTGCAGGTGTATCCAAGTAGCCATGCCCCTATATGGTACTTGGATAGTGGTTATTCCAGGCACATGACTGGAACATAGGGGCTATTGAAGGAGTATTCATCTGTCAAAGATGGACCTAAAGTGATCTTTGGTGGATCTGAAAAAGGAGTCATCAAAGGGTTTGGTAACATTTCTTCTAACCTAATTACTATCACCCAAGTGGCTTATGTAAAAGGTTTGAAACATAATCTAATAAGCATAAGCCAGCTGAGTGATTTAGGATATGACATTTCATTTGTTAAGGATGGATGTCATATCAAAAGGTCAAGTGATCAAGAGATCATTTGGACTGGGTATAGGAAGAGAAATGTATATTGTCTTAATTTTGTATGTGAGAATAAGGCTTCTCCCATCTGTCTTGTAGCTGATGACAATGCTTCTCATTGTGTTAAGTGGCACAAGAGATTGGCTCATCTTAACTACAAGACAATTGGCCAACTCTTTATCAAAGAGTTAGTGAGGAATGGTCCTCAAGTTAAGTGTATGAAGGAAGGGATATGCTCAGCTTGTCAAAAGGGCAAGCAGACAAAATCCTCCTTTCAAAGCCTTGAAAACAAGGATTCTGTGAGGTGCTTATACCTCTTGCATATGGATCTTTTTGGTCCTATGCCAGTTCATAGTCTAGGCAGGAAGATCTACACTTTTGTGGTTGTAGATGACTATTCTAGATTTACATGGGTGTTCTTTCTGAGACAGAAATATGAAACCCCAAGTGTCTTACTTAATTTTGTAAAGCAAATTCAGAATGAACTGAATAGTATAGTGGTCAAAATCAGAAGTGACCATGGTACTGAGTTTCAATCTGAAAGCATGACAAAGTTATGTGAAGACTTTGGGATTTTCTAAGAGTTCTCCTCACCAAGAACACCTCAGTAAAATGGAATTGCTGAAAGAAAGAATAGAACATTAATTGAAGCTGGTAGAACTCTATTGAGTGACACCTCTCTACCAGAATATTTCTGGGCTGAGGCAGTAAACACTGCTTGTCATGTGATCAATAGGGCTTCTATCACCAAGAGCCACAAAAAGACTCCTTATGAGATTATGAAAGGTAGAAAACCAAATCTATCCTACTTCAGAATCTTTGGTTGCAAATGCTATATACTTAACAATGGTAAGTCATATTTGACTAAGTTTGCTGCCAAGTCCCAGGATGGGATATTTGTTGGGTACAACACAAATAGTAAGGACTATAGAATCTTCAACTTGACTACTCAAGTTGTTGAAGAATCTGTGCATGTTGTGTTTGATGAAACAAGATTAATCAACTTTGAGTTGTCTTGTAGATCAAATGACTCAACAGGTATAAGCAAAAGAATGGACAAGCTCTCCATTGCTGAAGCTTCAAGGGAAGATGGAGTATTGGAAAATGAAGGCTATTGTCCAGGGGGAGTACAAGATTCAATAGAAGATGAAGAAAACCAAGAGGTTCCGCATAATGAAGGAGCTGGAGATGTTCAACCAGAAGGGAATCTTCCTCCAGCTACAAAACATTTAAGAGACCATCCAGCAGATCAGATAATAGGTGATCCAAGATAGTGAGTGCAGACTAGAAGCAGAAGTCAAAGCACAGTTCTGCATTCAAGTTTCCTGTCACAAATGGAGCCTAAGAAGTTTGAAGAAGCCATCCAAGACCAGCACTGGACTGATGCTATGCAAGAGGAGCTGAATCAATTCAGAAGGTGCAATGTCTGGGAGCTTGTTCCTAAACCAAGAGGCCACAATATAATTGGGACAAAATGGATCTATAGGAACATGTTGGATGAGAGTGGAGTAATAGTGAAAAATAAAGCAAGATTGGTTGCTAAAGGATACAGGAAGGAAGAAGGGATTGACTTTGATCAATCCTTTGCCCCAGTAGCAAGGCTGGAGGCAATAAGAATGTTTCTTGCCTATGCAGCCTATCAAGACTTCAAGGTATACCAGATGGATGTGAAGTCAGCATTTCTGAATGGTGATCTTAAATAAGAAGTATATGTAGAGCAGCCATCAGGTTTTGTAGATCCTCTTAAACCTGATTATGTTTATAAGCTTAGAAAAGCTTTGTATGGGTTAAAGCAAGCCCCAAGGGCTTGGTATGAAACCCTGTCTACTTTCCTTATTGAGAATAAATTCTCAAGAGGAAAAATAGACAAAACTCTATTCCTTAGGGAATCCAAAGGCAAGATCATCTTAGTTCAGATCTATGTTGATGACATAATCTTTGGATCTACTGAAAACAACCTTTGTAAAAAGTTTGCCAAACTTATGCAAGGAAAGTTTGAGATGAGCAGTATGGGGGAACTGAAGTTCTTCTTGGGACTCCAAGTAAGACAGACTGATGATGGCTTGTCCATATCCCAGTCAAAGTTTACCAAAGAATTAATTAAGAAGTATGGTATGGAGTCATCTTCCATCATGAGAAATCCTATGGGAACAAGTATGCCTATATGCAAAGATGATGCAGGTAAACCTGTTGATGAGACTTTGTATAGAGGAATAGTTGGTTCTCTACTATATCTAACAGCTAGTAGACCAGATATTATGTATGCTACATGTGTCTGTGATAGGTACCAAGCCTGTCCTAAAGAGTCTCATTATACTGCAATCAAAAGGATTCTGAGATATCTTAAGGGCACACCTAATCTAGGCCTTTGGTACCCTAGGAATAGAGATTTTCTACTAACAGTTATTCAGATGCAGACTTTGCAGGCTGTAGAGAGGATAGGAAGAGTACAACAGGTACTTGTCAATTCTTGGGAGGAAGATTAATATCTTGGAGTAGTAAGAAGCAGACCAGTGTGGCTATATCTACAGCTGAGTCAGAATATGTTGCTGCTGGCAGCTGCTGTGCACAACTATTGTGGATACAGCATCAGCTTAAAGATTATGGTATTCAAGTAAGTAGAACACCTCTTTTGTGTGATTCTAAGAGTGCAATTTCTATTGCTAATAATCCTGTTTCTCATAGTAGAACTAAGCATATAGAAATTAAATACCATTTTCTTAGAGATCATGTAGAAAGAGAAGACATCACATTGGAATTTGTTAAAACAGATTATCAAATAGCAGATGTATTCACTAAGCCTTTGGATGAAACAAAATTCAATAAATTTAAAATTGAATTAGGCATGCTGACCATTGATTAGATTATCAACAAACTTACAAATAACATATTAGATTATCAAATGGTCTCAAGTGGTGTTGACAGAAACAGAAATTGGCTAAGTAAAATAGTGTCGACACATTCAGTGATAATGTGTCGACTCAGTGAAGTAATGTCGACAAGTCAGAAATATTGTGTCGACACAGAGAATATGTTTCGACACTTAAGAATTAAAATTGTCGACTTATCCAGGAATGTTAGTGTCGACTTCACCAGAATAGTAATGTCGACACTTACAAATTTTGTGTCGACACTTATCCTAAGAGTCGACACAGATTTTCTGATACTCTACTATATCTCTCAGGTGTCGACATATCAAAAATTAGTGTCGACACATAGTAGAAAGATTTGTTGTCGAGACAATAGAAGTTTGTGTCGACACATTCCATCTGTGTCGACACATATAGACTGTTTTTGCCCGCCTTTTGATCTTCTTTCAATAGAAGGTATAAATAGGTCAAGAACTTATTCAGTCGACACGCTTACAAGGTTTTTGAGACTGAAACCCTGTGTCAACTTTCTCTCTCTCTCTCTCTCTCTTCTCTCAAGCTTTCTCACCTGAACAATGGCGCCGAAGATTGAAGACAACGTCAATGAAGGTTATGAGTTGGTAAGGAATGCCTTTGCCGAAGCCCCGACAGATGTTCAGCGAGTTATCACTCTTATTTCTGAATCCGGATTAGAGTTTTTAGTATCTGAACCTTCTAAGATATGGAAGAAGGAGGTGCATGAATTCTTTAACTCTGCATCAATAGGTTCAGATATTCTCAAGATCAAGTCCACTGTTCATGGGTCGCCAGTGAAGGTTACCCCAAGAAGTCTAAGGAAGATTCTACATTTACCAATAATTGAGAATGAAGAAGAAGTCCCTGCTTCTAAGTCAAGGGAGGCTATCCAATGGTGCAGATTGGATCCCACCCTGAAAATTGGAGCTGCGTTCAACAGGAAAGGGATGAATCAGCAAGGGAAGTTTTTGTCTGAAGTATTTGGCAAGGTGATTATGTGCAAACCAGGGGGACATGATAGGATTTCGGCCTATATGTTCTGCCTAATGACAAGAATTGTGTTTACAATTCCAACAGATTGGTCAGCTGTAATCTTTGAAAAGATCAAGGAAGGTATAAAGAAGCCAAATCTGGCTAGAATTATGAGTTTATATCTGAATGGAGTGATCCCTGAGGTAATGCAACACCTGCCAGGAACAAAGATCAATCACATAAGAAAGATGTACATGAGATTGTTTTCTAGGTGGGATAGGGTGCTGTCTAAGGATGTGCCTGATGAGAGCAGGCAGGACACCCCAGTGAAATCCTCTTCTCATGCTCAAGATACTGAGCAGCTTCAAGAAGAACAAGAGAGGAAGCAGGATGAAGATCACCCTGCGTCTACTCCAGCCCAGCAAGACACTATACCTGCACAGATGCAGGGGAGCAAGCTCATTCTCCTGCCCAGATTGAATCTACTCCTAACCAGGTACAATTGCAGGGGGAGCTGGTGTATTTTCTTATAAAAGACATTTCTAATATTTCAATTTCTGCACAGGTGCAGGGGGAGCAAGTGTACTCACGTGCCCAGGACATTACCAATACTGAACAAGTACAGGGGGAGAAGATGTCAGACCCAGTGCAAGAGGCAGTACAAATTGATATCTCCAAAGATCTGAATATAGAAGATCCAATTGATACATCTTATGTTCAAGCTCAGAAGGAATATACTCTAGATGAGTTATTTCCTAATGTTGATATTGCTACTGATAGAGTAGAAGAGGGGCAAGATATTGAGAAGGCCCTTGACATGGAGATAGAAATTGAGAAGGAGCAAGTAGTTGAGGAGGAGTCTGTGCATGTTGAGGCTGAACAACATGGCACTGAGATAGATATTCATCCACCTCCTCAAGAAAGAGTTCAAATTGATAGTTCATCTGAATCTGAGACTGAAGAAACCAGAATGGCTAAGAAGAGAAAACTTGTTGTTTTCAAGAGAAGGAGCAAAGGTTATAAGCAGGCTCTCCAGACTACAACTCAACAATCCCATTCTGAATTTAATTATAACAAGTTTATGGTTAATTTGCAAGTAAAGCTAGATGAACATAGATTGGCAGTTGAAAAATATGTTGATGAGAGCAATAAGTCCCTTCAATTTGACTTGGCTCAAGATATAAAGTCAATTCAATTTGAAGTCAATATGCATAAGAAGGAAATGACAGATTGCTTCCATAAGGGAGGTAATGCTGTGGTGTATTTGGCTAAACAACAGCAGTCCATCATCCCTAAAGTGGATGATATTGTTTTAAAGCAAAGTTATGTTTTGGAGAATCAGCTGAGGATGAATGACAATTTAACTGAATCTCATCAAGAAATTATTGATGAATTGAAAAAGACTACTCTAGGGCTGACTGAAGCTAGAGCAAAGGAGATGGAAGAATTTGATAAGAAACTTCAAGATGCTATTGAATCAGTTAAAATTGTTATCACTATCTCTCAAAAGGACATATCAGACAAGCTTCAAAAGTTAAAACCATTTTTTAAAGAGGGTGTGAATTATCTGGATGGCCAGATCAGATTTCAGAAGGAAGATCTAAGAGATCATATTACCAGAGAAGCCATAAAGGGGGAGAGGTTGTTAGTTCATGCTGGCTCAGAGCACACCAAATGGGTGACAAATAGTATTCGAGCCATATTGGGATATCCAACTTTGTGTGATGATGCTATGGTGGCTGAGTCAGGAATACAAACAGGTCTACTTGAAGGCAATCAACCTGAGGTTGCCCAAGTCATTTACCCTCCTCCAGATTTTGATATGATTGATCAGCAAGTTCAAGATATGTATAGCCTTCCAAAGGAGGTTAACAGGGTTGTTATTGAGAAAGTGGATAAGCCTGAGGCCAATTTGAAAGAACAGCAAGATGCTCTACTATCCAAGAAGAGATTTAGAGAGCAGGCTGAACTTAAGCCAGATTTTGAGCAGTGGAGCCCTACTTCAAGAAATATTATACTAACTGCATGGAAGGCTATAAAGGACAAAGAACATGAAAGAGGAAAGTGGTATAATGAAATAGAATGGAAAAAATTTAAAGCTAGGCAGGAATCCATAGTACAGTTCAGGAGAAAAGCCAAGATGGGAAGGCTGCCACCAGATGCTCAGGAGCCAAGCAAGTACTTTCCAAAACCCTTTCATTACTTTGAAAGGCAAAGGCTCAAGGAAGAAGCACAGAAGAAAGCTGAGCTAAAAGACAAGAAGCCAGCTGAAGTTGCTGAAGCTCCTGTGAAGGCTCAAATCCAATCTGGCAAAGGAATTGTCATAAAAGAGCCTGATCAGTCTTAGTTTTAAGTTCTTTCAAATGTGTTTTTTAATGTTATGTTTAATCTTTCAATGTAAACAACTATAATCAAACATTACCAAGTTATAAACAAAATTTTGTTTGGAATCACATATTCATGTTCACTCTGTGTTGAATTGTTAATGTTTTGTTTATAAAGTATTCATGTAATGTCATACATCATCATTTTTTTATAAATGGTGTATATCATTGGCTCTAAGGGTTATGACTTCTCCAAATAGGGGGAGATTGTTGGGTACATTGGAAAATGTGTACCTGATTTGAAGAAGTCCAACTTAGCTCAATGATATACATCAAGGTGTATTTAATGTTGTTTTGAGTTGACATGTGCAGGTGAAGAAGTGTTAAAGAATGCAGAAAAATATTCTAAGTCCATGTGTCGACACCTGAAGAAACAGTGTTGACACTTCAGAATATTTGTGTCGACACTTGAAGGAAGCTGTGTCGACACAGAGAAAGATAGTCGACCACATTTGTGTCGACACTGGGAAGTAGTGTCGACTCACAAGAAGATAGACGACCACATTTGTGTCGACACTGGGAAGCAGTGTCGACTAACTAAAAGATAGTCGACCTCGACACAGAAGGAGATAGTCGACCACATTTGTGTCGACACTGGGAGGCTGTGTCGACACAATGAGACAGAGTCGACACACATTTTGGCAGAAGTTGACAATACTTGTGTCGACACCAGAAGACTAAGTCGACACATTTTGGTAGAGTCAACAATTGATGTGTCGACACGTGAAGGCAGTGTCGACACATACTGAGTTCTGAATCTACAACAACTGTGTCGACACAGAGAACTTGTGTCGACACACTGCAAAGTCAAGACCAAGTTATTTTCTGAAGAAAGATGAAGTGTTGAGTCGACATAAATTCTCTATGTCGACTCATTCTCAAAATAAAGTTCTGAAGAAGCTGTGTCGACTTAAAGGCAAACTTGTTGACATCATCAAAGGCTGTGTCGACACCAAAGTTACTTGTGTCGACACATATAGACAGTTGGTCTCGACACTTCCTGACAGTCTGTCTCAACACTTTGCTGAACAAGACTAAGGCACAGGATCTGTTTGAAGACTTGACAGCTGTGGGTTGCAGCCAGTTAACTGATATTGTCAGACTTCTCAGAAGACAGTTATAAACCGGATCAGCCGGTTACCATTAAGAAGGTCTATAAATAGACAGATTCATAGAGAAGAAAACAGATTGAACCTTGGCAGTCAAATTGAGAAATCAAATCAAGAAGGAGTAATACACAAAAGAAGATCTTCATCTGAAGATCTAAGAAGACGATCTCAGGATCGATCTAAGAAGAGTTCTAATAAGAATTCAGAAGTATCATCAAAGGTGTTGGATAGAGAGAGATCCACCCATTTTTGAAGAAGAAGAAGGAAGCCATCAGTGGTTTCTCAAGAAGCTGTTTGGAAATCAACTCAGCTAAGTTCAGATTCAAGAAGCTTTGAAGAAAGCTTAGATTCAGTTAATTTTATCAGCTGATCAAGAATTGTCTTGTCCTCTTCTCTCTCAACAAAGGCAAGACATTAAAACTTCTTTTCTAAATTTCTGTAGGATCTGTTTTACACAGATCTGAGTTGTAAGCCTGTGATATAAAGGCTGAGTGTAGGAGAGTTGATCTCTGAGTGGTAGGGCTGTTTGCCTGAGTGTAGGAGAAGGTTCTTCTCTGAGTTGTAGGCCTTGTGGCTAGGCTGAGGTAGGGTTGTTGTGCCTGAGTTGTAGGAACCTATCCAGGTTCTGAGCTGTAGGATCTGAGGATCTGAGAATAGTGGAAGTTTGGCCGAATCTAGCATACTGCTAGATAGGTGAAGGGGGAAAGTGGATGTACCCAAACCTTGGGGAACCACTATAAAACATTGTGCAATCTGTGATGATTAAATTTCTGTGATTGTTGTGCTGGTTGTTTTAATTTTGTGATTGAATTCTGCCTAAAAGTATAAACAAACAATTAGAACCTATTCCCCCCCCCCTCTAGGTGTTTAGGTTGTCTTGAAAGTAAAACTATCACAAGTGTTAGCCATTAAATGATTATTTATTATTTTTGGCCTCCCTGACCATAGGAAAATTGTGTAATTTAGGCATAGGGAGTCTGGGGTTATTAACTTTACACATGAATTTTATTGCAATTTGTAGATGCGTATTTACAGTGCTTACTTCACAAGCTCATAAAAATAAAAACTTGTTCAATAATTTATTCAGAGCTCATTATTTATTGTAAAATTGTGAAACCTTATCAGTAGTTTTATTAGGTCAATTCTTTCATGAAGAAATTTATTCATAATTTTTGAAAAAACAATTTCTGTACTTACATCATTAACATATGAAAGTAGAATATGTTTCAAAATAAAATTTAGAGTTTTTTATTTACTAGAAAAATTTGGACACCATGAATTTACGGTAACATAGACGCCTAGTATTTATCTTAATTTTTTGATGCATCTTACATGACTGAAAAGAGTACTTCATGTTCAAAACTAGGGCATTTGGAGTTCTTAAGAAATTAAATAAATTATCAGATAAATTAGGAAAATTGTGAATTTCTGGATTTAAGCTAAACATTTCATGATAAACCCCCAGTAATTATTATAGGGATATTGGATGATAATTTTGAGTACCTCTCATTATATACATCATAAAGCTTAGGATAGTCTGAGTTTAGTAAACTGCAAAAATCATGATATGGTGCAAAATGAACACAGAAAGTTGGGATGTTGGTGTGTTGATCTGGTAAGTGAAATGAGTTCATCATCGGGGGTTGTGATGAGGAGTGGGAGGTTTGACTAGTGTTAAGAGGTGCTCGGGGTCGACAAAACATCGTCTTTCCCGTGGAGAGAGAGAAAGAGTCAAAATACATTAGGATTAGATCCAGAGTAATATTAAGGGATCTGGAATAGGGTATTAACCAAAAATAATAAGTTCCTTGCGAAAGGGAGCTTTTGGCTTCAGCCCATCGTAGTTCCTAGTGCTCTTTGAGAGCCCTTCATGGGGTATGCCGGGGGCAATCCTGGGCTAAGCTAAACTGTAGGTTAAACTTAATTACAAGAGTAACTAGCATAAATAGGGATTCACATTCACTCACCTCGATGTCTCGAGATGTTAGGATGGGTCACTCGGGTTATAGGCTCGGTGGATTTGGTGATGGGTAGGTTGGCCTGGCGAGCTTTGACTCGGTTGTTGATTGTGACGGACAGGTTGGTTTGGGGAGCTTTGGCTCGGTACCTAATACATAAGTTGCATGTGCATAAATTATAAGGTGGTGGGTCTTCGTAATTGGAGGGTCGATGCACCGACGCCAATACGTCGACTCGGCAAGTATGGTTTAGCACGTCGCCATATAAGTCCGGTGTGCCAGCCGGCAAGAGTACACAATATCTCCGCTTAGTGCACCAGCGTTGAGGCGTACATTAGGTCTGACTCGTAGTGTAATTACTGATTTAGAGGTGGGCGAGGTCCAACCCACCGCTTCCATTTGCCACTACGGAGGTATCCTTGGAGGTTCGGCTCCAAAAAGGGGAAACTAAAGGTCTGTGTACACAGAGTCGGGTGGGTGAGTTGCACTTGCATGTTCACATCATGGCATAATTGCATGTCATAGCATAACCAATGCTTATAACCCTGAAACCTATTGTATAAAGTGGTATGGCACTCTTTATACAATAGGCCCTGCAAAATGACCCCTTGGTTATAAATTCGCGCGAGCGTGCTTATAAGTTAAGGTTTTTATTTAGTAAATATATATGTATGCTTACTAGAACACCGACACCTTATCGTATAAATTGATATGGGACTTTTTGTACGATAGGAGCCTTGCTTTTATTACTGTCGCACGTACTTATAGAACTGCTTAACTAGCTCTGTCGTCACATGCTATTTGTTATTCTCCACCTTCATTACCTCTCATTTCCTCCTCCCCGCTCGGTGTCTAGGAGTCATGGGGGAAGAGGCGGGGGATAATAGGACTTAGTTTTTTAGACTAATGGTTTTCAAACCATATCATTTTAGGAGACCGTGGAGCCCAGCATGGAGGAGAAACCCCGGAGGTCGGCACGCTTGGAGATGGGGCAGTCTAGTACCGGAGTTTCGATAGCTGGGACTGTGAGTCCCGATTGTTATTAGATGATTAGTTTTGCTTCCGCGCTGAGTGATATGTAGTGAGGAAATTGAAGTACCGGGCATGAGCCCTATTTTCTGTACTTTTATTATATCTGTGGACACTCCCTTCGTGGAGAATATTTAATATATATATATATGTGATGTATGTGGACTTTCCCTTTATTATATTGCTATTGTTGTGATCGAATCAGCCGGCAGGATAGTCATTTTGTAGTGGCGACCTTCCTGGGTGTGAAAGTGTCACTGCAAAGCGGCAGTTCTGGGCCTAAGACCCCGCTGGTTTAAAAAGAAAAAAATGGAGTATTACATGTGGTATTAGAGAAGACCTTAATCGAAAAGTAGCAGTCCACAAATCCTGGGTTACCCCGCGCGAGTTTAGTTTGGGGACAAACTAAGAAGCGAAAGTAGTGGTGTGCCCATGTGGGGGATCACATGTAAATTGTCCACGTTTAATTAGGGTTGAACGATTATTTACAAATGGCTTTTGTTATGCAGCCCCCAGCACAGCCTATACCATAGGGTAGAGTCCATCACACTCTGAATGTTGCACCACCTCCCCCGGTCCCCACTCCGTTCCTACAGTCAGAGATGGGGCAGACTCTGACAGTTATTGTGGAGGCTTTCAGGGCCCAACAGGTTCTGGCAACGCAGCCAAACCCGGGGGCCAATAGGCTGAGTATTTTCCGAGGACTTTCTCCCCCATCCTACTTGGGGACAGAGTCAGTCGTTCAGACGGAGGAGTGGCTGGACATCATGTATGAGATGCTGACTGGGATGCGGTGCCCATGGGAGGAGAGGGTGCCTTTGGTGGTCTCTTGCTTGGAATCCCATGCCAAGAGATGGTAGAAGACATCATTGGACACGACGTTTGCTGATAGAGAGGTTGCAGAGATTTCTTGGGAGGAGTTCAGGGCCGCACTGTTGGAGAATTTTGTTCCGCAGTCAGCCAGAGACGAGCTAAAAGGAAGATTTTTACAGTTGAGACAGGGCAACAAGATGGTGGTGTACCACCAGGAGTTCAACCATCTTGCCCGATTTGCGGATTCTTATAGGTTGGATGAGGCAAGATACACCAAGAGGTTTTATAAGGGTCTGCCAGAGGATCTGAGGGAGGCTCTGATGTTTGTGTCCGACGGGCCTATTCCTCGGATATTGGAGATGGCGAAGAGGATTGAGGCAGATTGGCACACTACTCGAGGACGGAAGCGGCCAACTGAGAATTAGGGTCGGGGAGCCAGAGATGATCAGCGATGGGGCCGCTTTGCTGATGGGAGAGATGGTAGAAGAGCAGAGGACCAGCCTCATCAGGAAGTGAGACAGGAGTAGAGGGAACTAGTAGTGATGGATCCTCAGCCTCTCAAGATGCGGGAGATACAGAGACCCGTGGGTATGGCATATCCCCCGCCAGAGTGCTTCAACTATCATCAGGAGGGGAATATCCGGAGAAACTGCCCCATGAAGGGGGCACCACTACCAGCACCACCGGCTGTCCTGCCTGCTCAGTATTTTGGAGGTCGAGGACGTGGATACCAGGGCGGAGATCGCAGGCAGGAGAGAGAGCAAGTGTATGTACTGGATCTAACTCAACATCGGAATCTGGAGCAAGTGATCACAGGTACACCAGTTAATTTTAAGTGCTCTTTTTCCTAAGTAATTAGATTTATGGATATAGAATTGATAAACTAGGAAAGAAAACCATAACTAGATTTCTAAGACATTAACTACCCCAGGCATAGTCTTCATCAGCGGCAAGCCCGCTTATACACTATTCGATACGGGTGCTTTGCACTCGTTCTTGTCGGAAGCCTTCGTGGAAGGGTTGGAAGGCGTGGAGCGATTCACAGGCTTGATGATGAGGATACGGCTACCTGAAAGAACGGAGCTATTCACCTCCATCCACTGCAATATGGAGGCGGAGATCGGCAGAAAGGCCTTCGAAGAACCAGCAACGATCCTAAAGATGTCAGTCTTTGATTTGATCCTGGGCGTGACATGGTTTCATTAGAACCATGCCCAAATTGACTGCTTGTCAAAGAGGATCACCGTGAGGCATAGGGATTCCCACATTGTAATCAAAGGTATTAGACCTATTCCCCCTCTCTTGCTACAATCCGTGCAAGCCATCAAGGCTCACTTGTAGGGGAGGAATTCTATGAAGTGATGTTTGAAATGGGTGAGGCCAAGGATTGCATCTCTGATATCCCAGTGGTGTAGGATTTTGTTGACATATTCCTATAGAAACTGCCAGGGCTACCCCCGCACCGGGAGCAGGATTTCTTGATACAGCTGGTGTCAGGGGCTAAGCCGACATCTAGAGCCCCTTATCAGATTGCCCCAAAGGAGTTGACAGAGTTTCGAAGCCAGCTGCAGGAGTTAGTGGAAGCCGGATATGTCTGGCCGAGCTCTTCACAATGGGTATCCTAAGTGTTATTCGTCAATAAGAAGGACGGGACACTTAGATTGTGCATCGACTACCGAGCACTGAACTGACTGACAGTCCGGAATACCTATCCATTGCCAAGGATAGATGAGCTGTTTGATCAGCTAGAGGGGGCACATTTCTTTTCGAAACTGGATTTGAGGTCGGGCTACTATCAGCTGCGGATTGGGGAGGAGGATATTCCGAAGGCTGCCTTCAGTAGCAGATATGGGTTGTTCGAGTTTACCGTGATGCCCTTCGGGCTCACAAATGCACCGTCGGCGTTCATGAGCCTCATGAACCGGGTTTTCGAGGCGTATCTAAATGTGTTCGTCATTGTGTATATTGATGACATCCTCATCTACTCAAGGATGGAGGAGGAGCACACACGACATCTGACGCTTACTCTAGAGAGACTGCGGGGGCACCATCTTTATGTAAAGTTCAGCAAATGCCAGTTCTGGTTGAAGGAGGTTGCTTTCCTAGGCCATATCATCAGTGGAGATGGGTTGGCAGTGGACCCGTCCAAGATTCAGGCAGTTCGGGATTGGCCGTAGCTGAAGGTGGCCACAGACGTGTGTTGTTTTCTAGGACTTGCCGGTTATCACCGGAAGTTCATGGAGGGATTCTCTCAAATTGCCCTCCCACACACATCCCTGACAAGGAAGGATGTGCCATTTGTTTGGACCTCGCAGTGCGAGGTGGCTTTTCAGGAGCTGAAGGATCGACTCACCTCGGCTCCTATACGTTCCCTTCCTTCGGGGAAAGAAGGATTCTATGTCTACACCGACGCTTCCTACCAGGGCATGGGAGCAGTGCTGATGCAGAAGGGCCAAGTAATTTCTTATGCTTCTCGCCATCAGAAGAAGCATAAGTAGAACTACCCTGTTCACGACCTAGATATGGGAGCGGTCGTGTTTGATGTGAAAGTCTGGCAGCACTATCTGTACAGTGTCCACTGCGACATATACTCCAATCACAAAAATCTGAAGTATGTGGACACGCAGAAGGAGATGAATATCAGGCAGAGGCGATGGGTGGAATTTCTAGAAGATTACTAGTACGAGATGCATTACCACCCAGGAGAGGCGAACGTGGTAGCCGATGCGCTGAGTCGGAGAGCCACCACCTTCGGAGCGGAGCCCCAGATTATGTCCATGGAGCTGGTGTAGAGATTAGAGGATATGTACATCACGCTAATCGTCTGATAACCCCTAGCTTTATAAGAAGTATTTGGCGGCGATGAGTGCCACAGATGACATTAGAGACTGAGTCAGAGATGGGCAGAGGCAGGATGCCAAGCTGGAGCTGATATTCTGGGCCTTGGAGGCAGGTACTGCTGGGGATTACACATTGAGAGATGACCTGGTATGCTTTAGAGGACGAGTTTATATTCTAGAGGGAGGCCAGGTCCGGGAGGATATTATGACAGAGGCCCACTATACTCGATATTTTGTACACCCTGGAGTTACGAAGATGACTGTGGATCTGAAGAAGACCATGTACTGGCCAGGCTTGAAGAAGGATATCACCTACTTCATAACCCACTGCGAGATATGCCAGCTAGTGAAGGAGGAGTGCAGAAACCCCGCAAGTTTGTTGCAACCACTCCTAGTGCCGGAGTGGAAATTGGAGGACATCGCGATGGACTTCACACATGGGCTTCCCTGATCACGGACAGGGAATAATTCGATCTGGGTAATCATCGACCGACTGATGAAGGTAGCTAGATTTATTCCAATCAGGAAGGATGACTCAGTTGGTGTGTTGGTTCGGAAATTCGTGGAGCAGTTCGTCCGTTATCATGGCATACCCAGGACGATTGTATTGGATCAGGATGGACGGTTTACGTCCAGGAAGTGGAGATCAGTGCAGACTTACTTGGGCACTCGGCTGACATTCATTATAGCTTTTCATCCCCAGACCGACGGGCAGACGGAATGCACCAATCGGACTTTGGAAGATCTACTGCGACTATGCATTCTGGACTGCGGAGAGCCTTGGGAGAAGTTGTTGCCACTGATTGAGTTCTCATATAATAACAGCTACCAGTCCAGCATAGGGATGGCTCCTTATAAGGACCTATATGTACGAAGGTGTAGGACTCCGCTGTCTTGGGTACAGGATGAGGATCCGATGGTTTTGGGATCAAAGTT
Source organism: Platanthera zijinensis (assembly GCA_039513925.1). Classification (NCBI taxonomy): domain Eukaryota; kingdom Viridiplantae; phylum Streptophyta; class Magnoliopsida; order Asparagales; family Orchidaceae; genus Platanthera; species Platanthera zijinensis. The sequence goes on along the minus strand of CM077095.1, from coordinate 66,510,983 downwards.
TGTTGAGGACACCGAGGCTTAGGTGAGGCTGATACGGGACAGGATGTTAGAGGCACAGAGAAGACAGTCCAAGTAATATGACGCTCGATATCATCAGGTGGAGTTTCAGGTGGGGGACCGGGTATTATTGAAGATCCGACCAATGCATGGAGTTTCATGGGTGCGTGGCCGGAAGAAGAAGCTCAGCCCAAGATATATGGGGCCTTACCGGGTCCTGGAGCGGATCGGTCCCTTAGCATACAGGCTGGAGCTGCCACCGGAGCTGGCAGGTCTGCACAACGTATTCTACGTATCTTCTCTTAGGAGGGCCCTACTATGACCGGAGCAGCAGATTACGGCCATGGATGGGCCGGTAGCATCTGATTGGTCAGTTAACCTGGAACCGGTCCGGATTGACGACAAGGGGATACGAGTCTTGCGCCCCAAGAAGGATCCATTGGTCAAGGTCCTGTGGAGGAATTATGGGCGAGAGGAGCACACCTTGAAGCCACAGGACTTGATGCAACAAAGGTACCTCGGAGCTTTTCAGTCAGGTATTACTCATAACCTCTCCGGATGTTATAATTTACCTTTCATACTTGAAACCCCATAGGCCTAACTAGTATTTCGAGGACGAAATTTTTTTTTTATATATTGGGATTTGTAATATCCCTAAAACAACTAGACCCCTAGGTCTTTGTTTTTTCATGACTAGATCATGACAAAACCATCAGAAACTCTAAATTAAGTGGGCAAGGCTCAAGGTGAAAACCACCTTGATCTACCTATAGCACATCCTCAATATCAGACCTAAGGTCTGACTTTAGGGCTTCAACTTGACCCCATAACCCTACCACAACATCCTTAACACCTTGGCTAGTCCATAGGGTCACTAAGGAGCCATGGAGGGCAGTCAAAGTGGTTAAGTTCACCAAAGTCAACTCTAACCGTAAATGGGTCAAACTTACCTACATAGGGTCAATTGATCTTCCCATAGCCAAGTGGATCCCACTCATGTCCTCATAACCATAGAGTGAGGTCAATGGGTCACCTAGGACCCATTGGAGTCAACCAAAGAAGCTAAGTTGACCTAAGTGAACCTTAACGCTAAAAAGGTCAAAGTGCCCTAACTAAGGGTCAAGTGACCCCCAAGATGCCCAACCAACCCTACCCAAGTACTTCTAGACCTTAGGGGAGGCCAATGGGTAACCAAGGACCCATTGGGGTCAACCCAAATGATCATGTTGACCAAAGTCAACTCATGGGTCAAAGTGGTCAACTTAGGTTAACATAGCCCAATTCAACTGGGCTAAGTTCAAGTGGTGTGGCCCATTAGTCTAAGGAAGTGGAGAGACACATTTTGGGCCCACCAAATTTCGAAAGGTGACTAGGAGAGAGAGAGGAAGGAGTTACCCAGTTCGGAGGAGAGAGAAAGTGTGAGCTTAATGGCCATCATGACCATGGAGGTTTCATAACCCCTCTTTTTGATGGGGCATTTACTCCTTGAAGGCAGGGGAAGATTTTCCAAGAGGTGGTCAGCCAGTGGGGTTGCTCCGCCCCCTCAATTTTGGTGAAACCGAAAACTAGGTTTAATGTCCATTAATGGTGTTTTGAGAAATATTGGAGTTACAAACCTCCTCTCCGAAATTCCTTCTTCAAAAACCTTCACTAGGTCGAGAGCAAGTGTTTCCCCGTTCCAATTCCAATTTCCTTACTGTTACTGTGGAGGTTACAGAGAAGCCAAAACTGGTGGTCGGAAATGGCAAGGAGGCACAACACTCACTCTCAGGCCGCAATTCAGGTCCTCCTCCTCTCCTTTCTCTATGGATAGATCTTAGGATTCATTTAGAATGAAGATCGGGCTCAATTGATCCTTATCAAACCTTCCTTTTTCCTGTTTTTACAAGAAAAACAACTTGTCGGGATAACCGCAATCCGCCCCTCCAGCAGCGGTGCCGCCGCCTAGTGATAGCCACCACCTCGACGGAGGTGGTGGTGGCGGTGGTCGGCAAGGGAGGTGGCTGGATGGCCAGGAAACGAGGGTGGAACAAGCTCCAGGTCGGGTGAATCCTGGTCGTTGGCTGGAGCTTGAAGATGACTGAAATCCGCCTGTTTTGCGCCAAGATTCGTGCCGCCTTAGATATTTAGCCTTAGGTTAAATAATTTCATTTCAATAATTCTGTCACACCTTTCTAGTTATTTTGTAAATTATTTTAAAAATACTTAGAGGCTGAATCATGGAATGTGGTCAACATATAATATGTAGCCCTATGGGTATACTCTATTTTAAAATTAATTTGATTCAATTTGGACAATTGGTGTGACCAGGGCACCCATTTTTGTGGGGTCTATACCCAAGGCTATGCAGAGATAAAAATGTGTGCCCCCACTTCATCTCTTATCTAAATGACTTGAAATTTGGATAGAAAGTCACCCTAACCTATACCTAGGTCCTGCTAAAAAATGAGAATTTTTGGGGACACTTTTTCTATAGTGTTTTAAATTATTTAATTACTCTAGGGTAAATTAATTAAGGGACCAAATGACCTCCAAACTCTCCCAAATTTTGTTGAGTGGTCCTTGGGGTCATCATAAGGCTCTGGAAAAAATTTCATCTCATTTGGAGATGATTTGGATTGAATTTTTGCAAACCCTATCCTTGCCATAATAAGGGTATTTAGGTCAAAAGTGCACTTTGAGTTTTGAGTGGCCAAATCCCCTCAACATAGGTTGAGATTTGGTCCACTGGTTTGGCATGACATACAACACTCTCATATGGGATATGGGGTGGTTTGGGATTGAATTGCCTTAGAACCCAAGTTAAAACCCTATGTTTTGACTTGGGGGGTTTGAGAAGGGCATGTGGTCAAATTCCATTGTATGGACTTGAAATTTGGTAGGGAGGATACTAGGGTAGCTAAAGTCCACTAGTTAAAATCTTAGAGGATTTGGAAATGGGTAGACCCCTCAAAACCCTAACCCTAGTTTAGGTATCAAATTTTTTAATGGTATAATAGGCTATCAAAACTCTGTGAAAAGTTGTGAAATTTGGGTAGTGTTGTCATAGGGTTCGTATGAGTCTTTGGAAATTTTAATGGGAATTTTGGAGCAATTATTTCTGTACTTCCTTTGTTATGCAAGTGTTAGCCATTAAATGATTATTTATTATTTTTAACCTCCCTGACCATAGGAAATTTGTGTAATTTGGGCATAGGGATTTTGGGGTTATTAAATTTACACATGAATTTTATTACAATTTGTAGATGCATATTTACAGTGCTTACTTCACAAGCTCATAAAAATGGAAACTTGTTCAATAATTTATTCAGAGCTCATTATTTGTTGTAAAATTGTGAAACCTGATCAGTAGTGTTAATAGATCAATAATTTCATGAGAAAATTTATTTATAATTTTTGGATGAACAATTTCTGTACTTACTTCATTAACATATGAAAATGGAGTATGAAATAAAATTCAGAGTTCTTTATTTACTGGAAAAATTGGGAGACCTTGACTTTACAGTAAAATAGATGCCTCGTATTTATATCAATTTTGTGATGCATTTTGCACGACTAAAAAGAGTACTTCTTGTTCAAAACTAGGGCATTTGGAGTTCTTAGCAAATTAAATAAATTATCAGATAAATTAGGAAAATTATGAATTTCTGGATTTAGGCTAAACATATCATGATAGACCCCCAGTAATTATTATAGGGATATTGGTTGATAATTTTGAGTACCTCCCATTGTATATATCATATAGCATAAGATGGTCTGTGTTTACTAAAACTGCAAAAATCATGATATGGTGCAAAATGAACCCAGAAAGTTGGGATGTTGGTGTGTTGATCCGGTAAGTGAAATGAGTTCATCATTGCGAGTTGTGATGAGGAGTGGGAGGTTTGACTAGTGTTAAGAGGTGCTCGGGGTCGACGAAAATTCGTCTTTCCCGTGGAGAGAGAGAAAGATTGAAAACACATTAGGATTAGATCCAGAGTAATACTAAGGGATCAAGAATCGGGTATTAACCAATAATAATAAGTTCCTTGCGAAAGGGAGCTTTGGGCTTTAGCCCATCGTAGTTCCTAGTGCCCTTTGAGAGCCCTTCACGGGGTATGCCGGGGGAAGTCTTGGGCTAACCTAAACTGTAGGTAAAACTGAATTGCAAGAGTAACTAGAAAAAATAGGTATTAACTTTAACTCACCTCGATGTCTCGAGATGTTAGGATGGGTCACTCGGGCTGTAGGCTCAGTGGATTTGGTGATGGGCAGGTTGGCCCGGCGAGCTTTGGCTCGATTGTTGATTGTGACGGACGGGATAGTCCAGGGACCTTTGGCTTGGTAACTGATACAAAAGTTGTCTGTGCATAAAGTATAAGGTGGTGGGTATTCGTTATTGGAGGGTCGATGAACTGACGCCAATACGTCGACGCGGCAAGTGTGGTTTAGCACTTCGCCATATAAGTCTGGTGCACCAGCCAACAAGATTATGCAGGAGCTCTGCTTAGTGCACCAGCATTGAGGCATACGATAGGTCTGACTGGTAGTGCAATTACCGGTTTAGAGGTGGGTGAGGCCCAACCCACCGCTTCTGTTTGCCACTACGAAGGTATCCTGGGAGGTTCGGCTCCAGAAAGGGGGAACTAAAGGTCTGTGTACATAGAGTTGGGTGGGTGAGTTGCACTTGCATGTTCACATCATGGCATAATTTCATGTCATAGCTTAACCATTGCATATAACCCATATACCTATTGTATAAAGTGGTATGGGACGCTTTATACAATAGGCCTTGCAAAACGACCCCTTGGTTATAATTTCGCGCAAGCGTGCTTATAAGTTAAGGTTTTTATTTAGTAAATATATATGTATGCTTGCTAGAACACCGACACCCTATCGTATAAATTGGTATGGGACTTTTTATATGATAGGAGCCTTGCAGAATATCCCTTAGCTTTTGTGTTTTCATATAAGTTAAAGTTACTTAACTCTGGTTCAGTCTTTCTTACTTTTATTATTGTCGCACATACTTATAGAATGGCTAGACTAGCTCCGCTGTCACCTGTTATTTGTTATTCTCCACCTTCATTACCTCTCCTTTCCTCCTCCCCACTCAGTGCTTAGGAGCCATGGGGGAAGGGCGGGGGATGATAGGACTTAGTCTTTTAGACTAATGGTTTTCGAACCAAATCATTTTAGGGGACCGTGGGGCCCAGCATGGAGGAGCAGCCCCGGAGGTCGGCACGCTTGGAGATGGGGCAGTCTAGTACCAGAGTTCAGATAGCTGGGACTGTGAGTCCCGATCATTATTAGATGATTAGTTTTGCTTCCGCACTGAGTGATATGTAGTGAGGAAATTGATGTACCAGGCATAAGCCCTATTTTCTGTACTTTTATTATATCTATGAACACTCCCTTCGTGGAGAATATTTACTATATATGTGATGTTTGTGGACTTTCCCTTTATTATATTGCTACTGTTGTGATCGAATCGGCCGGCAGGATCGACGTTTTGTAATGGCAACCTTCCTGGGTGTGAAGGTGTCACCGTAAAGCGGCGGTTCTGGGCCTAACACCCTGGTGGTTTAAAAAGAAAAAAAATGGGGTCTTACAGAGCCTGTGGTGCTGGTAGGGGTTTCCCCCTCATGGGGCAGTTTCTCCGGAAATGCCCTACGTGATGACAGTTGTAGCACTCGGGCGGGGGATATGCCATACCCCCAGGTCTCTGCATCTCCCGCATTTGGAGAGGTTGAGGAGCCATAACCGCCGGCTGCCTCGACTCCTGTATTACCTCTTGATAAGTTTGGTCCTCTACTCTTCTCCCATCTCTCCTGAAAGTGAAGGGATAGATACTACTCTAGAGGGGGGGTGAATAGAGTAATCAAATTTTGCACAATACAAAACTTAACTGTCTACCCAACTCCCTTGGAGTGAAGTGCGGAATGAAGAGATTATAGATATTGGTTTAACCTTAAAGCCTAACACAAGTGTTGTGTACAAACACAAGCTAACTGTAATTACAGTTAAGCTTGGAAAAACCTAAACAGCAACTAGCAGCCTAGTTATATCTATTCACAGCCACAGTACAAGAAAAATAATAAACAAGCCAGACGACACAAGGAATTTTATAGTGGTTCCCCAAACAACTTGGGTACGTCCACTCTTCTACCCAAACGGTAGGAATCCACTACAGGTTTTTGATCAGGTGCCCTGCCACCAACAGGATCTTCTTCAGGTAGATCCAGAGACCCTTTAGACTTTTGATCAGGTGTCTAAAAACCAAGCACAGGTTTTTGATCAGGTGCCCTGCCACCAAGGGATACTTTTGAAGGGAGTAATAACCCTGTACAGGAGGGGGAAGAAGGTTAAGATGTCTTCTCTATTTTACAATAGATTAGAGAAGCACAAAAGGCTTGCACTGAGCTAGAATGCTCTAAAGAATCAAGGCTCCCCCTGGCTCAAAGATGTCCAGGTGAAGTCTTGCTTCAGTGCAGAAACTCTTCAGAAAATTCTGAAGGAAAGAGCTACAGGAAGAAAATAAATAACAAAAAGAAATCTCTTCAAGCAGCTATTCTTCTTCTTCTTCTTCTTCAAAGAAACTCTGAGTTGAACTTCCTGAAAGCAGGAGAACTCAGGTGAAGAAGAGATGAAGATCTTAACACTTCTCAGTTAGATGGAGTTTGCTGAGAGCAGGAAGCTTGAGCTTGATGAAGGCTTGAGTGCTTTTGAATATGTGTGTAACACTAGCTTTAATCCTTCTGCAAAGGGTTCTTTTTATATCATCATCAAGCAACGGCTCTCTTCCATTTTGAATTGTTTGTCTTCTTCTAAGCCTTGAGACCTGGGCTGTAAATATCAAGAAGACAGAAATATTTCTGCAGCAAAACATTCCATAAAAAGGAATAAACCTCTTTCTAAGAAGCTGCAGGCTTAAATCAAATAAACAGATAGACTAAATAAAGTCACATCAGAAACTATCTCTTTATAGCAAAAGAAGACTTTTCAGTCTAACGGCTATAAAGGGGCTGACAGCAGATAAAGTAATTTAAATAGACAGCTAATAAGACAAACAACTTTATCTTAAAAGATTTTAACTCAGGCAATAAGAATAGAGCAAATAATGCCTGGAAACTTTATCATACAGCTTAAAATACTGTGCCAGAAAATGTATTAAATAATTAAATATAATAAATAAATACAAAATCCAAAGGCAGACAGAAAACGTCGAACGACCTTCGAAGATCGTCGAACGACGCCAGGAGATCGTCGAACTATCGGGCAGATAGTCGAACGATCCAGATAGTCGAGCTATCAAATGGATAGTCGAGCTACCTCAGCAGATAGTCGAACTATCAGGGCAGATAGTCGAACTATCAGATAGTCGATCTATCTATGACAGATAGTCGAGCTATCAAGCGCACAGAGATAGTCGAACTATCAAGCAGATAGTCGACCTACCTCAGAAAACAGATAGTCGATCTATCAAAAGATAGTCGAACTATCAAAACAAACTAGATAGTCGAACTATCAACAGATAGTCGAACTACCAGCGCAGAACAGATAGTCGAACTATCAACAGATAGTCGAACTATCAGCGCAGAACAGATAGTCGAACTATCAACAGATAGTCGAACTATCAGCGCAGAACAGATAGTCGAACTATCAACAGATAGTCGAACTATCAGCGCAGAACAGATAGTCGAACTATCAACAGATAGTCGAACTATCAGCGCAGACCAAGGCGTCGACCAACTGATAGACGATCGTCGATCAGTCGATAGACGATAGTCGAACGGCGTTCGACTATAGTCGAACGAAAAACTACTTAACCAAATTCTCAATTTGGAAAAGCGAGGACTCTACAGCTAGACTCCTAACCATTGACCATAGATATTTCTTGGGTCAAAGGGGCACAAAGGAGAGGACTGAACTCAAATCAAACTAGGGTACCAACAATCTCCCCCTATTTGAGTTAAGTCTCTCAGAATCTAAAACAGCTAGCAATAGAATATTAAAAATAAATTTCAGCAGATAGTTAATTAATAAACTGGCAGATTATCAATCAGATAAACAAATAATCAAATATCACAGCAGTTAATCAAACTATTAAGAATCTTTGGGATCAGGTAATGGATCAGAAGAACTAGAGACAAAGGAAATTTTTCGAAGAGGATCATCTGATTCCTTCTTTGACATCTTCAGATCCTGCATTCCAAGAATCTTCAGCTCTGTAGCTCTGGGGACAACAGCTTCTGGATGTTTTTCCATATACTTTGCTGGATCAAATATCTCAGGATTGACTTGGAATTTTTCAAATTCTTTCTTTCTATATGCTGACATCGTAGTAAAGCCAGTTGTATCTTTGCCTTCAGCTCTTGCTTTTCTTATTTGGGCTGCTCCTACAAGCTCTTGAAAGCGAGCCATCCTAAAATTAGGATCGAGCTCAGGATTTTCATATACGGGCTCTGGAGAAGCAGCATCAGCTATTTTATCTAGATAAGACATTAGATTAATCTTAGCAAAAGCGACTTGCTAGAAGGTTTTAAAACACTGTAAACTATTTACCTTTCGAAACACTTTTCTCAGATTGAACTGGAGAAGGAGGTGGGGAAAAATTTGGTCTTTGGGCCACAACCTCCTTCATTGGTCTTTGAGATCCATAAGATGATCTGCTTTGAGAACTTTGATGACCTTGTCTTGATTGGTGTTGAGCAGACGCAGATTTTCCATAAGCTGCAGATTGATTAGCAGGTAGATTCCCAGAGGCTCCTGCACCAGGAGGTGGAGGAGGACCTTTGGGAGTCCATCTGGAGACTGGACTGTCATACCTCTTTGTTCTCTTCCTTTCTTTTTGCTGGTTTTTCGAAAACCTCATCCAATGCTGAAAATCTTTAGATTTGGGGTCAATGCCCTTCAAAATATAATAGGGAATGTCATTGTCCTTATTTGGAGGAGGAGGAGGAGCAGCTTTTCTTTTCTTAGCAGCAGTTTTCTTTTTCTTTGAATTTTCAGAAACATCTGAATCATCATCATCATCAGAATGGGATGATGGAGGGTTCTCATAGGGATCATAGGCTTCTGAGACAGCCTTTTCTTTAAGCTTTGAACCAGATTTCTCCCTTTCTTCTTCCAGGGCATCCATAGCCAGAAGGGAGTCTAAATCTAAACCAGGAGAATCATCCCAGATGGATGACTTCTCAAATTGCAACTCTTTCTCTTTTTCTTGTAAAGATTTTACTCTTAAGTCCCAAGCAGCCCTTGCTTGAATTTCTTCCAAATTTAAAACAGGAGAATCAACTTTGATTTCCTCTTGATTTTCATTCTCTTTATCATTTAAAAACACATCCAATTCTGGATCTAATTTAGTATCAGAATCACTTGGAGCAGCCTTAAAACAACTGCTATTTTCTTGGCAGTTAAATCTTCTTTAATAAAATCTGTAGAATCAAGAACACAGATCTGCTAAATAAGCTTGAATCATCCCTTCAAGGTATACACCAGCAAGCAAATAAATTGACTCATCAATAAACCGGATTAGGGAATTACCTTCATATTTAACCATCTCCCAGCAGTCATTCAGATATTTAGTTATGATTCCTTCCAGGAATCTGGCAATCGTAGGAGAGGTTATATCTTCTAAGCATACTTTCACTGCAATTTCCGATAGCAGGATTCCATCTGATATTTCCTTCTCAGTCAAGACTGGAGCTAAAACTTTCTTAGCAGGAGCACTCTCTTCCTCAGCTGGAACAATTTCTTCCTCAGCTGGAACAATTTCTTCCTCAGCTGGAGTTGCCACTTTCTTAGCTGGAACAGTCTCTTCCTCAGCAGGAGCTGTTTCTTCCTGATCAGTCATATCAACATCTTGAACTTCTTCTGGCTCAACTGGAGCAGATTCTGGCTGGACAGATACGACAACATCTGGAGCTATCTCTATTTCAGCTGGAGTAGAGGCAGGAAGGTCTGAGACATCTTCATTGGACATCTCCCCCTGCCTGATTTCAGTAACAACTGAAACCAGGCCCCTAGAGGTAGATGGCTCAGCAGATTTAGAAATGGATTGGATGGAGGCAGTGAGACGGTCAATGGAGGCAGCAAGGGGAGCGATTGCCTCGTCAATCATGGTTTTGATTGACGGGGTAATCAGCTCCACGATGCGGATGATAATCTCGGGAGAGATATCAAAAGAAGATGGATGAGAGGTGGATGGATCAGCAGCAGAGATGGTAGATGTGCTGGGATGGAGGATGGTGTGAGCAGGGGATCGAACTGGAGATGCAGCAGGAGAGGGAGCAGGGGATGGGGAATGAACTGGGGAATTAACGGGAGATGCATGAGGAGTAAGAATTCTCTCTGAACCTAACAAATCGAAGCTAGGAGCAGATATCCTAGCCAGATATGCAGGTAGAGGAGAGGCTGGAGGAGACAGAGGAACAACCACGGTTGTTTCAGGTGCAGCAGAAGAGGAGGGTCGTACCTCAGCAGAAGTTGATGGTACTTCAACTGAGGTAGACGGCAAAACAGAGGAGGAGGAAGGGATAGCTGAGCCAGCTTCACTAGGTTGAGGAGCGACTGAAGCAGTCCTTGTGTCCTCAGATTGCGCTGGAGCAGACTTCACGAACGTCCTCTTCCATTTTGAAAACAGATGGGGATCCATCTTCTTGCTGGCATTGATGGTAGTTGCAGCAGAACTCAGCAACTGGGGGAATTTCTCCTTCAGGAAAATACCTATAACCCTTCCCAGGGTAACTTCCTTCTTTCCTGTCTTCTTTCTGATCAAATCAAACAGAACAGCAGCCCAATCGATCCTTTTCTTATTAACAATTGCACACATCAGTGCGAATTGCTGCCTTGTTATGTTATCATGGGCAGAGTGCTTGCCCAGAAGCACTTTTCCGACGACCTCAGCGAGGAACTTTATCTTGAAAGGGAAATTTACCTTAAGCAACTTGGAGGGAATGCCTTCAGCATGTCCCAGCTCGACGAGCATCCTTCCAAACTCCTGAGCGTCTTGCTCATAATCTTCGTCACCGATAACTAGACCAAAAACATCAGAAAGAACGGCCGGAGTTAGGATAGCTTCTACTCCGCCGATGGTACCGATCATCGACTCGTCTGTGGAAGACGACGTGAACGCCCATTCTTTTATCTCTGGAATATTAATCTTGATCCTTTCAGACATCAGCTTCTCTAGGCCTTGATCTCTGCAGAGCTGGAGAACTTCCACTATGCCGGCATCGCAACTGCTGAAAGCTTCAAAATCTACACTGAATCCTGCATCGAACTTGACGACGGCTAGAACAGCTGGAGAAATCGCCATTGAATCGCTGGAGAAACGCGAGAGGGAGGAGGAAGACGAAGGGGACGGAGCGGCAGAAAATCGCAAGCGGGAAAGCAGAATGCGAAAGGGCACGTTCCGTCGACGATAAAGCAACAGATCTTTTAACCTAGGTCGACTATCGGCTTTATATTGAACCGGATATAGTCGGTCTATTTAAAAAAAATCTTGAACCGATAGTCGAACGGCCGTTCGACGATCGGCTCAGAAGCAGAATAGTTGAACAAACGTTCGACTATTTCTGGCTTCTCAAACAAAAGGCTGTCGTCGTCCGGAGATCGACGATGAGCTCAGCCTGTTCGACGATGGTCGAACGTCGATCGACGATCTTCAAACAGAAGCTATCATTAACCAGAGGTCGACGATAGGCTCAATCCGTTCGACGATCTTCGATCATCGTTCGACGATCTTCAAGCAGACCTCAACAAAGGCAGATATCGTCATACTTAGTCTCGTCCATTGATCATGCCTAGTTGGACTAAAAAGAACAGATGCTTCTGTTCATCTAAAGGCTTGGTGAATATATCACCTCTCTGAAACTCAGTGGATATGAACTCAAGACAGATCTTGTTCTTTTCCACACAATCTCTCAGGAAATGGTGCCTAATCTCAATGTGCTTGGTTCTAGAGTGGTGCACTGGATTTTGTGCAATAGAAATAGCACTGGTACTATCACACATGATCTTGGTGTTCTTGTGTGAGTAACCATAATCCACAAGCTGGTTTTGAATCCACAGGATCTGTGAACAACAACTGGCAGCTGCTATATATTCAGCCTCTGCAGTTGAAGTTGAGACAGAAGCCTGCTTCTTACAGAACCAAGAGACCAATCTCTCTCCCAGGAACTGGCAAGTTCCTGAGGTGCTCTTCCTGTCAACTCTGCAACCAGCATAGTCAGAATCAGAATATCCAATTAATTCAAACTCTGACTCAGCTGGGTACCAAAGTCCTAGATTTGGACATCCTTTCAGGTATCTCAGGATTCTCTTTAGAAGAATCAGATGAGATTCCTTGGGGTTGACCTGGAATCTAGCACAAAGGCATGTAGCAAACATTATATCTGGCCTACTTGCAGTTAGATATAATAGGGAACCAACAATGGCCCTATAATTCTTTTGATCAACTGGCTTGCCGTGATCATCAGAATCAATAACTACATTAGTAGCCATGGGTGTAGGCATTGCTGAAGCATCAGCCATCCCAAATTTCTTTACCAATTCCTTGGCATATTTGGATTGGGAGATGAAGATACCATCAGCATCTTGCTTAACTTGGAGACCAAGAAAGTAAGACAGCACACCCATGCTACTCATCTCAAACTTAGAGTGCATCAAGTTGGAAAACTTTTTGCAAAGTTTGGGATCAGTGGAGCCAAAGATAATATCGTCTACATACACCTGAACTAACAGGATTGTGTCCTTGTGATGCTTAACGAAAAGGGTTCTATCAACTACTCCCCTAGTGAAGTTGTGCTCTAACAGGAAACTAGCTAGAGTCTCATACCAGGCCCTAGGAGCTTGCTTTAGTCCATAAAGAGCTTTCTGCAACTTAAAAACATGAGAAGGCTGAGTTGAAGAAACAAACCCTGGTGGTTGTTCAACAAACACCTCTTCCTTAAGCTCACCATTCAGGAATGCACTTTTGACATCCATTTGGAACACCTTAAACTTCATGTAGGCTGCATAGGCCAAGAAGATCCTTATTGCTTCTAGCCTTGCAACAGGAGCAAAAGTTTGGTCATAGTCTATACCTTCCTCCTGTCTGTAGCCCTGAGCTACAAGCCTAGCTTTATTCCTTACTATTATTCCATTTGCATCTAACTTGTTTCTATACACCCACTTGGTGCCTATGATCAGTTGGCCTTTAGGTCTTGGAACCAAAGTCCAAACTTTACATCTCTCAAACTGATTGAGCTCCTCTTGCATTGCAATGATCCAGTGAGGATCTAGCTCTGCATCTTTAAAGGTGAGGGGCTCAACCTGTGAGAGGAAACAAGCGTGCATCACATCCTGTCTTAATTGATGTCTTGTTTGCACACCAGCTGATATGTCTCCAATCACTTGAGATGTGGGATGATCTCTAAGTGTGACAATATCAGCAGGTGGGATGTGATCTTCAGCAACAGTTGGGATTAATTCCTCAGGAGGAATTTGATCTACTGTTGGTGGAACAACAACAGCTTCAACAGCTTCAGCAATGTCTTCATCACTGTCTGATTCAGTGATCTGAAGAGTTGAAAGTTGAAGGATTTCTTGAGGGGCATCATGTACCTGCAAAGAACTGGAGGAAGGAGAATTTTCTTTCTCCTTGTAAAACATCTGAGACTCATCAAAAGTCACATGCACAGATTCCTCTATCTTACAGGTTGATTTGTTATAAACCCTATAAGCTTTGCTTACTTGGGAATATCCAAGCATGATTCCCATTGAAGCTTTTGCTTCAAATTTTCTAATATATTCTTTATTATTGTTATGAATATAAACAGTACAGCCAAAAATTCTAAAGTAATTAATTTTTGGTTTCTTTCCTTTAAGCAACTCATAAGGAGTTTTACACTTAAGTTTGTGTATCAAACTTCTATTCAAGACATAGTTAGCTGTACTAACAGCTTCTGCCCAATAGGATAGAGGCATGTTAGCATCTGCCAACAATGTGCTAGCAGCTTCAATTAGTGTTCTATTCTTCCTCTCAACTACCCCATTTTGTTGGGGAGTTCTTGGAGCTGAGAAGCTATGTTTGATACCTTCTCTCTCACAGAATTCTTGCATGAGAAGAGAGTCAAACTCAGTACCATGATCACTTCTGATCAAGGCCACATGAGTAGAGTACTCAGTCTGCACACAAAGTAGAAAGTCTGTAAGGGCTTTGAAGTTATCAGACTTAGTTCTCAAAAAGAAAACCCAACTGAACCTAGAGAAGTCATCTACAATTACTAATGTGTAACACTTCCCTCCTAGACTCTGTACATTTATTGGGCCAAAAAGGTCCAAGTGTAATAAATACAGGATTCTAGGTGAATCACTTTTATTAACAGATTTAAATGAATTTTTGGTTTGCTTGCCTAGCTGACAAGCCTTGCATAGGCCCTCCTTCTTGTAGGGGCAAGAAGGTAAACCTCTAACAAGGTTGTGCTTAGATAACCTAGATATGTTCTTGAGGTTTACATGACTAAGCCTTTTATGCCATAAAGAATTATTATTAAGGGTTAATTCATTAAACAGGCAGATTTCAGAGCGAGATGAATTAAAATCTACTAAATATATATTGCCTATTCTATTACCTATCAAGACAACATTATTATTTAAAGTAATATTGCAAGAGGAGTTAGAAAAAGAAACCTGGTAGCCAGCATCACATAGCTGGCTAACTGAAATCAGGTTGTGCTTCAGTCCACTGACATAAGCAACTCTCTTGAATGTAACAGCTCCAATTGTGATCTTGCCATATCCTTCTGTCTGACCACAGCTGGAGTCTCCAAAGATAACCTTTGGGCCGAGCTTAGCTTTGTACTTTGACAGTAGCTCTTTGTTTCCTGTCATATGCTTAGAGCATCCACTATCCAAATACCACTTATTTTGAGTGATTGGATAGGCCTTCACCTGCAAAACAACTATTTAGACAGAGTGGACCCAGGTAACCTTGGGTCCCTTGTTTTTCACATAAGAAAAACTGGAGATATAAGAAAATGCAGGCTGAGGGTGATAACCTAGAGGGTGAGATCTCCTAGGTGGGATTCTCCATGCAGATGATGGGTCAACAAACCTAGGGTTTCTATTTTCATTTAGGTTTCTATGGAATGAATTATGATTTTGAAAATCATGTTGAAATCGTCGATCGACGTTCGACGATGGGCGCTCAGATCGTCGAGCTTCGTTCGACCATGTAGCATCCGATCGTCGAGCTGCGTTCGACGCTTTTTGCATTTCTTTGAAAAACTTCTTTCTCTTTTCTCTCTTAGCCTTATTCAATGTTTTATTTACAAGGTTTACTTGCTCAGTGTTCTTCTTTCCACTAGCTGAAATGAAGTTCACTGGAGTTGAAAGATTATTTTTAAGCAAGACTGGGGGTTCACTGGGAGAAGCTCCTAAGCCTAATTTATCATTTCCTGTCCTAGTGTTAGCCATGCTGGTAATTTCTAACAGCTTAAGGCTTCTACCATTAAGTGACTCTTCTAGTCTCTTAGACTTAGCTAATTCCATTTTAAGAAATTTGATTTCTTCACTACAAGTAGTGAGTTCTTCCTTTAACCTAACATTTTCAGAGGCTATTGATTCAGAGTCAGCTAGCCTATTTCTAAGTTCTTTTATCTCTTTTTCTGAACTAATTAAATCTAAACATAGAGATTTAAAATCTAACTTAAACTCTTCTGAAGTAAAATCATAAGATGAAAGTACCTCATCTTCAGTAGGCATTTCTTCATCTGAGTCAGAACTCTCTGCAGCAGAGTGGTTGCTGCAGGCATCTATTGCCATGAGGCAAACTTCTTTTGCCTTCTTTTCTTCTTCATCCTCACTAGAGCTTGAGGATGAGGATTCTTCATCAGAATCACTCCAGGTTTCAGCAATGAAACCTCTCTCCTTCTTCTTGTTTTTGTAGGAGGATGGCTTGGAGTGCTTCCTGTGTTGTTCTTTATCTTTTCTCTTTTCCTTGTTCTTCTCCTCTGGACACTCTGGCAAAATGTGTCCAGGCTTCCTGCACCCATAACAAATAATTTCTTTAGTTGGAGTACGATCATACCTTGGCTTTTCTTCATACTTTGAAGATTTTCTTCTGAACTCTTTTCTCCCCATTTTGAGAAATCTCTTGGCAAACAATGCCATGAGCTCCTCATTTGATTGGCTGCCTTCTGAGGCTTCAGCAGCTTTAAGAGCTAGAGATTGCTCTTTTCTTGTTGGAGTGGGGGTCTTGGCTTCTGCTTCAGCTTCCCTTGTCTTCAGCACTTGCTCAAAAGATTTGAGCTTGCCGAGAAGGGCTTCAGTTGATATCTCGTTGGTGCTTCTGGCTTCCTTGATTGGCCAGATCCTCAAATCCCATGTGCTAGGAAAGCACATAAGGATCTTATCATTGACCTCTGTCAATGAGATATCCTTGTCAAGGGTCCTCAGCTCATTGATGATTGAGCTGAGCCTGGTGTACATCGCTTCAACTGATTCAGCATCAGTCTTCTTGAAGTTCTCATACTGTGAGATAAGGTTGGACCTCCTGTCCTTCCTTTCATCAGCTGAACCAGCTACAATCTGGTTCAGTGTGTCCCACATGGCCTTTGCTGAGGAGCAGTCGGCCACCTTCTGGAACACCTCATCAGACATAGTCTGAGCCAGTATATTCATTGCTTTGGCATCAGCAATTTTGGCCTTCTTGTACTCATCATTATAGTCTGGAGGAGGCACTGCACTCAAATCAGATGATGAGGCAGTGGCAGCAGCAGGTGCTCTTGGGGGACCTGACAAAATAGAAGCAAAAATACTCTCATCAATAGAGTTCATATAAAGTTTGATCCTTGCCTTCCAGATGCCAAACTTTGCTAAGTTGCATGCTGGAGGTCTGGTGCTAGAATAATCCTTAGACTGGGCCATGATAGTGAATTTCTATAAACTCTTGGTATCTATCAGGATCTTGTGACTTAGGTGTTAGCCTATACAGTCAGTCAACCTCCCTCTGATACCAATTGAAAGTGAAGGGATAGATACTACTCTAGAGGGGGGGTGAATAGAGTAATCAAATTTTGCACAATACAAAACTTAACTGTCTACCCAACTCCCTTGGAGTGAAGTGCGGAATGAAGAGATTATAGATATTGGTTTAACCTTAAAGCCTAACACAAGTGTTGTGTACAAACACAAGCTAACTGTAATTACAGTTAAGCTTGGAAAAACCTAAACAGCAACTAGCAGCCTAGTTATATCTATTCACAGCCACAGTACAAGAAAAATAATAAACAAGCCAGACGACACAAGGAATTTTATAGTGGTTCCCCAAACAACTTGGGTACGTCCACTCTTCTACCCAAACGGTAGGAATCCACTACAGGTTTTTGATCAGGTGCCCTGCCACCAACAGGATCTTCTTCAGGTAGATCCAGAGACCCTTTAGACTTTTGATCAGGTGTCTAAAAACCAAGCACAGGTTTTTGATCAGGTGCCCTGCCACCAAGGGATACTTTTGAAGGGAGTAATAACCCTGTACAGGAGGGGGAAGAAGGTTAAGATGTCTTCTCTATTTTACAATAGATTAGAGAAGCACAAAAGGCTTGCACTGAGCTAGAATGCTCTAAAGAATCAAGGCTCCCCCTGGCTCAAAGATGTCCAGGTGAAGTCTTGCTTCAGTGCAGAAACTCTTCAGAAAATTCTGAAGGAAAGAGCTACAGGAAGAAAATAAATAACAAAAAGAAATCTCTTCAAGCAGCTATTCTTCTTCTTCTTCTTCTTCAAAGAAACTCTGAGTTGAACTTCCTGAAAGCAGGAGAACTCAGGTGAAGAAGAGATGAAGATCTTAACACTTCTCAGTTAGATGGAGTTTGCTGAGAGCAGGAAGCTTGAGCTTGATGAAGGCTTGAGTGCTTTTGAATATGTGTGTAACACTAGCTTTAATCCTTCTGCAAAGGGTTCTTTTTATATCATCATCAAGCAACGGCTCTCTTCCATTTTGAATTGTTTGTCTTCTTCTAAGCCTTGAGACCTGGGCTGTAAATATCAAGAAGACAGAAATATTTCTGCAGCAAAACATTCCATAAAAAGGAATAAACCTCTTTCTAAGAAGCTGCAGGCTTAAATCAAATAAACAGATAGACTAAATAAAGTCACATCAGAAACTATCTCTTTATAGCAAAAGAAGACTTTTCAGTCTAACGGCTATAAAGGGGCTGACAGCAGATAAAGTAATTTAAATAGACAGCTAATAAGACAAACAACTTTATCTTAAAAGATTTTAACTCAGGCAATAAGAATAGAGCAAATAATGCCTGGAAACTTTATCATACAGCTTAAAATACTGTGCCAGAAAATGTATTAAATAATTAAATATAATAAATAAATACAAAATCCAAAGGCAGACAGAAAACGTCGAACGACCTTCGAAGATCGTCGAACGACGCCAGGAGATCGTCGAACTATCGGGCAGATAGTCGAACGATCCAGATAGTCGAGCTATCAAATGGATAGTCGAGCTACCTCAGCAGATAGTCGAACTATCAGGGCAGATAGTCGAACTATCAGATAGTCGATCTATCTATGACAGATAGTCGAGCTATCAAGCGCACAGAGATAGTCGAACTATCAAGCAGATAGTCGACCTACCTCAGAAAACAGATAGTCGATCTATCAAAAGATAGTCGAACTATCAAAACAAACTAGATAGTCGAACTATCAACAGATAGTCGAACTACCAGCGCAGAACAGATAGTCGAACTATCAACAGATAGTCGAACTATCAGCGCAGAACAGATAGTCGAACTATCAACAGATAGTCGAACTATCAGCGCAGAACAAATAGTCGAACTATCAACAGATAGTCGAACTATCAGCGCAGAACAGATAGTCGAACTATCAACAGATAGTCGAACTATCAGCGCAGACCAAGGCGTCGACCAACTGATAGACGATCGTCGATCAGTCGATAGACGATAGTCGAACGGCGTTCGACTATAGTCGAACGAAAAACTACTTAACCAAATTCTCAATTTGGAAAAGCGAGGACTCTACAGCTAGACTCCTAACCATTGACCATAGATATTTCTTGGGTCAAAGGGGCACAAAGGAGAGGACTGAACTCAAATCAAACTAGGGTACCAACATCTCCCATCAGTAATGCAGCCCCTTCGCTGATAATTTCTGGCTCCCCGGCCCTGATCCTTTGTTGGCCTCTTCCGGCCTCGAGTCGTGTGCCAATCGGCCTCAATCCTCTTTGCCATCTACAATATCCGAGGTATAGTCCCATTAGATATGAACAACAGAGCCTCTCTCAGATCGTCTCGTAGGCCCTTGTAAAACCTCTTGGTGTATCCTGCCTCATCCATCTAATAGGTGTCTTCAAACTTTGCTAGATGATTGAACTCCCGGCGGTACTCCACCACCGTTTTGTTGTCTTGCCTCAACTATAGAAATCTGTATTCCAGCTTATCTCTGGCCGACTGCGGAACAAAATGCTCCAATAGTGCGGCCCTGAACTCCTCCCAAGCAATCTCTGCAACCTCTCTATCAGCAAACATCGTCTCCAGCAGTGTCTTCCACCATCTCTTGGCATTGGACTCCAAGCAAGAGACCACCAAAGGCACCCTCTCCTCCTATGGGCACCGTATCCCAGTCAGCATCTTATACATGATGTCCAGCCACTCCTCCGTCCGAACGGCCGACTTTGTCATCAAGTAGGATGGGGGAGAAAGTCCTCGGAAAATACTCAACCAATTGGCCCCCAGGTTTGGCTATGGAGCCGGAACCTGCTAGGCCCTGAAAGCCTCTAGTATGGCAGTAAGAGTCTTCCCCATCTTCGACTAAAGGAATGGAGTGGGGACCGGGGGTGGTGCAACATTCGGAGTCTGCTGGACTCCACCCTGTGGTGTAGGCTGTGTCGGGGGCTGCGTAACAAAAGTCATTTGTAAGTAATTTACTCAAACATAATTAAAAGTGGACAATTTACATGTGATCCCCCATATGGGCACACCACTGCTTCCGCTGCTTAGTTTGTCCCCAAAATAAACTCGTGCGAGGGGTGACCCAGGGTTTGTAAACTGCTACTTTTTGAACGAGGTCTCCTATGATACCACTTGTAAGACCCCTTTTTTTCTTTTTAGAACCACGGGGTCCTAGGCCTAGAACCGCAGCTTTGCGGTGACACCTTCACGCCCGGGAAGCTCGTCACTACAAAACGTCGATCCTACCGGCCAAATCGATCACAGAAAAAGTAGCAAGAGAGTAAATGAAATAAAAACTCTAACACGTGTCCACAGAGATCACATATATATAAATAATCTCCACGAAGGGAGAGTCCACAGTAATAATAATAAAGGAAGTGCTGAAATTGGGCCTCACGCCCGATGCATCATTGTCCGCACTACATATCTCTCATCGCGGAAGCTAAACTAAAACAACTACTAGTGATCGGGAATAACAGTCCCAGCTGTTTGAACTCAGGTGCTAGACTATCCCATCTCCAAGCATGTTGACCTTCGGGGCTGCTCCTCCATGTCGGGCTCCATGATCCCCTAAAATGATGTGGTTCAAAAACCGTTAGTCTAAAAGACTAAGTCCTATCATCCCCCACCCCTTCCCCCATGGCTCCTAGGCACAGAGCGGGGAGAAGGAAAGGAGAGGTAATGATGGTGGAGAATAAACAAGAGGTGGGTGACGACGAAACTAATCTAGCAGTTCTATAAGTATGTGTGGCAGTAATATAGGTATGAAAAAGTGAACAGGAAATAAGTAACCTTAACTTATACGAAAACACATAAGCTAAGGGATCTTTGGCAAGGCTCTATCGTATAAAGAGTCTCATACTAATTTATACGATAGGGTGTCATTTTTCTAGCAAACATATATATATCTACAGAATAAAAACCTTAACTTATAAGCATGCTCACGCGAGCTTATAAACCAAGGGGTCGTTTTGTAGAGCCTATTGTATAAAAAGTCTCATACCAATTTATACAATAGGTGTCAAGGGTTAAATGCAATGGTTATGCTATGTCATATAAGTATACTATGATGTGAATCATGCAAGTGCAACACACTCACTCAACTCTGTGCACACATACCTTTAGTTCCCCCTTTCTGGAGTTGAACCTCCCAGGATACCTCTGTAATGGCAAACGAAAGTGGTGGGTTGGGCCTTGCCCACCTCTAAACTGGTAATAGCACTACCAGTCAGACCTATCATATGCCTCGATGTTGGTGCACTAAGCGGAGCTCCTGCGTACTCTTTGCCGACAAGTCCACCGGACTAAACTTGGCGAAGTGCAAAATAACACTTGCCGAGTCAACGTATTGGTGTCGGTGCATCGACCCTCCAATATCAAAGACCCACCGCCCTATACTTTATGCACATGCAACCTTATTGAAAGAATTTGATTAAGATATCCTACACACTTAGAGGGGGGTGAATAGGTTTCTTTTCTTTTTAATACTTAGGCAGAAAACTTATGCAAGTAAGACTATATTCCTAGTAACTATCACAACACAGTAATAAAATAATCACAGCCAATCACAGAATGCACAAAGATTTATAGTGGTTCCCAAAATGAGTGGTGCATCAACTCTCCCCCTCCGCCTATCTAGCAGTACACTAGATTCGGCCTAACTCCTTTTTCCTTTTGATCAGATCCTCTGATCTTACAACTCAGAACCCAAAGAAGGTTCCTATAACTTAGAGTGAATTACACTCCTACCACAGGCCCTTGCCCTACCCCAGCCTTTATATATTTAGGCTTACCACTCAGAGAGACACCTCTCCAACCTCAAGCGCACAGCCTTACCTCAGCCTTTCCCAGACCTACAACTCAGATCTATATTAGATCCTACAAAACAATGAAAATAAGATGGAGAGAATCTTCACCCAAGCAAACATAACAAAGGTTGAAGATTTCTTGGTTAGTTCTTGATTGATATGACAGCATCTGGTTCAATCTGTCTTAGCTTTCTTCAAAACTTCTTGAATCTGAACAAAGTTATATTGAACCACATAAAGTTGATCTATAATAAGCTTCCACTTTTTCTTCAGAATTTAATCTGAATTCTCCTTGCAAATTTGATCTTGATTTGCACTTAGAGACACATTAGAGATTGTTTCTTTCTTCACTTGGATACTTCCAGCTTTCTGCCCTTTCTGTTTTCAAAACAGTTCTCTCTTATTTCTCTGCTGCTTCGCACACTTTTTTTGGGAGATATTTCCTGTCCTTATATAGGCTTTCTCCAAGGTTACCGGCTGATCCGGTTCATAACAAACTTCCAACAACCCTGATACTTGTAACAGCATCGTTGAATATGACACCTGTCAAGTCACCAGTCATCCTTTGAATCTTTGTCTTAGTCAGCAAAGCGTCGAGTCATTTATCTATATGTGTCGACACAAACAAGTTTAAGTGTCGACACAATCCCTAGTGTAGTTGACATAGCTCCTTAGTATCGATATAGCTCCCATAGTCTCGACACAACTACTTGACATGATTTCTGTATGATGTGTCGACACAAGTCCTGTGTGTCAACACAGCTTCTTGACATGGTTGAATTCTTGAATGTGTCGACACAAGTCCGGTGTGTCGACACAGCCTCTTGACATGGTTGAATTCTAGAATGTGTCGACACAGCTGTTGTAGACATAATCTAGATGAGTGTCGACACTAGTCCCGTGTGTCAACATAATTGTTGTTGACAGATTCTCTGTGTGTCGACACAAGTTCTGTGTGTCGACACAATCGGTCATCTGATGTCGACACAGCTTTCTACAAGTGTTGACACTTGTACTTAGAACATTTCCTTTACAATTACTTAACCTGCATAAAGTAACTTAAAATACCATCAAATACACATTGATGAATATCAATGAGTTAGGTAGGACTTCTCCAAATCTGGTACACATATTCCAATGTACCCAACAATCTCCCCTTATTTGGAGAAGTCATAACCCTTAGTCAATGATATACATCATTTTTTAAAATAACACTAAAGATTATGATTTTAACATAAATCCAGAGACATGAGTAATAATATTGCATGTAATATTTAAATTCACAAAATACATTAAAACAAGCAGAACATGCATCCATAGAATCTTAATATATAATAACAGATTAAATTGTTATAAGTGTTCAGAATTACAAACATTTAGTTCAAAATATTACATAGATTTACACAAAGTTAAAATTTAGTAGAACTATTCTAGGGCTGATCAGGCTCCTTGATAACTATTCCTTTGCCAGATTGAATTTTAGCTTGTACATTTGGCTCAGTGTCTTCAGCTGGCTATTTTCCTTTCAGATCTTTCTTCCTGAGCTCTTCAGCCTTAATCTTTTGTCTTTCAAAAAAGTGATAAGGCTTAGGGAAGTATTTGCTTGGCTCAATAGTAGTAGCAGGTACCTTCCCAGCTTTATGATTCTTTCTGAACTGAAATATAGCCTCTTATCTCTGTTGATACTTTGCCCATTCTTGTTCAGAATACCACTTGCCTCTATCATGCATATTATCTTTGACAGCTTGCCAGGCAGTAAGTATAATGTTCCTTGATATTGGGCTCCACCTTTCATAATCTGGCCAAAATCCTGTCGTTGAAATCAAGATCCTATGACCGGATCTGCTCCCGCATCTATCATAGGTGCATATACATATTAAACAATTTTTCGGTACCTATTTGGGGTAGTTGTGGAGGTGAAAAAAACTCTTATTTAGGTTGTTTGAATGATAAGCTTTTTCAAGAAATATGTTTTAGAGACTGTTTAAGCAGTCTGTCCAACAGAGCTTTATAAAATCATTTTCTCTACTTTCAGTTTTTTCTCTTTTATTTGAGGGTTTACGAAAGTCACGTTCCGACCATTCATGATATGTCTTTCTTCCTTCACGCTGCTGCAGACATTTTCTTCCCTTCACAATTCTTCTCTCATTTGCCATCAAAAAAAAGAAAACTAATTTGTAACATAAAAAATGAGTGTAGTGACTAGGGTGAGAGATCGGGCGTTGCCAAACAACAGTTTATAACCACGCGTTCATGATCACCGCCGCCGTGCCAAACGGAGCCTATTAAGTCTCCGTTTTGGGGGACTTATTTTCACCGGTCAAGCGATTACGACCGCATGAATCGGATCTTAATTATGGTCCGATTCATGCGGTTGTAACCGCTTGTCCGGTGAAAAAAAATCCCCCCAAACACAGCCGAAATTAACAATATTATGAGCAATCTTTCCTAACATGATCTTTTTAATGGGGTGGTGTGAGATCAACTGTTTAATCAAGCCTGCTCTGATTTCATGTTAGAGCACAAGCTTCCAACCAAAAATGAAATTAGTTGTGAGTAGAGAGATTAAATAAAATCTCTATTAAATATCCAAATTTTTCTTATATAAATTCTCAACACACCTCCTCAAGGGTATATGGTTTGAGCCACCTCTTGCTGACCCCCTTCCTCACCTTCAGCCTGGATGCCAGATTCAGTTGTACTGTTATCATCACATAAAGGAGGGTAGCTAAAAGTGGCTCTGATGGCATTAATGATCCATTTAGCATGATCAGAGCCTGCAGTGACTAATAACCTCTCCCATTTATGACTTCTCTCGCAAAATGATCCCTGAGATCATTCTTCTGAAACCTAACTTGATCAGCTAAGTAATTAGTACCCTCTTTGTAGAAAGCCTTGAACTTTGTGAGCTTATCAGAGATGATACTTTGAGATTTTTGAATAGCAGTTGTAATTGAGGCTAAGTCTGCTTGTAGTTTCTGATCAAAGTCTGATTTTTCTTTTTCCTTTTCTGCTATAGAAGCTGTGACTGTGTTCTTTAATTCAATAAGAATCTAATCATGTGACTGAGTGAGATTTTCATTTATCCTGAGCTGATTTTCCAGAACATATCCTTGCTTGATGGCTATATCATCTATCTGTATTTTTGGCTTCCTGTTGCTGTTTTGCTAGACAGACTACAACATTGCCTCCCTTATGAAAATAATCTGTCATTTCTTTTTTATTTAGATTGACTTCAAATCTGATGGATTTGATGTCCTGAGCCAAGGTAAACTGTATATCCTTGTGGATTTCATCCATATACTTTTCCATTGCAGCTCTTTGTTCATCCAACTTAATTTGTAGCGCCACCAGGAGTGAATTGTAGTCAACGTCTGGGGCTTGTGGTTGGGTAACAGTTTGCAAAGCCTTCTTATAACTTTGGCTCCTTTTCTTAACCACCATTAGATTTTTCCTCTTCTCTTGGGTTGCTTCTTCATCATCAGATGCTGATGAGCTTGCTATGTCAACTGTCTCTTTTGGACTAGAAGGCAGCTCCTTCTTAGTCATAGGAGGATCCCCCTCAGTACTAGGAATCTCCCCCTCAGTCCTTAGAAGCTCCCCTTCAAGCCTAACTTCCTGATTCTCAGAAAATAGCATGTCAAAGTTGAATTCTGTTGAACTGTTGACAGATGGAGTATTAGTTATTGGAGTAGTAGATGGAATAACAGCAAGTGCTGAAGTGTTTATCAGGACTTTATCAAGTGCTTGGATGTTGTCTTGGTTTGTTTGCTCAACATCAGTTAAATTCATAGATAGTGTATTAGACCCAGTTTGTCTAGCTATTTGATTAAGATCACTTATTACCTAAAGTGTTATGGCAGTGGCCAGTTCACTCTCTAGCTGAGTGACCCCCGGTACAGGATGATGCTCCCCCTAAGATGGATCCAGGGGGATGGTTTCTTCAGGTACTTGTTCTTCCTACACCCTACCACAATCTGTATTGGCTGGAGCATCCTCTGGGTGTTCTTCATCTGAGCTGAAAGTCACTAGTTCTTCTGAATCACTAGAGGATTCATGTGTATGAGGGGTTGATTTCTGCTTTTTCTGAGGTAGTGACTTAGATGATGTAGGAATGTCCTTTGTTAGCACCCTTTCCCATCTAGAGAGAATTCTCAAATCCATTCTTCTCATATGATTGATCTTAGAACCTTCACACTGTTGCATCATTGCATGTATCGTCTCTGCTAGATATAGACTTAGTATTCTCCCTAGATTTGGTTTCTTGATGCTTTCCTTTTTCCTTTTGAAGATAACTTATGACCAGTTGGTCTTGATTTTGAATATGATTCTGGTCATAAGGCTGAACATGTAGGTGGAGATCCTATCATGCCCTCTAGTCTTACACAAGATAACCTTGCCGATTATCTCTGAAATAAATTTTCTATGGGTGTTCATCCCTTTCCTGTTTATAGAAGATCCAATTTTAGTAGTGGGATTCAGTCCACACCATTGGAGCGCTTCCCTGGTATTGGAAGTTATGACTTCATCATTTTCTTGAACTCGCGGCTAGGGGAGAGCCTTGCGTAATCATTTCAAGGTGAGTTTAACCTTTGTTCCTTGAACAGAGGACTTTATCTTCATTACAGTTGAATCCAAAGTTGCAGTAGCATAGAACTCAAGAACCTCCTTTTTCTAGATCTTTGTGGGTTCTGACACAAGATACTCCAGTCCATTTTCGGTAATTAGGGTAATCACCGTTTGGATTTCTTGAACTACATCATCAAATGCGTTACGTATGAGTTCATAAACCTCGTTAATGTTGTCATCATGTTTAGGCGCCATTGGAAGTGAAAGAGAGTTGGAATCTGGATGAAGAAGAATGTGTCGACACAGAGATTTGGTCAAGAGAATATGGAAAGTGTGTCTCGAGAATTTGGTTTCGACCTATTTATATGGTTCTAAACAGAAGGTGAAGAGATGGGCTTAAAGAAACATAATGTGTCGACACAATTACAACTGTGTCGACACATACTCCTAAAGTCTTGACAATGACATAAACTATTGTGAGCCGACACAGACAATTATGTGTCGACACATCTAACCTAACTAGTCGATACTAATGTCTGAGTGTCGACACCATCCTTAGTGTCGACACAATTTCTATACGCCAGAAATTCTAAGTGTCGACACCAATTCTAAGTGTCGACACCACTTACTGAATGAGTTGACCCATAATTACTTAGTCAATTTTAACAGTCTACTCTATGTTCAGCATTCCTAATTCAATTTTGAAATTATTGAATTTTGTTTAATCTAGAGGTTTGGTGAAAATGTCAGCAAGTTGATAATTTGTATTAACAAATTCTAAACATATATCTTCTTTTTCAACATGATTTCTAATAAAATGAAATCTAATTTCTATATGTTTAGTTCTGCTGTGTGAAATAGGATTTTTTGCAATAGTTATTGCACTTGTAGAATCACAAAACAATGGAGTTTTACTTACCTTGAGTCCATAGTCTTAAGTTGATGTTGAATCCACAATAGCTGAGCACAGCAGCTGCCTGCAGCAACATATTCTGACTCGACAATAGAAATTGCCACACTAGTTTGTTTCTTACTGCTCCATGACACCAATCTACCTCCTAAGAACTGACATGTGCCAGTTATACTTTCCTATCTTCTTTGCAACCTGCAAAATCTGCATCTGAATACCCTGTTAGTAGAAAATCTCTATTCTTAGGGTACCAAAGCCCAAGATTAGGTGTTCCCTTAAGATATCTCAAGATCCTTTTAACTGTAGTATAGTGAGATTCTTTAGGGCTTGTCTGGTACCTAGCACAGACACATGTAGCATACATGATGTCTGGTCTACTAGCAATTAAGTATAAAAGGGAGCCAATTATCCCTCTATACAAAGACTCATCTACAGGTTTTTCTGTATCATCTTTGTCTATAGGCATACTTATCCCCATTGGAGTTCTCATGGTGGAGGATGACTCCATACCAAACTTCTTAATTAACTCCTTGGTGAACTTAGACTGGGATATGGACAATCAATCATCAGTCTGTCTAACTTGGAGACCCAAGAAAAATTTTAGCTCACCCATACTGCTCATTTCAACCTTCCCTTGCATAAGTTTTGCAAACTTCCTATAAAGGTTGTTTTTTGTTGATCCAAATATAATATCATCAACATATATCTATACTAGGATAATCTTGCCTTTAGACTCCTTAAGAAATGTAGTCTTGTCTATTTTCCCCTTTGAAAATTTGTTCTTAATGAGGAAAGTAGACAATGTTTCATACCAAGCCCTAGGGGCTTGTTTCAGTCAATATAGGGATTTCTTCAACCTATAAACATACTTAGGATAAAGAGAATAAATAAAACATGAGGGTTGTTCAACATAGACTTCCTCTTTTAGGTCACCATTTAGAAATGCTGACTTTACATCCATCTGAAATACCTTGAACCCTTAATAAGCTGCATAGGCAAGGAACAACCTTATTGCTTCCAATCTTCCCACTAGAGCAAATGTTTGATCAAAGTCTATTCCTTCTTCCTACCTATATCCTTTTGCAACCAGTCTAGTTTTGTTCTTGACTATGATACCATTTTCATCTAGTTTATTTCTGTAGATCCACTTAGTTTCAATCACATTGTGATTCTTTGGTTTTGGAACCAGCTCCCATGCTTTGCATCTCCTGAACTGATTTAGCTCCTCTTGCATTGAATCAATCCAGTTTGAGTCCTGTATGGCTTCTTCAAATTTCTTGGGTTCCAACTGAGACAAGAAACTTGATTTAGCTCCTCTTACATATGACAGAAGTTTTTCAAATAGAATAGGAGGAGAGATTTCTGCAAGTCTGGCCACCTCCCTGATTGCACATATCTTGGTATCCCAATTCTTGGTTAGGGATCTAAGAAATTTATCATTTAGTTCATAGGTGTTGAAAACTCTTCCATATGACATTAGTTCATTAACAATTCTGAAGAACTTCTTGTAACACTCAGTAATATTGTCAGTCTTTCCTTGTCTAAAACTTTCATATTCTTGATTAAGCATAGATTTCCTATCTTGTCTCACTTCTTATGACCCCTCTATATAGACAAGCAAGGTATCCCACATTTCTTTGGAGGTCTTACAGTGAATTAAATTTTGGAAGGTTGAGTCATCTATAGCACTGACTATTATATTCTATGCTCTCTTATCCATGGTAGCTAAAATGATCTCATCCTTGGTCATTTCAGAATATTCTTTTGGTGTCTTGAGATTTGCATCAAGAACTGAGATCTTCATTGGAATAAATGGCCCTTCTTGAACTGTAATATAGATTCTTGGATCAGATGCTTCCATGAACAATCTGATCCTCTCCTTCCAAATACCAAAAATTTCTTTATTACATATGGGTAGCTTCATTGATCTAAGTTCCTTGTGATTCTCTCTTGAACCTATTTTAACTAATCTTACTTCTGCCTTGGAGATCAGCTCAGTCTGTTAAGTATAATTTTGAGCAACCTCCCTCTGATACCACTTGAAAGAATTGGATTCAAGATATCCTAAACACCTAGAGGGGAGGTGAATAGGTTTCTTTTCTTTTTAATACTTAGGCAGAAAACTTATGCAAGTAAGACTATATTCCTAGTAACTATCACAACATAGTAATAAAACAATCACAGCCAATCACAAAATGCACAAAGATTTTTAGTGGTTCCCCAAATGATGGGTACATCCACTCTCCCCCTCCGCCTATCTAGCAGTACACTAGATTCGGCCTAACTCCTCTTTCCTTTTTCTCAGATCCTCTAATCTTACAACTTAGAACCCAAAGAAGGTTCCTACAACTCAGAGTGAATTACACTCCTACCTCAGGCCCATGCCCTACCTCGGCCTTTATAGATTTAGGCTTACAACTCAGAGAGACACCTCTCCTACCTCAGGCACACAGCATTACCTCAGCCTTTCCCAGACCTACAACTCAGATTTATATTAGATCCTACAAAACGATGAAAATAAGATGTAGAGAATCTTCACCCAAGCAAATAGAACAAAGGTTGAAGATTTCTTGGTCAGTTCTTGATTGATCTGATAGCCTCTGGTTCAATCTATCTTAGCTTTCTTCAAAGCTTCTTGAATCTGAACAAATTAAGATTGAACCACTTGAAGTTTATCTATAATCAGCTTCCACTTTTTCTTCAGAATTTTATCTGAATTCTCCTTGCAAATTTGATCTTGATTTGCACTTAGAGACACACTAGAGATTATTTCTTTCTTCACTTGGATACTTCCAACTTTCTGCCCTTTCTATTTTTAAAACAGTTCTCTTTTGTTTCTCTGCTTCTTCTCACACTTTTTTTGGGAGATAGTTTCTTTCCTTATATAGGCTTTCTCCAAGGTTATCGGCTGATCCGGTTCATAACAGACTTCTAACAACTCTGATACTTGTAACAGCATCGTTGAATATGACACCTGTCAAGTCACCAGTCATCCTTTGAATCTTTGTCTTAGTCAGCAAAGCATCAAGTCATTTCTCCATATGTGTTGACACAAACAAGTTTAAGTGTCGACACAATCCCTGGTGTAGTTGACACAGCTCCATAGTGTCGACACAGCTCCCATAGTCTCGACACAACTACTTGACATGATTTTTATATGATGTGTCGACACAAGTCTTGTGTGTCAACACAGCTTCTTGACATGGTTGAATTCTGGAATGTGTCGACACAAGTCCGGTGTGTCGACACAGCTTCTTGACATGGTTGAATTCTGGAATGTGTCGACACAGCTGTTGTAGACATAATCAAGGGTAGTGTCGACAATAGTCCCGTATGTCGACATAATTATTGTTGACAGATTCTCTGTGTGTCGACACAAGTTCTGTGTGTCGACACAATCGATCATCTGATGTCGACACAACTTTCTACAAGTGTTGACACTTGTACTTAGAACATTTCCTTTGCAATTACTTAACCTGCACAAGGAAACATAAAATACCATCAAATACACATTGATGAATATCATTGAGTTAGGTGTGACTTCTCCAAATCTGGTACACATATTCCAATGTACCCAACACTTATGTATCAGCTAGCAAGCCAAAGCTCCTCGGACCATCCCGTCTGTCACAAACAATGACCGAGCTAAAGCTCTCTAGGACAACCTGCCCATCACCAAAACCACCATGCTTACTGCCCGAGTGACCCAACATAACACCCCGAGACATCAAGGTGAGTGAAAGTGAATTCCTAGTTATACTAGTTACTCTTGCAGTTTATTTTTCCTACAATTTAAGTTAGCCCAGGACTGCCCAAGGCATACCCCGTGAAGGGTTCTCGAGGGCACTAAGAACTACGATAGGCTGAAGCTTAAAGCTCCTTTCGCAAGGCACTTATTATTATTGGTTAATACCCGATTCCCGGTCCCTTTAGTATTACACTAGTTCTAACCCTAATGTGTTTTGACCATGTCTCTCCCTCCACAGGAAAGATGATCTTTCGTCGATCCCGAGCACCACCTTATGCTATATGACGTGCATGATAGGAGGTACTCTAAATACTCATCCAAACACCCAAAGATAATTAATAGAGCCCTATCATGACATTTATAGCTTAAATCCAGAAACTTGGAATTTTCCTAATTTATCTGACATTTTATTTATTTCTCCTAAAAATCCAAATGCCCCAATTTGAATGTGAAGTGGTCCTTACAGTCATGAAAAATGCTCTATAAAAATATGATAAATACTAGGCATCTAATTAACAGTAAATTCAAGTCTCCTAATTTTTTTACAAGGTTTAAACTTCTGATCCATAATTTTAAATATAATCACATAGTTAACACCTAAAGAAGCAAGTGTTGTAAAAAAGCTTCCAAAAATTATAAAAAAATTCAAGAATAACTAAAATTCCCTAAAAACACTCCTGACTAAGTTTCCAAATTTTCCTAGGAATAATAAAGTCTAACTTTAATTTTAAATGATAATCCTCTTCCATAATTCAATTAAACAACTACTTAAAATATTCATATAAAAATTATGATAAAATTTCTTTATGAGCATACTATCCTAATATCACCACTGAACAAGCTTCACAATTTTATAACAAACATTGTGCTCGAAATCTAATATTGAACACATTTGCATATTTAAAAGCTTGTGAAGTAAGTATTGAAACTTTGCCTCTAAAAATTATAATAAAAATCAGGTATGAGCTTAATGACCTAAAACTTCCTTTACCCAATTTTCATAATTTTCCAATAAACAGTGAGATCATAATAAACAAAAGACTATCAAAGGCAAATCCATGTAATACAAAGGAGGTACTAAATATATTGTTCCAATATTCCCAATAAAATTACCGGAGGCTCATATTAATCTTATGACTACACTACCCAAGTTTCACAACTTTTCTTAAAGTTTTGACAACCCATCAGACCATTATGAAATTTGTGACCTAAACTAGGGTTAGGGTTTGGAGGGATTTGGATTTAGCAATTCTACCCCCAAACCACCCCATAACCCATATGAGGGTGTTAAATATCATGTAAAAGAAGTGGCCCAAATTTCAGACCCTGTTGATGTGGTTTTGATGTTGGATACGGTGTTTGACGCTATGGCGGCAAAGGGAAGAGTACGTGCGCCTCTCTATTTCCACTATCACGCTCACACGATAATAAAACGCAGCACACTCACGAACAACGCTATCAACTATCACTAACGTACGGTAGCCACACCGAATAAAGATCAAACAAACGACTATAGGTCGTTGTTCTCTCAAGCTAAAAGGACCAATATTGGGTCCGATCAAGCGATGGTTGTACCAAAAGAGATCTACTGAAAGGTTCGGTTTGGAAATGGTAGATCTCCCCCAACAAAACGAAAACGAGGTTCGACAAACCTCTCGGAAAATTAAACAAAAAAAAGAACAACACAAGCAATCGGAAAGATAAGCCACGAACGAAAAAAAGATTCCAAGGTAACGCAAAGGTATTCCACCAAGATGAAAATCTAAAATAATGAACACACAAAAGTAGAAGATCTTGTTACCCAACCGGAATGGATGATTCCGATTCACTTTCAAAGATCGCTCTTCCACGACTCCGCCGGAGTTGCGCCAACTGGAGAAAAACTTGTCCGCTTCCTTCGCTTCACGCCGGAGTGAGATATCACAAAAATAAATCCTTGCCGTGGCCGGTCTTCTTCCTCACAATAGAAAGGGGGGGCTGATTTGGGGCTCTTGATGGAGGTCGGTTTTTGGATAAGGGAGAGGGTGGTCGGTTTTGGGAAGAGGATAGGTGAAGTGGTCGGATGTTTTTTAAGAGGGAAGAGTTTGGCTTTGTGGAGGAGAAGGGGAGGTCGGGTTGATGTTGAAAGACGGGCTCGGGTGAGGTGATGGAGGTGGAGGCCGGCGACTATGGGAGGATTGAAGTGGTCAGATTTTCTTGTAGAGGAAGATGGGGGCTCGGTTTTTCAAGAAGAGGAGGGGAAGAGGGAGGAGAAGAGGGTCCAAGAAGAAGGGAGGGGAGGAGGAAGGCCGGCGGCCAAGGAGAAGGAGAGATGGAGGAGAAGAGGAATTTCGGCCAAGGAGAGGGGAGAGGAATCTCAAGAGGTTTTAGGGTTTTAATCTTTCATTCACTAAGTAAAAATATGAAAGTCCATGCCTATATATAGGCTTACAAGTTCAACATGGCTATAGGCAGCCCAAATAGAAATAAAAATAAAACACTCTCAACATTAAGACAACATGATGAAAATAAAATGCAAATAAAAGACTAAATATTATTTGAGAGTCTTCTTCTTCATCATGTAGCAAATCGCCGTCGCTGTCATAATCTTTAACATGTAGGAAGTCACCGTCGTCGTCGCCATCATCATCTTCAACTGTAGGAGAATGCCATCGCTGTCGCCGTCATCATCTTCAACTTTAACACATAGGGGGTCGCCGCCATCAATCCTCCCCCGCTCAAAAGAACTCATCACCGATGAGTTAGCATGGAGGTGCTGGCGCCGATGGACATCATCCAACGGAACCATCGCCGAGTCCGGGATCCAAGAGTCTCCGGGGACTGGACGATCATACCATCGTATCATGGAACGCTGAATACTGCCCCTTGGAGAGGAGAGCAAACCACCAAATATGAACCTGTCTAGCAAAAAGAATGTCCTGCAGAACTTGAGAAATGCATTAGGCAAAGAAAGAGGAAAAATTTCTGCATCAACAATCAACGTACCTCCGTTGGAGACCAATGGAGAGAACGATCCAAGAACAAGCTCACCCCCCAACCCAAATGAAAATATAGTGGCACCAAACGTAGAGTTAGATATTTCAAATGGTGGAAAAACACAAAGCGTGAAATTGGAAACATTTAAACTTGGGGAATTACCCCTTTCAGTGGTTAACTTCAATAGAAATGTTGTTTCTCCTAATTGATTAAAAATCTGAAAAGTTCTAACTCGCCAAATCGCCAACGTTTCTTTAGTGCCCGAAGGCATCCATTTAGGGACGAGACGCACCAAGAGTAAACCGAAAACCTTATAGGGAGTCACTCTCTTATGTAAGTTAGCGGTAGGTTGATAAGAAGACATTTGTGTGAAAAACGCTTCCTTAACGTGCTGATGTGAAATGAGAATGCGAGAGGCAACTAGTAGTGCATTTTGACTTGACATAGAAAGTGGCGATAACGGAACTATATAAGGTGGTACTAGCAGAATGAAATCATGCACTAAGTAGGGTAATTTCTCAAAAGTGCGCCTACCTAACTTGCTACCGTGTGGTGTGAACCCATGCGCTATGTGACTCACGCCAATTATAGTGAATAAAGGAGTTAAGTCCGGGGGAACGGGATCCTTAAAATCAAAGATGATTTTCAAAGGCTTGAAGATCACAGTTCTAATTTTATGTTTACTATAATCACACGTGGCAAGAAGATACGTCAAAGTAAGCCACTCATCACTAATACTAGTAAAGTTAAACGCTCCCGAGTGTGACAACAGGTGCGAGCTACACAACTCACGAGGCCTAGTCGAGGTCACTAACGAGTGGGAAAAAGGATCATCAAACGGCGGGGGATAAATGCGAGTGACCGGGTGGGGTATATAAACATGAGAATCGGACACCACAACCGGCCTAGGAATACCGACTCCACAACCTAAATTATCGACTAACGAGGGCACAAAAATAAGAGGAAAGGTCGGAAAAATCACACCCGGAAAATCCAAATCAAAATTATTTTTACCCAACAAAGCTATCACCCAAGAACCTTCAGCCGGGGGGAAAACCACAGGATCGTCCAATAACACACGACGTGACATGTTCATAGGTGGATCCAGCATGAACGGAGAAACAAAATGACTCAAATCAGGCAAAATAAATTCATATCCGAAAGGATCCGCTGGTCGGGTCAACATAACGGGAGCGGTAGTCGGTAAAACTAATATAGGGAGAGAGCTAAGATTGCAATTAAATTCACGCCACGGAGTTTGCATCAGGGGACGCTCATCCGGGTCTATCTCAATATCGACCTCCAAAAATGTAACCCTCTCACTAGGAATTTCTCCCAACACATCAGTCTCCACATCAGTGGAAGTGAAAATCGCAGAAGTGGACACTACAGTATGTCTCAGACTAATAATAACTAGCTCGCGTCCAAACACTTCATCGCCTAAATCATAAATGGGTAAACTCTCAGCATAAGGTAAATCTTCCGACTCAACCGGAATATCAACAGCCTCAGGGCCATCAGAAGACTCCATGGAAATCAAGGTAGACAGCTCCAAAATATCATCGAAAGGGAATGGGGTGATTCCTCAGTGGAGAAATCATCATCCAGGTCACTCGGGTAACCAATCTCTTCCACGTCAATACTATCGTCAGTAATTTCAGCCTCGCCCTCAGTGACGGACACAGTCCTAGGCACGATCTTAGACTCAACAGGGGAATCAACCACTAAATCAGGCAACTCAGGGGAAGACTCAAAATGTCCAACGGGCGTATTCGGGGTAGGACGCTCAATAGAGCCACTACCAGATTTGTCAATAGACTCACATATAGTAATCGTCTGACATGTAACCTTACTCCTAGGAATTTGGTGCTTCTCAATTTCCAACGTCGTGCAAAAGGTGGCGTCTAGATCGGTGTGACCATATAGCAATAACTTTCCCTGGATGTAGGGGCTTAACCCCCTACGAAACCTAGAGAGGGTCATCTAGGGCAGTTCCTTCACACTGCTGTTAACCATCATATCCTTAAAGAGTTGCATATAATCTGAGACTGACTTATTCCCTTGTTTAAGGGTAGCCATATCATCAGTTATTTGCCGCTTGGCCTGGGCATTTGGTCTATAGTCACCCCTAATGGTTGATGTGGAACCTACAGGTTTCATTCGGGAAACGGGGACATCATGGGCCATTTTCCCGTGGGGAAAACTGGGGATAGACTACTCGGATTTAGTGCACAAACAAGGATAAAAAAAGAACTTGAACCACAATTTTATAATATATGGAATTGTTCCCACTAAAATAATATGATACCTAAAATATTTTTTTTTGTTTTCTTGCAGGAAAATAGTTGAAGATTATTAATAATTTTTTTTTTAATGTTTTTGCTGAAAAATAAGAAATTTAAGCCGCTATTGGCAGACCAGAAATAATTTTTTTTGTGTGATTTTGGACAACTAACGTGCAAACAAAAGTGAGGGTAACGTGCCACAAGATGGGGGAGGGGTGCCAATTAGGAAATTGACGTGAACCTCCCTCTGATACCAAATTGATGTAGGATACGGTGTTTGATGCTATGGCGACAAAGGGAAGAGTACGTGCGCCTCTCTATTTCCACTATCACGCTCACACGATAATAAAACGCAGCACACTCACGAACAACGCTATCAACTATCACTAACGTACGGTAGCCACGCCGAATAAAGATCAAACAAACGACTATAGGTCGTTGTTCTCTCAAGCTAAAAGGACCAATATTGGGTCCGATCAAGCGATGGTTGTACCAAAAGAGATCTACCGAAAGGTTCGGTTCGGAAATGGTAGATCTCCCCCAACAAAACAAAAATGAGGTTCGCCAAACCTCTCGGAAAATTAAACAACTAAAAGAACAACACAAGCAATCGGAAAGATAAGCCACGAACGAAAAAACGATTCCAAGGTAACGCAAAGGTATTCCACCAAGATGAAAATCTAAAATAATGAACACACAAAAGTAGAAGATCTCGTTACCCAACCGGAATGGATGATTCCGGTTCACTTTCAAAGATCGCTCTTCCACGACTCCGCCGGAGTTGCGCCAACCGGAGAAAAACTTGTCCGCTTCCTTCGCTTCACGCCGGAGTGAGATATCACAAAAATAAATCCTTGTCGTGGCCGGTCTTCTTCATCACAATAGAAAGGGGGGGCTGATTTGGGGCTCTTGATGGAGGTCGGTTTTTGGATAAGGGAGAGGGATGGTCGGTTTTGGGAAGAGGATAGGTGAAGTGGCGGATGTTGTTTGAGAGGGAAGAGTTTGGCTTTGTGGAGGAGAAGGGGAGGTCGGGTTGATGTTGAAAGAGGGGCTCGGGTGAGGTGATGGAGGTGGAGGCCGGAGACTATAGGAGGATGGAAGTGGTCGGATTTTCTTGTAGAGGAAGATGGGGGCTCAGTTTTGCAAGAAGAGGAGGGGAAGAGGGAGGAGAAGAGGGTCCAAGAAGAAGGGAGGGGAGGAGGAAGTCCGGCGGCCAAGGAGAAGGAGAGATAGAGGAGAAGAGTAATTTCGGCCAAGGAGAGGGGAGAGGAATCTCAAGAGGTTTTAGGGTTTTAATCTTTCATTCACTAAGTAAAAATATGAAAGTCCATGCCTATATATAGGCTTACAAGTTCAACATAGCTATAGGCAGCCCAAATAGAAATAAAAATAAAACACTCTCAACATTAAGACAACATGATTAAAATAAAATGCAAATAAAAGACTAAATATTATTTGAGAGTCTTCTTCTTCATCATGTAGCAAATCGCCGTCGCTGTCATAATCTTTAACATGTAGGAAGTCACCGTCGCCGTCGCCATCATCATCTTCAACTGTAGGAGAACGCCGTCGCCGTTGCCGTCATCATCTTCAACTTTAACACATAGGGGGTCGCCGCCATCAGGTTTGGCCACCCAAACCCACAAGGTGCACTTTTGACCTAAATACCCCTTTTAGGGCAAAACTAGGGATTTCTCATTTCCCAACTAAATCAACTCTAAATGTGGTGAAAATTTATACAAAACCTCATGATGACCCTAAGGACTACTCACCAAAATTTGGGAGGGTTTGGAGGTCATTAGGTCTCCTAATTAATTTACCCTAGGATTATTAAATAATTTCTAAAACTATAGAAACATTATCTCCAAAAATTACCATTTTTGGACAGGACCTATTTATATGTTAGGGTGACTCCCTGTCCAAATTTCAGGTTATTTGGACAAGTTATGAAGTGGGGGCACTCATTTTAGTTTCTTTCTAACCCTGGGTATAGACCCCACCAAAATAAGTGCCCTGGTCAAACCAGGCACCTAAATTAGTTCAAATTAATTTTAAAATAAATTACACCCCTAGGTATACATCTTTGATATTTACCACTTTTTTTGTAGGTGATCCTAGGTATTTTTAAAAAATAGAAACATTAAATACATATCCTGTGACAGAAATGAAATGAATATATAACCTATAGTTTAAATATTATTCAGCACGAATCTTGGCGCATGATAGACGGCATCTGGTTATCGTCTACCTCCAGCTGACAGCCAGGATCATCCCGACCTGGAGCCACTTCCCTGCCTAATTCTCGCCCATCCGGCCACCTCCCTGGCCGGCCACCTCCCTGGCCGGCCACCACCACCAACTCCGTCGAGGTGGTGGCTATCGCCAGGCGGCGGCACAGCTGCCGGAGGGGCCTTTTTCGGCAATCCCGATGAGAGGAAATTTCCCTAAAAACTAGGAAATTGAAAGCTTGTATCGGGCTCAATTGAGTCTGATCTTCATTCTAATTGAAACCTAAAATTTACCCAAAGAGTAAGGAGAGGAGGAGGAACTGTGTGGTGGTCTGAAGTCGCGCCGATCGTCGGGTCATCATTGTGGTGGTGGCACCACTCGGCTTTCTGTAACTACACAGTGGAAGGGCTCGAATTCTTCAGGTAAATGGTGGGGAAAACTCCTCTCAGGCCACTGATGGTGTTTAAAGCCTAAGTTAGGGAGGGGAAAGACCAAGTCATCAATGGCCATTAATGGCCATTGAAAGTGTAACATCCCAATGTTACTTCAAGACCCCTTAACTTAGATTGGGTTAGGCATGGGGTGGGTGTTAGGGTAATTAGCTAGGTTTG
Organism: Platanthera zijinensis; assembly: GCA_039513925.1. Taxonomy (NCBI): domain Eukaryota; kingdom Viridiplantae; phylum Streptophyta; class Magnoliopsida; order Asparagales; family Orchidaceae; genus Platanthera; species Platanthera zijinensis. The sequence goes on along the minus strand of CM077095.1, from coordinate 66,471,904 downwards.
ACCCTAGGTAGTGGGGTGTAGCCATGTGGGCCCACCATAGGACCAAGCTCAAACTAGCCTAAATAGGAACCCTAGCCACACCATGACCCCACCACATTGCCCTAACCCTAAAAACAATCTAAGTGGACCCTAGGGCATATCACTAGGTCAACACTTTGACCCCAGTTGACCAAAGTCAACACTAGGCCTAAAGTGGTCAAAACCACACTCATAGGCCCAATTAGCCTAACTAGGGCACCCCCTTGACCCAACTCAAGTTGGGTGATGCCATTGGGCTCATGACCATCAAGTGGGGTCAGCCCACTCCTCATATTGAGCAAGTCAACCCAAAAAGTCAACCTAGTCAACATTTTGACCTAAAGAGGAAGAATTGAACCCAAGTCATTTCCATTGGGCTAAGCCCACCCAACTCAGCCCAATGCCAACTAAAATAACCAAAGACCAGCCCTACCCCTCTGGTTGTGGAGAGAGAATGCATGCAAGAGGGTATTTTGGAGATTTCACCCAAAGGAGGAGAGAGAAATGGAATTAAGAGGAAGAAGGCCACATGGACTTCATTCCATCAGCCCCAAAGCTTGTTGGCCGACCACCCCACTTCATTTCAGAAGAATTTAGGGCATTGTGGCCACTTGGTACCATGGGTGAAGCATCCAAAGCTTCACCCCGAGCTCACCTCGGCCATATCTCCACCTATACCCACTCCCGGCCAAAACAAACAATTCCATTAACTTCAGAAGAGGGAAACGAGTGGAGATCGATAGCTGGAGTAAGGAAAATGGTGGAGAATCGAGCTTTTGAGCAGGAGCTCGCCGGCGCACCACCACCATGCCAAACCGCCGCCTGACCCGCCGCCAAGCCTCAATCCAGGTCCGTTTCGCCGCCTCTCTCTCCGTACTAGCTGTCTAGATAAAATATGGGAGATATCGGGCTCAATTGAGCCCGATGCCATGAGAGCAAAGAGCGAAATTGCCGAGTTTTTCTTCTTGCTCGGGTTCGCCGGAGGAACCAACTCCGGCGGCCTCACCGCCGGGAAACGCAAGCCCCAACCTCAGTGAAGGTGGTGGCGACATCCGCCGACGGTGGTGGTGGCTCAGCTGGCCGGAAACGGCCCCGCAACATGGCCTAGGAAATTCAATCCCAGCCAACAATCCATCGGGGATGATGACGGGATGCCCTCCATTCCTTCTTTAAGATTCGTGCTTATTAAAATAATATAAATGTTATGAAATGTGTATTTCTGTCACATTATTACAGTCACCTTGCATGTGATTTTTAGGGTACTTATAGACCTAAAATTAACTTGACTTCTGAAAGAAAATTGTAGCCCTTGGGGTTATCTTTAATTTGCCACCCTAAACTTAGGTTTTGGTCCAGTGGTCTGGCCTGTAGGAAATTTTTCCTAGGACTGGTCCTAGGATAGGGCAGAAATTAAAAGTGAAGCCCTTGCCAAACCAGATGTCCACATGGCCTAAAATTTTGGGCATGTGACTTATTTAGGCATATTTAGCCCCTGCCAAAGTTTAGGAATTTTGTTGGGATAAAATTTTTATAGTTTTAATCATAATATCAATAATTAAATAAATGGTATAATTGGAGTGTTAAGCCTCCAAATTGCCCCAAATTTTGGTGGCAGGTCCTTGGGGAAATTATAAGTATGTGATAAAAATTTCACTACATTTGGATCATTGCATGTTGGTTAATCCACTTGCATGTGTTGGCTAGTTATAGCCTTGGGGTGCAAATAGTAATATTTGAAATATTGTGTATTCAGCCTAATTGAGGCATCTAAAAATCATGGAAGTAGTTCCAAAGGATCATTAGGATAAATTTGACCCCCTCAGATTAATTATGGGATTTTTGGGATCAAAAATCCCATTAATTGGAATTTTTAAAAATATAGCTCATTTTGAAAATAAATTGGGAAAATAGGTTTTACTCAAGCAAAAATACTCAAACTTTGCCAAGTTAAAAAGAAGATTATATTTAACTTAGGAAAAATTGATCTTTCTGTTTGAGAACTTCTAGAGTAAAATACCTTGAAATGACCATTTTGCCCTTATTGCATTTAGTCATGAATTGATGGAAATACATGTCAGAACAATTTGGAAATATTTCTAGTGCTATATAATTATATTATCAGTCTTTCATAATTATCTCAGAATTTATGGATATACTGATAATTTTAAATTAACATAATGGCATTTGGGTAAATATTTAAGAATGGGATTTATTAGGCCATTACTCTATAGTGGTTAATGAAACTCTGCCCTTAGTCTTAAATTAATGTCTTATATGATCTGTAATTTTACTAGAATTTTTGTAATTTAATTCCTTATACTTCCTTTGTAAAATGATTATTTTGATGATTTTGTATTAATTAAGTAATAAATAGAAATAATTAAAGGAAAATTATAAATCTTGGAATATAGTGATATTTCATTATGTTGTAGGTCATAAAAATTTCTCACACCAGTAGGATTATGATATGATATACTCCATGTGTTAAATGACTTGAAGAGTTATTTGAAGAAATTAATTTAATGGTATAAATAATTGGGGAAATTATGAAAATCATCATGGTCATCATATAGTTCCATACCACCTTAGGATAAATAATTTGAGACATATGGGCCAAGGAATTAGAAGTTGGATTCCGGGGTGGAGTTAGGTCATGGGCTGCGCATAGTAAAGGTAGGTTATACCTTAGGGCCACCGGGGAATAGATCGATAATTGAGCTAGGGAACATGATTGGAAATATAACCCTGGTGGTTAGTGACGTATTAGTGACGAGAGTAAAAGTGCAAGTGATCGGGTAATAACTTGAGTGGAGGTCGACGGAAGACCGTCGCCCTCCCGATAATAACATCTTAAGTCATTAGGAATGCTCAAGAGTAATAATGAGAGTAAAGGGAATTGTGGGTAGATAACAACTAAAGTAAACATCCTTGAGAAAGGGATCTTTGGGCTTCAGCCCATCATAGTTCCTAGTGCCCCCGAGAGCCCTTTACCGGGCATACCCTGGGCAGTCCTGGGATTAACCCTAATTCACTAAGTATAATAACTGGTAGGCAAGAGTAGCCTAATAGGCTAGGTAAATTGTACTTGTTCTCACTCGTGCCAGGTTGGAGGGACTTGGAGTCTATTGACTACTTGTTCACCCATGCCGGATTGAAAGGAATTGGTATGGCTATATGCTCACCCGTGCCGGGTTGGAGGGACTTGGAGTCTGTTAACTACTTGCTCAACCGTGCCAGATTGAAAGGAATTGGTATGGCTATATGCTCACCCGTGCTGGGTTGGAGGGACTTGGAGTCTGTTGACTTCTTGCTCACCCGTGTCGGATTGAAAGGAATTGGTATGGCTATATACTCACCCGTGCCGGGTTGGAGGGACTTGGAGTCTGTTGAGTACTTGCTCACCCGTGCCGGATTGAAAGTAATTGGTATGGTTATATGCTCACCCGTGCCGGGTTGAAGGGACTTAGAGTCCGTTGACTACTTGCTCACCCGGGTAGGGTTGGAGGAATCAGGACAGGATGGTCCTGCGAGCTGGAGGCTCGAGTTGAAATAATTGCATGTGCATAAAGAAAATGGTGGTGGGTCATGCGGTACTGGGCCAATCGTCACACCGATGGCAGTACGGTGACTCGGGTGAGGTGTACGGGTGGAAGGGCTAGTATGTTGTTTAATACTACGGTCAAGCAGACAATCCCCGAAGACGTGCACCCGACCTAAAAGACTAGCAGGTAGCTAGCAATAGTACGCAGAGACTCTAGAGTGCACTTGTCGGTGTACAGAGACGTACAGGAGAGGTCTTGGCCTGGTAGTGTGTATACCCGCCAAGAAAGCGGAAGCGCCCGTTCCGCTGCTGCCGTAGCTACAACGGCAGTACCTGAGAGTGATGCTAGCTCTCGAAAAGTGGGAACTAAAGGTCTGTGATCACGGAGTCGTTGTGTGTGAGTTGCACTTGCCTGCTGCATAATTTGCATCATAACATTCATTCATATTAGAGTATACGTTTCATAGATCCTTATCATATAAATTAGTATGGGCTCTTTTATATGATAAGTTATATTTCCTGGAAACCTTAACTTATAAATTTGCATGGGCATTTTTATAAGTTAAGGTATGTCTGTGATGATAGATAGCATTACATTTCAACTTACTTTATTTCCTGCTCTTACTTTGAGTTCTTTTCTTTTACTAGTACTGCTCTTACTTACCTGTACTACATACTTAAAACTGCTAGAGTAGGATAACAATACCTATTACAACTGCTAGTTATCTCTTGTCACCTGCTTCCACTTTTGTTACCCCTTGTTGTCCTCCACTTCGTCCTCCCGCTCGGTTCCTAGGAGTTGCGGGACGAGGTGCGGAGGAAATGACTTAGTCTTTTTTACTAATGGTCGGTGACCATATTATTTTAGGAGCCCGAGGAGATGGACCAGCACGTCGAGGAAGCAAGACTTGAGGAGCAGATGTCGACTACTACTACTACTACTACCACATCGCGTCCTCAGGAGGGACGAGATGTCCGTGATAGTTTAGACTTCCGCTCTTTGCTTTGTGAGGAGAGATTTAGTGATATAATGTAATGGGCATAAGCCCTTGTCTCTCTTTTATTATTGTACTCATTGTGGACTATGTTTTTGTACCTTCATTTTCTTATATGATATGTACCATGTTGCTGTGGACTATAGTTGTTTCTCTTTACTGCTATATATTACTTCTGTTTCTCATATTGGCCGAACAGGTTTATAATCGTACTAGCCGGCAGGATCGGCGTCTTGCGGTGCCGACAAACCCGTGAGTTAGTGCCACCGTAAGGCGTCGGTTCTGGACATAAGATCCGTGTTACTCCTCGGGAGGGGGAATCGGATCTTACAAACTGGTATCAGTTGAACAAACGATCATATGAGAAAGAATTCCACAACACTGGAACACCCCGCTTGAGCATTAGTTTGCAGACAAACTATGCAGCGGAAGCAATGGTGTGCCCATGTGTAAAAAGTCACATAAAATAGTCCATTTTAAGCAATGAGTTAGGCCAATCCAACTAGGACACCACCCTAGTTTGACTTACCAAGAGGATTTTGTGTCGTACCTTAGGCCAAAGATCAACTTCAGATGTAGATTAGTTAAGGTACGAGGATAACCAAATCGATTAAAGAAAGATCTTAACGCTAGAGTCCCTACTTATGGCTTAAACGTCGATGTCCCTACTTCGCATATCGAATGATATTACCGATTCTTACTCAAACTGATAAGGACCACCTCGAGAAGAATTTGATACATAAGTTTATAGTGGATGAGTAGGGTACTCGTAAGCTTAATTCTAGTACCGATGACTTGATTACGTCAAGACAACTACGATGATAAATATCAAAGGTCGAATAAGAGTTCAGATTTTAGAAGAGACACTTCCTAGTTTGGTCACATGTTGACATTGAACAGATTGTCGTACGATAACCTTGAAGGCCTAAGGTAGATAACATATCAATTGAAGTATAAATCCATGCCAAGGATTGTTAGCCCTAAGGATTATGGCATGTATAGGATGAATATATTGTGAATGTCAAAGGAAAATTAACCAAAATATATGGGGGCTTAACCTTTTTGTTTATAGGGCTACATTGATAACAACTCGAATTTTTCTAAGCCTTTCTCATTAAGCATGTGTCGCAAGCATTGTGATTTAAAAACTTGACTTATTCAAAGATCACTCAAGTAAAGATGAGAATTGCATATGCATGACCAGTATGATGATCAAATCCTCCCCGGAAGGTTAGGACTCTCGAAGAACTTCACCCTATTTATTAATCTTAAGTAGCCTAGACTATTAACGACAAGTTGAGAACACAATAAATTCACTAGTGAAATAGGAAAGTAGAATGTTTCGAGAATGGCTTTTCACTCTCATAAGTACCCCAAGACCATAGGAGTAAGTGAACAAGGAGGACAACAAAATTTAGTTCCGTAAAAGATGCATAAATGCTGGCTTAGTGATAAATACATATGACCTTGAAACTAGGGAAGACCGTATAAGACTTCAAGAAATTTTCCCAATTTTGAGTTTAAGGAAATAAGTACCCACTTAGATTATAGTCCAATGAACACTCGTGATTTCCTTAATACAGACACGGTATAAATGTAAGACCCCCCTCCCGGAACACAACACACGGCACGAGGGGAGTCTTATGCCCGAAATAGCCGCCTTGCGGTAGCACTAACACACGGGTTAGCCTTTACCACAAGACGCCTATTCCGCCGGCTACAATCCATATCACAACAATTATGCCAACCCAACCATAACAGAAAAGTAAAGCTAAAAGCAGTTCAGTTCACAGCTAAGCTAAAGTCCAAAAATAGCGGAAGATAACAAGCACAACAGGCTTGTACAAATAAACAAGAGTCTAGAAATGTTTTGTCAAACGGCTACATGAAAACACTCACTACTGTCACTGACGGTGCCGATGGCACCACCACCTCAGGTCCTATCATCCGGGCCTGGCTGTCCTGCTGCGTAGTCCGTTGCCGCTCTACCTGCGGGGTTTCCTCCTAAAAAGGAAGACGTAGCAACCGTTAGTCATAAGACTAAGTGGCTTCACATCCGCTCCCCCGGCGACTCCTCGGCACCGGGCGGAGAAAGGAATACAGGTACAATATATATACATAAGCAAGTAAACAAGCAGGTGACAGTAAATATGGTGAAGTATAAACTACGCTACACAACTAGCAGTTCTACAAATATCCATGTAAATGACAGCAGGTATAATTAATCAGAATAGTAACTTAACTTATAAGAGTGCCCATACAAACTTATAAGTTAAGGATCGGCTTAACAGTAAAGTAACTCATCGTATGAGAGTGCCCATACAAACTTATACGATGAGGATCTTGTGTATGCAATGAATGACATGATATGAATATTATGTTATGACCGACTCATGCGCACGCACATGCAACTTGCTATGTCGACACAGACTAGAAGTTCCCACTTTTCGAGCAGGTAGCTAACCTCTCAGGCGTCGTCCGTCGTGGCCAGACGGCGACAGTGGAGCGGGCGTCTCCACTACTAGGTGGTATCACACTACCTATCCTAGGCCCCCGTACGCCTCAACGCTAAAAACACAATAGCGGAGCTCACATGCGTACTACGGCTCAGAAGGGGTCTTGGGTAAATGTGCACCAAGATCACAGCCCAACCTGACCTTGATTTCGAACCGGATGGAACCTCGGAAACGCACGAGGTGCAAGCCCAACCGTTCTCATGGCACGGAGGAGATCTCGGGTTATGGACACCAAGTATCTAACCCTACCGCCCAAGGTCTACTCATTGGCTCCCATCGGTGTGACGACTGGCGAACCCGTAGACCTGCCACAATCATTATCTCAACAACGCGACACGATGAATCGTCGCACATCACATGCCCCAAAACAACTCACTCGACGCTACCCGTAGGGAGACTTCAACTCTAAGCATCGGTTGTTAATAAACCCCTTGGGCTCGGATTACAGTTACAAAATACTCTTCACATAGTGTTCATCATGTTCACGCCCACCTATTCAATGATTTCACATCAACACTACGTACATTAGATATGTTCAACACCAATTTGTATAAATATATCCTTTACCAATAACAACTCCTAATATCTAGCCTTCCCATCCAATCCATTTCTCTACCATTGCATGGTTATCCCTTATTACACAACCAAATGAGTAACCATACTAAATTATAGTAACAACGACATTATAGTTATATGGGAGCAAGATATCACATGAGCAAATCACAATCATTGCAAGAGTGCTAACATTACAATTTAATAAGTGCATTAACATAGGATTGTCCAATACTAAAACTGGGATTCCCGGAGCTACAGGAATCCGATCACAATGCACAACCCCTCGTTGGAAAGGTATTCGCGAGGTCTACGACTTTCGTGTTGAGTCGATCGCCCAGATCTGGTCGCAACATACCAGAAATTCAACTCGAATACGTACAGGAAACAGTTTCCTGTACAGGAATTTTCCCGAACGCAGCGGACTCGAACCAGCTTTCCCGTGGCTACAGGTATCGCATGGAAACGAGCAACCCCTCGTTGGAAAGGTAATTTCAAGGGCTACGACTTTTGTGTTGAGTCGATCACCCAGATCTGGCCAGAACACCTCCGAAATTGGCCACGAAGGTCGCCGCGTGCAGAAATCAGATTTCTGCACGCATCTTAAGGCGAGATGAACGACATCCGTTCATCTTCTTCCTTGCAACGACCTCGCATAAACTTCTCCAGAAATCACACCCAACCTTATTTCTCCTTTCAAGCCAAACCCCCAACGAAAATCCCTCTCATCTCCACTTTGAAGGATGAGAAGGTTGAGGGAGACTAAGCCTAAAACCTAGGCATGGCTTATCCTAAGAACTCTCCTCCTCACCATCAAGACTCTATGGAGTCGATGTCTCTCCTATAATAACTATAGATCTAGCACCAAGGGAGAGGGGAGGAAGCTCACCTCAAGTCCAGCGGTACCACCATGGCCGGCCATGAGCCTCGCACTCCTTCGCGGCAGCATTGTTTTTCCCTTGACGGTGGCGGCGTTTTGATTCCTCCAAGGATGGCTCCGGCAAGCTCTTCCTCCTCCTCCAGCCAAGAACCCTCTCAGGAATTTCGGGGCAGAAGAAAGGAGATGAAATGCTAGGGTTTCCCAACTTTTTCCTTTTTATACATCGCAGACACGGGTAGGCACACGGCCGTGTTCCTACCCGTGTTCAGGTGACACGGCCGTGTGGCATGCCGTGTCTAGGGCCGTGTTCCTCCCAGAACCACTTTCTGTCGGGTCAGGGTTGCGGCACACGGGTAGAGACACGGCCGTGTCCCGACCCGTGTCCTTGGCACACGGCTAGGGACACGCCCGTGTCCCAATGCCCGTGTACCTCTCTGACTGGTAAGCCTATTTTTATGAGGCACACGGGTATGGACACGGCCGTGTCCATACCCGTGTCAACCAAAAATGCTGTTTTGCCTTGTTTTCCTCATTTCCCGCACGTCCGCACCTGTTCACCCACATCCCCCATTGGGCTCACCACAGCCCCCTTGACTCAAATACGCAATCAAGGGGCCTAGCGCGAATTGGGACGTTACAAATCCTATAAACAAAATAAAAGATTTCGTCCCCGAAATCAGGGTAAGGCTATGGGAGTGAAACACATAAAAAGGGAACTATGCTTTCAAATAAAATTTTTACCTGGAGTAAATAATTCCGGGTAGCGCTCTTGCATCAAATCCCTTGGCTCCCATGTGCACTCTTCCTTCCCGTGATTAGAACATAGCACCTTCACCAAGGGAACACTTTTGCGGCACAAGGTCCTTGTCTCGTTATCAACGATCCGCACCGGCTCCAGTCGCACAGACCTATCAGACGCCACGGCACCATCCGCCGTGGGGATATACTATTCAGGTCGCAACAAAGCCTTCCGAAGCGACGATACATGGAACACGTCGTGAAGGTTCTCCAGCTCCGGTGGTAACTCCAATCGATAGGCCAGAGGGCCAATCCTTTCCACTACAACATAGGGCCCAACATACCTTGGGCTGAGCTTCTTGACTCCACGTACTCGTGACACTCCGTGCATCGGTCGAATCTTCAGGAACACCTTATCACCCACTTGAAACTCTACCATACGGTGCCTTGCGTTGTAATATTTCGCCTGTCGGCTTTGAGCCTCTAGCATTCGATTCCGGATCAACCTAACCACCGCGTCCGTGTCATCAATATACTCATTTCCCAATGTCTTCGGATCTTCGTCTTGCACCCAGGACAAGGGTGTTCTACACCTCCTTCCATACAAAGCTTCATGAGGTGCCATTCCAATACTAGCTTGATGATTGTTATTATAAGAGAACTCCACGAGAGGTAAGAGTCTCTCCCATGGTTCTCCTTTATCTAGCACACACAACCTCAATAGGTCCTCCAATGTTCGGATGGTTCGTTCAGATTGCCCGTCCGTTTGTGGGTGAAAGGCTGTGCTAAAGGCGAGGCGCGAGCCCAAATAAGCCTGTACAGCCCTCCATTCTCTTGAAGTAAACCGACCATCCCGGTCGGAGACGATCGTCCTTGGCACACCATGATACCGCACAAATTGTTCCACAAAGAGACGCACTAAGACGCCCACTTGCGCCTCCTTCTTCATAGGGATAAATCGGGCTACCTTGGTCAACCGGTCAACTATCACCCACACAGAATCATTCCCCGAGCGCGAGCGAGGTAACCCGTGGACGAAGTCTATGGAGATGTCCTCAAATTTCCATTCGGGGATGGGCAACGACTGTAGCATTCCACCGGGGCTTCGGCACTCTGCCTTCACCATTTGGCAGGCCACACAATGAGTAACAAAGTACTTGACATCCCTCTTCATGCCCGGCCAACACATCGTCTTTCTCAAATCGGTGTACATCTTCGCGATCCCCGGGTGCACCGAGTACTTGGAGCAATGGGCCTCCTTTAGAATATCCTCCCGAATGTTGTCGCCTTCGGGGATGTAAAGCCGGCCACGAAAATGGACGAGGCCGTCTTTTAGGGAGTATTCTTCCGTGGTCCCATTCTCCATTGACTTGAAAGCCGGGGTTAAAGCCGCATCCTTCTTTTGTTCCGTACGGATCCGGTCTCGTATGTTGCAAACTATACTCATCGCGGCCAAATATTCGGTATACTCTTCCGGTTGATTCTTAAAGACCAAAGTGATTTCCATCTCTTGCAACGTCCGGATTAACTCCATCCTCATCAAGCGGGATTCCGTGCTCGCTTCCGGCGCTTTCCGGCTCAAGGCATCAGCTACGGAATTAACCTTCCCGGGGTGGTAGTTCAAGGTGAAATCATAGTCGCACAAGAACTCCAACCACCGCCGCTGTCTCAAGTTTAACTCCTTTTGGGTGTGAACGTACTTCAGATTTTTGTGATCCGAGTAGATCTCGCAGTGGACGCCGTATAAATAATGCCTCCACATCTTCAAGGCGAATACCACCGCTCCCAACTCTAGATCATGCACCGGGTAGCTGGCTTCATGCTTCTTCAACTGTCTTGAAGCATAAGCGATCACATGCCAATTCTGCATCAACACAGCTCCCATCCCTTGATACGACGCATCCGTGTAAACTTGAAAGCCCTCCTTCCCAGATGGAAGAGCTAGGATGGGTGCAGTCGTCAATCTGTCTTTCAACTCTTGGAATGCAGCTTCGCACTGGGGTGTCCATTCAAACGGCACACCCTTCTTGGTCAGCGTAGTAAGGGGAAGGGCGATCTTCGAGAAGCCTTTCACGAACTTGCGATAGTACCCGGCAAGTCCAAGAAAGCTTCGTATGTCGGCCGCTGACTTCAATGGCGACCACTCCTTCACGGCCCGCACCTTGGCCGGATCTATTGCTAGCCCCGCCCCACTAATCACATGGCCCAAGAACGCGACCTCTCGAAGCCAAAACTCACATTTGCTGAACTTGGCAAACAAAGTGTGCTCCTTTAGTTTCCTCAGCACTAAAGTTAGATGTTCGGCGTGTTCTGCTTCAGTCTTGGAGTAGACTAGGATATCATCGATGAACACGATGACAAAGATGTCCAAATAAGGGCCGAACACCTTGTTCATCAAACTCATAAAGGCGGAAGGGGCGTTTGTGAGCCCAAACGGCATCACGGTGAATTCATACAAACCATATCTCGAACTGAACGCCGTCTTCTGAATGTCATCTTCTTGTATCCTCAACTGATAATATCCCGAACGCAGATCTAACTTGGAGAACCAATACGATCCCACCAATTGATCGAATAATTCATCAATGCGCGGTAGGGGATAGGTGTTCCACACCGTTAACCGGTTCAACTCTCGATAATCAATACATAACCGCAAGGTGCCATCCTTCTTTTTGACGAACAAAACGGGCGCTCCCCAAGGCGACGAGCTTGGGCGAACGAACCCTGTTTCCACCAATTCCTGAAGCTGGACTCTAAACTCTGCAAGTTCCTTCGGAGCCATTCGGTATGGAGCTCGCGAGACGGGCTTGGCACCCGGAATTAGCTTGATTTGGAAGTCCACTTCCCTATGCGGGGGTAGTCCTGGCAATTTCTCGGGAAATACCTTGGGAAATTCTCGCACCACCCGCACATCCTTGACCTCTAATGTCAATTTCTTCAACTCGAAGCAAATTACATAGACCTCGTCCCCTTCCATATGAGATTTCATAACTTGGATTGAAGATAATAATTTACGGGGTGCGAATTTAATACCTTGGAAGATGACTTCCGAGTCTCCATGCCTCAACATAACTTGCTTCTCCGCACAATTGATCCTGGCGTGGTGCTAGTCCAACCACTTCATGCCCAGGATGAGATCGAACTCCGGGATTCTTAACACTGTAGCCGGAGTTTCAAAGAACTTTCCTCCAATAAGGGTGTCGAAGTCGCAACTTGCTGACGACGTCATCTCAGAGCCGTCCGGAAGGCGCACCCTTTGAGTAATGCCCGTGAAGTGTTGCACTCCCTCCAAGTCCTTCACGAAGTCCTCCGAAATGAACGAGTGAGACGCACCCGTGTCAAATAACGTATAGGCGGGTCTCCCGCTAACCACGACAGTGCCTAGGTTCCAAAAGGGGTAATCACTATTCAGAATAGCGCGTATCATTTGTATCATAAATCCAGCAAGTCATATAATATTAAAACAATTTTGCACGTACCGGTGATGACTTCTTGCGGATTTCTCTCCTGAGTCATATCCAATGCGAATACATGCTCCCGTGCATGTCCTTGATTTCTCCCTGGTGGTCCTCTTCCTCGGCCACGCATGTGCCCTCGTCCCCGTGGAGCTACTGGAGGGGGAGCAATAGGGGCACCCCCGATTAGTCGCGGGCAAACTCGTCGGACATGCCCCGGTTGGTTGCACTCAAAACATATCATCTCACGTCGGCCCCCAGGTTGTTGATAATATTGCTGCTGCGGTGGTGGTGGTAAAGGTAGTGGTTGCGGAATTGGGTACTCCACCCGATAGTTCCGGTTGACCCACCGACCGCCTCTGTGGTTTCCCCTTCCTCTGCCATGATCATTCCGCCTTCTATTACTAGGGCCGACTTCAATTACACCTTCCGCAGGTCTCTTGCCACATCCCATGTGGTCCGCCTCCAGTCTCTTTGCCATGTCAATGATTTCTGCCAGGCTTCCATCGGCTATAAACAAAAGGGCCTGCCTCAGGGGGTCCCTTAACCCTTTGTAGAAGCGCTTCGCATAGCCTCTATCGTCCAACTCATAGGAATCGGCAAACCTAGCGAGGTGTTGGAACTCCCTCTGGTACTCCGTTACCGAATTCGATCCCTGCTTCAGCTGCAGAAATTTTTCTTCAAGTCCATCCCGAGCAGAAGAAGGGATGAAGTGCTCCAGAAAAGCCTCGGTGAACTCGTTCCAACCGATGTCCGTGTACAACCGCCCTTGGAAGATGGAGCCCATGAGGGACTTCCACCACCTTTTGGCGTGCAGCTCTAGCAGCGTCACTACCAATGTCACCGCCATGCTGTTCGGACATCTTATGCCAGCCATCAATTCCTGCACGGTATCAAGCCATTCCTCGGTGCGCACCGGAGTTTCTGTCCCAAGATAGGCAGGAGGGGACAGGGCACGGAAGGTGCTCAACCAGTTGGAGCTTGGCGCTTGTTGCTGCACCGGAGCTTGCTGGGCTTTAAATGCATCCAATATGGCTGACAGCGTTTGTCCCAGTTCCGACTGCTGGAATTGTGAAGGGACGGAAGGGGTAGGAGTGCCCCCAACCGGCTCCACCTGCGCTGGGACCTATACGCAAGGTACAAACTAGGGTCAGGTTGGCTAAAACTAATGTCAAAGTTGGACAACTTAGTGTGAATTACAGATGGGCACACCACTGCTTCCGCTAAGTCGGTTTGTCCCCAAACCGACTAATCGAACGGGAGTGGCCCATTGTTACCTGACTGCTGTAGGTGAAGATCGGCTTAGTCTGATACCATTTGTAAGACCCCCCTCCCGGAACACAACACACGGCACGAGGGGAGTCTTATGCCCGAAATAGCCGTCTTGCGGTAGCACTAACACACGGGTTAGCCTTTACCACAAGACGCCTATTCCGCCGGCTACAATCCATATCACAACAATTATGCCAACCTAACCATAACAGAAAAGTAAAGCTAAAAGCAGTTCAGTTCACAGCTAAGCTAAAGTCCAAAAATAGCGGAAGATAACAAGCACAACAGGCTTGTACAAATAAACAAGAGTCTAGAAATGTTTTGCCAAATGGCTACATGAAAACACTCACTACTGTCACTGACGGTGCCGATGGCACCACCACCTCAGGTCCTATCATCCGGGCCTGGCTGTCCTGCTGCGTAGTCCGTTGCCGCTCTACCTGCGGGGTTTCCTCCTAAAAAGGAAGACGTAGCAACCGTTAGTCATAAGACTAAGTGGCTTCACATCCGCTCCCCCGGCGACTCCTCGGCACCGGGCGGAGAAAGGAATACAGGTACAATATATATACATAAGCAAGTAAACAAGCAGGTGACAGTAAATATGGTGAAGTATAAACTACGCTACACAACTAGCAGTTCTACAAATATCCATGTAAATGACAGCAGGTATAATTAATCAGAATAGTAACTTAACTTATAAGAGTGCCCATACAAACTTATAAGTTAAGGATCGGCTTAACAGTAAAGTAACTCATCGTATGAGAGTGCCCATACAAACTTATACGATGAGGATCTTGTGTATGCAATGAATGACATGATATGAATGTTATGTTATGACCGACTCATGCGCACGCACATGCAACTTGCTATGTCGACACAGACTAGAAGTTCCCACTTTTCGAGCAGGTAGCTAACCTCTCAGGCGTCGTCCGTCGTGGCCAGACGGCGACAGTGGAGCGGGCGTCTCCACTACTAGGTGGTATCACACTACCTATCCTAGGCCCCCGTACGCCTCAACGCTAAGAACACAACAGTGGAGCTCACATGCGTACTACGGCTCAGAAGGGGTCTTGGGTAAATGTGCACCAAGATCACAGCCCAACCTGGCCTTGATTTCGAACCGGATGGAACCTCGGAAACGCACGAGGTGCAAGCCCAACCGTTCTCATGGCACGGAGGAGATCTCGGGTTATGGACACCAAGTATCTAACCCTACCGCCCAAGGTCTAATCATTGGCTCCCATCGGTGTGACAACTGGCGAACCCGTAGACCTGCCACAATCATTATCTCAACAACGCGACACGATGAATCGTCGCACATCACATGCCCCAAAACAACTCACTCGACGCTACCCGTAGGGAGACTTCAACTCTAAGCATCGGTTGTTAATAAACCCCTTGGGCTCGGATTACAGTTACAAAATACTCTTCACATAGTGTTCATCATGTTCACGCCCACCTATTCAATGATTTCATCTCAACACTACGTACATTAGATATGTTCAACGCCAATTTGTATAAATATATCCTTTACCAATAGCAACTCCTAATATCTAGCCTTCCCATCCAATCCATTTCTCTACCATTGCATGGTTATCCCTTATTACACAACCAAATGAGTAACCATACTAAATTATAGTAACAACGACATTATAGTTATATGGGAGCAAGATATCACATGAGCAAATCACAATCATTGCAAGAGTGCTAACATTACAATTTAATAAGTGCATTAACATAGGATAGTCCAATACTAAAACTGGGATTCCCGGAGCTACAGGAATCCGATCACAATGCACAACCACTCGTTGGAAAGGTATTCGCGAGGGCTACGACTTTCGTGTTGAGTCGATCGCCCAGATCTGGTCGCAACATACCAGAAATTCAACTCGAATACGTACAGGAAACAGTTTCCTGTACAGGAATTTTCCCGAACGCAGCGGACTCGAACCAGCTTTCCCGTGGCTACAGGTATCGCATGGAAACGAGCAACACCTCGTTGGAAAGGTAATTTCAAGGGCTACGACTTTCGTGTTGAGTCGATCACCCAGATCTGGCCAGAACACCTCCGAAATTGGCCACGAAGGTCGCCGCGTGCAGAAATCAGATTTCTGCACGCATCTTAAGGCGAGATGAACGACATCCGTTCATCTTCTTCCTTGCAACGACCTCGCATAAACTTCTCCAGAAATCACACCCAACCTTATTTCTCCTTTCAAGCCAAACCCCCAACGAAAATCCCTCTCATCTCCACTTTGAAGGATGAGAAGGTTGAGGGAGACTAAGCCTAAAACCTAGGCATGGCTTATCCTAAGAACTCTCCTCCTCACCATCAAGACTCTATGAAGTCGATGTCTCTCCTATAATAACTATAGATCTAGCACCAAGGGAGAGGGGAGGAAGCTCACCTCAAGTCCAGCGGTACCACCATGGCCGGCCATGAGCCTCGCACTCCTTCGCGGCGGCATTGTTTTTCCCTTGACGGTGGCGGCGTTTTGATTCCTCCAAGGATGGCTCCGGCAAGCTCTTCCTCCTCCTCCAGCCAAGAACCCTCTCAGGAATTTCGGGACAGAAGAAAGGAGATGAAATGCTAGGGTTTCCCAACTTTTTCCTTTTTATACATCGCAGACACGGGTAGGCACACGGCCGTGTTCCTACCCGTGTTCAGGTGACACGGCCGTGTGGCATGCCGTGTCTAGGGCCGTGTTCCTCCCAGAACCACTTTCTGCCGGGTCAGGGTTGCGGCACACGGGTAGAGACACGGCCGTGTCCCGACCCGTGTCCTTGGCACACGGCTAGGGACACGCCCGTGTCCCAATGCCCGTGTACCTCTCTGACTGGTAAGCCTATTTTTATGAGGCACACGGGTATGGACACGGCCGTGTCCATACCCGTGTCAACCAAAAATGCTGTTTTGCCTTGTTTTCCTCATTTCCCGCACGTCCGCACCTGTTCACCCACATCCCCCATTGGGCTCACCACAGCCCCCTTGACTCAAATACGCAATCAAGGGGCCTAGCGCGAATTGGGACGTTACAATAAATCATTTACGCATACATGTGAAATCAGAGTAATTCACGTTCAAAAGACCAAATTAGAATCAGTATGGGTTGTAGAAAGATGTACAAACAATTAAAGTTTATTTTGATTATCACATAACCAGGCATGTTTCAAGGATACTCTAAACACCTTAACCCAATCAATGTAACGCGTGGTTAAGGGACTCAGATGTACTGCAAAGGAAACCAATGTGAAATGAGAATTCGAAATATCTGAATAATTACGTCTACAACAATGGGTGCACCATAACCCTAGAAAAATTTAAATCAAGGAAGAATCATCTAAATTTGGAAGAAGTGTAAACATGATGACGGATCACTACTTTCCGTACCTACGTAACATACCCAGGCCATTAGTTGGAAACATACAGATTGTGACAAAGTAACGTCAAGATAAAACGAAGGAGTGATTGTAAATATCAACTATTAATTGAGAGTCCATGAAGTGGAAATGATAGAATATCTAAACGATTACGTCCATAACAAGGAGAGTATAGTGACCCCAGCAAGCATAAAATTAGGTGAAGAAACATACTAGATTGGAAGATGTATACTCTAGGAATAATCTTGTGGATGTGACCCAAATGATCTCAGGAATCAAATTGAAAATGTTTTGATGAAATAATAATCGCCCTCAAAAGGTTCGGGATTTCGATATTAACCCATGATTACAGATGTATTATTATCCTTAGAATCGAGTGTTATAACAATTTAGAAGACTTGATCGTGAGTAGACAATACCAGCATATCCTGCGCACGACGGAACGAATAAATTTCAACATTACCTATGTTAGATAGTGCGAGGTATGTACATTTAGGAATATATAAGTGATGAAAACTCATGAACTTAGAGATATGATAGTCTCTACCATGACATAATAATTTTGAGAATTAAGATTACACATGCTTGAGCTAACCTCGTAAGTATAATAGCTCTAGATTGGTATTCACCCATGCTTGTCAATTAAGATGGCCATATGAACATGTATAGGAGAATTACTACGAGCGTACCGAATTGAAACTTCAAGCACGTAAAGGGTTAAATTGTCAAGGCATGACATTTACAAAGGTAACGACTCAACAAATTGAAATATAGTCGATTACAAGTTGTAGCATACGCATAGGAATGATCTCTTGGTTGCGGTTACATCAAGAAGCAAGACACGAATGTTGATAACATCATGATCACCGTAGGGAAATTCATGACAATGAAGAAATCAATATTAAATTGTTATCATGGATATGGTGCTTAATAAGATTCCCTTTTTGCTGAAATCGATTTGTGTCAGATCCCACCGTACCTGGAAAGATACGCTTATAAATTCACGAATTAGACTATATATGAAAAGTGATCGAGAGTCATTTGTATGAACGTCAATATCAATAATGATCGCTTGATATATGCTCAAAAGTTGAACACGCTACGAACCATGTATTACTGCTTAGATAGAGATGTGGTAAGTCTTGAAGTTGGGAGAAACAAAATGATGATCCTTTCACCACATCAGGATCTCGGAAGTTGATTAACTACTATGCATAATGAAAGTTAGGTGATAAGATCTATCTACCTCTAGAGGGGGGGGGGTGAATAGAGTAAGTTCAAATAGATTGATGTATTTAAAACTTTTTTATCTACTTAGTGTAGAGAGTGAGTTATGCAATGATTAAATATATGATAAAGCAAACAGCACACAGCACACAGCAAGAAGTAAACATAAACCACAGAAGACACAAGGAAATTATAGTGGTTCCCCAAACTTGGGTAGTCCACTCTTCTATCACCCTTTGATAGGAATCCACTGCAGGATGGTTGATCAGGTGTCCTGGGCACCACCAGATTTTTTGATAAGGTGTCTTGCCACCACTGATTTTGACAAGGTCTCAGCTAACCAAAAGGGTAACTTTTGAAGGGAGTTAAAACCCTGTACAGATGGAATAAGGTAAAGAAAGGATGAGTATGCTTCTCTGTCAACTATCAAAGAGAAGCTTGTGGATTTTGATGTTGTCAAAGCTCCCCCTGAGATGTAGATGAGTTCAGGTAGAAGAAGCTTTGCATAAGGGTGACGGGCTCTTCACTACTTGTCCTTCTTCAGCAATAGATAACTCAGACACTGAGTGTTTGATGTCTGAAGGTAGAAGGCAGTCTGTAGAAGAGTTGATTGCAGAGCAGAAGAGAATCAGAGAGAATTGATGATGATCTTTCTCTGAGTGATGTTCTTCTCTTTGAATTCTCTGCAGCAGATTCTGTGAGAGAGAGATGATGAAGAATGTTCTCTGTAACAAAACTGAATAACTGTGTATGTCTCTCTCAAAAAATCTCTGAGTAATAGAATTACTACTGTCTGATAGATAGCCGTTGGCAGGGCATTCAATGCATTCCTTAACTGTCCATGCCTTGGAAGGAAGTGCCTTAATTGATTTCCAATGAAAATTCCTTGAGATATGGACCAATTAAGTCTTGAAACGGCCAGGGGATCTCTTGCAATAACTGCTTTGATGATCTTTAATTTGAATTTCAAAAGTCAACAGACGGGAGAACCCAAAACATTGAATTCATCATAAATCATCGATCTGAGCTCGACTATCCGTCGATCAGAGAGTGATTAAGGATGCAGAGAGAAACACGCCAAAACGTCGAGCTGAAGTCGACGTTACGTCGAACTGAGGACGACGCTGCGTCGAGCTGCGATCGACTATGCGTCGAGCAGCGATCGACTACGCATCGAGCTGAGGACGACGACACGTCGAGCTGGGGTCGACTATCCGTCGAGCTGAGCAGAACTAAAATCTCAAATATCCTAAGTTCTAAACTCACACTCAATGACCTATGCTATACAATGAGGTCATGCATCCTTAGCATAGTTATCCTGACCCAAATATAAAAAGGGTGTTCCAACAATCTCCCCCTATTTGGATTAGGATTACTATTCACATGATTATAAGGAAATAAAAAGCATACAGAAGATTAAAACACAGACAAAACCATAAACCACAGATAGAAGCAGGAGCAGATATATAAATATCAAAAGTGTTTATGGCAGTTGTAAGGAGGTGGAGCCATCTTACATTACTTCTTCTTTGGTTCTTCTTCAAGGCTTTTCTTGAACTTGATTTCTCTCTGAGGATTGGCAACATCTTTCCTGGATCTGTAATCCTCAGAAGTACCCAAGGAAGTTATGCTTTTTCCACTGGGAGGAACAGCAGCAGGATGCAACTGCATGTACCTATCAAATTCAAAGAATTTGCTGGAATTGTATTTGTCCAATTCTTGTCTTCTCTGCTCAGACATAGTACTGATGTTTGATGTGTCCAGTCCTCTTTCTTTATTCTTCTTAATCAGGTCTAGAGCAGCAAGCTCAGCCATTCTAGCTTTCCAAGCAGTAGGATTATTGACTGGATCATCATAAGGGACAGGAGGTTCATATTTGTTGCTTTGATCTGAAGGAGGAGGTTTTTGCCTTACACCATCATTGAGCTTGAAGGGAAAAGGACCAAAGGTTGAAGCAATAGTCTTTCCTCCCCTTTGATATGGCTGGTGTCTAGCTTGACCTCTTGATAGGTTTCCTCTTGAAGATCCTCTTTGTTGATAACCTCTTGGTTGGCTACCTCTTTGTCCTCTCCTGGATTGATATGTCTTGCCTTGGAAGGAGGATGTGGGAGGTTTGCTGACAGGGTTAGCACTGCCTCCTGCACCTGGAGAAGATGGAGGAGGAGGAGGAGGAATAGATTTACAGGGGCCTTTGAAATACTTCTTCTTCTGTTTCATAGCCTTGAGTTGGTTCTTGGAATATTGCATCCAGGGCTCTGTAATCTCACAGTTGTGAAGAATGTGATAGGGAGTATCATGGTCAGTGGCCCTTTCTATTGGAACTCTCTTTAGAGCTTTGCTTCTAGCTTTTCTCTTTTTAGCAATGGTGGCAGATGAATCATCTGAGCTAGTGGCAAACTCATCAGAGGAGCTGCTTTGCACATGATCATATGGATCATAAAAATCCTTCTTGGAGGCAATTCCTGAAACAGGACTAGAAGCAGCTGTCAGTGTAGATGATGTATCTAACACTGCAGGAAAAGAAATGGCTTCAGGTGCAACAGACATAGGAGCAGCTAAGTCACTGATAACTTCAGATATTATAGCCTCAACTGAGCTGGCTGGATAGATCTTATTAGCAGGAGCAGAAGCTACCACTGCATCAGAAACTTGAGAAACAATAGAACTGGCAGGAGCAACAGCTACCACTGCCTCTGGAACAACAGAACTACCAGGAGCAATTTCAGGAGCAAGGGCTTCCACTGCATCAGAAGTGCTGGGCAACTCATCAACAGTCATATCATCAACAGAATGATCAACAGTACTAATATCAACATTAGAACAAGCAGGAGCAGCAACAGCACTATGATCAAGAGAGTCATTTGCAGGAGCATCAGCTACCACTGCATCATCATCAAGGATCATTCTATCAAAAATAACAGTAGCAGCAGCAGAGAAGGGAACAATAGCCCTGGACAGATCTTCAGGAAGCAATAATCTGTATGGGCTGAAAGATCTTTGGAAAAAGCATGCTGGCACTACCACTGTAAAGTCTTCAACTGAAGGCTGAACAAACTCTCTATCTGTAGGCTGAATTTGTGAAACTAACATCTCTTCTCTATCAAAAGGAGGCAGCTCTTCTTCTACAAAAATCTCCCCCTGCCTAGAATCAGTTAGAACTGACTCTAGGCCCCTAGAAGAAGGGCCAGCCACAATAGGAGTAAGGGAAGAGAGTTTAGATGAGATGGAGTTCAAAGAGAGGATTATTGGAGCTAGGGAAGCATCCAATAGAGAAGAAAGCCTTGGAGCCAAGAGCTCATAGAGCTTGTTGGCCAAGGGAAGCAAATCTACTTGCTCAAAGGGATGTTGAGCAGAGGTAGAGGGAGGAGAAACAGATGCAACAGAAGATGATGTTGGGATAGATGAAATGGGGATGGTAGGTTCAATGATGGATGACATGATGAGGTCAGAAAATGATGGTGTCTCAGATATGTCATCAGGAGAACCATCCAAGAAAGAATCACCTGGATTGTTAATCTCAATATCCATTGGAGGGAAGAAGTGAAGAGGATGAAAATCTTCAGATGTGGTAATGGATGGAGGAATGGATGAGGCAATTGTAGCAATTGATGATGTTGTTGGCATAGGGGATGAAAATTGAGATGTGGATGGAGAGAAGGTGGTTGGAAAGCAGAAGGAAGATGAAATGGTGAAGGATGGCATGGCTTCTTCTACTAGATCAGAAGGCTGAGGTGAAGTGACCACAACAGTCCTTGTTTCTGTAGAAGTTTTCATAGCTGCAGCAGCTCTGGGATTGGTGATTTTCCTGTCCCACTTACCAATGAGGGCACAGGTCAGTCTCTTAGAAGCATTGATATGCTTAGAGGATACCAGAAGCTGAGGGCAGATATGATGAAGCAGCAAACCCAACACCCTTCCAAAATGAACATAAGTCTTGTTGACCTTCTTCTTCACTAGATCAAACAGAATTTCTCCCCAATTCAAGTGCTTTTTGTCCAGGAGAGCAGCCATGATGCAAAATTGATGCCTGGAAATGGCATCATGTGCTGTTCTCTTAGCACAGATAACCTTGCCTACCACATCAGCTAGGAGTCTGAATTCTATGGCAAGGTCTACTTTCAACAGTTTGGAGGCATTCTCAGAGGAATGGCCCATCCTGTCTAACATTGCAGTATATTCTTCATTGGACAGCTCCATACTGTCATTGCCATTCTCCAATTCAAACACCTCAGTAAATATGGCAGAGGTTAAGGATACCTGAGTCCCTGAGATTGAACCAGTAATGGTGCTTTCATCTTGAGTGACTGCTGTATAAATCCATTCTTTAATTTCTGTTTCTGCTATTGGCATTCTGGTTGTCATGAACTTCTCCAATTTCTGTTCCTTGAACAGTTCCAGAATTTCCAGAAAATTTTGAGATGATCCTTCAAAGGAGTCCAAATCAATGTCGAAACCGCAATCAAATTTCATCGCCGCCAAGATTGCTGCTGGAATCGCCATTTCCTGTAGAATACCTCTCGAAAACAAGTGTAAAATCTTTGGAGGGAGAAAATACTTGCAGAAAATATGAAAGCGCAAATGAAATCGATGCCGAGAAGATGATTTTATATTAGGGTTCGACGCAGAAAAGGAAATAACGTCGAGCTTAGATCGACGCTAAGAAGCTCTAGGGGAAACGAAGAGACTCGGTGGTGTTCAGCTTAGATCGACGTTTGACGTTTTGAAGGTCGACGGTCGACGCTAATTGGGATGCTGAACGTCGAGCTCTGGTCGACGTTAATTAACGTCGTCGACCGAGACAGAAACTTAACAGACTCTAGACAGGGTCGATCTCTGGTCGACGCAAAGATGAGGTTGACGGTCGACGCTTTTTAGCGGTCGACGATCAGTCGATCTCCAGTCGACGTTTTCAAATGAAAAACGTCGAGCGTCGAGCAGAGTTCAGACAGAACCTCTAGACACTTAAGAAAGAGATACATTTGCCTAGACTTTGTCATTTTTATGGTTTCAAAATCTTGTAGATTAACTTATGCTATCTCCATCTATCATTCCCAACTGATTAAGAAAGAAGAAGTGCTTCTTTTCATCCAAAGGTTTGGTGAAAATATCTCCCCTTTGTAAATCAGTAGAAATGTACTCTAGTGCTATTTTATTCTTTTCTACATTATCCCTTAAGAAGTGATGTCTGATCTCTATGTGCTTTGTCCTACTATGGAGAACTGGATTTTGAGCAATGCAAATTGCACTAGTATTATCACAAAGAATTTTTGACTTCTCTGAGTTGTAGCCATAGTCTAAGAGCTGGTTTTGGATCCACAATATCTGTGAGCAGCAACTACCTGCAGCCATGTATTCAGCTTTAGCAGTTGATGTAGACACAGATGTTTGCTTTTTGCAAAACCAGGAGATAAGTCTATCACCAAGGAATTGACAAGTTCCACTGGTGCTTTTCCTGTCTACTCTACATCCAGCATAGTCAGCATCTGAAAATCTAGTGAGATCAAATCCTGAGTCATGTGGATACCAGAGACCTAGATTTGGACAGCTTTTTACATACCTAAGAATTCTCTTAACTAATGTGAGGTGTGACTCTCTAGGGCTCACTTGGAACCTAGCACATATACATGTAGCAAACATAATATCTGGTCTGCTAGCTATAAGATATAAAAGAGAGCCAATGATTGCTCTATAGTTAGTCTGATCAACTGGTTTACCAGATTCATCAGCATCCAAAACAGCATTAGTAGGCATGGGTGTTTTCATAGAAGATGCATCTGACATACCAAATTTCTTAACCAATTCTTTTGCATACTTGGTTTGAGAAATAAATATGCCATCAGCATGTTGTTTGATTTGCAATCCCAAGAAAAAGGAAAGCTCACCCATGCTACTCATTTCAAACTTTGAGTGCATTAGTTGTGAGAACTTTTTGCACAAGCTTGACTCAGTAGACCCAAAAATTATGTCATCTACATATATTGGTACTAGTAGGATGTGGGACTTATGGGTTCTAATAAAAAGAGTTTGGTCAACTCTACCCCTTTTAAAATCATTTTCAAGCAGAAAGGAGGCTAAGATCTCATACCATGCTCTTGGAGCTTGCTTGAGACCATATAAAGCCTTATGTAATTTGAAAACATGTTCAGGAAAGGTTGGAGAGATAAAACCTGGAGGTTGCTTGACATAGACTTCTTCCTTGATGTCTCCATTGAGAAATGCACTTTTAACATCCATTTGGAATACCTTGAATTTTTTGTGTGCAGCATAAGCAAGGAAAATTCTTATGGCCTCCAACCTTGCAACTGGTGCAAAGGTTTGGTCATAATCAATCCCTTCTTCTTGACAATAGCCTTGAGCAACAAGCCTTGCCTTGTTTCTCACAATGATCCCTTGATCATCTAACTTATTCCTGAATACCCATTTAGTTCCAACAATTTGCTGGTTTCTTGGTTTTGGAACCAATTCCCATACTTTGTTTCTTTCAAACTGGTTTAGCTCCTCTTGCATTGCAATGATCCAGTTTGGATCTTGCTCTGCATCTTGTATTGTTTGAGGCTCTATTTGGGAGAGAAAACAAGTGTGCATCAGATGTTGATTTATCTGATTTCTGGTTTGCACACCTTCTGAGATTTCTCCAATCACTTGAGAGATTGGGTGATCTCTTATTGTTAGTAAATCAACAATGGGTGTTGATTGTTCACCAACCTGTGTTGTTGTTTCCTCTTGTGGAACAACAACTGGTTCTTCAAGTTCTTCATTGTTTCCTTCCAAAATCTGATCAGTATCTTCATTGTTACTAACATTTGGTTCTTGTTGTGTAGTGGAAGATAAAGAACCATTATCCATGATGGTTAACTGATTTATATTTTCAGCTAGAGATTGTACCTACAAATGGTCTATGGTAGAAGAATTCTTCTCCTTATAAGACATATTAGACTCATCAAAGGTAATATGCATGGATTCTTCAATTTTATGGGATGACTTGTTATAAACCCTATAAGCTTTGCTGTTCAAAGAGTATCCCAGAAACACTCCTTCATCAGCCTTAGCTTCAAATTTTGCTAAATATCTCTTGTCATTATTATGAATGAAGCAAATGCAACCAAAAATCTTGAAAAAGCTAACTTTAGGTTTCTTCCCTTTGAGCAATTCATAGGGAGTCTTATCCTTTAGTTTATGTATCAGGCTTCTATTCAAAACATAATTGGAGGTGTTCACAGCCTCTGCCCAAAAGGTTAGAGGAAGATGAGCATCTGTCAATAATGTTGTGGCAGATTCAATTAAGGTTCTATTTTTCCTTTCAACTACCCCATTTTGTTGAGGAGTTCTAGGAGCTGAGAAAGTGTGCCTGATCCCTTCATTATGACAGAACTCTTGCATAAGAAGAGAATCAAACTCTGTCCCATAATCACTTCTGATCAGGGCTATATGAGTATTGAACTCAATCTGTATGCTCTTGAGAAAATCTGTCAAAATTTTGAAGTTATCAGACTTCTTTCTCAGGAAGAACACCCAAGTGAATCTTGAGAAGTCATCTACAATCACTAAGGCATAAGATTTCCCCCCTAGACTTTGTACTGTAGTGGGTCCAAAAAGATCCATGTGCAACAGATATAAAATTCTAGGTGAGTCACTCTTATTAAGTGATTTGAAACTGTTTTTGGTTTGCTTTCCTAGTTGACAAGCCTTGCAGAGTCCTTCCTTCTTGTAGGAACCAGAAGGTAGTCCTCTAACAAGGTTGAGTTTAGACAGCCTAGCAATAGTTCTAAGGTTAACATGACCTAATCTTTTATGCCAAAGCTCATTTGACTTACTAAGAGAATTGAAAAGGCATATATCTACTTTAGAAGAATTGAAATCAACTAAATATATATTATCTTGTCTATTTCCAATCAACACAATATTGTTATCTAAAGCAATATTACAAACTAAATCAGTGAACCAAACCTGATAACCAGCATCACAAAGTTGACTGATGCTGATTAAGTTGTGCTTTAGTCCTTCCACATAAGCTACCTTCTTGAAGGTGATTGATCCAATCTTGACTTGACCATATCCTTTGGTTTGTCCAAAGTTGGAATCACCAAAGATTACTCTTGGTCCAAGCTTTGCTTTGAAGGAAGTAAGGTTGCTTTTGGTCCCTGTCATATGTTTGGAGCAACCACTATCCAGGTACCAATGCTGGTTCACTACTGGATAGCTCTTCGTCTGCACATGTAACAGCTTAATTTTTTTTCACCCAGTTCACCTTGGGTTGAGGTTGATAACCAATGAAATCAGAGATGAAGGACATTTCAGGCTGACTCTTATAGCCTTCAGGATGATATCTCCTAGGAGGAATCACCCATTCAGTATAAGGGTTAGGCTGAGATGTAGGATATTTATGATTTGATTTAGATTTATCCTGTGTAAATAAAACAAGGCTCTGAGCTCTGTTCGACGATCGTCAATCTAAGTTCGACGCTGATGTTTCAGGACGTCGAGCTCCATTCGACGTTCGAACAAGCCTACCTTCAGGGACAACAGCCAGTCGACCTGAGTTCGACGTGTGTTGAGCTAAGTTCGACGCTTCAGCATGGTGTTGCTGATTCTTGTTAGAGTGGCGTCGAGCTCTGGTCGAAGATCGTCGAGCTCTGGTCGACGTTTTCTGTTGTACTTGAAATGGCTTAGGTAGATCAGAATTTTTTCTGGCTACCACCATAATTTCTTTACCCTTGTTACTGGTAAACTTTATGGGAGTTGTTAGCACTATAGGTTGGCTTGAAGAGGCACCCAAACCTAGTGAACCATTCATTCTTGAATTCACTGTGCTTGTGATGTCTATTAATTTGAGACTCCTCCCATTGAGAGTTTCCTCAAGCTGTTTAGCCTTGGATAGCTCACTCTTTAGTGAAGCTATCTCCTCCCTACAGCATTCTAACTCATCAGAAAGCTTGAGATTATTTGCACTTAATGTGCTGTAATCAGACAACTGACTTCTAAGAGAATCAATTGTTTTCTCAGCAGTCAGCAAGTCTATGCACATAGATTTAAATCTAAATTTGAAATCATCAGAAGAAAAATCAAAGGAGTCAAGTACCTGATCTTCACTTAATTCCTGATCAGTCATATATTCAGATTCATGCTCTGAATCTGAGCTGCTTTGTGATGCATTGATTGCCATCATGCAGAATCCTTTCTCAGTGGCATCATCCTCATCATCACTTGTGCTGGATGATTCTTCAGACTCTTCAGTATCACTCCATGTTTCAGCAACAAATCCTTTCCTTGTATGTTTGGTGTTGCTGGAGGAGGATTTATCATAGTATTTCTTGGAGTCTTTATCTCTTTTCTTGTCTCTTCTTTCTCTCTTGTCTTTCTTGTCTTTCTTGTCTTTGCCTTGATTTTCAGGACAGTTTGGTGCAGTGTGTCCTGGTTTCCTGCAGCCATAGCATATAATATCTTTATTATTAGATCTGTCATACCTTGGCTTATCCTGGTCTTTAGAAGACCATTTTCTGAAGTTCTTTCTAGCCATCTTGTTGAATCTTTTGGCTAGTAGGCTTAATAGTTCTTCATTGCCTATCTCCTTCTCTTTAGGTACTTCCTCTGAAGCTTTGAGAGCTATTGTCTTCTCCACTTTGGGTGCAGAAGAAGTTATGTTTTGCTCCCCTTCTCTATTTTTGACAAATAGCTCATAGGACTTGAGTTTGCCTAAGAGAGCTTCAGTGGATGTCTCAGTTTGACTTCTGCCATCTTTAATTGGCCAGATTCTTGAATCCCAAGAGCTAGGTAAGCACATGAGAATTTTATCATTTATCTCTGTGAGAGTTATATCCTTGTCCAAAGTTTTCAGTTCACTGACAATCAGACTAAATCTGTTGTACATGTCAGCCACAGATTCAGCTTGAGCCATTTTGAAATTCTCATACTGTGTTATCAGCTGAGCTCTTCTATCTTTTCTTTCATCAGCTGAACCTGAGACTATCTCAGTTAGTTTGTCCCAGATTTCTTTGGCAGAGTTGCATTCAGCAACCTTCTGAAATATGTCATCTGACATTGTTTGGGCCAAGATGTTCATGGCCTTTGCATCAGCAACTTTCCATTTCTTTATATCAGTGTCTGTTCCTGCAGGTGGTGGAACAGCTGAGGTACTTGTTGTAGTAGGAGGCCTTGGACAATCTGTTAAGACACAGTTAAAAATGTCTTCATCAAAAGAGTTCATATATAGTTTTATCCTTGCCTTCCAGAGTCCAAACTTGGATAGATTGCACACTGGAGGTCTTGTGCTTGCATACTCCTTGTTTTGTGCCATGAGTTTTTATAAAAACAATTTTTATCAAAACAAAATAAACCCTCTGTAGAGTTTGATCTTATCAAAGATCTTTGTGGTCCAGGTGTTAGCCTGAAGGAAAGACCAACCTCCCTCTGATACCAATTGAAAATTAGGTGATAAGATCTATCTACCTCTAGAGGGGGGGGTGAATAGAGTAAGTTCAAATAGATTGATGTATTTAAAACTTTTTGATCTACTTAGTGTAGAGAGTGAGTTATGCAATGATTAAATATATGACAAAGCAAAGAGCACACAGCACACAGCAAGAAGTAAACATAAACCACAGAAGACACAAGGAAATTATAGTGGTTCCCCAAACTTGGGTAGTCCACTCTTCTATCACCCTTTGATAGGAATCCACTGCAGGATGGTTGATCAGGTGTCCTGGGCACCACCAGATTTTTTGATAAAGTGTCTTACCACCACTGATTTTGACAAGGTCTCAGCTAACCAAAAGGGTAACTTTTGAAGGGAGTTAAAACCCTGTACAGATGGAATAAGGTAAAGAAAGGATGAGTATGCTTCTCTGTCAACTATCAAAGAGAAGCTTGTGGATTTTGATGTTGTCAAAGCTCCCCCTGAGATGTAGATGAGTTCAGGTAGAAGAAGCTTTGCACAAGGGTGACAGGCTCTTCACTACTTGTCCTTCTTCAGCAATAGATAACTCAGACACTGAGTGTTTGATGTCTGAAGGTAGAAGGCAGTCTGTAGAAGAGTTGATTGCAGAGCAGAAGAGAATCAGAGAGAATTGATGATGATCTTTCTCTGAGTGATGTTCTTCTCTTTGAATTCTCTGCAGCAGATTCTGTGAGAGAGAGATGATGAAGAATGTTCTCTGTAACGAAACTGAATAACTGTGTATGTCTCTCTCGAAAAATCTCTGAGTAATAGAATTATTACTGTCTGATAGATAGCCGTTGGCAGGGCATTCAATGCATTCCTTAACTGTCCATGCCTTGGAAGGAAGTGCCTTAATTGATTTCCAATGAAAATTCCTTGAGATATGGACCAATTAAGTCTTGAAACGGCCAGGGGATCTCTTGCAATAACTGCTTTGATGATCTTTAATTTGAATTTCAAAAGTCAACAGACGGGAGAACCCAAAACATTGAATTCATCATAAATCGTCGATCTGAGCTCGACTATCTGTCGATCAGAGAGTGATTAAGGATGCAGAGAGAAACACGCCAAAACGTCGAGCTGAAGTCGACGTTACGTCAAACTGAGGATGACGCTGCGTCGAGCTGCGATCGACTATGCGTCGAGCAGCGGTCGACTACGCGTCGAGCTGAGGACGACGACACGTCGAGCTGGGGTCGACTATCCATCGAGCTGAGCAGAACTAAAATCTCAAATATCCTAAGTTCTAAACTCACACTCAATGACCTATGCTATACAATGAGGTCATGCATCCTTAGCATAGTTATCCTGACCCAAATATCAAAAGGGTGTTCCAACACATAATAATGTTGACCTAAGGTACAGGATATCTTGGGGTGATTGTAAGTTCACGTTAATTTACAAGCAATTACCTTAGTGTACCGGAATGGAAAAGATTTCTACTTATGAGATGGTTAATTCTCGGGTACTTGATGATTATTGGTCGTAAGGACTACAAACCAATAGTGATTAATGCTTAATTTGATTATAAGATCTCGGAAGATTTGGAAATGTATCCTCACAATATGAGTAGCCCAAGATATAATGAAAGTGCATTCGCAAGAGGATTGTTACCTCTAATAAGCTTCTTATAATTTTGGCAAGTAGAACCCAGTAGACCCGAACTTAAATTTCGGAGACGAAAATTTTTTTTTTGTTTATAGGATTTTTAACATCCCAATGTTACTTCCAGACCCCTTAACTTAGATTGGGTTAGGCATGGGGTAGGTGTTAGGGTAATTAGCTAGGTTTGACCCTAGGTAGTGGGGTGTAGCCATGTGGGGCCCACCATAGGACCAAGGTCAAACTAGCCTAAATAGGAACCCTAGCCACACCATGACCCCACCACATTTCCCTAACCCTAAAAACAATCTAAGTGGACCCTAGGGCATATCACTAGGTCAACACTTTGACCCCAGTTGACAAAAGTCAACCCTAGGCCTAAAGTCGTCAAAACCACACTCATAGGCCCAATTAGCCTAACTAGGGAACCCCCTTGACCCAAATCAAGTTGGGTGGTGCCATTGGGCTCATGACCATCAAGTGGGGTCAGCCCACTCCTCATATTGAGCAAGTCAACCCAAAAAGTCAACCTAGTAAACATTTTGACCTAAAGAGGAAGAATTGACCCGCCGCCAAGCCTCAATCTAGGTCCGTTTCGCCGCCACTCTCTCTGTACTAGCTGTCTAGATCAAATAGGGGAGATATCGGGCTCAATTGAGCCCAATGCCATGAGAGCAGAGAGCAAAATTGTAGAGTTTTTCTTCTTGCTCGGGTTCGCCGGAGGAGCCAACTCTGGTGGCCTCACCGCCGCGAAACGCAAGCCCCCACCTCAGTGAAGGTGGTGGCGACATCCGCCGGCGGTGGTGGTGGCTCAACTGCCCGGAAACGGCCCCGCAACATGGCCCAGGAAATTCAATCCCAGCCATGCATCCATCGGGAACGATGACAGGATGCCCTCCATTCCTTCTTTAAGATTCGTGCTTATTAAAATAATATAAATGTTATGAAATGTGTATTTCTGTCACATTATTGAAGTCACCTTGCATGTGATTTTTAGGGTACTTATAGACCTCAAATTAACTTGACTTCTGAATTAAAATTGTAGCCCTTGGGGTTAACTTTAATGTTCCACACTAAACTTAGGTTTTGGTCTAGTGGTCTGGCATGTAGGGCATTTTTCCTAGGACTGGTCCTAAGCTAGGGCAGAAATTAAAAGTGAAGCCCTTGCCAAACCAGATGTCCACATGGCCTGAAATTTTGGGCATGTGACTAATTTAGGAATATTTAGCCCCTGCCAATGTTTAGGAATTTTTTTGGGACAAAATTCCTATAGTTTTGATCATAATATCAATAATTAAATAAATGGTATAATTGGAGTGTTAAGCCTCCAAATGGCCCCAAATTTTGGTGGCAGGTCCTTAGGGACATTATAAGTATGTGATAAAAATTTCACTATATTTGGATCATTGCATGTTGGTTAATCCACTTGCATGTGTTGGCTAGTTATAGCCTTGGGGTGCAAATAGTAATATTTGAAATATTGTGTATTCAGCCTAATTGAGGTATCTAAAAATCATGGAAGTGGTTCCAGAGGATCATTAGGATAAATTTGACCCCCTTAGATTAATTATGGGATTTTTGGGATCAAAAATCCCATTAATTGGAATTTTTAAAAATATTGCTCCTTTTGAAAATAAATTGGGAAAATAGGTTTTCCTCAAGCAAAAATACTCAAACTTTGCCAAGTTAAAAAAAAGATTATATTTAAGTTAGGAAAAATTAATCTTTTTGTTTGAGAACTTCTAGAGTAAAATACCTTGAAATGACCATTTTGCCCTTATTGCATTTAGTCATGAATTGATGGAAATACATGTCAGAAAAATTTGGACATATTTCTAGTGCTATATAATTGTATTATTAGTCTTGCATAATTATCTCAGAATTTATGGATATATGGATAATTTTAAATTAACATAATGGCATTTGGGTAAATATTTAAGAATGGGATTTGTTAGGCCATTACTCTATAGTGGTTAATGAAACTCTGCCCTTAGTCTTAAATTAATGTCTTATATGATCTGTAATTTTCCTAGAATTTTTGTAATTGAATTCCTTATACTTCCTTTGTAAAATGATAATTTTGATGATTTTATATTAATTAAGTAATAAATAGAAATAATTAAAGTAAAATTATAAATCTTGGAATATAGTGATATTTCATTATGTTGTAGGTCATAAAAATTTCTCACACCAGTAGGATTATGATATGATATACTCCATGTGTTATATGACTTGAAGAGTTATTTGAAGAAATTAATTTAATGGTATAAATAATTGGGGAAATTATAAAAATCATCATGGTCATCATATAGGTCCATACCACCTTGGGATAAATAATTTGATACATATGGGCCAAGGAATTAGAAGTTGGATTCCGGGGTGGAGTTAGGTCATGGGTTGCGCATAGTAAAGGTAGGTTATACCTTAGGGCCACCGGGGAATAGATCGACAATTGAGCTAGGGAACATGATTAGAAATATAACCCTGGTGGTTAGTGACGTCTTAGTGACGAGATTAAAAGTGCAAGTGATCGGGTAATAACTTGAGTGGAGGTCGACGGAAGACCGTCGCCCTCCCGATAATAACATCTTAAGTCATTAGGAATGCTCAAGAGTAACAATGAGAGTAAAGGGAATTGTGGGTAGATAACAACTAAAGTAAACATCCTTGAGAAAGGGAGCTTTGGGCTTCAGCCCATCATAGTTCCTAGTGCCGCCGAGAGCCCTTCACTGGGCATACCCTGGGCAGTCCTGGGATTAACCCTAATTCACAAAGTATAATAACCGGTAGGCAAGAGTAGCCTAATAGGCTAGGTAAACTGTACTTGTTCTCACTCGTGCCGGGTTGGAGGGACTTGGAGTCTGTTGACTACTTGTTCACTCGTGCCGGATTGAAAGGAATTTGTATGGCTATATGCTCACCCGTGCTGGGTTGGAGGGACTTGGAGTCTGTTGACTACTTGCTCACCCGTGCCGGATTGAAAGGAATTGGTATGGCTATATGCTCACCCGTGCCGAGTTGGAGGGACGTGGAGTCTGTTGACTACTTGCTCACCCGTGCCGGATTGAAAGGAATTGGTATGGCTATATTCTCACCCGTGCCGGGTTGGAGGGACTTGGATTCTGTTGACTACTTGCTCACCCGTGCTGGATCTAAAAGAATTAGTATGGATATATGCTGACCAGTGTCGGGTTGGAGGGACTTGGAATCCGTTGACTACTTACTCACCCGGGCAGGGTTGGAGGAATCAGGACAGGATGGTCCTGCGAGCTGGAGGCTCGAGTTGAAATAATTGCATGTGCATAAAGAAAATGGTGGTGGGTCATGCGGTACTGGGCCAATCGTCACACCGATGGCAGCACGGTGACTCGGGTGAGGTGTACGGGTGGAAGGGCGAGTATGTTGTTCAATACTGCGGTCAGGCAGACAATCCCCGAAGACGTGCACCCAACCTAAAAGACTAGCAGGTAGCTAGCAATAGTATACAGAGACTCTAGAGTGTACTTGTCGATGTACAGAGGCGTACAGGAGAGGTCTTGGTCTGGTAGTGTGTATACCCGCCTAGAAATCGGAAGCGCCCATTCCGCTGCTGCCATAGCCACAACGGCAGTACCTGAGAGTGATGCTAGCTCTCGAAAAGTGGGAACTAAAGGTTCGTGATCACGGAGTCGTTGTGTGTGAGTTGCACTTGCCTGTTGCATAATTTGCATCATAACATTCATTCATATTAGAGCATACGCTTCATAGATCCTTATCATATAAATTAGTATGGGCTCTTTTATATGATAAGTTATATTTCCTGGAAACCTTAACTTATAAATTTGTATGGGCATTTTTATAAGTTAAGGTACGTCTGTGATGATAGATAGCTTTACATTTCAGCTTACTTTATTTCCTGCTCTTACTTTCAGTTCTTTTCTTTTACTAGTACTGCTCTTACTTACCTGTACTACATACTTAGAACTGCTAGAGTAGGATAACAATACCTATTACAATTGCCTGTTAACTCTTGTCACCTACTTCCACTTTTGTTACCCCTTGTTGTCCTCCACTTCGTCCTCCCGCTCGGTGCCTAGGAGTTGTGGGGCGAGGTGTGGAGGAAACGACTTAGTCTTTTTGACTAATGGTTGGTGACCATATCATTTTAGGAGCCCGAGGAGATGGACCAGCACGTCGAGGAAGCAAGACTTGAGGAGCATATGCGGACTACTACTACTACTGCCACAGCACGTCCTCAGGAGGGACGAGATGTTCGTGATAGTTTAGACTTCCTCTCTTTGCTTTGTGAGGAGAGATTTAGTGATATAATGTAATGAGCATAAGCCTTTGTCTCTCTTTTATTGTTGTACTCATTGTGGACTATGTTTCTGTACCTTCATTTTCTTATATGATATGTACCATGTGGCTGTGGACTATAGTTGTTTCTCTTTACTACTATATATTACTTCTGTTTCTCATATTGGCCGAACAGGTTTATGATTGTACTAGCCGGCAGGATCGGCGTCTTGCGGTACCGACTAACTCGTGAGTTAGTGCCACCGTAAGGCGGCGGTTCTGGGCATAAGATCTGTGTTACTCCTCGGGAGGGGGAATCGGATCTTACAGAAAGCTTGGCTCGACCATGGTGGTTCTCCTCCCCTAGCCACTTGCATGGCCGAGAAAACCCTTGGCCTCATCTTAAATGATCAGGGGAGATGATTCAAGCAAGAGGAGAGGGCTCTTGGCCTTCGTAGCTTTGAATGGCCCCTCCCTTCATTTTCTCTCTCCTTTATTAAAGGGATAAAATGAAGTTTCCTCGCTCCTAGTCATCAAGACTGACTTGGTAAACCCCTTTAGGCTATTTGCAGTCGACTAATTCATATCATCACATAATTAAGAGTTGGTTAGCCCAAATGAAAGAGGGCTTGAGCTTGGATTAGCCCATTTGGGCTAAGTTGACCTAAATTGGACTAAGGTTGACCTTAGTCCTTTTGCCCCTTTTGGGTTGACCCTAATGGGTCCTTGGTGACCCATTGGCCTCCCTTAGGGTCTAGTTAGGGC
The DNA here is from genome assembly GCA_039513925.1 of Platanthera zijinensis. Taxonomy (NCBI): domain Eukaryota; kingdom Viridiplantae; phylum Streptophyta; class Magnoliopsida; order Asparagales; family Orchidaceae; genus Platanthera; species Platanthera zijinensis. The sequence goes on along the minus strand of CM077095.1, from coordinate 66,436,252 downwards.
TGACTTGGCACTTTGGGGGTCACTTGACCCTTAGGAAGGGTACTTTTACCAATATGACAATTTAGGTTGACCCCAAGGGGTCCTTGGTGACACCTTGGCTTCTCCTAAGATCTAGGAAGAATTATGTAGGATTAACTTTCACACTGAAGGTCACTTGCCCCTTAGTTAGGGAACTTTGACCACTTTAGGGCTAGGGTTGACTTGGGTCAACTCAGGCTCTTGGGTTAACCCCAATGGATTTTTGGTGACCCGTTGACCCCACTTTTGGTCTAGGAAGACCTTGGTAGGGTTGGTTGGGCTCATTAGGGGCACATTGCCCTTAGTTAGGGCACCTTGCCCAATTTAGGCCTAGGATGGTCCTAGGTCAACTTGGCCACCCTGGGTTACTCCAATGGACCCTTAGGGCCTTTCAATAGATTGGTAAGGTCATGATGGGGTCTTAGAGTCTTGGTGAAGTCTCATGATCATCCTATACTAGGGTTTAGGAATATACTATTTGTAGACCATAATGATCTCACCTATATTCCTAGGTCCACTTGGTCTTCTTGGGATTCCTAGAGTTTTATCATGATCTAGTCATTACAAAACCACTCCTAGGGGGTCTAGTTGTCTGACAGATGTTACAGTAAGAGCGTGCTTTGATGCCATCAAAAGTCTAGTCTTGAGAAAGTTGGATGATAAAGGTGGTTATTGGGTACGTTACGAGTCATTTGGGTATTTGTGTGTGAGCAAAAATGGGATTTTTCCTCCTATTTGATAGGAGTTGCATCCATGGGCCCCTTGATGGAATGGGACTGTGAAAATGAATGGTCATGCTTGGTTGAATTAATATATGATATTGGGCTCACCAATTTCTGAAAGTCCATTCTAGATCAGGAAACTGGGATTGAATAATTATGAGGGTGACACGGTCTATACCTCTAGTTCTACCCGTATGTAAGGTCAACATTGTAATATTGGTCATAATGGCTTTTGAGTTTTATAAACTCTTACTGTTTGGGGAGAAATGATGTATTGCTCGATGTCTCTCATTGTTTAGGAAGCTTTTGTTTAATACTTTCTAGATCAAGTGAGAGACTGTTAGTGCAACCATAGTGATCTAGAAGTGATCAAGCATGTAGCCTCACTACCAACTCAGTTAGTGCAACCATACTATTTGGGGAGTTAACACAACGCCTTGGCATACTCGTCAAACTCAGTTCGACAAATTTGGCCTCTGGCGCAGATTTGTCGAACTCCATTCGACGAATTGGCCTTGGCATAGATTTGTCGAACTCCGTTCGATGAATTGGCCTTGGTGCAAATTCGATGGATTGGCATTGGAGCAGATTCGATGAATTCGCATTAGCGCAGATTTGTCGAACTGCATTAGACGAATTTGGCCTTTGGCTCTTATTCGTCGAACGCCGCAGAAGGCGTTGACAGCGTTGAGTCCATTCAATGCCTTCGTCGAATCAAGTGTTAATTGGCTGGAGATTGGCGTTGAGTTCATCGTATGTCCTATAAGATACTCAACGATTCGTCAAGTATAAATTGATACTCGACGATTCGTCGTATATCCTGTAGATATTTGACGATTCATCCAGATGAACTATTGTCTGGCCGAAGGCATGTTTTGTCTAAGTCCTGGGTCTGCGATTAGTGACGGAAAATTGTTCTACTTATCTCCTGGAGTATAAATAAGATGTTTTATGGTTTACTGTTGACAGTTTTTTTCTGTCTAAGCACACGAGCTGTACCGTGCGATAAGAATGATAACCCTAAAATCCGACGGAAGCATTCCGCTGATCCCATCACCTAGCCCGATCCTGATCCCAACGAGTGTCGTCGCCGCCTCTCCTTTAACAGACCTAGCAGTCTGTGGAGACGCTGAGTGTCCTATCCCGACCTAGAACTTGTACGACAAGTTGCTACTGGTTCTTCCGATCGTGTGGATTACTGTAGAGGCACAGATATACTTTTTGCGCTCAAGACTCAAGATACTAGTGACCGGTTGGAACATTTCTGGAGCATCTAGGTTGAGTTCAGACTCAATCCCTCAATTGTAATTTTATTACATCATGCTTTACTTCTTGATTCATAAATATTGTCAGATCTGAACTCATTTGGGTTTTTCTTATTCTTATTTTTGTTGCATGCACAAGTGTTGTGCCATCCCCCAAAACCCAACATTAATATTCTTCTATATTCTTTAAATTGTGGTGGCGAAACATCAATATTTTCTAAAAAAAACCAGAAGATTGTAATATAATTAAAGCTTAGACAATTCCACTACAAAAAGCATCACGTGAAAATTCACTTTTACTCATTAAGCTTAATGTTTTCTTCTCAGCGGGTAGTGATGTGTCTTTTGTTTTGCTAGATAGATCTTTGGGTTAGGTTGGCATTAGATTAATTTTCTTTCCATCAAATTTAAACGCATATCCATTAGCACTCCCAAAATGAGTAACATCGTGATCAAACAACCAAGGGAGACCCAAAAGTATATGACAAGCATCCATTGGAAAGACATTACACCAGATTTTATCAGAGTATTCTTTAATAGTCAATGGGGCAAGGAATCTAGATGTGATCTGGATAGATTTTTAATTGACTCAAGCAACTTGATATGGATTTAAGTGATGTTCAGTGGTAAGTTTCCTTTTAACAATCACATTTTTCTATACAACTTCCACTATCTAGAATAAATTTGCAAAATTTTGCACCACTCCAAAAGTTTAAAGAAAAAATATTAGTTCTTTTTCAATCATCATGTGCAAGGGTGTTCAAAATACAACACATCACCAAAATATTAAAATCATCTTACATATCATTTGGTACCCCTTAAGATTCAAAATAATCAGTAGCTTTATAAACATAAACAAATGGTTTGCTAGATGGTTCAAGTAAAGTCAAAGCTTTCATTTTGGTTGGGCATTCTATTGCATAATGTCCTTGTAACCCACATGCATAACATGTATTATTTTAGTAATTTTACCAACAGGGATTCGTTCACGATTAGGATTTTTAGTATTTTTAGTCATGATGACAATAGTGTTTTGATCAGTAGTTTTATATTTGCCCTTGTCTTTATAAGACAAAGTGGATGTATTTTGAGAGGGATTGCTCATATTTTTATTCATGATGACAATAGTGTTTTGACCATAGCGAAGGAGCTTTCATTGGACATCAAAGTTAAAGCCTTTACGGAACCTAGAGAGGGTTACTGAAGGCATCTCTTATACCTTTCACCATACAATTTATCTTTCAAATCTCCCATATATTCATCTACAGATCTATCACCTTGTCTTAGGGTGGCTAATAAACATTTGTGTGCGATGATAAGCTGGAAAGTGTTGGCCCTTAAGGCTGTTTTTCATTATTTATCATCCGACATGGTAAACACCATTTACTGCTCCTAAACATCTTTCTTCGTTTAACCAAAATACTTTAGCATGCACAGCCAATTTGATTTTAGGTACTTGAACTTGTTGTGGGTCCGTCAAAAGGTGTCAATCAAAATAACATTCAATATCTATGATCCAGCTTAGAAAATTTAAAAGATCACCGAGAACATCATAAGTTGGAGCATCAAATTTTTTTTTGTAAGATCGAATTCCTACTCATTCCACGGTTTTTTGCCTGGCATGTTTGGGAAAATCACGACCATTATCATCAACATTGTGTACTTGACGATTCGGATATTGAGTACCCCTAGGAGGATCTGGATTTTTATTGGTCATAAATAGAGCAAACATACCCTGAAGTTCATCCATTTGTTGGTTCATCTCATGCCTCAATACATCAATAGGATTGGGAGTTTGGTCCCTAGGTTACTCATCAGCCATGCTAGAAGGACAAGAGGTATAATATTCTTGACCGGATCTAGTGTGTTTAGACAGTTGGACAGAGTGATTTTATGACCAAAAATAGTGCAGCTTTGGAAATTATGATAAATTAAAAACTTGTAGTGGGCTCGAAGACGGAGCAGCATAATTTTGAATTTCTAGAATCGAATATTGGATGACAAATTTTGCCTAAAATAGTGGACACCAGAAATCTATCCAGTGCAAGAAATTAAAATAATGTTATTGTAGCTGACGAAACATGTCCAAAAAATTATGGAAATTTTTGTGTAGGGTCTTGAGAGTGTCTTTAATGTTCAGTAAAAAGTTGAGCCCAAAGAGTTAAGAAATGAAAATACCAAAAATAAAATAGCAAGGGGTGCAAAAAAGGAAACAAATATCCAGCCCTTTTTTTCATTTTCTCTTTTTGGTTTTTTTAAAAATGCAGCCGACAAACAAGCAATGAATGAAAAAATTTAGAACAGAATCAAAGGAAGATCAGTAACAAGTTAAGAAACTTGCACGCCATATTTTTGATACCAAATTGAAGTAGATCTAAACATTAATGTAGGTATAGGTCCTTTTCCCAATGATTTTGAATGTTACAAATTCAGATTTTCTCAACAAAAACATGATCAACACTTTTGCATAAAAAAATAACTTATCCATCAACAAAAGTATCTTTAATAATATAAATATTTGCAAAAGAAATATCTGATTCAAAATGTAAGATTCAGATGTAGTAAAATATTTCCCCAACAAGAAGTAAACCAAAAGATTCAAATCGGCTTTTAAAATCCGTTAAAATAAAGAGGACAATCTCGCATAGTAATTGCAAGCGATTAATTCAAAATTTTCGTAGATGACACCAAATTTTTCATTGCACCAAAATTACTAGCAAGAAGAAGTTGTAGACAAATTTCACACTAAGAAAGAGAGGTATAAAAAAGTTATTCAATGAGACTTACAAAGGGGTTGCAGAGCATCACACTACCACGAATATCACCAAAGTCACACCGAAGATGGAGGACACTCAACAAAAGTGAGAGAGGGCCAAATTCTTTCTCTAGGAGAGAGGGAAGAGGCAGCGCATCCGAAGGAGGCTAAACTTGAAATTCTCAAAATAACTTTCATTTGATTCTCATCTTTAAAATGAGTTATAAATAGTGTTACAACATTCGCTCACAATCGTTCATCTTAAAGATAAAATCTAGGCAATCCAACATCTTTGGCAAAACATAAAGTGTTGGAATTAAACTAAAATAAAATTAAAAACACAAACGATCATGAACCAAGAGGGCTTATGGCTTGTCCAAATTGGTTCAATCCAAATAAGTTATTATCTTAACATAATAAGCAAAAACAAAGTTTTAAACTATTTAACCATTAGCTAAATTGAAAATAATTTGTCTTCCGGGTCTATGGGGGAATATTGTTGTGGCTTGAGCCTTCAAACAAATCTGGTTCACTAAGTGGCACTAGGTTGGTTCTACCATAGTGGTCATGGTGCTGAATGCGAACAGTCCTGCAATCTTAATGAATAAAAGAAGCGAATAAAATGAATTGCAGCGTGTATGCGGAATGATTTATGTGTGCTCATGTGGGTGAGTGTATCGTGAACGCGAGCACAAAAGCGATAGCGGGTGTGAAGGGTGCATGCGGGGTATGCGGAGAAGGCCATATGCCAAGGGGTGCATGTCCTAGGCCATGTGCAAGCTTGTGTGTGTTTAGGGCATCGAGTAGTAGGGCTCGTCCATAATCACACTTGGTAGGACGATGCTAGGGTAGTGCGAGGTAGGGCATATCCAGTGATGAGTGCAATAGCAGTGGGCCCACACAGCCAGGGCCGCGCACGATTGTACAAGGCTGGGTGCACATGATAACATGATATTGCGTGGGTGCTCATACGACTAGAGGTGCATGAGGTTGCTCGCGCCCAAGGGCCCCTCGGTTGTGCATGTCTAGGGGCACAGATGCAGGGGTTTACTGTCATGGCCGCACGCAGCGGCGCGCTTCTAAGGCTGCATATGGTTATGCGCTCAAGGGCTACACACATAGTTGCTCGCGCATAATAGCGCGCTGTCAGGTATGCACGGCAAGGGCAACATGCATAGTTGGGCACGGGCCCTCCTTGGGGTGCGTGTTATCACACACGACCAAGGTTGCGCATATGGCCTTGTATGTTGTTATGTAGCTTAGTAAGAGTGGCCAATTGGTTCCCTAACCTCCCTCGCTATGTGGAGAGACCCTGTAGAGTGTGCTCAGGGATACATGCTCGTGCACTCGACGTGAAGCTCTGTATTTGTCTAGTTGGCTCAGCTAATGTGATCTGCGTTTCCCCGAGATCCCATTTTGGACTTCCATTAACCTTCCCAAATAGCAGTATTCAGTGTTGGCAAACTAATATAGGCTACATAGTAAAACAAAAAGGTAGGATTTTGCTACCCGCAAACCTTTCCCAGAACACTATAAATAGACCTCAAGGGCACCTTTGGAGAAGACCTCTTCATTGCTTCTCTCACTATTGTCCAGCTTTGGTTGGCAAGTGCTTCAACTCACTACTCACTGTGGTGTCCAGGTGGGTAGTCGGGAGCACTCAAGGCCCTCTAAAGGTGCCTGGTCCAGCATTGGATTGGGAGGGGAAGCAATATAAGATCTTTCAGATGTATTGCGGGACCTCCTCGCTGTGGCTCAGGCGTCTGTTTGAGGTTCTGGTGGGAAGGTCTCCAAACTCTGAGTCCTCAACCAAGCGTATCGGTTCAAGAGAAGTATAGGCAAACTATACCTTAGGTCTGAACATCTTATTGAACCATAGTTTCTGGGTTCAGCACTCGCATCCCTGGCAGTCACGGGTGGATTTGGCGATTAAGGGTCTTCTCCACTATGAGCACCCCCATAGTGGGAAAAGTTATTGTTGGGTCCATTGATCATAATGTTCTAGATTTGAAGAAGGCCCATAAGTCAATGGTATACAAATGAATGTATTTGATGCATGCCCTAAGTTTAATGTATGCAGTTTGCTTTCTATTGCACAGATTTGATAGGCAGTCTTAGTCACAATGACTGATGGACTCAAGACAGGATGCTGGCAAAGCAGAAATCTAGCTAAGTCCAGATGCGTCGAGTGAAGAAAGTTCACTCAACGCCAAGAGGGTAAAAGCGTCGATAGATGCTCAAGCACTCAAAGCCTCTGTAGTGAAAATAAGAAATCTGGCTAAGTCTGGAAGTATCAAGTGAAGTGCATTCACTCAATGCTAGAAGAGCAAAAGCATTGATAGAACTACATACAATCAAAGCCTTAGTATTGCTGACTAGAAATATGTCTAAGGACAGAAGCATTGAGTGAAGTTCGTTCACTCAACGCCTACTCATTAGATATCTATCCAAGTCCAGAAGCATTGAGTGAAGAAAGGATACTCAATGCCTCATCAATAAGCCAGGTTAGGACAGAAAGTATTGAGTGAAGAAGCTGCACGCAACCCCTTCATACAAAGAAAATCAACCAAGTCTAGAAGCATTGAGTGATGAAGGCTCATTCAATGCCTAAACAGTTAGACTATAAATGTCTTATGCGTTGAGTGATGAAGGTTCACTCAACTCCTGAAGATGCGGAATTTTGTTAAGTACTTGTGCATTGAGTGATAAGGCTTCACTCAATGCCTAAGTAGATTGTTTGGAATTTTCCAAGTCCATAGTTGCTGAGTCAAGCTGATGTCAGTAAAAATTGAAATATTACGGGTTTTGCACGCTAGAGGACAAAAGATGATGCTTGCCTTTAGTACAACTATTAATGCAAAAGGAAGGGTTACAGTTACCAACTCCGGTGGTCCATACTGCACAAAGAGTTGTTGGACGGCGGGATACAAAAGTAGAGTTCATGGAAAGAAGAAATCAATTTTTGAAAAACAAGAGCTTTTTGCATCATCTTCTTCGTACAACTTCAGGCTTGCAGGAGGCCACTCAAAGAAAAGTGGTGAGTTAGGGGCGAGAGGATTACAGAGGCGAGTAAGGCCATAGGGTTAACTTGTCGGTACTCCAAAAAGACAAAACATAATAAGCAAGATGGGAGCAGCAGAGCAGGCGAGAGGTCTCTCACAGCGTATGCCGACCTCTTGTGGCGAGACGGCTCTCGCGGCGTATGCCGACCTCTTGTGGCGAGACGGCTCTCACGGCGTATGCTGGCCTCTTATGGCGAGACGGCTCTTGCGGTGTATGCCAACCTCTTATGGCGAGACGGCTCTCACAGCGTATGCTGACCTCTTATAGAGATACGGAGTACTCGTGAGGCGGTGCACTCGGGAGGCGAGTGTATAGGCTCCCCTCACCCGACAGATATTTTCTCACTCTCCATATGATAAAAAAATGTTTTTACTTTCCTACCCCCAAGTGGGGGTTTTACACTTTTACCCCAGGTAATTGTACCCTTTTGCCCTTTGGGGTCTACGTATAACCCTTCAGGACAGCGGAGTTTGGCTATTGGCAGACCCAGCCAAGGGTATTTTGGTAATTTAGGTCAGTTCAGTTTGGTTATTGGTAGGTTAAACTCAGAAGCCTATAAATAGATCGATAAGGTGCCTTGAGGATAAAAAATGGGGGGAGAAGAGAGAGAGAGAAGAAAAGAGTGTTGGTCAACTTATTCTTCTCCTTCCTCCAAGGCACCTAGCTCGGCACTGGCTAGGGAGGGGAAGAACTTCTAATCTTCTGGGTAAGAGGTGGGACCTCAAAACTAAAGCCCACGGTCTGTTTCAAGTTCTAAGTCTCACGTCGAGAAAGGGGTTTGGGAAGAGTAGGTGTACAACCTTGGGTCCGAACTCTAGGTGAAGTCGAGGTTTTGGCTTCAACATTCTTCCTGAGAATTAAGAAGAAATGCTCTACAACTTGTGATCAAGAGAAAGTCTGAAAACTTCAGACTAAGTTGGTTGATTGAAGAAATAAAACACAATAATATCATTTTGTCTTCATCAACAAGTTCAGAAGCTCCATTTGTTTGAGTATCTTCCTAGAACAAGTTAAATAATCCTGAAGATCTATTCTTTGGTGTTGTGAAGAAGTTAGGGTTGAGCCTTTCTCAGCTCAGGAAGTAGAAGGGTCATAGAGATTCTTTTCTCAGGAGTCAAAGTTAGGGCTGTGCTCACTCAGTCAGTCCAGGAAGGCAAACTCAGAGAACATTCTCTCTAGAGTCAATAAACATCAACTTACTAATTTTGTAGGATCTTAATAGATCTAAGTTGTAAGCCTGGAATATAAAGGCTGAGTTGTAGTATCCTTATGTGGACCTGAGGTAGGGCATGCGTGCTTGAGGTATGAGATTTATTCTATGAGGTAGGATCCTATTGTGGATCTGAGTGTAGGGCTATCTTTATAGCTTGAGTGTAGGACTTTTGTTTAAGTCTGAGGTAGGTGATTAGGAGGATCACTAAGCTGTAGGAGATTATATCTCTGAGTGTAGGTCCTTCGGCCTGAGGTAAGACTTGGAGGAGTCTGAGAGATCCTGAGGGATCTGTGTTATAAGCTCATCGCGCCCAGTCTTGGTGGATATTGCCTTATCTAACTCACTGTTAGAAAGGTGGGAGGGAAAGTGGATGTACCAATATCTTGGGGAACCACTATAAATACTGGTGGGCTTGTGTCAATTCTTGAAAGCTAACATAAAGTAAATCACTCAGCTCACCAAACTAAAAGATAGTCACAAAAGACTCAAAAACCAATTCACTTCCCCCCACTCTAGGTGTTTAGCTACTCTTGAAAAAAAGACTTTCATGTTGTATCAAAGTCAGGATGTTCAAAAATGACTCAACAGTCTGAATAGATCTCCAAGAGTAGCTAAGGATTATCTCCATGGGTTCAGGTGAGAACCACAAGGAGTTAAGCTATAAAGCTTCCAGTTTACAAAAAGGAGAACTGAAATAAAGTTCAAGTTGTCTACCTAAGTCGCATAGAGGGGGTGAATAGGTGAATCGTGTGTCTTTTTGCGGAAAAAAAACTTTACAGATCTAGAGCACAAGAAAACAACAAGCAATCATAGAGAACACCAAGAATTATAGTGGTTCCCCAATGTTGGGTACGTCCACTTTCCACTCACCAATCTAGCAATATGCTAGACTCGTCTACTCCACTAATACCGGATAAAAATGATCCTACCACTCGGAACAAAGTTCCTATAATCTCGATCCAAAACAGATCTACACTCGGAAGAAGAAACCTTCCTACAACTCGGAGAACAAATCTCCTACACTCGGATAATAATCTCCTACAAGATTTAAAAGAGATTTTACAATATAAATTGAAATATTCTATGATCTGAAATTCTTCCCTAGGTCTTCTATCTTGGAGTTACGGCTCTTTCAGAATATGAAGAAGAAGACTCGGATGATCTTGTTCTGAGAAACTCTGACTCACACGATCAAGGAGTTGATGGAGAAAGATTGATCTCTTGATCTGTGAATCTCTAGATCGAAAGCTGCCTTTGGAAATCATGAAATCTTGCGGTGACTTTCTGTAGAAGATGATGAAAACTGTCAGCCGATCCAGAACTTTGATAATCCATTCTTAGGGTTTTTCATAATGAAATGAACTTTTATATGATCTCTCTAACGGTAATATCGTCATTAATGAGGGCCACATAGACCAGTCATGTCACGGTATTCAAAAATTAGATTTGACAAGACTTAATAATTTTCTGAAAATTTAATCAGCATTTCTCGAGTGAAGTATAAATTACTCGAGTACTAAAGTTGGTTCTCGAGTGTTGTACTTAGATTACTCAAGAAGAGGCAATCTTGGAAAATTTTGAATGTTGAAGTACATCACTTGAGTAGTTAATAGATTACTCGAGTGCTATACTTACTTCTTGAGAGATAGACTAATCTTCTCGAGAGCTTGGACTTAGAGAAAAATTCTAGATAGCAATCTGATCACTCGAGTGCTGAAGCTGAACTACTCGAGTTCTAAACTTACTTCTCAAGAGATATACTAAAGTTCTCGAGAGCTAAGTTCTGTTACTCGACATAATGAATTCAACTACTCGAGTGCTCAGCTAGACTACTTGAGTATTTGACTTAGAAAAAATTCCTGAGAGAAAAACATGAACACTCGATAAAGAGAGCAAGTCTACTCGAGTGCTAGAGTTGACTTCTCGAGAACTTAACATAAACTACTCAAGAGCCATATCCATACTCGAGATACAGACTAGTCTTACACGAGTGCTTCTAAGTCTTCTACTCGAGTACTAAAAGGACTTCTCGAGTAAAATACTTAGACTTTTCTCAACTTTAAAATTTTTGCTTCTGCAAATCAATCAGCATCAAGTCTTCACCCATTAGTCCATGTGCTTAAAAATAAAGTGTATCCCAATAGAGAGGTTACACATGAGTCAACACCTTGGATCACACAATGAGGAATTATATTGTATGGTCTTGTGTTTGATGACTCATTGTAGACTGACATTGGTCTACACTTAGCAACAAAAACCTACAAACACAGAACTAGGTAGGAAATCAAATACAAAATAATTCATCTTTGTTCAAGGGTGACTTCATACAAATCTAGGTTATTGTGGATACAATACCCAACAATCTCCCCCTATTTATATAAATCAGAACCCTCTACACTAAGGTGAATTATACCAAAATATAAAGAACTAAGGACTTAAAAGTAAACACAAAAATAAAATACAAGAAGCTAATAAAAAATGAAGTAATTATCAAGACTAAGCATTATATAATTAGCACCGTTTCTAGATTTCATTTCTACAAAAATTCAATCCTCATTCTCAAAGACATATGTTCTTTCTTAGCCCTGATGTTGTTGCTATTATTACTGATGTTGTCTGTCCAACTTCTCTTGTTGTCTCCTCTGGTAGTTGTAGGGCTTGGGATAATATCTTTGAGGTCTTGGAGGAGCATTGGGATTGTTCCTCCAATATTCCCTGTGATAGATTCTCCTCTTGGTCATAGATTTCTCATATGAATCCCATTAAGAGGAGCTGTAATGAAGGTTTATGTTTTCATTATAATCAATAACCAGCTTCAGAGTGTCAAGTATCAATAATTTAGAAGTTAGGCTCCACACTTCAGCAAACTCTTGGGCTTTCTTATTATCTTCCTCTAGGTTAGGGATGGATTTACTAGCAGAAGCCCCTTCTCCATACTTCCTTCTCTTGGGAATCTTGATCTCTGGTAAGTCTTGAGGAATGTAATCTTCCCATACTTGAGAGTATGAAGCTGGAGGGGGATCTTGACTTTTAGGACTAGGAGAGAAAGTAGGCATTTGAGCAAGCATAGGAGCAGGCTGCCCTTTTGTATGGGGATTCAGATGGTGAAGAATAACATTAGGATCAGCCTGGAAGTCTGGGAAATTTGATTGTGCATCCAGACTATAGTATCATAGGTATGGAATTTAACAGACTGCATCTGGGCTAATACTTCTTTTTTAATTTCAGTCATCTTCTCAGACCTTGAATTCTTCACATCAGTGTTAAGCTTCTGTACATCAGTGTTAAACTTTTCAACTTGTTCTTTCACTAGTCCCTCCCCCTTTCTGATTTCTACACATAGCTTTTCTATAATATCTTCCTTGAATGTGCCCACCTCTTCACATATCTTCATGACATGCTCTTGGGCTTTCTTTTCTAATTGAATTTGATTATTAGCCAGTGTGACAGATTAATCCATGACATGACCAACACTAGTGATAGTGTGGTCTATAGCTTTTCCACTGATAATACGTTTTGTAGCCTAAACTATTATCGTATTTTATATTTTATATTGTACAAATTATGTCTATTATTAGTTTATTTTTATCCTTTTTATGTAAATTTTATTGCCACTAACTTTTTCCTGTCTTTTTGCAGGTTTTCAGAAAAATCGCCAAAATGGCCTGTCACGCCCCCCTGTCACGCCCTCCTTGGGCGTGACCTTGGGCGTGTCACCCGATCCCGAGGACACCTGCTGGAAGGGACAGATAACGGATAAAACCGTTGTCACGCCCCCATGACACGCCCTCCCTGGGCGTGTCACCGGGCGTGACAATGGGCGTGTCGCCCTCTGCCGCAAAGCTGCCGCCGCATTAAATGCCGTTCCGCCTCAGCACGCAAATAGTACTGTCACGCCCCATGTCACGCCCGTGACATGGGCGTGACACCCTCCTTTTTCGACGACTGACGGATTTCCGACCAATGATTTGGACATGACATGCCTGTCACGCCCCCCTGTCACGGGCGTGACCTAGGGCGTGACCACCGACGTGCCGAAGCAATCATCCCTCCCGCCAGAATCCAGAGCCCGAGGTCAAATCCGTACCTGTCACGCCCCCTGACACGCCCCCCCTAGGGCGTGTCGGAGGGCGTGACCAACCCGAGAAAAAATCTATAAATTGAGCCCCCCTCCCCCCATTTCAGCAAGCTTTGGTTGAGTGGGGGAGGTGCTGCCCCTTTGTTTCTTGATCTTTTTTCATGCTTTCTCTCTCTCTCTCCCCCTCTCTTTGTACTTTTTGGTTAACCCTAGTTTAATCATAGTTTGTGCTAGCTTTTAATGTAATTTTCTTCTTGCTTAGTGCTTAATGTAGGGCTAGAATAGGGTTTAATTTTCATGCACTTGTAACTTTAATTTTCAATAGTGTAACTTGCCCTTTTTATTAATAAAAGTGTTTTTTTTTTAGTTTGTGTTCTTCTTATGTTTTTCTACTCATCTTCCCCCCTTCACTCCATTATGATTAACTAATCCTCCTTGTACTCGATCTTGATGATCCGAGGTTAGAGCGATTATGTTATGATGTTTTAATTAATCTTTTCTTTTTAGGTTAGGGCCTTGAATTACTCTTGATTTATCACGGGTCGGAGGTATATTTTCGATATATACTCTCCGCCTTTGCTTTCATTCTGGGCTAGCCGAGAGGCCGAAAGAATGAAGTGAGCATTCAAGAGTAAAGGGAGTTGTACGCACCCCTCGAGAGAGGCAGACGTCCAAATCTCCCGGATTGGAGTAAAATCCAATAGTGGGGTTCACCGCGTAAAGCGAGTTTTAGGCCTCCGATTTAGACGAGAGTCGGTCGGACCTTCCTAAACTCAGTTGGGCACGACTTCGAGAGAAGCGTGTTCAAGCTTTAGGAACCTCCACGGTCAAGGACCCTTATCCTATTAAGTTTAGATTTTTATCGCATTTTCTTAATCGTCTTTAGCCGAGGTGAATCTCGATCGGGTGCATTTCCATTTCATATTGTTCTACCTTTTGTAGTAATCTCATATATTGTGCTCTTTTATTAACTGCAGTAGTTTCCGTTCTAGCTTAGTTGTTTACTTAATAGCCCTCTTAATTGCAGTGTTTCTTTTTCTAGAATAGCTTTACTTTCTCCCCTGCACTTAGATTTTCTAAAACCCTAGTTTTTCCGTCGATAAGATAATAGCGTTCGTGTGAGTAAGCTTAGCCAACAGTTCCCGGATCTTAATACGACACTTGTGTCCCCTTGCTACAATTCGATAGGTATACTTGCCTCATCGGGTTGCTAGTTCGGTTGCGTTTATTTCTTCGAACCCTAGCGCGCAACAAGTTTTTGGCGCCGTTGCCGGGGAACCAACTTCCGTTGATATTTTGAAAACACGAACCTATTAATTTTATCTCTTCTCTTTCTCATCCCCTTTCTTTAAAGTTTTAAAAAAAAAAAATCAAAAAAAATTTTATCACCGCTCTTAATAGAAACCAACCTCACAATTTTTCTACGCCACCTAATTCTCTCGAAAAGGGCAAAGGGCTTTAAGCGCCACTGTCTTGTCTAGTACCTTGCGAACCCTTCACGGGGTAGTCCTTGGGAAGTTCGGGAGTTAATCTATAAAAAAAATCTATTTCAAAAAAAAAAAAAAAATTTAATTTAATTTTCTAAATCTAGTTTTTCTTTCTAGTTTATCCTTTTTCTCTTTCTCTTCTTCTTTTCTGTTCTTTTAGTGCATGACCCGCGGGAGTCCGTCGGTTATTTTGGACTTGGACCACGAAATTGAGCGTACTCTTCGGAGAAGATCGCGATTTCAAGGTCCTACCATCCAAGTGCCGGTTGAGGACTCCGAGTCATTTAATACTTTAAGAATGGAAGAACCCAACGTAGATGAGGCCGTGCAAAGGACTATGTCCTATTATGCACGACCGAACCTCGAGGGAACAGAATCGAGTATAGTCCGCCCTACTATAGCAAATAATAACTTTGAACTAAAGCCTAGCATAATTCAAATGGTGCAGCAATATGTGCAATTTGACGGACTTCAAGATGAAGATCCGAACGCACATATAGCTAGCTTTCTTGAAATTTGCGACACCTTCAAGATAAATGGTGTCACAAATGATGCGATAAGGCTAAGACTCTTCCCCTTCTCTCTAAGAACTAAAGCTAAGCAGTGGCTTAACACACTTCCGAAAAATAGCATAACCACTTGGAATGAATTAACTGAAAAATTTTTGGCGAAGTATTTTCCGCCAGCTAAAACTGCAAAACTTAGGAACGACATCTCTGCCTTTGGACAAATAGACTCTGAAACCCTTTACGAAACCTGGGAGAGATTTAAAGAATTATTAAGACGATGCCCACATCACGCGCTGCCTGTATGGTTACAAGTGCAGACGTTTTATAACGGGCTAAATCAAAGCACGAAGCAAATGATAGACGCAGCTTCTGGCGGTACTTTAAATCATAAGACCCCGGAAGCCGCTCTTGAGCTTTTTGAGGACATGGCCATGAACACTTATCAGTGGAATGTGCCTAGGTCCCGCCCGAACAAGCCTGCAGGTATCTATGAAGTGGACAACGTCTCCCAGCTCGCTCTGCAAGTAGAAATCCTAAGCAAAAAAATCACGGAGATGACTGCTGCCTCCGCCCCTCAGGTATGGGAATCTGCAACCCCTACTCCAGAACATTTAGATTATGTTAATAATTTGCCTAGAACTGCTTTTAATAATTTTTCTGCTGCGAATTTTCATCCGCCTGGTTTTAATTTTCCGAATAGTTATAACCCCGCTTTAAGAAATCACCCGAACTTTTCATGGAGTAATCCATCGAATGCGATGCGCCCACCTCTGCAAAATGATTTTTCTGCACAACCACCACCACCACCATTTCTTCAAAATTACCCAAAACCTCCAAGCTTGGAGGAATTACTTTCTAAATATATCACCACAAATGACGCCACTATAAGAACGTTAACCGGAAGCGTAAAAAGTCTAGAAAATCAAGTAGGACAGCTCGCGAAAATAATTTCTGAGCGACCCGCAGGGTCTCTTCCTTCCAATACCGAACCCAACCCGAGAGAGCAAGCGAAAGCTATAACTCTTCGGAGTGGGAAGCAAGTCTCCGGTATGGTAAGTGAAGAGCCCGAGGCAAGCTCCGCTTCTGCTTTTAAAAATCAAAGCTCCGCTCCGCTTCCACCCTCTGCTGAAGAAGTAATCACCCCCACTTTAGAAAATAATCTCACTCCACCACCCATCTTCAAAAATAATTTAACTCCTCCATACCCCTCTGAACTTAATAGACAACGTCAAGATGATCAGTACTCCCGCTTCTTAGAAATCTTCAAACAAATCCACATTAATCTTCCCTTCCACGAGGCTATTTCGCAAATGCCGAAATACGCCAAATATCTTAAAGACCTCCTCACAAACAAGAAGAAGTTAGAGAATCTTTCGCACGTCACGCTTAACGCCGAGTGCTCCGCCGTTTTAACAAACGGTTTGCCGAAGAAAATCAGTGACCCGGGTAGTTTCTCTATCCCGTGTGTCTTCGGTGATCTCTTTGTTAAACACGCGTTAGCCGACTTAGGCGCAAGTATAAACCTGATGCCCTTTTCGTTGTTCAAAAAGTTAGGGATTGGTAGCCTTAACCCCACGCGTATGAGTATCCAGCTAGCCGATAGATCCGTCAAGTACCCGTTAGGAATAGTGGAGGACGTTCTAGTGAAAGTCGACAAGTTCATCTTCCCGGTGGACTTTGTCATTTTGGACATCGAAGAAGACGTCGAGGTTCCCCTGATCCTTGGCCGACCCTTCCTTGCCACCTCCCGAGCCATCATTGACGTAAGCAATGGTAAGCTCTTTCTTCGAGTAGGCGACGACGAAGTCACATTTCCGATCACCCCTTCGATGAAGAACACCTTAGCGAACGATGACTCATGTTTTTTCATAGACGCCGTGAGTGATGATTCTTCCTACTGCCTCGCCGACTTTGAAAAGGAATTTTCTACTTTTTGCTCCTCTTCTCTTACAACAGAATCACTGCAAGGAAGTGATGAATCTTCTTATTGTCTTTCTGAGTTTGAAAAAGAGTTTTCTGATTTTTGTTCTTCCTCTTTTCTTACCACTGAATCTGCACAAGAAGCCGTCTTGGCTGCTAGCCCCACCCCTTATTACGTTCCTTATAAAAAAGTTTATGAAGATATTATTTTTGAAATAGAAAGAATCTCAAAATCCTCTTATGAAGAACCCCCTACCCTAGAACTTAAAGAACTTCCCGAACACCTTAAGTATGCTTTCTTAGAAAAAGACTCCAAGTTACCAGTTATCGTTTCGGCCTACCTCACGGATACGCAGAACGATAAACTTCTTCTAGTTCTACGTAAGCATCGCCGGGCTATTGCTTGGCAAATTTCTGATATCAAGGGCATAAGCCCATCTTTCTGTACACATAAAATCCTAATGGAAGATAATTCGCGTAACTCTATCCAACCTCAGCGCCGTATAAACCCGAATATGAAAGAAGTAGTTAAGGGCGAGGTTATGAAACTATTAGACGCAGGAATTATCTACCCTATATCAGACAGTAAGTGGGTTAGCCCCGTTCAGGTAGTTCCAAAAAAGGGAGGGATAACCGTAGTTAGTAATGAGAATAATGAATTAATCCCGACACGGACGGTGACGGGTTGGCGTATGTGCATAGATTACCGTAAGTTAAATGACGCCACCCGTAAGGACCACTTTCCTCTACCGTTTATCGACCAGATTTTAGAACGTCTCTCCGGCCATAGCTTTTATTGTTTTCTCGATGGCCTCTCGGGGTACTTTCAAATACCCATCTCCCCCGAGGACCAAGAGAAAACTACGTTTACTTGTCCCTTCGGCACCTTCGCGTACCGGAGAATGCCGTTTGGATTATGCAATGCGCCGGCTACATTCCAACGATGTATGCTCGCAATATTTGACAAGTACGTAGAAAGCATTATGGAGGTATTCATGGACGATTTCTCCGTGTTCGGCGATACCTTCGATAGATGTTTAGAAAACCTCGAAAAAGTCTTAGAACGATGCGAAGAAACTAACCTTGCCCTAAATTGGGAAAAATGCCATTTTATGGTGAGGGAAGGGTTAGTTTTGGGTCATAAAATTTCTGCTAAAGGTATTGAGGTAGACGTTGCCAAGATAGAAGTTATTGAGAAGTTGCCGCCACCTACAAACATAAAAGCTATAAGAAGTTTCCTAGGCCACGCTGGTTTTTATCGTCGTTTTATAAAGGACTTCTCCAAGATCACTAAGCCCCTCACCCATCTCTTAGAAAAAGACGCTCCATTCATTTTTGATGACTCTTGTAATTCTGCCTTTGAATCAATTAAAGAAAAGTTAATTAACGCACCAATTATGATAGCTCCGGTGTGGGACCTTCCTTTCGAGATTATGTGCGATGCGAGTAGTTTTGCGGTGGGAGCCGTATTAGGTCAACGCATATCTAAGAACTTCCACCCCATCTATTACGCTAGTAAAACCCTCACATCTGCACAAGAAAATTACACCACAACCGAGAAGGAGCTCTTAGCCGTAGTATTTGCGTTTGATAAATTTCGCCCTTACATTACACTTTCAAAAATCATTGTTTTTACGGACCACTCGGCCCTCAAGTACCTTCTTGCCAAAACGGATGCCAAGCCTCGCTTGATTCGCTGGGTCTTACTCCTCCAGGAGTTTGACTTAGAGATCCGTGATAAGCGAGGAGCCGAGAACTTGGCCGCCGACCATTTATCAAGATTAGATAACCCCTTTATAGAAAAATTAAATGAAAAATCTTTTAATGACTATTTTCCTGATGAGAAGCTGCTTTTAGTTAATACATCTACTTCTCCTTGGTTCGCGCACATCGCCAACTATCTAGTGGCCCGGGTGCTCCCAAAAGAGTTCTCCTCTCAGCAGAAGAAGAAATTCTTTTCTGAGCTGAAGAACTACTTTTGGGAAGACCCGCATCTTTTCAAAATTTGTGCGGATCAAGTGATAAGGAGATGTGTTTCTTTTGATGAAGGAATTGATATTCTAAAACATTTGCATGAAGGTCCGACAGGTGGGCACTATCAAGCTGCTCGCACCGCTCATAAGGTGCTTTGCGCGGGTTTTTACTGGCCTAGCCTGTTTAAAGACGCGCAAGCCTTTGTGAGCAGGTGTGATAGTTGCCAACGGTCGGGCAATATTTCTAATAAAAATGAAATGCCGCAAAATTATTTCTTAGAGTGCGAAATTTTCGACCTCTGGGGAATTGATTTTGTTGGCCCCCTTCCTTCTAGCTTCGGAAACAAATATATTTTAGTTGCTGTTGATTATGTTTCACGATGGGCTGAAGCCCAAGCTCTTCCTACGAACGACTCACGAGTTGTAGTCACGTTTTTAAAAAAATTATTTTCTAGATTCGGTACGCCACGCGCAATCGTTAGCGATAGGGGTTCCCATTTCTGTAACGCGCAATTTTCAAAAATCCTTACTAAATACGGCGTTACGCATAAACTGTCCACTGCCTACCACCCCCAAACTAACGGTCAAGTCGAAGTAGTAAATAGAGAAATAAAAAGAATATTAGAAAAGACTGTTTCAACTTCTAGAAAAGACTGGTCAACCAAACTTGACGATGCTCTATGGGCCTACCGAACAGCGTACAAAACCGCCCTCGGATGTACGCCGTATCGGCTGGTCTATGGAAAATCGTGCCATCTGCCCGTGGAGTTAGAACACCGCGCCTTTTGGGCCTTAAAATTTTTAAACTTCGATCCCCACTCAGTCGGTGACCTTCGAAAATTTCAACTAAATGAACTCGATGAGTGGCGCTCTTATGCTTATGAAAATAATAAACTTTATAAAGAGCGGACGAAGCGTTTACACGATAAACACTTAAGGCACCCTAAAAACTTTAAGCCGGGCGACCAAGTCCTGTTATATAACAGTCGTTTACGTTTATTTCCGGGCAAATTAAAATCTCGCTGGTCTGGCCCATTTTCTGTTTTAGAAGTATTTCCTTATGGAACTGTTTTAATTTCTCACCCTGATAAGGGTAATTTCAAAGTGAATGGTCAGCGTCTTAAACTGTATTTCTCTGGTGATGATGATGTCAGTCCAGACACTATTAAGTTTCTGCTTCACGAACTTTAATCTTGAAATTTTTATTTTTTTTTGCCAAAACCAATTTTATTTCGGGACAATAATGTTTTTGGACAATATTATTTTTGATGCGTCGAGCTCAACGACGCTTTAACCAAAGGGCGCTCTTGGGAGGCAACCCAAGTTATCTTTTTCTGTTTTCTTTATTTTACAATTTTTGCCTCGGACGGCTCCGACAAGCTGAAGCTTCTGCGATCGCCTGCTCCAACATTGCTGAATCCATCACAAAGTCCAAAGAAGACATTCGGGGATCGACATCACTCAGCTTTCGCAGCAAATAAATCCGGGGAAGTACCTGTATTTCAATTATATCTTTTCAATTCTGCACTTTATTTTTCTCTCCTTCTCCAATCCCCTTCTTTAGCCATTGAGGACAATGTCTGTTTTAAGCTTGGGGGAGGATTTCCTCCTTCATTTTTGCTTAGTGTAAATAATTTCCTTTTTTGTAAATAGTTCTAAAAAAAAAAAAAAAAAAAAAATGAATATCTTAAAAATCCAAAAAAAAGAGAATATTTCTCAAAATAAAAAATATATATGTATTTTTGAATAGTTTAGACATTTTGGTATTTCAATAGTACCCCTAGTTTTTAGTTTTGTTTTACTCAAAATCTCCTATAAACAACTTAGTTAATTATAATATTTCTAATCGTCCTTTTTAATTATGTTTCACAAGTAAAATGTTGGCCATGCTGTGTTTCTAATTCACGGTAGCACGTTAAGGTGAAATATTTTTCTAAAACTCGCATTTCTATTATGGTTTTTTGTTGTTTATTTCCTTTACTTTCTCAAAAAAATTCATCATCCACTATTTTCTTTCTCGTTTTTGAATAACTTTTGTAAAGTCAACTTTTGAATAACGTAGTAGATGTGAACGATCCAAGTCACCTATTATTTCTATTTTCAAGTTAATTTCATCAATCTTCTTTTATTATCTAGGACTCGCTTTTTGAAAATTTTTCAAACCTTTGTTTTAAATAAATTCAAAAGCGTGAAAATGATTTAGGCCATTTTTGTTTTCGTTTGAGCTTTCCTGCCAACCTAAAATATCTTTTACCACTAGTTAGCCGTTTTTGAGCCTTTTTCCGATTTCATTTGATAGCTCCTCTCTTCATTTCAGTTTCACCAAAGCCAAAATTTCCAACCTATCGAATCGCACTAGCCTTTTTGAGTTTCATAAATTATTTTGACGATTTTTGATAGGGTATTTTGTGATTTTTGTGGAGAAAGGTTTTCGAAAAAAAAAGAGGAAGTATGTTCAAAAGTGATGTTTATTTTTGTTTGGCCAACTCAAAAAGGAAAATAAAAATATTTGTGGCCTTTGTTTTGAAAAAAGAAAAAAAAATGAAAAATGAAAAATGAAAAAGAAAAAGAAAAAGAAAAAAAATGTGTACATATTTTTATGAAAGTTTTTGAAACTCTTTGTTTTGGTTTAGTGTGATTTTAAACCTTCACGTTTATCTTTGAATTCCACTCCTAATCATTTTCCTAAACCAAACGTTTCTGTCCTATTTAAGTCCTTTTGATTCACGCTTTTTGTATTTTATTTAACAACTAAGAAAAGAAAAACAGTAAATCAGTTTTGGTTTTAGATTTAAACCTAGATTTTTGATAATTAAATTGATATAATTATAATGCGTTGCTTGGATCTAGTAACAACTCAATGCGTGTTTTTCATTTTTGTTGCTTTACTTAAGTCCATTTAAAAAAATCTCGTTAAAATTTTGGATGATTTGTTTTTATTAAGTAAAGTTTATAAAAGTTTTACCATACCTAAATAATTGTTTTAGACTTACATTTCACCTTTTCCCTACTAAGAATTTCGCATAGTACTTGTGTAGGCATAATTAGAAGTTTTTGATTAGTCCTGTTATAAATATCTAGTTTTTATATTTTTGCTTGGGGACAAGCAAAGCTTAAGCTTGGGGGAATTTGATAATACGTTTTGTAGCCTAAACTATTATCGTATTTTATATTTTATATTGTACAAATTATGTCTATTATTAGTTTATTTTTATCCTTTTTATGTAAATTTTATTGCCACTAACTTTTTCCTGTCTTTTTGCAGGTTTTCAGAAAAATCGCCAAAATGGCCTGTCACGCCCCCCTGTCACGCCCTCCTTGGGCGTGACCTTGGGCGTGTCACCCGATCCCGAGGACACCTGCTGGAAGGAACAGATAACGGATAAAACCGTTGTCACGCCCCCATGACACGCCCTCCCTGGGCGTGTCACCGGGCGTGACAATGGGCGTGTCGCCCTCTGCCGCAAAGCTGCCGCCGCATTAAATGCCGTTCCGCCTCAGCACGCAAATAGTACTGTCACGCCCCATGTCACGCCCGTGACATGGGCGTGACACCCTCCTTTTTCGACGACTGACGGATTTCCGACCAATGATTTGGACATGACATGCCTGTCACGCCCCCCTGTCACGGGCGTGACCTAGGGCGTGACCACCGACGTGCCGAAGCAATCATCCCTCCCGCCAGAATCCAGAGCCCGAGGTCAAATCCGTACCTGTCACGCCCCCTGACACGCCCCCCCTAGGGCGTGTCGGAGGGCGTGACCAACCCGAGAAAAAATCTATAAATTGATCCCCCCTCCCCCCCATTTCAGCAAGCTTTGGTTGAGTGGGGGAGGTGCTGCCCCTTTGTTTCTTGATCTTTTTTCATGCTTTCTCTCTCTCTCTCTCCCCCTCTCTTTGTACTTTTTGGTTAACCCTAGTTTAATCATAGTTTGTGCTAGCTTTTAATGTAATTTTCTTCTTGCTTAGTGCTTAATGTAGGGCTAGAATAGGGTTTAATTTTCATGCACTTGTAACTTTAATTTTCAATAGTGTAACTTGCCCTTTTTATTAATAAAAGTGTTTTTTTTTTAGTTTGTGTTCTTCTTATGCTTTTCTACTCATCTTCCCCCCTTCACTCCATTATGATTAACTAATCCTCCTTGTACTCGATCTTGATGATCCGAGGTTAGAGCGATTATGTTATGATGTTTTAATTAATCTTTTCTTTTTAGGTTAGGGCCTTGAATTACTCTTGATTTATCACGGGTCGGAGGTATATTTTCGATATATACTCTCCGCCTTTGCTTTCATTCTGGGCTAGCCGAGAGGCCGAAAGAATGAAGTGAGCATTCAAGAGTAAAGGGAGTTGTACGCACCCCTCGAGAGAGGCAGACGTCCAAATCTCCCGGATTGGAGTAAAATCCAATAGTGGGGTTCACCGCGTAAAGCGAGTTTTAGGCCTCCGATTTAGACGAGAGTCGGTCGGACCTTCCTAAACTCAGTTGGGCACGACTTCGAGAGAAGCGTGTTCAAGCTTTAGGAACCTCCACGGTCAAGGACCCTTATCCTATTAAGTTTAGATTTTTATCGCATTTTCTTAATCGTCTTTAGCCGAGGTGAATCTCGATCGGGTGCATTTCCATTTCATATTGTTCTACCTTTTGTAGTAATCTCATATATTGTGCTCTTTTATTAACTGCAGTAGTTTCCGTTCTAGCTTAGTTGTTTACTTAATAGCCCTCTTAATTGCAGTGTTTCTTTTTCTAGAATAGCTTTACTTTCTCCCCTGCACTTAGATTTTCTAAAACCCTAGTTTTTCCGTCGATAAGATAATAGCGTTCGTGTGAGTAAGCTTAGCCAACAGTTCCCGGATCTTAATACGACACTTGTGTCCCCTTGCTACAATTCGATAGGTATACTTGCCTCATCGGGTTGCTAGTTCGGTTGCGTTTATTTCTTCGAACCCTAGCGCGCAACATCCACCAAGCTTGAAGAGATGCTTTAGACTGTCAGTATTATGTTGTATCTCAGCAAACCCTATGCTCATTTTTGTTTCAAGTGCAGAGGCATTATCTTGAAGTATTTTCAGAGACTCATCAAAGTATTTTCTCTTATCAAGCAGCATCTGTTCAATTTTTCCAAGAATATCTGAAGGAGCTGGTGTACCTGAAGTAGTAGAAGTAGTAGGAGGAGGAGGAGGTGCAGACCATGGAACAATTTCTTCAATAACTACTGAGCTTGGAGCTCTGGTAGTATGAATCACAGCATCTCCTTCTTCATCAGTTAAGGTGGGAAGAGAGAAGTCCAATCTCCTCAAAGGAGCTTTAGCAGGCTCTGGAGATGGTTCATCCTTATCTAAAAGTAGAATGGTCTCTAGTTAGTCTTGCTCAGCAGCTGGAGAATAATCAGTGGGAGACTTTGGGGATTGCACAATGGATGGAGATGATGCTGGTGATGGAGATGGTGATGGTGTTGGTGTGGCTTCCTTGAATGTCTCTTCAGCTATTTCTTTCTGGAGTGGAGGCAGAGGCTCATCTGACCTGAGTTCCTTAATCATCTTGTCTATATCTTCAGAAGTAGAAAGTATAGTTTCTTGAACTTGAGAATTTGATAGAATGTCCTCTAGAGTGGATGGGGGGATAGAGGTATCTGGTGGTGGAGTGGAAACTCTGTGTTGCTGTTCTGAATGAGCAGGAGGAGAGGGTACCTTGTCTTGCTGAACATAGGAGATAGGCTCCCCCTCAATTGTTGCACTAGAAGTGCCAGCATCATTATGGAGAGAGGGAGATGGAGTCCTTTCCTCATAAGCAGAAATCTCTTTAGAAGCAGGATGCTCATAAGCTCTAGTAGCCTGGACTGGGTTTTGCAACTTCAGCTCCCATCTTTGGATGGAGTAAATGGAGACTTTCTTCATGTGATGGAGAATGCTTCCTTTGGACAGATCAAAAACTTATGGATCAATCTCATGCAACATCAATGAGATTATCCAAGCATAGCTTGGTGCTTTAATGCTCTCCCTTATCTTATCCAAAATTATCATCCCAAATTGGAATTTCTTCCTGGGAATGTTGGTTGTCATCATGTAGAACAACTCATTTGAAATGAAACTTATTGAGGCAGATTTGCACAAAAGAATCTTTCCAAGAATGTCTACTAGAAGTTTTTCTTCAGCATTTAGGTCCGGTCGACGAATGCTACTAGAATCCACTGATAGTCCACAGAAATTACAAGCCCTGACATAATCTTCATGATCTACTTCATCCTCTTTATCAACTATAGGCATTTTCAGAAGTTGTGAAACAGTAGTCTTGGTGAGTTTAATCTTAATGCCCTTTACCTTGGACTTTAGAATTTTGCCATTCCACTTGACTTTAATGTTTTTGAAGAACTCTTCAATTTCTGGAAATAAAATTCTGCACGGTTCCTGGAGAACAAAACTCAAACCTACTGTATCGAGAAGAATTAGAAGATTTCTGAAATCATCTGAGAGCTCTGCGATTCCGGCAACTACCAATTCACTGCCCACCCCTATCTTCGACGTCAGCGCCATTATCATCACTCAACGGCGAGAGATTGATTGGAAGTTGAAGAAGACGGCGGCGTGCTCTGTAGAAGCGGCGGAAGGCGAAGAGTCTTTCGAGAGAAAGGGATTGAACTCGAGTAGATTTTGAATTCCGAAAATTTCTATTTATATAACCCTAGTAATGATAATTAGGAGTCTAATGATGCTAATTTATACCTTAATTAGAGGCGGAAGAGATGCGGTTTTCAAAATTTAAAAATTCGAAATGGAATAAAAAATGACGGGTCATTTCTCGAGTGAGACTTCAGTACTCGAGTAGTGGAATAGAAGTAATCGAGAAGTAGTACGATGGTACTCGAGTAGTCTAAGTCTGCTTCTCGAGATGAAGTATAGTACTCGAGTGGTTGCACTCGAGTGACAAACTTAGTTCTCGAGAAGTCTGAAAGGTACTCGAGTAGTCAAGTTGGAGTTCTCGAGTAGTCATTCTTAAACTCGAGAAATGGAGTCCACTTAGAGAAATTTCTAGCCTTTTTGATTGAGCCTTGATTTTTGAACTGTGAAGAGATCCATCTTGTCTATCCTTCTATGTTGAGCATACCAAGCTCAGTTTTGAAGAAACTAAACTTGGTCTCGTCCAGTGGCTTCGTGAAAATGTCTGTAATTTTCTTTTCTATTGAAACATACTGCAGATCTATGTCCCCATGCTCCGCATGCTCCCGGATAAAATGGTATCTCAACTCTATGTGCTTTTTTCGGTTGTGTTAGACGGGATTGTTTGTAATTGCTATTGCACTGGATGAGTCACAAAATAGGGGGATGTTTTTGACTTTCATGTTGTAATCTTCCAGTTGATTCTTGATCCAAAGCAATTGTGCACAACAACTGCCAGCAGAAATATATTCTGACTCGGTCGTTGAGATTGCGACACAATTCTGCTTTTTGCTGCTCCATGAAATGATCTCCTTCCTAGGAATTGACAAGTCCCGGAAGTGCTCTTTCTGTCATCTTTACTACCTGCAAAGTCAGCATCTGAAAAACCAATTAGCTCACTATCATTAATTCTTGGGTACCATAAGCCAAGATTCGGTGTACCTTTAAGGTATCTCAAAATCCGCTTTGCAGCAGCATAGTGAGATTCCTCACAGTTCACTTCAAATCTAGCACAGTCACATGTAGAGAACATTATGTCTGGAATACTGGAAGTAAGGTAGAGTAAGGATCTAATTATGCTTTTATACTTGTTTCATCAAAAGGTTTCACTTTCTCATCCTTGTCTAGAGACAGAGCTGGACCCATTTGAGTCCTCATAGAGGTTGCATTCTCCATTACGAATTTCTTAATCAACTCCTTGGTGAATTTTGTTTGTGAGATGAAAATTCCATATTATGATTATTTCACTTGAAGTCCTAAGAAATACTTCAACTCACCCATACTGCTCATTTCAAACTTCCCTTGCATAAGTTTAGAAAAATTCTTGCAGAGTTTGTCGTCTGTAGAGCCAAAAATAACATCATCGACATATATTTGCACTAGCAAAATCTTGCCTTTAATTTCCCGAAGAAATAATATCTTATCTATCTTTCCTCTTATGAACTTGTTCTCAAGAAGAAAGTTAGACAGCGTCTCATACCAAGCTCGAGGAGCTTGTTTCAAACCATATAAAGCTTTAGAAAAAAGATAAACGTAATCAGGAAAGTTAGAGTCAATGAAACCTGGGGGTTGTTCGACCTACACTTCTTCATTTATGTCACCATTAAGGAAGGCAGATTTCACGTCCATCTGATAGACAGTGAATCCCTTAAGTGCTGCGTATGCTAGGAACAACCTGATGACCTCCAGCCTGGCTACTAGAGCATATGTATGGTCGAAGTTGATTCCCTCTTCCTGCTTGTATCCTTTTGCAATGAGTCTGGCCATATTCTTTATGATCGTCCCATCCTCGTCCAACTTGTTCATGTAGACCCACTTCGTTCCGATGACATTCTTGGCTTTGGTTCTTGGAACAAGTTTCCATACTTTGCCGCGCTTGAGCTGATTCAACTCTTCTTCCATGGCCATAATCCATGATGCATCCGAGTTTACTTCCTCAAACTTCTTTAGTTAAACCTGTGAGAGAAAACTTTAAAATAAATTCTCGTTAGTTGTACCTCTATGAGTTCTAACACCATCTCGGGGATCTCCTATGATCTGATCCATGGGATGATCCTTCAGATGTCTGAGCTCCAGAGTCCTTGCATCCGGAGTGTCTTCAATCAAAGGAGTGACTTCATCATCTTGGTGGATTTCTTCAACTTGATCATCAACTTCTCCAAAAGGAGTTTGAGTGGTGATTTTGATGAACTTTTCACCTTTTTCTTCTGTTGGCTCACTCAAGTTGAGTTCTTTCAGTTTTGAACATGCATCTTCAACAAACACACTAGAAGAGCCGCTTTGTAGCAAGCTCGTCTCATTAAATACAACATATATAGATTCTTCAACCACCAGGGTTTTCTAATTAAATACCCTATATGCCTTACTATGGATACTATAACCTACAAAAATACCTTCAAAACTTTTTTCATCAAATTTAGTAGTATGATACTTACCATTGTTAAGAACGAAGTATTTACAGCCAAAGATTCTAAAATATGAAACGGTTGGCTTTCTGCCATTTAGAAGTTCATAAGGTGTCTTATTATGGTTTTTATTGATGAGTGCTCGATTTTGCACGTGGCATGCAGTGTTGACAACTTCAGCCCAGAAGTACTTCGGTAGTGAAGTATCACTCAACATAGTCCTGCAGGCCTATATGAGCATTCTATTCCTTCTCTCAGCTACTCCATTTTATTGCGGAGTTCGAGGAGAGGAAAACTCATGAAAGATACCTAGGCTTTCACAAAATTCTATCATGGCCCTAAACTTGAATTCAGTTCCATTGTCACTTCTGATTTTAACTACGGAATAGTTGTATTCATTCTGGATTTGCTTTACAAAATTTGTAAAGATATCGAAGGTATCTGACTTGTGTTTCAGAAAGAACAGCCACGCAAAGCGCGAGTAATAATCAACAATAACAGTCGAACCTAATGTATCTTTGCCTAATTCTCTCCTGCTTGACCTTTAGAGATAAAGGTCTAGCAGGGACTGTAGTTTTGGAGGTGGAAGCTTCATGGTGAAGGCATTCACAAGGCTTCTTCTCCTTCATAGGCTTTTCAACAATAGGTTTAACTTTTGGAGACTTCTTGATGTTATGACCATGATTAAAATGGCCAAAGCTATGAAGAGTGATCTCTTCAAAAGGTGCCTTAAAGACACTTTCACCAAAGTTTCGAGGGCGAGTCCATCCTTGGTATCTCGACTTGGGATCTACATAAGTAGGCCTAGTGAAGTGACTCTTGGAGGAGTCAAGATCAAACTTATTAGTAGGAAAAACTACCTTCTTAAATATAGTCTGATCTTGTGGAGCTTTCCCTTTCTCCTTGGCTAAGGCCTTCTTGTCCACCTTATTCTTTCGTTGAGCCTTGTTTCTCCTAAAGGATTTACTAGGATCCTAAACATGGCCTAAGCCAGCACCCTTAGTCTAAGCTGAGAATTAAGCAACTAATGGAAGGACGGTCTTGGGCTTTGAGAATCTTTCAACAAGCTTCTTTTCAGCATTAAGTTGCTCTTCCAATCCCTTGATAATTTCTTCTTTCAGATCGAGGTGCTTGAGAGCCTTATTGTACTCATCAACTGCAGTACCCAGTTCTTCTCTGAGTGAGTCCATCTTAATGACTTACTTTTTCAGAGAGATTTTTATGGCATTTAGAGACTTAATCTCTTTGGCCTGAGTTTTCATGACCTTTCGACATTTGTCATAGGCCTTGATCAACTTATAATATTAGGCCATGAGTTCAGACTCATCATCAAAAGAGCTGTCCTCATGATCATGATCAGAAACATCAGATTCAGAGAGAGGTGTATGATAGTTTACCTACCCAGTGAACTGGGGCTCTTCTTCTTCGTCAGTATTTTCCATGAGCCCAAAGTAGGCTTCCTCCTCTTCACTTGACTCAGATGAGTCAGTATCACTGAGGTTTTTGCCCTTTTTGACTACAAGGCTTCTTTCTGTCTTCTTCTTATGGTAAGAAGATTTCTTCTCCTCTCGTTTTCCACCCTCCTTCTTCTTGTGGGGGCAATAAGCAATTACATGACATGGCTTATTACAACAGTAACAAACTATGTCAGTAGAAATGTGTTTGTTCGGTTTAGAATTATACCTGTCGTGGCTACTTGAGCCCTTCTGTCATCTATCACCATCATGTCATGATCTTCTGTATGAGGCATCCTTGCGTCTCCATTGCTTTTTCTTGTTCAAGAATTTTTTGAACTTTCTTGAGAGCAGCGAGAACTCTCCTTCAGATAGCTCTGAGCCTAAAGTGCTTGGCTCAAATGATTATTCTTCACTTTCTACCCGAGAAGGGGCAGGTGAAGCAGCTTTACCCTTCCTTGAGTTGTTTGCCTTCAAAGCAACAGACTTCTCCTTGGAAGAGAATCGACTTTTCTCTTCTTCAGCTTTTTTGGAATTGATCTGAAGTTCATAGGACATCATCTTACCGAAGAGGTTCTGAGGATTAGTCTCAGCTAACTTGCCAAATTTCCGGATGGCACGGACTTTGTTGTCCCATTTCTTCATAAGGGACCTCATAAACTTGTCATTCATCTCTCTATTTGTGAAGACCCGGCCATATACCCTTAGGCTATTTACTATCTTGAAAAAGTTCTCAAAAGTGTCAGCAATGGTATCTTTGGGTCCTTGCCGGAAGGCTTCATGCTTCTGATTCAAAAGGGATCTTCTGTCATCCCTTACTTCTTCAGTTCCTTCCATCAAGATAATCAAAGACTGCCACATCTCTTTAGCAGATTGATAGTGAATCAAAATCGGCAGCATTGAGTCATCGACTGCACTTGCTATAATATTTTTGGCTTTCTTGTCCCGGGAGACAAGTGTAATGTCATCTTTGTCCAGGTCCATCAGCTTCTTAGGAACTTGCTTTGTAGCATCTATAGTGGAGACAGTCATGTGAACATAAGGGCCTTCTTAACCAATCATGAAGATCCTTGGATCCATAGCTTCCATAAAGAATCTTATCCTTTCTTTCCACATCGCAAAATTATTCTTTGTGCACAAAGGAAACTTGGCAAAATCCTTGGCTCTGTCCATGCTTGAATAACTCAAAGAAAACTTTGGGTAGATCTGATCGAGGTATTAACTTTTTAGTGATCAACCTCCCTCTGATACCACTTGAAATAGAGTTCAAGTTGTCTACCTAAGTAACCTAGAGGGGGTTGAATAGGTGAATCGTGCGTCTTTTTGCAGAACAAAAACTTTACAAATTTAGAGCACAAGAAAACAACAAGCAATCACAGAGAACACTAAGAATTAAAGTGGTTCCCCAATCTTGGGTATGTCCACTTTCCACTTACCGATCTAGCAATACGCTAGACTCGGCTACTCAACTAATCTCAGATCAAAACGATCCTACCACTCAGAACAATGTTCCTACAATCTCAATCCAAAACGGTTCTACACTCGGAATAAGAAACCTTCCTACAACTCGGAGAACAAATCTACTACACTCGGAGAATAATCTCCTACATGATTTAAAAGAGATTTTACAATATAAATTGAAATATTCTCAGATCTGAAATTCTTCCCTAGGTCTTCTGTCTTGGATTTGAGGCTCTTTCAGAATATAAAGAAGAAGACTCTGATAGATCTTATTCTGAGAAGCTCTGACTCACACGATCAAGGAGTTGATGGAGAAAGATTGATCTCTTGATCTGTGAATCTCTGGATCGAATGCTGGCTTTCGAAATCGTGAAATCTTGCGGAGACTTTCTGTAGAAGACGATGAAAACTGTCGGTTTATCCAGAACTTTGATAATCCACTCTTAGGGTTTGTCATAATGAAATGACCTTTTATAGGATCTCTCTAACGGTAATAATCGTCATTAATGAGGGTCATATGGACCAGTCACGTCACCGCATTCAAAAATTAGATCTGACAAGACTTAAGAATTTTCTGAAAATTTAATCTGCATTTCTCAATTGAAGTATAAATTACTTGAGTACTAAAGCTAGTTCTCGAGTGATGTACTTTGATTACTCGAGAAGAGGCAATCTTGGAAAATTTTGAATATTGAAGTACATCACTCGAGTAGTTAATGGATTACTCGAGTACTATACTAACTTCTCAAGAGATATACTAATCTTCTCGAGATCTTGGACTTAGAGAAAAATTTTGGATAGCAATCTGATCACTCGAGTGCTAAAGCTGAACTACTCGAGTGTTAAACTTACTTCTCGAGAGATAGACTAAAGTTCTCGAGAGCTAAGTTATGTTAATCGACTGAATCAATTAAACTACTCGAGTGCTCAGCTAGACTACTCGAGTATTTGACTTTGAAAAAATTCCTGAGAGAAAAACATGAACACTCGAGAAAGAGAGCAAGTCTACTCGAGTGCTAGACTTGACTTCTCGAGTACTTAAGATAAACTACTCGAGAGCCATATCCATACTCGAGATACAGACCAGTCTTACTCGAGTGCTTCTAAGTCTTCTACTCGAGTACTAAAAGGACTTCTCGAGTAAAATACTTAGAATTTTCTAAACTTTAAAAATTTTGCTTCTCCAAATCAATCAGCATCAACTCTTCACCCATTAGTCCATGTGCTTGAAAATAAAGTGTATCTCAAAAAAGAGGCTACACATGAGTCAACACCTTGGATCACACAATGAGGAATTACATTGTATGGTCCTGTGTTTGATGACCCATTGTAGACTAACATTAGTCTACACTTAGCAACAAAAACCTACAAACACACAACTAGATAGGAAATCAAATACAAACTAATTCATCTTAGTTCAAGAGTGACTTCATACAAATCTAGGTTATTGTGGATAGAATATCCAACAAGAACTTTGGGATTTGGAAAGAGAGGGTCAGGCTATTCATGGAAGCCTCTGACCCTAGGATCTTTATTATAGTTCAGGAAGGACCCTTCATTCCCATGAAGATCTCTATTCAAGAGGTCAATGTCCAAACCCCAAAGAAATATACTAAAATGACTATGGATGAAGTCATCTTGGCCACTATGGATAAAAGGCCACAAATAATTATTGTTAGTTTCATAGATGACTCCACCTTCCAGAACTTGTTCTACTGCAAGATGGCTAAAGAGATGTGGGATTCTTTTATTATGTATATGGAAGGATAAAGGAGGTAAGGGATGACAGGAAATCCGCCCTGAATTAATAGTATAAAGCATTTAAGAAAGGAAAGAAGGACTCCATAGCTGAATGCTATGAGAAGTTCTTCATAATAGTGAATAGTCTGATCATATATGGCAGACACTTCACTAGTTATGAGTTAAATGACAAGTTCTTGAGATCCCTAAACAAGGAATGGGATATTAAGATCTGTTCCATCAGAGAAGTTGGCAACCTGGCCAACACTCTTCCTCAGAACTTATTTGGGAAGTTGTTATCCCATGAGATATATCTGAACTCTAGGTAGGCTGAAGAGGATGCAGCCAGATCTCTCAGCAAAGAGAAGTTAGTGGCCTTCAGAGCTAAAGCCACAAGAAGAAGCAGGGAAAAGACTCCTCTTCCAAGGAGAGTTGCTGAGTCAGAATGCTCGGATCCCAGATCCTCTGGGAATGAATTGTCAGATGGAGAACTAGCACTATTCTCCAAGCAGTTAAAGAAGTTACTGAACAGGAGAAGACAATGGAAGAATAAAGGTTCTTCTAGCTCTTCATCAAGAAAGCCCTACTCTAGCAAAGAGAAGTTCAGAGAATACCCCTCTGGGGAAAGGTATGACTCAAAGCAGAACAAACTTGTTAAGACTAATATTGTTTTCTACTACTGCAATAGGATTGGGCATGTCATTGCTGATTGTTCAGTTAAGAAGAAGGAGTGCATGAGGTCTAAAGGCAAGAAGCATCACAGAGACAAGAAGTTTGAAAAGAGCATCTTGGCTAAGAAAAAAGTATGACTATCAGATAGTGATTTTGAGTCCTCAAATTCAGATGAAGAGGAGGCCTACATTGGTCTCATGTCCAATGAAGAAGAGGAAGAACTTCCTATTGCCTAATCTTGCATAAGAGCCCCACTATCCTCAGCTGATAGTGATTGTGAAGAGGATGAGGAATTCAGACTCATGGCTCTATCAGACGAAGATCAGGATAATATTATTCCTGATAAGGTACATTCTGTAACGTCCCAATTCACGCTAGGCCCCTCGTGTGCGCTTTTAAGTTAGGAGAGCTGATTTGGGCTCAGGGAGTGCTGGCAGCTAGGCTTGCACTTGTGTAAGGGAGGAGAAGTTGGTCCAGAGTTGGACACAGGTATTGACACGGGCGTGTCCATACCCATGTGGTACTCTGGTGTCTTTGCTTCTTCTTTGTGAAATTTCCAGAGAAGGACACGGGTAGTGACACGTGCATGTCCATAACCGTGTGGATATCTAGCAACATTGTGGATTCCTTTTTGTGTTTCTAGAGCAGGACACAGGTAGTGATGCGGGCAAGTCCCTACCTGTGTGTGTGTATTCATCGAGAAAAGATCGACTAACACCGTCGACCGTGTTTCCCAAGCAGGACATGGGTAGTGACACGGGCGTGTCCCTACCCGTATGTGTCTTCATCAAGCTGAGATGAAATAACATCGTCGACCGTATTTCCCGAGCAAGAAACGGGTAGTGACACGAACGTGTCCCTACCCGTATGTGTGTGCACAGTAGTTCGACGATTCGTCAAACGAAGCTCGACGAATCTTCGACCGCGTTCCTTCCGAGCAGGACACGAATAGTGACATAGGCGTGTCCCTACCCGTGTAGTTCAATTTCGTGTTATGGCAAATTTTCTGGCCATGTCGTTTCGAAGGGACTCATTTACTGGGTTGATTGGCGGTCCAATTACAGGCCGACACGTGGTTATGCAGTTACCCAACTTCCCACATGAAAAAGGCAGAAAACCCTAGCAATTTCTAGTGTTCCTTCCAAGCCATCGCTGTTAGAAACTGTTGGAGAGGAAGTTGCTGGAGCAGATCTTCTTCTCGTTATGAACTAACACCGACCGAGGAGAAGATGCTGCCAAGAAGCGTGACAAGATCCATGGCTGGAAATGGTGGAAATGCCGGAAATGAAGTGAGCTTCCTACCCCTCCCTTGGTGTTAGATCTTTAGTTATTTCTAGGATAGATATCAACTCAAAAGGGTCTTGATTTGTGAGAAGAAGGTTTTTAGGAAGAGGCCATGTTAGGACTTGTGTCCTAGGAATTAGATCCTTCAACCTTCCTCACTTCAAATGACTTTAGAGGGCTGGTTTCGTGAAGAGAAGTGGCCATATGAGGGTGAATAAGGGAGCAAAAGTTCTGGATGTTATTTGGAAGGTTGGTTGGAGGAAGAAGTCGAACTAATGACATTCGATCTGCTTTAAGATGCGCGCAAAAATCTGTTTTCTGCGCGCAGCATTCTTCGAGGCCTTTTTCAGACATGATGCAGCCAAGTTTGGGCTTTCAACTAAACACGAAAGTCATAGCCCTCGGAAATACCTTTCCAACAAGGGTTACACGCCTTCACCGGATTCTGTTATCCTCGTGAATCCCTGGTCAAAGTTTTTGTACAGTAATTATTCCTGCATATATAATTCTCGTGTTAGTTTTGTATCGGATTTGGGTTTCGTAGAGAGATTGTAGTACAGTAACGTTGATGCATCGTTAAGTTCAGTTTATAAGCAATTGTGATAAATTATGTTAATGACATTTGTTGGATAGATCCTTAATGAACAAATGGTGTAGTAAAGTGCACTTGATCGAGGTGATTTGGTGAAAGTTAATGAACGGATGGACTGACGAGTCGGGATGGAAGGAATGATTTAAATATGTGAAATATTGAGGACGTACTTGATAGTGGTGATGTGTTGAATAATGATGAGTTTGGCTTGAACATGCTGAATATAATTGGTAATGACTGTTACGAACAAATGGTCGTGGTCTTTAGATGATGGATGCGTGAAGCACCCATACACTGATAATGAACCCTTAAGTACCTTGGGGCACGAGGTTGTGAAAGGGGTGTAAGTGCGGGGTTTGACCGCACTGGTTTGGTAATGTTGAGAAGAGACGTAAGTATACGGTTAGGCTTGGTCCTCGGTGTTCATTCCCGAGGCTCCTTTTGTGTCACGATGATGTGAAATTTCATGCGGTGTGAGTCGACACGCAGTGTTGTAATCCTGGGTTAAGGATAGTGTGGTAGGTCTACAGGCTCGCTAGTCATCACATCGACGGGAGTTGACAGATCGACTTTGGGCGGTTGGGCTTGGTCCTCGGTGTTCATTCCTGAGGCTCCTTTTGTGCCAATTAGATGGTTGGGATTGTTCTTCGTGCTTTTTTCGAGGCTCCTTCCGGGTCATAACATGGGCCAATTCGGGGCTTGGTTCTCGGTGCACATTTACCTGAGACTCCCGCTGAGCTATAGTATGCATGTGAGCTTCGTTGTTGTATCCTTAGCGTTAAGGTGTATAGAGGCCTTAGCTTGGTAGTGTTTATGTCAGCCTAGTAGTGGAGATGTCCGCTCTACTATCACCGCCTGGCCACGACGGTTGACCCCTGAGAGGGTAGCTACCTGCTCGAAAAGTAGGAACTACAAGTCTGTGTCGACAGAGCAATTGCATGTGCGTGATCATGGGTGAGTCTTGCATTGCATACATATCATTACATTACATTTCATACTCAAGATCCTTAACGTATAAGTTTGTATGGGCACTCCTATGCAATGAGTTACTTTACAGTTGAGCCGATCCTTAACTTATAAGTTTGTATGGGCATTATTATAGGTTAAGTTATTTTCCTGTTGTAGATCTATATGCTTAGATGGATTGATATAGCTTGTGCAGAATTGCTAGAATAGATTGCTGATAATATTGTTATACATTTCTTCTATTGCTACTCATGACATGTATACTTAATCCACCTACTTGTACTACTGCTTATATAAATATTATACCTTTGTTCCTTTCTCCGCCCGATGCTGAGGAGTCATCGGGGGAGCGGATGTGATAGCCGCTTAGTATTTATGACTAACAGTTGCTACATTTTCCTTTTTAAGAGGAAACCCCGCAGTCAAAGCAGCCATAGATTTTGCAGCAGGACAGCCAGGCCAGGACAGCAGGGCCTGAAGGGACGATTTTGTCGCTACGTCCAGTCACCGATGTAAGTTTGAGAGACTCTTGATATATCCCTTTGCGCAAGTTTTACCCGTACTCTGATATTTTAGAAGCTTTTTGTAGCTTCTTTTTTTTGTTGTACTTTTGGACTATTATTACTTATGTGTGGATTGACTTCTGTTTATATTCTTGGTTGGGTTGGCATGTGTTGATATTTGTTATAGCCGGCAGTATAGGCGTCTTGAGTACAGGTTAGCCCGAGTGCTAGCGGTACTGCAAGGCGGCTGTTCTGGGCATAAGACTCCTCTCGTACCGTGTTTTGTGTTCTGGGAGGGGGGTCATACAAATGGTATCAGATCGCTATGATCCTGTCCTAAAGAAGTCATTCAACAATGGTGCCACCCCCGTTCGATTAGTCAGTTTAAGGATAAACTTACTTAGCGGAAGCAGTGGCGTGCTCATATGTAATTCACACTAAATATGTCCAACTTTGACCTTAAGATTAGCCAACCTGACCTTAGGTTTGTACTCTACGTATATATCGCAGTGCATGTTGAGCTAGTGGGGGGCACCCCTGCCCCGTCCGTACCTACACAGTTTCAGCAATCAGAACTAGGGAAGACGCTCATAGCTATCTTGGATGCCTTTAGGTCCCAACAAGCCCCTGTACAATAACAAGCTCCGGGCTCCAATTGGGTGAGCACTTTTCGAGCTCTCTCCCCTCATGACTACCTTGGGATAGAATCGGCAGTGCATATGGAGGAATGGCTCGACACCATACAACAACTGTTGGCGGGAATTAGATGTCCGAACAATATGGTTGTGACCCTTGTAGTGACACTCTTGGAATTTCACGCCAAGAGGTGGTGGAAGTCGCTCATGGGATCCACCTTTCAAGGGCAATTTTATACGGAGATTAGCTAGAGCGAGTTCTCAGGAGTCTTTTTAGAGCACTTCATTCCCTTGTCTGCTCGGGATGAACTCAAAGAGAGATTTTTACAGCTGAAGTAAGGATCGAAGTCGGTTACGGAGTATCAACGAGAGTTCCAACATCTCGTGAGATTTGCTGACTCATATGACTTGGATGACAGAGGATATGGTAAGCGCTTCTACAAATAGCTGCAGGACCCCTTGGGGCAGGCCCTTTTGTTTATAGCGGACTCCAACTTGGCGGAAATAATTTACATGACGAAGAGGCTAGAAGCAGACCACTTGGTAAGTGGTAAGAGACCTGCTGAGGGCGTGATGTAAGCTGGCCCTAGCAATAGAAGGAGACAGGACTACGGAGGAGGAATAGGACATCAGAGAGGTGGTAGGCGTTTCCACCAGAATTTTAGAATGGAGCACCCGGTTCCACAGCCGCCAGCATTGCCTCCACCACCATAGCTTCAGCAGTTTTAGCAACCCGAGGGAAGGAATGAGCGAGTGTGTTTCCAATGCAACCAATCGGGCCACATCCAACATTACTGCCCACAGCTATTTGGGAATGCTCCTCTTGCTCTCCCTCCGGCAGCTCCACGGGGGTGGGGACATATGCGTGGTCGAGGACGAGTACCATGAGGAGGAAACCCCGGACCTCATCGGAATCAGGTGTTCGGGATGAACATGACACAGGAGCGGAACCCTCAGGAGGTTATTGCAGGTACGTTACAGTTAGTTATCACATATTTATTATTAACCTTAAGTTGCTTAAGACGTACTAGATATCTAGCTTTGAGTATTGCTATTGGTACTTAGACACCATGGTGGTCGGCGGGAAACCGGCCTATACGTTATTCGATACCGGTGCCTCGCACTCGTTTGTGTCTGTGGATTTCATTAAAGACCTAGAAGGACTGGAATACTTCCCTGGTATTGCTCGAAGAGTACGCCTCCCAAATGGCTCTTAGATGACCGCAACCACCAAGTGCGAATTGGAGATACTTATTGGGGGAAAGACCTTTGATACCCCTGCCACAGTTTTTAGAATACTAGAATTCGATCTCATTCTAGGCATGGAATGGATGGATTGGCACTATGCAAGAATTGACTGTGCGGAGAAGCGAATTTATTTGAGACATGGGGACACTAATGTCAACTTTCAAGGTATAAAATTCGCACCTCATTTGTTATTATCTTTTATTCAGACCTTGAAAGCTCACATGAGGGGGGACGAAGTCTGCATGATATATTTTGAACTAAAATAGATGAAAATAGATATGAAGGATGTGTGAGTTGTGCGGGTCTTTCCCGAGGTATTTCCTAAGAAATTGCCAGGATAACCCCCGCATAGAGAGGTGGATTTTCAAATTAAGCTAGTACTAGGTGCCAAGCCCGTCTCCAGGACCCCTTACCGAATGGCCCTGAAGGAACTCGCAGAGTTTAGAGTTCAGTTGCAAGAACATGTGGAATCAGGGTTTGTTCGCCCCAGCTCATCGCCTTGTGGAGCCCCTATTGTGTTCGTTAAGAAGAAGGATGGAACCTTACAATTATGCATAGACTATCGGCAGCTCAACCGACTGCCAATATGGAACACCTATCCGCTACCCCGGATCGACGAGATGTTCGACCAATTGGTAGGAGCGCGTTGGTTTTCCAAGTTGGATTTGTGCACGGGGTATTATCAGTTGAGGATACAAGAGGAGGACATTCAGAAAACGGTTTTTAGCTCAAGGTACAGTTTGTACGAGTTCACCGTGATGTCGTTTGGGCTCACAAATGCCCCTATAGCTTTCATGAGTTTGATGAACAAAGTTTTCGAGCCTTATCTAGATATCTTCGTCATCATTTTCATCGATGACATTTTGGTCTAATCAAAGAGAGAGGAAGAGCATGTCGAACATCTGGCCTTGGTACTGAGGAAGCTAAAAGAGCACGCCTTATTTGCCAAGTTCAGCAAGTGTGAATTCTATCTCCAAGAGGTTGCCTTCTTGGTCC
The DNA here is from genome assembly GCA_039513925.1 of Platanthera zijinensis. NCBI lineage: Eukaryota > Viridiplantae > Streptophyta > Magnoliopsida > Asparagales > Orchidaceae > Platanthera > Platanthera zijinensis. Next base: position 66,396,638 of record CM077095.1, on the reverse strand, counting down.
ATGTGATCAGTGGGAATGGACTAGTTGTAGATCCGTCCAAAGTGCGTACCGTGAGGGAGTGGTCACCCTTGAAGTCAGCGGCCGATGTGCTAAGCTTCCTTGGACTTGTCGGATACTATCGCAAGTTTATAAAAGGGTTCTCAAATATTGCCCTTCCTCTTACTACTCTGACAAAGAAAGGTGTGTCATATGAGTGGACACCAAAGTGTGAAGCTGCGTTCCAGGAACTGAAGGATAGATTTACATCCGGACCAATCCTAGCCCTTCCATCCGGGAATGAAGGATTTCAAGTTTACACTGACGCGTCATATCAAGGGATGGGGCGGTATTGATGCAGCACAAGCATGTGATTGTATATGCTTCAAGACACCTGAAGAAGCATGAAAACAACTACCTAGTACATGATTTAGAATTGGGAGCAATGGTGTTTGCCTTGAAGATTTGGAGACACTATCTATATGGCGTCCACTGCGAAATCTTTTCGGATAACAAGAATCTAAAGTACGTTCATACTCAGAAGGAATTGAATTTGAGACAGTGTGGTTAGAGTTTTTATGTGATTATGAATTTACTTTGAACTATCACCCCGGAAAAGCAAATTCCGTAGCTCATGCTTTGATAAGAAAGGTACCAGAATCGAACCCTGAGTCCCGATTGATGAGATGGAGTTAGCTCGGATGCTTGAAGAGATGGAGATTACCCTGGTATATAAAGACCAATCGGAAGTGTATACGGAGTACTTAACTGTGATGAGCATAGCCTGTGATATTCGAGACTGAATCCGGGCTGAGCAAGGAAAGGATGTTGCTCTGGTCCCGACAATCAAGTCAATTGAAGATAGGACTACTGACGAGTATTCCCTAAAAGACGGCCTCGTTCATCTCCGTGGCTGGCTTTACATTCCCAAAGACGGTAATATTTGGGAAGATATCCTGAGAGAGGAACATTGCACTCAGTATTCTGTGCATCCTGGGATTGCCAAGATGTATGCCTACTTGCGGAAGACCATGTGTTGGCCGGGAATGAAGAGGGGAGTCAGAATTTTTGTTACACACTGTGAGGCCTGTCAAAGGGTGAAGGTGGAATGCAAGAGCCCCAGTGGATTATTACAGTCATTGCCCATCCCTGAGTGGAAGTTCGAGGATGTCTCCATGGACTTCATCCACGGATTTCCTCTCTCACACTCAGGGAATGATTCGGTGTGGGTAATCGTTGACTGCCTGACAAAGGTAGCCAGGTTTATTCCTATGAAGAAAGAAGCTCATGTGGATGTTTTGGTATGCCTCTTTGTGGAGCAGTTTGTACGGTATCATGACATGCTAAGGACGTGAAAGAGAAGGGATAGATACTACTCTAGAGGGGGGGTGAATAGAGTAATCAAAAATTGCACTAGCAAAGTTGACTTTCTACTTAACTCCCTTGGAGTTAAATGCGGAATGAAAATTATAGATATTTAAGATTAAACCTTAGAGCCTAACACAAGTGTTGTGCAAAAACTAAAGCTAACTGTAATTACAGTTTAGCTTTGGATCCTATCCAGCAACTAGCAAACCTAGTTAAGATCTAATCACAGCCACAATGCAAGTAATTAAACAAGGCAATCCAGACGACATGAATTTATAGTGGTTCCCCAAACAACTTGGGTACGTCCACTCTTCTACCAACAAGGTAGGAATCCACTCAGGTTTTTGATCAGGTGTCCTGCCACCAACAAGATCTACTTCAGGTAGATCAAGAGACCCTTTAGACTTTTGATCAGGTGTCTAAAAACCGAACACAGGTTTTTGATCAGGTGCCCTGCCACCAAGGGATACTTTTGAAGGGAGTAATAACCCTGTACAGGAGGGGGAAAGGAGGTTAAGGTGTCTTCTCTATTTTACAATAGATTAGAGAAGCACAATAACTTGCACTGAGCTAGAAAGCTCTAAAAGAATCAAGGCTCCCCCTGGCTCAAAGAACGTCCAGGTGAAGTCTTGCTTCAGTGCAGAAACACTTCAGTAAATACTGAAGGAAGAACTACAAGAAGATATAAAATAAGAAATGAAAATCTTCTAGCAGCTATCTTCTTCTTCTTCAAAAGATCTCTGAGTCAGAATTTCCTGGAATAGGAGAACTCAGGTTGAAGAAGAGCAGAAGAGCTAACACTTCTCAGTTGAGTGAAGATTGCTGAGAGCAGTTAAACTTGTTCTTGTTGTAAGCTTGCTGAATGAATATAATCTGAGAACTAGTTGATCTCTTTTCTATGTGGACTAGTTGATTTCTTCTTCAAAGAAGTCTTTATATATCAGCAGCAGCAACGGCTCTAATTGAGTTTGAATCTTGTCTTTTTCTGAACTCTGCAAGCTGGGCTGCAAAAAGCAAAAACAAACTACAGCAGGCAGATATCCTATAAAAGGATAAAGCTTTCTAAGAAGCTGCAAATACTTCTGATGAAATAATATAAGAGAAAGTCACATCAGAAAGAACTCTTTACGACCAAGGAAGACTTTTTGAGTCTAACGGCTATAAAGGACAGCCTGGCAGATAAAGCAGATTGCATATCTCAGCTATAATACAAACAACTTTGTCAGAAAAGATTAGCTCATGCATATAGAATAGAACTGATATTGCATGGAAATAATGTCACAAATTATTCAGATAATCTTTTATAAAATATGCCAAAATAGATATGAAATTAGTCACATCATAGAAGACGACAAAACTAAGTAAGAGCATACAGCAAAACGTCGAACGACCCTCGGAGATCGTCGAACGGCGCACGGAGATCGTCGACCTATCGGACAGATAGTCGAACGATCCAGATAGTCGAACTATCAAAGAAGATAGTCGAACTACCTCGGCAGATAGTCGACCTATCAGAACAGATAGTCGAGCTATCAGATAGTCGATCTATCCGGACAGATAGTCGAACTACCAAACAAAAACAGATTGTCGACCTATCAAGCAGATAGTCGACCTATCACAGAAAACAGATAGTCGACCTATCAACAGATAGTCGACCTATCAAACAAAACAGATAGTCAACCTATCAACAGATAGTCGAACTATCAGATAGTTGGACTATCCAAGCAGATAGTCGAACTATCGAAGCAACACAGATAGTCGACCTATCAACAGATAGTCGAACTATCAAAACAAGCAGATAGTCGACCTATCAACAGATAGTCGAGCTATCAGATAGTTGAACTATCAGGACAGATAGTCAGACTATCAAAGCCAACAGATAGTCGACCTATCAACAGATAGTCGAACTACCAAGACAAACAGATAGTCGATCTATCAACGCAGACAGAACGTCGACCAACTGATAGACGATAGTCGATCAGCCGATAGACGATAGTCGAGCGACGTTCGACTATAGTCGAACGAAAAATTACTTAACCAAATATTAGTCTAGAAAAGCAATTATACACAACTAGAGAATCTAACCTATCAACTAACCTTTGACCATAGATAAATCTTGGGTCAAGAGACAGAAAGAGAGGACTGAACTCAAATCAAAACCTAGGGTACCAATAATCTCCCCCTATTTGAGTTAAGTCTCTCAACAAATCAATCATACAAAGCTAATTACAGAAAGTAAATAAAATGCATAAAGGGAAATAACTAAGCAGAAATCATCAATCAATCAGATAAAAATTAACTGTCAATCAATGACTAATTAAGGTGCTTTAGAGTTAGATTCAGGATTAGAAGAGCTAGAAACAAAACTAATTTTCCTTGTAGGATCTAGAGCTTCTTTCTTCGATAACTTCAAATCTTGTTCTCCAATAATTTTCAATTCAGTTGTCCTTGGGACCACTGCCTCTGGATGCTTTTCCATATATTTTGAAGGATCAAACATCTCAGGTCTAACCTGGATCTTTTCGAGATCCTTCTTTCTGAATTTAGACATAGTGGTCAATCCGGCAGTGTCCTTTCCTTCAGATTTTGCTTTCCTTATCTGCGCAGCTCCAACCAGTTCAAGAAAACTAGCCATCCTAAAGTTAGGATCAAGCTCTGGGCTTTCATAAACAACCTCAGAAGAAGAATTAACTGGTTCTTTATCTTGATTAACTAGATAACAAGAGAGAGCAGACTTAGCAAAGTTCTTGCTAGAATTTTCAAACAAAAATAAATTACTTACCTTTTGGAACAACTTTCTCAGTATGCACTGGCTTTGGAGATGGAACTTTTTTCTTTGGAGAAGGAGGATGGTAAAAGGTTGGTCTTTGATAAACTACCTCCTTAACTTGTTCTTTAACAGAATCCGGCCTTTGATAACCAGATTGGCTTTTACCTTGGAAACCTTGAGAACTTCTCCTTTGAGCAGGTTGAGATGGATTTGATCGTTCAGATTGAGAGGCAGATTTAGAAGATAAATTTCCTGAGGCTCCTGCACCGGGAGGTGGAGGAGGAGGACCTCTAGGATTCCATCTAGGAGTAGGAGAGTCATACCTCTTAGCCTTTTTCCTTTGCTTTTGCTGATTTTTAGAAAACCACATCCAATGCTGGAATTCTTTTGACTTGGGATCAATCCCTTTCAGTATATAATATGGTGTATCATTGTCTGGATTTGCAGGAGGAGGAGCTACAACCTTTCTTTTCTTTTTAGCAATCCTTTTTCTCTTAGAATCAGCAGATTCATCAGAATCAATTTCTTCTTCAAGAATTTGAAGAGATAGGCATATCATAGGGATCAATAGCCTCTTTCAGAGCTCTTTCTTTTTCCTTTAAAGCAGCTTTTTCCATTTCTTCTTCCATGGCATCCTGTGCCAGGAGAGTATCTAAGTCCTCTTCAGGGGAAGACACAGGTTCAGGCTCTATAGCATCTAAAATCTCTAGAGCAGGTTCAGGTTCTGGTTCTGGTTCTGGCTCTTGGACAACAACTACTTCTTCCATTATATCCGTAGGATTAGGAATAAAATCTTGCTAAATGACATCTAGTCATCCCTTCCAGATATTCCCATACTAGCATATCAATTGAGTAATCTACAAATTGAGAAAGAGACATACCTTCAGGATATTCTTCAGGGTTTCCTAACTCCCATAAATCATCTAGAAAGGAGGAGATAATTCCTTCTAGGTACTAGGCAACCAACGGAGTTGAGGATTCTTCTAAGAAAACTTTTACTACAAACTCTGTCAACATGATTGCATCAGATATTTCCTTTTCAGATGGAGGAGGAGGAGGAGCTGAATCTTCTGCTACTTTCTCTGTTATTGCAAGATGAACTGTTGGAGGGGAGGCCAAAGGCTGCTCTGAGATATCTTCATCAAGCATCTCCCCCTGCCTGATTTCAGTAGAAACTGAAACCAGGCCCCTAGAAGAAGAGGGCTCAGCAGACTTTGAGAGTGCCTGAATAGCAGTAGTCAAAGAAGATATAGAAGAAGCAAGGGGAGCAATTGCCACATCAATCATAGTTTTGATTGAGGGGGTAATTAACTCCACAATGCTAGCAATGAATGCTGGAGTTATATCAAAATAAGATGATGAAGATGATGGAGGAAGTTCAGAGGGTGGAAGAGCAGCAGTGATGGTATGTGCAAGATGAGCAGGAGAATGTGCTGGAGAATAATGTGGAGATGCATGGGTGGATGCAGGGTGATCAAGATGATCTGAAGATAGAATTGGAGAGTGAGGAGGAGTTGGAATTGGAGAATGAACTGGAGAAGATATTTCAGACGCCAACAAATCAAAGCTGGGTTTAGAAATCCCAGCAAGATCAGTCGGGAGAGAAGATGCAGGAGGAGAAGCTGGAGGAGAAGCAGAATGTCGTACTTCAGTTGAAGTTGAAGGAACTTCAACTGCAGTAGACGGCAAAGCTGATGAAGAAGATGGAAGAGATGGATTTGCTGAGCCAGCTGCTAGAAGGGGGGAGTGACTGCGACAGTCCTGGTGCTCTCAGATATAACTGGAGCAACCCCTGCGGGAGCGGGCTTCAGGAAAGTCCTTTTCCACTTTGAGAACAGTGAAGGATCCATCTTCTTACTCGCGTTGATGGAGGTGGCGACAGATACAAGCAAATGGGGGTATTTCTCCTTCAGAAAAATACCAACAACACTTCCTAGGGTAACCTCTTTCTTTCCATTCTTTTTCCTTATTAAATCAAACAGAACGCCTGCCCAGTTTATCTGCTTCTTATTAGCAATTGCACACATTAGTGCAAATTGTTGCCTGGTGATATTATCGTGGGCTGAGTGCTTTCCCAGTAGCACTTTTCCAACAATTTCCGCAAGAAACTTGATCTTGAACGGGAAATTCACCTTGAGCAGCTTGGTGGGGATGCCTTCGGCATGTCCCAGCTCAGTTAACATTCTTCCGAATTCAGGAGCATCTTGCTCATACTCTTCTTCACCATTAATTAAACCAAAAATTTCAGTTAGAACAGCGGGAGTCAAAATTACCTCTTCTCCGTTGATTGTCCCAGACATCGATTCGTCAGTCGACGATGAAGTGAAGGCCCACTCTTTGATTTCCTGAGTGTTTATCTTTACTCTGTAAGACATGAGTCTCTCTAGGCCTTGATCTCTGCACAGATTTAGGATTTCTACTATCCCTGGTTCGCAACTGCTGAAGGCGTCGAAATCAACGCTGAATCCAGCATCAAACTTTACCACTGCAAGAAGCGCTGGATCAATCACCATTGAAAACGCTGTAGAAGTTGAGGGAGAGACGACGAGGACGGAGCGCAAGACAGAGAGCAAGACAAAGAGCAAGCGGGAAGACGGAATGCGAAAAGACGCTCTCCATCGACGATAAAAGCAACTATCTTTTAACCTAGGTCGACTATCGGCTTTATATTAAAACAGCGATCGTCGATCTATTTAGAAGATACTGGAGACAATAGTCGAACGGTCGTTCGACGATCGGTCCTGAAGCAGAGTAGTCGATCAATCGTTCAACTATTTCTGGCTTCACACACAACAAGCTGTCGTCAACCATGGATCGACGATAAGCTCGATCTGTTCGACGATCTTCGAACGCCAGTCGACGATCTTCAAGCAGATAAGCCATCATCAACCATAGGTCGACGATAGGCTTGATCCGTTCGACAATCTTCGAGCATCGTTCGACGATCTTCAAGCAGGTTTCAACAAGGCAAACGTCACACTTAGTCTCATCCATTAATCATGCCTAGTTGAACTAAAAAGAACAGATGCTTCTGTTCATCTAAGGGCTTGGTGAATATATCACCTCTCTGAAGGTCTGTGGATATGAACTCAAGGCTAATCTTGTTCTTTTCCACACAATCTCTCAGGAAATGGTGTCTAATCTCAATGTGCTTCGTTCTAGAGTGGTGCACTGGATTTTGTGCAATGGAGATAGCACTTGTACTGTCACACATGATTTTAGTGTTCTTGTGTGAGTACCCATAATCCAAAAGTTGATTTTGTATCCACAGGATCTGTGAACAACAACTGGCAACTGCTATATATTCAGCTTCTGCAGTTGAAGTTGATACAGAGGCCTGCTTCTTACAGAACCAAGAGAACAATCTCTCTCCCAGGAACTGACAAGTTCCTGAGGTACTTTTCCTGTCAACTCGACAACCAGCATAATCAGAATCAGAATATCCAATTAATTCAAATTCTGACTCAGCTGGGTACCAGAGTCCTAGATTTGGACATCCCTTCAGGTATCTCAAAATTCTCTTGAGAAGAATCAGATGAGATTCCTTGGGGTTGACCTGGAATCTAGCACAAAGACATGTAGCAAACATTATGTCTGGCCGACTTGCAGTTAAATATAATAGGGAACCAACAATGGCCCTATAATTCTTTTGATCTATAGGCTTTCCCTGATCATCAGAATCAATAACTACATTAGTAGCCATAGGTGTATGCATTGCTGAAGCATCTGCCATCCCAAACTTCTTTACCAATTCCTTGGCAGATTTGGATTGGGAGATGAAGATGCCATCAGCATCTTGCTTTACTTGGAGACCAAGAAAGTAAGACAGCTCACCCATACTACTCATCTCAAACTTAGAATGCATCAAGTTAGAGAACTTTTTGCACAGTTTGGGATCAGTGGAACCAAAAATAATGTCATCCACATACACTTGAACTAACAGGATTGTGTCCTTGTGGTGCTTGACGAAAAGGGTTCTATCTACTACTCCCCTAACAAAGTTGTGCTCTAACAGGAAACTAGCTAGAGTCTCATACCAGGCTCTGGGTGCTTGTTTGAGTCCATAAAGTGCTTTTTGCAACTTGAATACATGTGAGGGCTGAGTTGAAGAAACAAACCCAGGTGGTTGTTCAACAAATACCTCTTCCTTTAGCTCACCATTTAGAAAGGCAAATTTGACATCCATCTGAAAAACCTTAAACTTCATATAGGCTGCATAGGCCAAGAAGATCCTTATTGCCTCTAGCCTTGCAACAGGAGCAAAGGTTTGGTCATAATCTATACCTTCCTCCTGTCTGTAGCCCTGAGCTACAAGCCTAGCTTCGTTCCTTACAATGATTCCATTTGCATCCAACTTGTTTCTATACACCCACTTGGTGCCTATGATCAGTTGGCCTTTAGGTCTTGGAACCAAAGTCCATACTTTACATCTCTCAAACTGATTGAGTTCCTCTTGCATAGCAATGATCCAGTGGGGATCTAGCTCAGCATCTTTAATGGTGAGGGGCTCAATCTGTGAAAGGAAACAAGCATGCATCACATCCTGTCTTAACTGATGTCTTGTTTGAACACCAGCTGATATGTCTCCAATCACTTGAGATGTAGGATGATCTCTAAGTGTGACAATATCAGCATCACATAATTGACTTACTGAAATTAGATTGTGCTTCAGTCCAGTCACATAAGCAACTCTCTTGAAAGTAACAGCTCCAATTGTCATCCTGTCATAGCCTTCAGTTTGACCACAGCTTGAATCTCCAAAGATTACCTTTGGGCCAAGCTTTGCTTTGAACTTTGACAGATGTTCTTTGTTTCCTGTCATGTGCTTGGAGCAACCACTATCCAAATACCACTTATTTTGAGTGATAGGATAGGTCTTCACCTGCAAATAAAACAATTTAAACATTGTGGACCCAGGTAACCTTGGGTCCCTTATTTTTCACATAAGAAAAACTGGAAATAAAAGAATAAGCAGGCTGAGGGTAATAACCTAATGGGTAAGATCTCCTAGGTGGGATTCTCCATGCAGATGATGGGTCAATGAACCTAGGGTTTCTATTCATATTCGGGTTTCTAAGGTTCTGGGTGTAATTTTGAAATTCATATTGGAAACGTCGACCAGCGTTCGACGATGGCTGCTCAGATCGTAGATCTCCGTTCGACCACTGAGCTTGCGATCTTCGATCGACGTTCGACGATAGATGCTCAGATCGTCGAGCTTCGTTCGACCACTGAGCCTGAGATCGTCGAGCAGCGTTCGACGTTTTTTGTAATTCTTTAAATTTCTATTTTCTTTTCTCTCTTTTAGCTTTATTTAAAGCTCTATTTACTTGATTGACTTGCTCAGTGTTCTTTATCCCATCAGCTGAGATAAAGTTCACTGGATTTGAAAGTTGGTTTTTAAGAATGATTGGGCGCTCACTAGAAGATGCTCCTAAGCCTAATTTGTTATTGCATGTCCTAGTGTTAGACATGCTGGTTATTTCAAGCAACTTAAGGCTTCTACCATTTAGAGACTCTTCTAACCTTTTGGATTTAGCTAACTCATTCTTAAGAAATTTAATTTCTTCACTAGAATTAGTGAGATCTTCCTTTAACTTAATGTTTTCAATAGATATGATTTTTGATTCAGCTAGCCTATGTCTAAGTTCTTTAATCTCCTTTTCAGAACTAATTAAATCTAAACATAAGGATTTAAATTCTAATTTAAATTCTGCAGAAGTGAAATCATAAGAAGATAGTACCTCATCTTCTGTTGGCATTTCTTTATCTGAATCTGAAATCTCTGCAGCTGAATGATTGCTGCAGGCATCAATTGCCATTAGGCAAACTTTCTTTGCCTTCATTTCTTCTTCATCCTCACTGGAGCTTGAGGAAGATGATTCCTCATCAGAATCACTCCAGGTTTCAGCGACAAAGCCTCTCTCCTTCTTTTTATTCTTGTAGGAGGATGGCTTGGAGTGCTTCCTGTGCTGATCTTTATCTTTCCTCTTTTCTTTATTCTTTTCCTCTAGACAATTCTGGAAGGATATTTCCAGGCTTCCTGCAACCATAGCAGATAATTTCTTTAGAAGGGGTGCGATCATACCTTGGCTTTTCTTCATACTTTGAAGACTTCTTTCTGAATTCCTTCCTTCCCATCTTGAGAAACTTTTTGGCAAATAATGCCATCAGTTCCTCATTTGACTGGCTTCCTTCAGAAGTGTCAGCAACTTTAAGAGCAAGAGTTTGCTCTTTTCTTGTAGGAGTTGGGGTCTTTGCTTCAGCTTCTGCTTCCCTGGACTTTAGCACTTGCTCAAAAGACTTGAGCTTGTCGATAAGGGCTTCTGTTGAAATTTCATTTGTGCTTCTGGCCTCCTTGATAGGCCAGATCCTTAGATCCCATGTGCTAGGGAAGCACATAAGAATCTTATCATTGACCTCTGTCAATGAAATATCCTTGTCAAGGGTCCTCAGCTCATTGATGATTGAGCTGAGCCTTGTGTACATGGCTTCAACTGATTCAGCATCAGTTTTCTTGAAATTCTCATATTGTGAGATAAGGTTGGACCTCCTGTCCTTCCTTTCATCAGCTAAACCAGCTACAATCTGGTTCAGTATATCCCACATAGCTTTTGTTGAGCAGCAGTCAGCAACCTTCTGGAATACTTCATCAGACATTGTCTGAGCCAGAATGTTCATTGCCTTGGCATCTGCTATGTTTGCCTTTTTGTACTCATCATTGTAATCTGGAGGAGGCACTGCACTCATATCAGATGATGAGGCAGTGGCAACAGCAGGTGCTCTTGGTGGTCCTGACAAAATAGAAGCAAAAATACTTTCATCAATAGAATTCATATATAATTTGATCCTTGCCTTCCAGATGCCAAACTTAGCCAAGTTGCATGCTGGAGGTCTGGTGCTAGAATAATCCTTGGACTGGCCCATGATAGTGAAAGTGAATATCTATAAACTTTGGTATCTATCAGGATCTTGTGACTTAGGTGTTAGCCTATTCAGTCAGTCAACCTCCCTCTGATACCAATTGAAAGAGAAGGGATAGATACTACTCTAGAGGGGGGGTGAATAGAGTAATCAAAAATTGCATTAGCAAAGTTGACTTTCTACTCAACTCCCTTGGAGTTAAATGCGGAATGAAAGTTATAGATATTTAAGATTAAACCTTAGAGCCTAACACAAGTGTTGTGCAAAAACTAAAGCTAACTGTAATTACAGTTTAGCTTTGGATCCTATCCAGCAACTAGCAAACCTAGTTAAGATCTAATCACAGCCACAATGCAAGTAATTAAACAAGGCAATCCAGACGACACAAGGAATTTATAGTGGTTCCCCAAACAACTTGGGTACGTCCACTCTTCTACCAACAAGGTAGGAATCCACTCAGGTTTTTGATCAGGTGCCCTGCCACCAACAAGATCTGCTTCAGGTAGATCAAGAGACCCTTTAGACTTTTGATCAGGTGTCTAAAAACCGAACACAGGTTTTTGATCAGGTGCCCTGCCACCAAGGGATACTTTTGAAGGGAGTAATAACCCTGTACAGGAGGGGGAAAGGAGGTTAAGGTGTCTTCTCTATTTTACAATAGATTAGAGAAGCACAATAACTTGCACTGAGCTAGAAAGCTCTAAAAGAATCAAGGCTCCCCCTGGCTCAAAGAACGTCCAGGTGAAGTCTTGCTTCAGTGCAGAAACACTTCAGTAAATACTGAAGGAAGAACTACAAGAAGATATAAAATAAGAAATGAAAATCTTCTAGCAGCTATCTTCTTCTTCTTCTTCAAAAGATCTCTGAGTCAGAACTTCCTGGAACAGGAGAACTCAGGTTGAAGAAGAGCAGAAGAGCTAACACTTCTTAGTTGAGTGAAGATTGCTGAGAGCAGTTAAACTTGTTCTTGCTGTAAGCTTGCTGAATGAATATAATCTGAGATCTAGTTGATCTCTTTTCTATGTGGACTAGTTGATTTCTTCTTCAAAGAAGTCTTTATATATCAGCAGCAACGGCTCTAATTGAGTTTGAATCTTGTCTTTTTCTGAACTCTACAAGCTGGGCTGCAAAAAGCAAAAACAAACTACAGCAGGCAGATATCCTATAAAAGGATAAAGCTTTCTAAGAAGCTGCAAATACTTCTGATGAAATAATATAAGAGAAAGTCACATCAGAAAGAAATCTTTACGGCCAAGGAAGACTTTTTGAGTCTAACGGCTATAAAGGACAACCTGGCAGATAAAGCAGATTGCATATCTCAGCTATAAGACAAACAACTTTGTCAGAAAAGATTAGCTCATGCATATAGAATAGAACTGATATTGCATGGAAATAATGTCACAAATTATTCAGATAATCTTTTATAAAATATGCCAAAATAGATATGAAATTAGTCACATCATAGAAGACGACAAAACTAAGTAAGAGCATACAGCAAAATGTTGAACGACCCTCGGAGATCGTCGAACGGCGCACGGAGATCGTCGACCTATCGGACAGATAGTCGAACGATCCAGATAGTCGAACTATCAAAGAAGATAGTCGAACTACCTCGGCAGATAGTCGACCTATCAGAACAGATAGTCGAGCTATCAGATAGTCGATCTATCCGGACAGATAGTCGAACTACCAAACAAAAACAGATAGTCGACCTATCAAGCAGATAGTCGACCTATCACAGAAAACAGATAGTCGACCTATCAACAGATAGTTGACCTATCAAACAAAACAGATAGTCGACCTATCAACAGATAGTCGAACTATCAGATAGTTGGACTATCCAAGCAGATAGTCGAACTATCGAAGCAACACAGATAGTCGACCTATCAACAGATAGTCGAACTATCAAAACAAGCAGATAGTCGACCTATCAACAGATAGTCGAGCTATCAGATAGTTGAACTATCAGGACAGATAGTCGAACTATCAAAGCAAACAGATAGTCGACCTATCAACAGATAGTCGAACTACCAAGACAAACAAATAGTCGATCTATCAACAGATAGTCGAGCTATCAACGCAGACAGAACGTCGACCAACTGATAGACGATAGTCAATCAGCCGATAGACAATAGTCGAGCGACGTTCGACTATAGTCGAACGAAAAACTACTTAACCAAATATTCATCTAGAAAAGCAATTCTACACAACTAGAGAATCTAACCTATCAACTAACCTTTGACCATAGATAAATCTTGGGTCAAGAGACAGAAAGAGAGGACTGAACTCAAATCAAAACCTAGGGTACCAACAGGACGATTATTTATGACTGGGATGGTCGGTTTACCTCTAAGGAATGGAAGGTCGTACAGGCATACTTTGGTTCACGCCTTACCTTTAGCACAGCATTTCATCCACAGACGGACGGGCAGTCTGAGAGGACCATCAGGACATTAGAGGACCTATTGAGACTGTGTGTGTTGGATAGATGAGAGCCGTAGGAAAGGCTCTTACCCCTCGTGGAATTCTCTTATAACAACAGTCACCATGCCAGCATCGGGATGGCACCCCATGAATCCCTTTACAGAAGAAGGTGTAGAACCCCCTTATCATTGGTACAAGATTAAGACCCGAAGGTTTTAGGAAATGAGTACATCGATGATACTTATGTTGTTGTTAGACTAATACGGGACCGCATGCTTGAGGCTCAAAGTCGGCAGGATAAATATTATAATGCAAAGCACCGGTTTGTATAATTTTAAGTGGGTGACAAAGTGTTCCTGAAGATTCGACCAGTACAAGGAGTGTCACGGTTACGTGGTATGAAGAAACTCAGCCCAAGGTACATTGGGCCTTACACTATATAGGAAAGTATTCGCCCTTTGGCCTACCGGTTGGAGTTACCACCAGAGCTGGAGAACCTTCATGATGTATTCCATGTGTCGTCTCTCAGGAAGGCGCTGTTGCGGCCCGATCAACATATTCCCACCATTGATGGAGGAGTAGCAACCGATAGATCTGTACGACTAGAGTCGGTGCGGATAGTAAACAACGATACAAGGATTTTGCGCCGCAAGAGTGTTCCTTTGTTAAAGGTGTTGTGGTCTAACCATGGTAAGGAGGAGTATACATGGGAGCCGGTGGACTTGATGCAAAAGCGCTACACGGAGTTGTTTCCTTAAGGTAATTTTTAAAAGCTTATTTTATTTTATTTCATGCTTTTCTCTCCCCTTAGCCTTAGCCTGATTTCGGGGATGAAATCTTTTATTTTCTTATAGGATTTGTAACGTCCCAATTCGTGTTAGGCCTCTCGTGCGCGCTTTTAAGTCAGGAGAGATGATTTGGGCTCAGGGAGTGCTGGAATCTAGGCTTGCACTTGTGTAAGGGAGGAGAAGTTGGTCCATAGTAGGACACGGGCAGTGACACGGGCGTGTCCATACCCGTGTGGTACTCTGGTGTCTTTGCGTCTTCTTTGTGAAATTTCCAGAGAAGGACACGGGTAGTGATACGGGCGTGTCCATGCCCGTATGGCTCTCTAGAAATGTTGCGGATTCCTTGTTGTGTTTCCCGAGAAGGACACGGGTAGTGACACGGGCGTGTCCATACCCGTGTGTGTGTATTCATCGAGCAGAAATCAACTAACACCGTCGACCGTGTTTCCCGAGCAGGACACGGGTAGTGATACGGGCGTGTACCTACCCATGTGTGTATTCATCGAACAGATATCGACTAACACCGTCGACCAGGTTTCCTGAGCAGGACACGGGTTTTTTACACGGGTGTGTCCCTACCCGTATGTGTGTACATAACAGTTCGATGATTCGTCGAGCGGAGATCGACGAATCGTCGACCACATTCCTCTCGAGCAGGATACGGGTAGTGACACGGGTGTGTCCCTACCTGTGTAGTTCAATTTCGTGTTTTGGCGAATTTTCTGGCCCCGTCATTTCGAAGGGACTCATTTACTGGGTTGATTGGTAGTCCAATGACAAGCCGACATGTGGTTATGCAGTTACCCAACTTCCCACACGAAAAGGGGAGAAAACCCTAGCCATTTCTAGTCTTCCTTCTAAGTCGTCGTTATAAGAAACTGCTGGAGAGGAAGAAGGTGTTGCAGTCGATCTTCTTCCCGTGAAGAACTAACACCGACCGAGGAGAAGAAGATGCTACTAAGAAGGGTGACAAGATCCATGGCTGGAAATGGTGGAAACGCCGGAAATGAGGTGAGCTTCCTACCCCCTCACTTGGTGCTAGATCTTTAGTTATTTCTAGGAGAGATATCGACTCAAAAGGGTCTTGATTTGTGAGAAGAAGGTTTTTAGGAAGAGGCCATGTTAGGACTTGTGTCCTAAGAATTAGAGCCTTCAACCTTCCTTACTTCAAATGAATTTAGAGGGATGGTTTCGTGAAGATAAGTGGACATAAGGGTGAATAAGGGACGAGAAGTTCTGGATGTTATTTAGAAGGTTTGGTTGGAGGAAGAAGACGAACCGATGACGTTCGATCTGCTTTAAGATGCGCGCAGAAATCTGTTTTCTTTGTGCAGCATTCTTAGAGGCCGTTTTCAGACATGATACAGCCTAGTATGGGCTTTTGACTAAACACAAAAGTCGTAGCCCTCGTAAATAGCTTTCCAACGAGGGGTTACACATCTTCACAGAATTCTAGTAGCATCGGGAATCCTCGATCAAAGTTTCTATACAGTAATTATTCCTGCATATATAATTCTCGTGTTAGTTTTGAATCGGATTTGAGTTTCGTAGGGAGATTGTAGTACAGTAACGTTGATGCCTCATTAAGTTCAGTTTATAAGCATTTGTGATAAATTTTGTTAATGACATTTATTGGATAGATCCTTAATGAACAAATGGTGTAGTAAAGTGCACTTGATCGAGGTGATTTGGTGAAAGTTAATGAACGGATGGACTGACGAGTCGGGATGGTAGGAATGATTTAAATATGTGAAATATTGAGGACATACTTGATAGTGGTGATGTGTTGAAAAATGATGAGTTTGGCTTGAACATGCTGAATATAATTGGTAATGACTGTTATGAACAAATGGTCGTGGTCTTTAGATAATGGATGTGTGAAGTACCCTTACACTGATAATGAACCCTTAAGTACCTTGGGGCACGAGGTTGTGAAAGGGGTGTAAGTGCGGGGTTTGACAACACTGGTTTGGTAATGTTGAGAAGAGACGTAAGTGGACGGTTGGGCTTGGTTCTCGGTGTTCATTCCCAAGGCTCCTTCTGTGCCACGATGATGTGAAATTGCATGCGGTGTAAGTCGACACACAGTGTTGTAATCCTGGGTTAAGGATAGTGAGGCAGTTCTATGGGCTCGCCAGTCATCACACCGACCGGAGTTGACAGATAGACTTTGGACAGTTTTGCTTGGTTCTCGGTGTTTATTCCCGAGGCTCCTTTCGTGCCAAGTGCAAGGTTGGTCTTGGTCCTCGTGCTTTTTTCGAGGCTACTTCCGGGTCGCAACATGGGACAGTTTGGGGATTTGTTCTCGGTTCACATCTACCCGAGACTCCCGCTGAGCCGTAGTACGCATGTAATCTCCGCTATTGTGTCCTTAGCATTGAGGCGTATGGAGGCCTAAGCTTGGTAGTGTGGATGTCAACCTAGTAGTGGAGATGCCTGCTCTACTGTCACCACCTAGCCATGACAGTTGACGCCTGAGAGGTTAGCTACCTGCTTGAAAAGTGGGAACTACAAGTCATTTTCGAAATAGCAATTGCATGCGCGATATTATGGGTGAGTCTTTGCATTGCATACATATCATTACATTACATTGCATACTCAATATCCTTATCGTATAAGTTTGTATATGCACTCTTATTCGATGAGTTACTTTACTGTTGAGCCGATCCTTAACTTATAAGTTTTTATGGGCATTCATATAAATTAAGTTACTTTCCTATTGTAGATCTATATGCTTAGATGGACTGATATAGCTTGTGTAGAATTGCTAGAATAGAATGCTGATAATATTGTTATACATTACTTTTATTGCTACTCATGACATGTATACTTACTCCACCTGCTTGTACTACTGCTTTTACAAATATTGTACCTTTGTTTCTTTCTCCGCCCGGTGCCGAGGAGTCATCGGGGGAGCGGATGTGATAGCCACTTATGTAACTCCCCAAAACTCAAAAAGGAACGGATAACATTTTAAGACCAATTTTGTGCCTGGTTAGGTTCACACGGCCTGTGACACAGGCGTGTCCAGGGCCGTGTCCTGCTCTGTGTTGGCAGGGCAGTGTCGAGTGAGGTACATGGTCTGAAACACGGTCATGTCTGAAGCTGTATCAGGCACGCAGTCTGGGGCACGAGCGTATCTAGAGCCATGTCCTTCTCTATATTTACACGGCTTGTATCGATTGATCAACACGAGCTGGGACACGGACGTGTAGGAAGGCGTGTCCTGGTCGGGATGCGACGGTTTCCTGTGTCGCTTGAGGAACATGCCCTATGACACGGGCGTGTTAGTAGTTGACACGGGGGTGTCAGCAAAAACACAAGCATGTCTAGGGTCGTGTCCTGCTCTGTGTTGGCAGGGCAGTGTCGAGTGAGTTACATGGTCTGGGACACGGGCATGTATGAAGCTGTATCAGGCACACGGTCTGGGACATGGGCGTGTCTAGAGCCGTGTCCTTCTCTATGTTTGCACGGCCTGTGTCGATTGATCAACACAGGCTGGGACACGGGCGTGTAAGAAGTCGTGTCCTGGTCGGGATGCGATGGTTTCCTGTGTCGCTTTAGGAACACGCCATGTGACACGGGCATGTTAGTAGTTGACACGGGGGTGTCAGCAGAAACACGAGCATATCACAAGTCGTGATTGGCCCAGGAAAATGATTTTCAGGGCAATTCGTGGCCATTCATTTCCTTCAAAGAGGATCCAACGGTCAAGAAACCTCCCTGTTATTATAAGGTCGGGAGTTGAGGATTAAACCCTAATTTTACTTTGGTCATTCTCTTTCTAAAGAGTTAGAGAAAAGGGAGAGCAAGGTTAAAGAAGAAGGAGGAATCCGGCCGCCGGTGGAGCTCCGGAGCCCCAAATCGCGAGCCTAGTCCAGATCCGTGGAGGCAAGGTCGTTGCGGTTCTTTTCATCCGTCTATTTTCTTCTCTTCTCCATGGGGCCAAAGCGAACCTCTAGAGTAACGATTCTCTTCCTGGATATGTGAAGTCCTCTTCCTTTTTGCATAGGAAACCCGTTCTCGCGAGTGTGCTGTGAGTGTGAGGTTTTCCTTTGGATGGACATAAATAATCCCCGTAATTTTGCATATAGAGTCCGGAATCGAAGTACAGACATAGGTATGGTGTGTGAAGCCTACCCGGACATGTTAGTCTTGATCGGTGATGTTTTCATTATGCATGGATTGCCGGAGAAGACTCTGTGCCGTATGTTTTCGGGTTTTTATGTGGTAGATTGCAGTAGGGAGCCTTGGGGATTAACTCCAAGGTGCACCCGGAAATCTGGGCAGAAGCGAAGTTCTGTCGTTTTGGTGGCCTGGAAGTTAGCATTGTACATAGATGGGCTATGTACTATTGTATGATCGATATGTTGGGATTTGGTGAAGCTTGTCCCGCGTCGATGGCTACATTACCATGGCGAGGTGAGCAATGGGCTGGTGGAACCTTACCCACTCTAAGTTGTTCGGTTAAAGATGGCTTGGAGAACGAGTCTAGGCTTCGGCAGAAAGGACTTTAATGCTCATGTGCTTGCCATCCAAGGGGCGGTGGTGAACCGCAGAACAGACGGGGTTCGGACCGGGTTCACCGAGTAAGTGCCCTGAGAGCATAGGGTGTGAGGCCGTCTGTGCCTATACCTGTGGTGAAGTGTGTTGTTGTAGTAATTTCACTATATTGTTTGGCTATGCTACTAAATTGCAGGGAAGAAGCACCGCCACCCCAAGTAAGGGGTGGGGTCATTATAATTTGGTGAGCTTTAGCTGAGCGTTGCTTTTGTTTTCCACCGCTGCGGTGGAATGTCGATTGCAAGTGCTACGGAGCCTAGTGGCAAGTAGCGTGCTGAAGCCCATGTTGCTGAGCCGGCCCTTGAAGGCCAAAGAAAATGTTTACATTTATGCTCATGTGTGACCGGCCTGCGTGCCGATGTATGGAAGGCATTTATTTTTTAAGTAAACCCTTGTAAGGCCATAAGGCCAAGTACTATTTGGTGTATTTTTTCTGTCATTCCTACTTTGGATTTTAGTGGACATTTATGTTGTGGTTTGGTTTATTTACTTTTCAACCTTTAAAATGCTTCTGTTAGAATGTGCTCTGTGTAGGACGTGTTATATCGGATGGATGGTTTCATTTAGTAACCCTTCGGTCTGTCTGTTGTATATGGCGTCGAGCCCCAGCCTGACCTACTACTATATGTCATATGACGGATAGGGGTGTTACAATTTGGTATCATACTACTGGTTTTGGTCTTGCTTATTTGAATTTGTGAGCGAATTCTTTTAGGGGGTGGTGAGCACATGTATGTGCGTCATCGTTATAACATAAAAAAGAACACATGAATGTCCACTTAGGAATCAAAATACACATGTTTGAGGAACCTAAGTGTTCTTATAATTGTTTTTTTCAATTTTTTGGTCACTTAATGGTGTTTTGTATGACTATAGGTGACTAGGAGTGGCGTAGGGCCGTCAGAATGCTCGCTTTCTGAGGAAAGTAGTGCACCCAGCGATGTTCCTGAGACCCCTACTTCTATTGAAACCATAAGAAGGGTAGTTGAAGTGGTGTTCGCTTTGACTAACGCACAACATGGAAGAAATGTGCAACCCTTTGTCCCTGAGGTGGCTTCAACACTGGGTGGTGTGATGGAGCAAATGGCATTTAGAGCACCGTTGGGTCAGGAGTTGAACATTCTTTTAGTGCAGGGTTCGCACTCAGTTGATGAATATTTGTAGACGTTTCTTATGATAAGGCGCTACCGAGGGTTTGAATTGGAGAGCTAGCAGTCTATGGTCGATAGATTTTATAATGGTCTGCGCGGCGAGTTACGAGTTCTACTTCTAGGACAAAAATTGTTTGGATTCCGAGCCTTGGTGGAGTCGGCTAGATCTTTGGAAGTTGATTTGGCAAAAGTCAACCAGACGTCAGAGTTCAGGGTACCAAGCTCTCCAGGGTCTGCAAAGTCTATATATAGAAAGAGGAGGAAAAAGAAGTCTAAAATATCTACTAGTCAGGCTCCATATGATTGTTTTAATTGTGGTAAACTCGGTCACCATGCCCTAGATTGTCGTGGTGATGGCCAGAAGAAAAAGAAAGCTATGATAGGAGCAGCCCTTGGGCAAGACTCAAGTTTATGTTATAACTATGGGAAGCCGGGACACTTTGTCCAGGATTGTTGGAACGTACGTCTGAAGTTCGAAAAGAAGCCTGGATCAACCTACGATGAGAAGGGCAAGGGGTCGGAGGCAACCGCATCACATTATGCCCCAACCAAGACTAAAGTGTACAACCTGGGCCAACAGGAGGCCATGAAGAAGACTGACATGGTGACAGGTATGGTTTAATTTATAGCGATTTAGTTTTAAATACTTGTTGCCCTACGCATGTTAGCCTATGACTGGTTGTGTTAGGCTTTGTTTTGGATTTTCGATTATCCGGCGAGAGCACTGTTCGATACAGGAGCTTCGCATTCCTTTTTATTCGAAGGATTTATATCGCGCATCGGAGTACCTTCTTTGATGGCAATGGACAAATTGGATGTGTTGTTGCCTAATGGGTGTATAATGAGCGCGGATTGAGTTTATTGCATAAAGTTACGGATTGGGAGTCAATAGTTTGACTTGCAAGCATCGCTACTACCGATAGTTGAGTTCGACGTGATCTTTAGAATGGACTGGCTATCGAAGAAGCGTGCGTTCATTGAGTACAACCCTAAGGTGTTGAGATTGAGACTAGATATTTATCATGAGACGACGTTCTCAGGCATGAGGTGGGTCGAGCAAGTCTTTGATTTCTGTTCTTCAGGTGGTTAAGGCAATTTGTTTCCGTGCAAAACTGTTTTTCACACTAGTGGAGGCTTCGAAGCCTAAGCCTAGTATGGACAGTATCCCAATTGTATCTGAGTATCCTGACGTGTTCCCTAATGATCTCCCTGAAGCCCCACCTTAGTGAGAGATCGACTTCACCATTGAGCTGGTGCCAGGTGCCAAACCTGTGTCACGCTCTCCGAATCGGTTAGCGCCTAAGGAGATGGCGGAACTGAAAGTTCAACTTCAAGAGCCGGTTGAGCAGGGTTATGTGCGTCCAAGTTTGTTGTCCTTGAGCGCGCCGGTCCTCTTGGTTAAGAAGAAGGATGAAAGCGTACGTCTATGTATTGATTACCGGTAGTTGAATAAGCTAATGGAGAATAATAAGTATCCAATCCCAAGGATTGATGATCTATTCGATCAGTTAGTTGGGTCAATGGTGTATTCGAAGTTGGATCCTAAATCCGGATACTATCAGTTGAAGATAAGAGAAAGTGACATCCCCAAGATAGCTTTCAGTATGCGGTATGGGCATTATGAGTTCACCGTCATGTTGTTTGGGCTGACTAATGTGCCATCCGTGTTTATGGATTTGATGAATAGATCGTTCAGAGAGTACCTGGAACACTGTGATAGTCTTTATCGACGATATATTGGTGTACTCGCAGTGCGAGGATGATCATTTCAAGCATCTAAATGTGGTGTTGGAAACATTGAGGAAGAACCAACTGTATGCCAAGTTCTCCAAATGCGAGTTTTGGTTGTCCTCGGTAGTGTTCCTTGGTCATATCGTTAGTCGAGAAGGGAATGCGATAAATCCGGCAAAGGTAGTTGCTATACGGGAGTGGCCTGTATTGTCTGCGATGGCGGAAGTCCGGAATTTTTAGGAGCTTGCCGGCTATTACAGGCTCTTCGGGGAGAACTTCTCACGGATAGCACTACCCCACACTACTTTGACAAGGAAGGTCCGAAGTTTGTTTTGACGTCTGAGTGCGCACAAGCTTTCAAAGAACTAAAGTGTCATTTGACCACGACACCTGTCTTTAGTACGCCTTGTGGTTCTGAAGGCTTTGAGTTTTATAGTGATGCTTCAAGCAACAACTTAGGTTGTGTGCTTCCAAAGTATGAGAGTGTAATAGCGTATGGCTTGCACTAGCTAAAGGTTTACAAGAGAAATCATCCGGTCCATGACTTGGAATTAGCGGCCGTGATATTTGCCCTGAAGCTGTGGAGGCATTACCTTTATGGTGTGAAGTTCAATATCTATACCAACCACAAGAGCCTGAAGTACTTGGTTGATCAAAAGGACCTAAACATGCGGCAGCGGAGGTGGATGGAGTTCCTGGGCGACTACACCTTCAAGATACATTATGTGGCTGGGAAAGGCAATGCGGTTTCGGATGGGTTGAGTCGTAGGGCTCCCACACAGGCCAACCGATTGTCGATGCATGATAAGCGTATAGTTCATGATTTGGAGGCATTATAGATCTCTTATGTTGACAAGCAGACTAGTGCCGAAGCGTAATTGAACTAGACAGAGGTGCAGTATGACCTTGCTGATAGGATTCGGCAAGCTCTGCATGGGGATAATGTCATGAAGCAGATCATGGATGTGGCTTTGGATGGGTCAAATTCCAAATTTATTGTTAAGGATGGACTGTTATGGAGGGACAGTCATCTGTGCGTCCCAAGTTTGGGTAAACTATGGGAGGAATTGATGCACGAGGCTCATCATACTAAGTACTCGATTCACCAGGTGAGCACAAAGATATTCAGAGATATGAAGAATTTGTTCTGGTGGCCAGGACTTAAAAGGACGTAGTACTTTATGTGGTGAAGTGTCAAACGTGTGCCTTGGTGATGGTGGAGTGTCAGAATCCTGGAGGTTTCTTGAAGTCTTTACCTATCTCGGAGTGGAAGTTCAACGATATTTCAATGGATTTTGTGCATGGGTTTCCAAGGTCGCAGAAGGGAAACGACGCCATCTAGGTGATCGTAGATAGATTGACGAAGGTTTCGCTCTTCATTACAAATAGGAAGGATGATTCGGTGGATAAACTGTCAAAACTTTATCTAGAGAACATTGTTCGACTGCACTATTTGCCTGCAGCATCGTGAGTGACCGAGATGGGCGCTTCACATCCAACGACTGGAGGTTAGTGCATCAAATGTTGGGAACCAAGCTGAGTTTCATCACGGCCTTTTATCTACAGACGGATGGTCAGACCGAGAGGGCCAATAGGATGATGGAATACATGCTTCGCATGTACGTCCTGGATTTCGGAAAGCGGTGGGAAGATTACTTGTACATGGTGGACTTTTCTTATAACAACAGCTACCAAGCGAGTATTCAAATGACACCCTTCGAGGCCCTATATGGTAGAAAATGTCGCGTGTCATTATCATGGTTGGAGATGGGTGATTCGAAGTTATACAAACGACAAGAAGTGGAAGATGTCACTTCGTTGGTACAAAAAATACAAGAATTATTGCTGATCGCACAGGACAAGCAGGTTAAATACTATAATGCCAAGCACAAGAACGTTGATTTCACTGTTGGCGACTGGGTATATTTGAAAATTAAGCCGTTCAAGGGTACGACACTTGAAGAAGCTGAGTCTGAGGTACCTTGGACCATTTGAGATTCTAGAGCAAATTGGTGAAGAGGCTTATTGACTGAAGTTATCAGTGAAATTGAGTGGTCTACACGATATATTCCATATATCGGTGTTGTGGAAGGCGGTGCAAGAGCCTTCGCAAGTGATTGCGGTCGATCAGGTACTGTTGATAATGGGTTGACGACGAAGGTCTAGCCCGTTCGCATTAAGGACTTTGAAGTCAAGCGACTTTGTAACAAAGACATTAGGATGGTAGAAGTCCGTTGGGAAACCTGCGGTTGGGAGGAGCTTTCGGGTAGACCATGCTTGAAGAGTATCCTGAGCTATTCCGCTCAAGTACTATTTAATTTTGTATACATTTCCATTCTTTAATTTCGGGACGAAATTCATTTAAGGGGGGAGAATTGTAACGCCCCAAAACTCAAAAAGGAACGGATAGCATTTTAAGGCCAATTTGGTTCCTGGTTAGGTTCACACGGCCTGTGACACCGACGTGTCCAGGGCCTTGTCTTACTCTATGTTGGCAGGGCGGTGTCGAGTGAGGTACACGGTCTGGGACATGGGAGTGTCTGAAGCCGTGTCAGGCACACGGTCTGGGACACGGTCGTGTCCAGAGCCATCTCCTTCTCTGTGTTTGCATGGCCTGTGTCGAATTATCAACACGGGCTGGGATACGGGCGTGCCCGAAGCCGTTTCCTCGTCGGGATGCGATGGTTTCCTTTTTCGCTTGAGTAAAATGCCCTGTGACACGGGCGTGTCAGTAGTTGATACGGGCGTGTCAGCAGAAACACGGGTGTATCACTAGCCGTGTTCGGCATAGGAAAATGATTTTTAGGGTGATTCATGGTCGTTCATTTCCTTCAAAGAGGATCCAACGGTCTAGAAACCTCCCTGCTGTTATAAGGCCGGGAGTTGAGGATTAAACCCTCATTTTACTTTGGCCATTCTCTTTCTAAAAGTTTAGAGAGAAGGGAGAGCAAAGTCGAAGAAGAAGGAGGAATCCGGCCGTCGGTGGAGCTCCGGAGCCCCAAATCGCGAGCCGAGTCCAGATCCGTGGAGGCAAAGCCGTTGTGGTGCTTTTCATCCGTCTAGTTTCTTCTCTTCTCCATGGCGCCAAAGAAAACCGCTAGGGTAACGATTATCTTCATGGACAAGTGAAGTCCTCTTCCTTTTTGCACAGGAAACCCGCTCTCGCGAGTGTGCTGTGAGTGTGAGGTTTTCCTTTGGGTGGACATGAATAGTCCCCGTAGTTTTACATATAGAGTCTGGAATCGAAGTATGGACAAAGGCATGGTGTGTGAAGCCTACCCGAACATGTTGGTTTGGATCGGTGATGTTTTAATTATGCAAGGATTGCCGGAGAAGACTCCATGCCATTTTTTCCGGTTTCTACGTGGTAGATTGTAGCAGGGAGCCTTGGGGATTAACTCCAAGGTGCACCCGGAAATCTGGACAGAAGCAAAGTTCTGTCGTTTTGGTGGCATGGGAGCCAGCCTTGCACATAGTTTGGCTATGTACTTATGTATGATCGATACGTTGGGATTTGGTGAAGCTTGTCCCGCGCCGATGGCTTAATTATCGTGGCGACATGAGCAATGGGCTGGTGGAACCTTACCCACTCCAAGTGGTTCGGTTAAAGATGGCTTGGAGAGAGAGTATAGGCATTGGCTGAAAGGACTGTAATTCTCACGTGTTTGCCTTCCTGGGGGCGGTGGTGGACCGCGGAATGGACCGGGTTCGGACCGGGTTCACCGAGTAAGTACCCTGAGAGCACGGGGTGTGAGGCCGTCCGTGCCTACACCTGTTGTGAAGTGTGTTGTTGTTGTACTTTAACTATATTGTTTGGCTATACTACTAAATTGTAGGGAAGGAGCACCCCAACCCCAAGTAAGGGGTGGGGTCATTATAATTTGGTCAGCTTTAGCTGACCGTTGCTTTTGTTTGCCACCGCTGCAGTGGAATGTTGATTGCATGTGTTGCGGAGCCTAGTGGCAAGTAGCGGGCTGAAGCCCTTGTTGCTAAGCCGGTTCTTGAAGTCCTAAGCGAATGTTTACTTTTATGCTCATGTGTGACCGACCTATATGCCAATGTATAGAAGAAATTTATTGTTTAAGTAAACACTTGTAACGCCATAAGGCCAAGTACTATTTTGTGTATTTATTCTGTCATTCCTACTTTGGATTTTAGTGGACATTTATGTTGTGGTTCGGGTTCTTTACTTTTCAACATTTAAAATGCTTCCGTTAGAATGTGCTCTATATAGGACATGTTATGTCAGATGGATGGTTTCATTTAGTAACCCTTCAGTCTGTCTATAGTATATGGCGTACGGCCCTGGCCGGATCTACTACTATATGTCATGTGACGGATAGGGGTGTTACAACTTAGTTTTTATGACTAACGACTGCTACATCTTCCATTTTAGGAGGAAACCCCGCAGTCAGAGAAGCCACAAATTTTGTAGCAGGACAGCCAGGCCAGGACGACAGGGCCTGAAGGGACGATGTCGTCGCTACCGTTAGTCACCGATGTGAGTTTGAGAGACTCTTGATATAGCCCTTTGGGCAAGTTTTACCCGTACTCTGATATTTTATAAGCTTGTTGTAGCTTCTTTTATTTGTTGTACTTTTGGACTATTATTACTTATGTGTGGATTGACTTCTGTTTATATTATTGGTTGGGTTGGCATTGGTTTATATTGGTTATAGCCTGCAGGATAGGCGTCTTATAGTACAGGTTAGACTGAGTGCTAGCGCTACTGCAAGGCGGCTGTTCTGGGCATAAGACTCCCCTCATGCCATGTTTTGTGTTCCGGGAGGGGGGTCTTACACTCCATATCCCTAGCCCTCCTTCTATCAATGATTCTGGCTCAGACTCTGAAGCATCTACTTCCTCAAGTAAAGATGATGGATCAGATTCTAAAGAGGATGTCAATCAATTTATTGATAAGTATGTTGCAATTTTGGATGCTTTAAAGAAGAGCAAAAGGCTTGTCAAGAGACAAGCTAAGTAGATTGTCTCCCTACAACAAGTTGCTTCCCTACAGTCTAAGTCAGCCCCCATGCTATCTCATATGAGGAGGGAAGTTAGCCAATTGAAGATAATCTCAATCATCCAAATTGGGACCATCAGCTAGAAGAACAAGGTCATTATGGATCTTGAAGAGAAGCTCCTTAAGGAGAGAGAGTTAGTGGCTAAATTCTCAAAGACCAAAACTGTTATGTCACTGATAGACTCCTTTACCTTTCAAAAGGATAAGAGAGGTTTGGGTTTCAAGTGGAACTCTAGAGCTGCTCATCCCAAAGGGAAAGGTAATGCTCCTATAGTACCTCATACAACCTTTCACAAGGTAATCCTCCCATCAAATAGGTATTACTAAGACAACATATATGGGCACTGGGAAAATGATAACTCTTCTTGTAAGAATACAAGGGTATCTTATAATGGTGGGAGAAAGGATATGGGTGTGAGTGCACTGAAGGCTCCCCATGAGGAAATCTAAATGACCCATTATGGACCATTTGTGTTTAGTGCTCCAGCCCCCACACTCAGGAATAAGGTTGTGGCTTATTCTCAGGTTCCTCCAACAGACACCCTAACTAAGGTCAAGTCAGTCAGTAAGACACACCTGGCAGTTTCTGAAGCCATCAACTCTATGTCAGCTGCAAAGATGACATCTATTTATCCTCCTCAGAATTTGTCATGTGCATCCACTGGAAGAACTTACTTCCGTCAGATTCTTACTGAAAGAAATAAAAAATGGTCAATGCTCTCCCCTCTGGACATACAGCTTTTGATAGCTTGTACTCTTCTAAGACTATCTAGAAGAGGAGATACAACATTCATGAATGTTAGTATTGTGTCAAGTGGGACACATTGCCATAGATTGATAGCACAACCCTAGTGTGTTAAGGGCAAGGGTGAGTCTTCCTGTCAGAAGTGATGTAGGTAGAAATGTTTAGTTTCAAGCAAACAAGAACTAAGGACCCAATCCCTTTTGGCGTCCTAAGGTAAACTAAACCGTGTTTGTATGATAGTCCAAGTTTCCATGCACCAATATGATAATTGTACAGTGGATGTTCCAGACATATGACTGGAACAAGGAGCAACCTGAAGGATTATACTCCTGTGAAGAATGGATCTAAGGTGATCTTTGGAGGTTCAGATAGAGGAGTAACCAAGGGTTATGTTATGATCACCAATGTCATAGTCTCCATCACAAAAGTAGCTTATGTAGATGGATTGCAACACAATTTGATTAGCATAAGTCAACTATGTGACATTGATCATGTCATTGTCTTCCATAAGGATGAGTGTCTGACCAAGAGGTCAAGTGACCAAGAACTCATTTTGACAGGCACTAGAAGTGGAAATATATATTATTTAAACTTCTTGTGTTTAAGTACAGACTCACCTGTATGTCTGATAGCAAATAAGAAAGTCTCTTATTATGTGTAATGGCAAAAGAGGCTTGCTCACTTAAATTACAAGACAATTAGCAAGCTCTTTAGTGAAGGTTTGGTTAGAAATAGACCCAATATAAGATACATCAAGGAGGATATTTTCTCTGCATGTCAAAAGGGCAAGCAGACCAAAACATCCTTTAAGATCATTGGGGGCAAGGATTCTGAGAGGTGTTTATACCTCTTGCATATGGACTTGTTTGGTCCTATGACAGTTCATAGTCTAGGTAGAAAAGTCTATACAATTGTGAGAGTTGATTACTATTCCATATTTGCTTGGGTTTTCTTTCTAAAGAAAAAGTCTAAAACCATAGACATCTTTATGACCTTTGTTAGGCAAGTTCAGAATGAAAAGGACACTTTTGTGTTCAAAATCAGAAGTGACCATGGTACTGAATTTCAGTATGAAGGCATGACAAAGTTCTGTGAAGAACTAGGGATTTATCAGGAATTTTTTTCACCTAGAACAACCCAGCAAAATGGGATTGCTGATAGGAAAAATAATACTCTCATTGAAGCTGGCAGGACACTACTCAGTAACACCTCTCTTCTAGAATACTTCTGTGTTGAGTCCATGAACACTGCTTGTCATGTCTTAAATAGATCTTATATCAACAAGTATCATAAGAAGACTTCTTATGAGATTATGAAAGAAAGAAAACCAAATCTAGCCTATCTCAGGATCTTTGGAAGCAAGTGCTTTGTGCTAAATAATAGGAAGTCCTACTTTACCATGTTTGCTGCCAAATCCTATAAAGGAATATTTTTTGGGTACAATAAAAATAGCGCACAACTTGAAAAATCAAGTTATAGAAGAGTCTGTTAATGTTGTATTTGATGAATCATCCATGATTAACAGTGAACTGTCAAGCTCCTGTAGATCTATAAGTGTAGAGTTTGAGATGGAAAATCTGACCATCAAGAACCCTACTCCTACTCCTCAAGAGGAATAGGATGTTGTGTGAATTCCTTAAGAAGGACAAATTTCACAGTACATGGGTGAATCCTAGCAGGATCCAGCCACTGAAGTTCAAGATGCTGAGAATAGAATGCCACTTGCTGTCAGACACTTGAGGGATCATCCTAGAGATCTGATCATAGGTGATGCAAGATAAGGTGTTACAACAAGGATTAGGAGCCTCAATTTTGTTATGTATTCAAGCTTTTTGTCTTAGGTTGAACATAAAAGGTTTGAAGATGCCAACATAGACTTATTTTAGATTGTGACTATACAAGAAGAACTGAACCAATTCAAGAGATGCAAGGTCTAGAAGATAGTTCCTAGACCACAAGGACATAACATTATTGGAACCAAGTGGATCTATATGAATAAACTTGATAAAATTATGTTATAATCAAGAATAAAGCTATACTGCTTGTCAAGGGATACATACATAAGGAAGGTATTGATTTTGATCAAACCTTTACACTAGTAGCTAGATTGGAAGCTATAAGACTGTTCCTTATATATGTTGCACATAAAGGACTCAAGGTCTATCAAATGGATGTCAAGTCAGCTTTCCTAAATGGTGACATAAAAGAAGAGGTCTGTGTTGAGCAACCCTCGGGTTTTGTTAATTCTAACTCTCTTGATTTTATATTTAAGCTTAGAAAAGCTTTATATGGTTTGAAGCAAGCCCCTAGGGCATGGTATCAAGCCTTGTCTAGCTTTCTCATTGAGAACAAATTCTCAAGGGGAAAGATAGACAAGACATTATTCCAAAGGGAAGTCAATGGTAAGACCATCCTAGTCAAAATTTATATAGATGACATAATTTTTGGGCCTACTGATGATTGCCTCTACAGAAAGTTTGATAAACTTATGCAAAGGAAATTTTAGATGAGAAGTATGGGTGAACTCAAGTACTTCTTGGGCCTCCAAGTAAGATAGTCTGAGAATGGATTATCTATCTCTTAGTCTAAGTTCACCAAGGAGTTAATTAAAAAGTTTTGAATGGAGAGTGCCTCCATGATGAAAACTCCTATGGGGTTAAGTCTGTCATTAGTAAAGGATGAGGCTGGGAAACCTGTTGATGAAACCTTGTATAAAGGCATAATTAGCTCCCTCCTCTACCATACTGCTAGTAGGCCAGACAATATGTATGCTACATGTGTTTGTGCTAAATACTAGGCTTGCCCTAAGGAATCTCACTATTTTATAGCAAAAAGAATTTTGAGATGTCTCAAGGGCACACCTGATCTTGGTTTATGGTACCACATGAATAATGACTTTGAACTAATTGGGTATTTAGATGCAGACTTTGCAGGTTGCAGAGAAGACTGGAAAAGCACCTCTTGTTCCTGTCAATTTCTAGGAAGAAGGTTTATATATTAGAGAGGCAAGAAGAAAACAAGTGTTGCAATCTCCACAGCTAAATCAGAATACACATCAGCTGGTAGTTATTGTGCATAGCTACTATGGATCCAGCATCAGCTACAAGACTACAATATCAAGCTAAGTAGAACTCTTATGTTTTGTGATACTACTAGTGCAATCTCTATTGCTAGGAATCCTGTCTCTCACAATAGGACTAAGCACATAGAGATTAGGTATCATTTTATTAGAGAGCATGTGGAATGTGAAGACATCAGTCTTGAGTTTATCTCCACAGCCAAACATGTGGTTGATTTATTCACTAAGCCACTAGATGAAGCCAAGTTCAATACCTTTCTATTTGAATTTGATATGATGAACTTGATATAGCTTCTGTCTCTTCATGTATTTCAGTTGTTGGTAGTATTAATCCTGTAGAATAACAAAGGAATTATGGACTAAGTGTCCAAGCATCGAATGCGTTGAGTCAACATCAGGCATCGAGAGAATTGAGTGCGTTGAGTCCACTCAAAACTTACTCCCAGGATTTTAATCTGTGGCTATCCTTCAGGATTAATCTCAGAAATGAGTTCCTCATAATTATCACGATAAGTACGCGCCCCTCCATATTTTCAAATAAGAGGTTAGTATACATAGAAGTGTGTGTGCTTAGAATAAAATTTACTATTCTTGGCCCTATACTATATTGGTCCATCCCATGATGGGTATGGACTCCAAGAAGTTTGATAGGTTGGATTGAGTTCTGCTGCCTCATCAATAGAATAGATCAGGATAATATTGCAGAAGATTGGAATGTCCACATGGAAAATACTGAGGTTGAGGGGAAGACTACCTAGATGATTGCACCTGATGTGGGAGAGCCAGTGCAATCAGTTCAGAAACATCTGAATTACTTTATTCTGTCCTCAAGTTGAGGAGGAGCAAGTCCCTAATAAAATGACTGAAGATGCTTCAGCTATAGTTGATATAAGTCAACAAATTCATATGGGGAATGCAGTGATTGAGGAGGAGATTCCAACTGAACTCCCTACTCAAGAAAATAAGGGTGTCATTGTAATTTCAGAAGATAGTGAACTATCTGGATGAAAAGATTGATCAGTCCAAAACCTCCCTGACTGAAACTGTATCTAGAGAGACTCCCTTACTAAAGAAGTCATAAAGAGAGAGAAGGCAATGATAAATTGGGATAAAAAATGATAAAAGGAACGGAAATGGCAATGGTCAAGGGGGAGAAGGGAGAGAAGGCTATTTGGGTAACCAATGTAATCAGACATTGGCAAATAGTTAGGTGTTGTACCACCAGATGCTGTTGAGCCAAGCAAATACAAGGCTGCAAATAAAACCAGAAGGGGGACAGTGATCAAGGAGCCTGAAACAAGACATGTTTCTTGTTCTCCTTAAGGGCTTTAGGAGTGTGAACATTTTGTTATATGCACACTATCTATTTTGCTAATCATATTTGTGTGTGTATCAAATTTTGCTCCTATATTATGTGTATGATTATCTTCTATATAAGCTAGTTTATATCATTATCTAGGGTTCTGACTTCTTCAAATAGGGGGAGATTGTTGGGTACATTAATCATAATGTCCTAGATTTGAAGAAGGCCCACAAGTCAATGGTATACACATGAATGTATTTGATGCATGCCCTAAGTTCAATGTATGAAGGTTGTTCTCCGTTATACTGATTTGACAAGTAGTCTGAGTCATAATGACAGATAGACTCAAGACATGATGCAGATAAAGTAGAAATCTGGCTAACTCTAGATGCATCGAGTGAAGGTAGTTCACTCAATGCCAAGAGGCTAAAACCGTCGATAGAAGCTTAAGCAGTAAAAGCCTCAGTATTGCAGACAAGAAATCTGGCTAAGTCCAGAAGCATCGAGTGAAGTGCCTTCACTCCATGCCAGAAGAGCAGAAGCATTGATAGAACTACATATAGTCAAAGCCTCACTATTACTGACAAAAAATCTATTTAAGCACAAAAGCATTGAGTGAAGAAATTTCACTCAACGCCTACTCATCAGATATCTATCCAAAGTCCAAAAACGTTGAGTGAAGACAGGACACTCAATGCCTCATCAAGAAGCTAGGCTAAGACAGAAAGCATTGAGTGAAGAAGCTGCACTCAATCCCTTCATATAGAGAAAATCAACCATGTCCAGAAGCATTGAGTGATGAATGCTCACTCAACGCCTAAACAATTAGACTAAATGTCTATATGTGTTGAGTGATGAAGGTTCACTCAATGCCTTAAGATGCAGAATTTTGCTATGTACTTATGCACTGAGTGATATGGCTTCACTCAATGCCAAAGTAGATTGTCTAGAATTTGCTAAGCCCATAGTTGCTGAGTCATGCTGACGTCATCAGAAATTCAAATATTGCAGGTTTTGCACGCTAGAAGAAAAAAGGCGCAGCTTGCCTTTAGTATAGCTGTTAATGCAAAAAGAGATGTTGCAGTTACCAACTCCGATGGTCCATACTTCATAGAGAGACATTGGATGGAAGGATATAAAAGTATAGTTTGCAGAAAGAAGAAATCAACTTTTGAAAAACAAGAGCTTTTTGCATCATCTTCTTCCTGAGAACTAAGAAGAAAAGCTTTGCAACTTATGATCAAGAGCAAGTCTGAAAACTTCAGATTAGGTTGGCTGGTTGAAGAAATAAAGCACAACAATATCATTTTTTCTTCATCAGCAAGTTCAGAAGCTCCATTTTTTTGAGTATCTTCCCAGCATAAGTAGAATAATCCTAAAGATCTATTCCATGGTGTTGTGAAGAAGTTAGGGCAATGTCTTTCTCAGCTTAGGAAGCAGAAGGCTTGGAGAGATTTATTTCTCAGGAGTCAAAGTTAGGGCTGAGCTCACTTAGTCCAGGAAGGCATACTTAGAGAACATTCTATCTAGAGTCAATCAATATCAACTTACTCATTTTGTAGGATCTTAACAGATCTAAGTAGTAAGCCTGAAATATAAAGGTTGAGTTGTAGGATCCTTTTGTGGATCTAAGGTATGGCATGTATGCCTGAGGTAGGAGATTTATTCTTTAAGGTAGGATCTTGTGGTGGATCTGAGTGTAGAGATATCCTCCTAGCCTAAGTGTAAGACTTTTGTTTAAGTCTGAGGTGTAACACGCCAACTTTTATTGGGTCACTAGAACCCTAGTGGACTTAATAAAAGTGAACCGAACCACTACCCGAGACTCATAAGGGGTAGGAGATGACACTATTTAGGTTATTTTGAGCTAGAGAACTCTAATTTGAGTTCTGTTTGTTCATATGGCCTCGTATAGTCAATACGAGTGTGTTGGAACTCATTTTGTTAAAATCTGAGGTCATATGGTGGATATGACCGTTCTTCATAGAACGTCGCAAATACGAGAAATTTTGATATTGAGCAAGAGAACTCTTATTTTAGTTCCGTCAGTTCCTATGGACTCGTATAGTCAATACGAGTGCGATGGAACTCATTCTGTTGAGTTCTAAGGTCATATGATTGCTATGAACGTTTTGAGTTCCGTAGTGCGTCGCGTCGCACAATTTTCAAATATCGAGCAAATAAACTCGGATTTGAACCCCGTCAGTTGCGTTGGACTCGTGTGGTCGATACGAGAACAACATAATTAGTTGTACTCGATTACGATGATGTCAAGTCAATGTCTGTCAAAACGAGCATTATAGTGCACTGAAAAGTGTGCACCCACCGATATTACTAAAATACCCCAAATTTGACTCATCACTTAAAGGCTTAGACCTACTTTGACTTTGACCAATATGGGGGACCCACTCCTTGGTTGACTTTTGGTCAAACTTCCTAAAAATCCAATGTTCTTAAGGGAATTTAATTCCAAGTTACCTCCACTTGAGGCCACTCATGAAGGCCACCTTTGGGCCCAATCTCGACCCCATATTGGCCTTGGATTCCTAGTAAGGAGGATAACCCTTGGGCAAAATCAAGAAGTCAATCTCATTCTCATCTTTCTCCTTCTCTTCCATTTCCTACATATGGTCTATGACCTATCTAGGCTTATAGGGTGTACAACCCACCATTACGAGGCCACTAGCTATCCTAAACCATCAAGTTTCATTTGGCTTGGGAGTCAAAGCAAGGGGGGAGCCAATCCTAAGCCTCCACATACCCCTCCTCTCCAAACCAAGATCCAAGCCTCCATAATTTTAACACATGGATGTATCTTCTCCTCTAGATATCTGCCATTTTTCCCAGACCAGCTATGAGTAACTAGTCATCTTCCTCCACGGGAGATTAGTCCTAAATAATGAACCACTTGGTACCATAGGACTTCACTCCTCTCCCGAGCATTAAAAACGACCCCAGCCACCCCCTCAGCTGGAGCTCCACCTCCCCGGAGAAAAAAAAACCGAGCTCCTCTACGCCCACCACCATTAATGGTAGATCTCGCTAGAAGCCCCTAAGGCCTCGAAAACAGGTGGGACCTCCTCCTCCGTCCCTAGCTTTCTGACGTTTTGCATGTGAGCTCTAGCGGTCGGAGCGCCGCCGCCGTCAACCCCTCTCCTCCAATTGAAAAAAATAGCTCTGGCGATGGCCGGTGACGATGGGCCACTAGACCATCGCCGGAGGTAGCGCCCACCCTGAGAAGTTGGTCGGGGATGGAGTTAAGGCCTGCTGGTGGCCGGCCGGTGCCGGGAAAGGCCCGTAAGGGACAAGTTTTGTGCAAGCTCTTAGTACAGGCAGGGGGCAAGAAAATTTATAAAAATTTATATTTTTATCATTTCAATTTAATTATAATTTAAAAGGGGTTTTGATTTTTTATGAGGCAAAATTAGAGGGCTTATGAAAAAGTTTTTAACATGAAAAATATTCCTCTTCGTGTCAGCTATACCTCATAAAATTGATGATTTTTCAAACACTATTTGGTATTTTTCAAAATTAAAATAGTGTTTATTTGGCTAATTTGGGGACCTAAAATGCTCATAAAAATCTTATAAAATTCTCAGTGATAGTTGGAGCCCTTATGCATGTTCTCATGATTTGGAGATTTTTTGTTATGATTTGATATTTTTCAAGCTTTTAAAATGGTGGATTTCATATTTGGAAATTAATAGAGGCAAATTTCTTTGATCAAAATCTTGTAAAATCTCATGGATCATTTATACTCACTAAAGGCATGCCACAATGAAATTTGAGATATTTTCAAGCATTCTCGCTATTTTTGAGATTTTAAATCATGTTCGAGCTTAATTTAAATTTTGCTAGTTGCAAAACTTCTGATTAAAATGGCTTATATCTTTATAAGAAACTTTTGGGGCTAAATGCATGCCTTGGACATGTATGAGGAATTTTTGAGGCACTCCTAATATTTCAATGGATTGAAATAATCATGTCGTGTTTTAAATATTGTTAGAGGTTGTGTAATACCTCAAAGCGATGAAAATTATTTTGAGGAGCATGCATTTTATACTTAAATCCTCTGTCATAGTTTGGTGATTCAAAATACGACTTATTTTTAAATATAAAAAATAAGAGTTTATTTGAGGCTTAATGAATTATTGAAGCTCAATCAAATCTCAAAATAACTTAAGGAACTCTTGAGGTTTATGTTTTAGCGAATTCAACCTTGAGTTCTAGTTTTCCTCAATTTCCGACTCTTTGTTACAAAAAGAGGTTTAAATCAGAATAAAATGATATTGGGCTTAACATAAAAACTTGATTCACCCTGATACGAGTAATTGAAGTTAAGATATGTTTCTAAACGTCTTGCGGATATTTAGCCCTCAGTAATCTTTATAGCGTGGAGGGGGTTATTATAATAAGGTTGTAATCCCTAAATATATGTATGATTAAGCCGTGTTTAAGAGACGCAACTGAACATAATATCATATATTAATAATAGGTGAAACCCAAAAGACGCTTCCTAAGAAAAAAATGGAACTGAACATGCCTCCTAAGAACGGAGATGGAACGCCTCCTTAGAACGGAGATGGAACACCTCCTGAGAATATATATAGAACTAAACATGCCTCCTGAGAACGAAGATGAAACTGAACTTACCTCCTGAGAATGGAGATGGAACTGAACTTGACTCCTTAGAACGGAGATGGAACTGAAGCCTGCTGAATGAAGTGATTGGACTACTAACCATTTTCTTTATGATGTATTTCATTCTTGCATTGGTCCTTTATTTATTTCAGTTCAATTCTTTCTTTTCAGTACTCCAGTCTCGTACTGGTCCTGCTTATTTACTTTTAGTTCATTTCTTTTAAGTACTACTCCAGCCCTGGACTGGTCAAGTTCCTTTTTGTACTTTAAGTACAGTTCTTTCTATTCAGTATTACTCTAGTCTCGTACTGATCCAGTTTATTTCAGCACTTTACTTCAGTGCCTTTATAGTTCAAGCATTTCATTACTGCAATTAGTACTTTACTTTAGTACATATTTCTGCAGTCTATTTCAGCAGCATATTTAGTTACCGCTCTTATTTATGCAATTTATAATTTTTGCATTTCTAGCTCGGGTCCTGCTTTGACGAGCGATTGGATTTTTGGTAGAGCGTTAGTTAGGGATAATCGAGAGTTAAGTTATGAAGTTGAGCAGCACGTTGCGCTCCTTGTATGAAGTTGAACAGCACGTTGATTCGAGAAGGCCACTTACCTGAATTATTTCATGTCGAGTAGGGCCAGCCATCGCAGACCCATTATGTCCAAGTTACTTATCTATTGAAATGATTGTGAATTGCTTGCGGTAAAAAGTGGCGGGTCGGTCATGCCCGTAGACCGTACGTACCGATGTGGGATGGTTGATGACTCAAAGCGATAGGGAGATACAAACCACAGGTGACTGGCAGTTATGTTTTTCCCTATTGGGTTTCCTCCACTAGTCGGACAAAATACTGAATTGCCGGTTATTGCACACATCCAAGAGTACACAGGGTTGTACGTTGGGTCCTGGGTAGTGCAGTACGTCCACACCCAGAAGTGGCAGGACTGGTGTAACGCCCCCGGCTTTTCTGTGTTTTGTTTGATAGATGTTTGGCATTACGATGGCGCATTTTCGGCCTTTTTGCCATTGTTAGAGCATGGTAATAGCTCTTTAGGTTCCTTTAGTGGCCCATTAGTAGCCTATTTACAAGATTCCCCAGCTAGCCAGAGTCTATTGTGGTGACTCGGCTGAGCCTCTTAGGGAATGCTTGTGTTTCGGCTTCGGGTAGCTTTAGCCCGAGGTTTGATCGTCGGATGTTGTTTTTGACTTCGCCGTTGTGTTTGCAGCATGGGTGTTTAGCTGCGGTGCAAGTTTTGTCGAAATCCGCGATCGTTTGTTTTTCGCGTTGTTTCGACGTTCGTTTGTTAATCGGTAGTGTGTAGCCACGTCGTTGCCTTTATTGTGTGTAGCTTTGTGTGGTCGAGCCTTGTAAGGCTTGTGCGCTGATTTTAGGCTTAAATGTTTGCCATTTATTATATATATATATATGTACATGTATATATGTACATGTATATATATATATATATATATATATATATATATAGTGGTGCTTGTAATGATGGGGTGCGATTAGCCCTTTTCCTTTTTTCAGCTTATATATATACATGGTTTCTTATATATATGTATATATCAGAATATATAAAAGTTTATATTTTTTTTTGTTCCTAGCTTAGCTCGGGCAGGGTCAGCTAGGTGGCCGGAGTTCGGTTAGCTGAGGTGAGGTTAAGATAAGTACACATGTATATATATAAGTGTGCTTAAGCTTGAAGTGGTTGTTAGCTGGCGGGTGAAGTGGTAGGATTACTGTAGCTGGTGGCCGAAACTCCCCATGCTTAGATTATTCTATATTATCTTTTGGAGAAGGTGGCTGGAGATAAATAGGAAGCCAGCTGGTATCGAGCTTGTAACACCCCTATCCGTCACATGGCATATAGAAGTAGGTCTGGCATGGGCCCGACGCCATATACTACGGACAGACTGGTTGGTTACGCGTTGAAACCATTCAACCAATCACAACGTCCTACACAACACCTAGTGGAAGCAATTATTAAGTTGCACAATTAAGAACCTTGCTATCATGAATGTCCACTGAACCAAAAACATAGGAATGTTGAATACACACAACAACTGGCCTTAAGGCCTTACAATGTTTGCTTAACAAAACATGTCTTTCAAACCTCGGCACGCAGGCCGGCCATACATGAGATAAACGGGGAACATAAAAAGTTAGGCCTTCGAGGGCCGGCACAGCATCATGGGCTTTAGCCCGCTATTTCCTGCTCGGCTCCGCAGCACCTGCAAGCCACAGTCCACCGCCCGGTGGTAAACAAAATAATGATCAGCAATGTTGACCAAATTATAACGATCCCGCCCCCAAAATCGGGGCGGCGATGCTCTTTCCCTGTACTTTATTAGTATAAGCATCAAAATAGTGTAAACACATTTCATCACAGGCGTAGGCTCGCATGGCCACACACCCCGTACACTCAGGGCACATTCACGGCGGACCGGCCAACGTCACGTCAATTCAAGCCATAGACGTTCTCGTTCCACCATCGCCCCTTGGACGGCCAACCATATGAGCATTTTGCCTTCCTGGCCTTGGTCATGACCATTTAAGCAATAGACCGTCGAAGACCCTCATCCATGCCAACGATTCCACCGAACGACATAGATCGGGTACGGTTCTGCCTGACCCGTTCTCACACCGCAACGGCAATTTAAGCCATATGTGCAGGTCAAGACTCACCGAGTCCCGTTTCCACCACAATAATTACATAAACCGGTTATGTTCACGTTGGCTCCCCGGCCACCATGTTGGCAAAGCACGTTTTTGCCCAGTTTTCCGAGTGCACCCTGGCTCCCTGTTGCAATTTACCACGTAGAAAACCCGAAAACGCCCAAACACCCGGAGTCTTCCCCGGTTCAAATGCAATGCAACATAATCGATCAAGACTAACTTGTCCGGATAGGCTTCACACACCATGCCTATGCCCATTTGCACATACGAACTCTACACAAGGGGGACTTTACATATCTACCCCAAGGAACGCCTCAACTCTTCGCTCACTCGCGAGAGAGGGCTTCCTATGCAAAGGAAAAGAGGGCTTCACATGCCCTAGGATGAGAATCGTTACCCTTGCATTTTTCCTCGGCGCCATGAAAATCTATGTGGATGGAAAGCACCGCAATCTCCTTGCCTCTGCGGATCCGAAGACGGCTCGCGATTTGGAGCTCTGAAGCTCTGCCGGTGACCAGATCTTGCCTTCCTCCTCCTTGCTCTCCCCTCTCTCTAGCCTTTAGAAAGAGGACCAAGGGGATGAAATGACGGATTGCAAACCCTATTTCCGAGTTTAAACCGCCAGCACCAACCCCCAGCCATCGGATCCCAACATAAGAAAATGAACGGCAACGATCGGGGCCTAAAATAAAAAATCTGGGCCGAACACGGCCTGCGACATGCCCGTGTTCAGGGCCGTGTCGCCCATTCGTCGTCTCTCCCGTCGCTCCAACCAGCAGACGGCCTTCGACATGGCCTCCAACACGCCCGTGTCACATGTGATACGGCCTTGTCAAGACCCGAGTAACACCCTGTGTGCAACTATCAACATTTTTTCCCCGAGGAGGACACGGCCTGCGACATGGCACCCGACACACCCATGTCACATGTGACACGCCCGTGTCACATGTGACACGCCCGTGTCATGGACCGTGTGCATAACTCAGAAATCTCCCTAGCGTGATAGGCCCTGGGACACGCCTGTGTCCCAGGCCGTGTGCCTCAACTCGACGATCGCCGATCGCAAAAACGTCGACCACATGACCCGTGGCCGAACACGCCCGTGACATGCCTGTGTCACGCCCATGACATGCCCGTGACACTCCCGTAACATGCCCATGTCACCTGCACCAAGTCCCAGACTTGGCTTAAAACGTCACCCGTCCCTCTTTTGAGTTTCGGGGTGTTACAACTCTCCCCCTCTAAAAAGAATTTTGCCCACGAAATTACTAAAGGAAAGAAAACGGAAAACTTTAAGCGGTACCTGAGTGGAATAACTCCGGGTACTCCTCCAGCATACTTTGCTCTCCTTCCCAAGAGAGTTCCTCCCGACCGAAATTGTCCGACAGGACCTTGACCATCCGGATCTCCTTGTTACGGAGCCTCTTGACCTCAGAGTCTTCAATACGAACAGGCTTGACCCTAGTCGTCAACCCTTCGTCCACCGGCACTTGATCAACTGCGATCACCTATGAAGGCTCTTGCACCGCATTCCGCAATATAGAGATGTGGAACACATCGTGTAGTCCAGTCAACTCCACCCATAGCCCCAAACGATAAGCCGCTTCACCGACCCGCTCCAGAATCTCAAAGGGTCCAAGGTATCTTGGGATCAGCTTCTTCAAGCGTCTCACCCGCGAAACACCCTTGAATGGCTTTACTTTCAAGAACACCCAATCGCCAACCACGAACTCCACGTTTCGGTGTTTGGCATTGTAGTACTTAGCTTGCCTGTCCTGAGCAATCAGCAAACGCTCTCGAATGATCCGCACCAAAAAAGTAGCACTCTCCACCTCCTGCTTCTTGTACAACCTTGCCTCACCCGTTTCTAGCCACGATAACGGCGTGCGACACTTCCTACCATAAAGGGCCTCGAAGGGCGACATTTGAATACTCGCCTGGTAGCTATTATTGTACGCAAACTCCACCAAATATAGGTGGTATTCACAGTGCTTCCCGAAGTCTAGAACACGTATACGGAGCATGTCCTCCAACTTTCTGTTGACTCTCTCGGTTTGCCCATCCGTCTGCGGATGGAAGGCTGTGTTGAACTTCAATTTAGTCCCCAGCATATGTTGCACCAACCTCCAATCATTGGATGTAAAACGCCCATCCCGATCACTCACAATGATGCGCGGCACACCGTGTAATCTGACTATATTATCCACATATAGTTTTGCCAGTCTCTCCACTGAATCATCCTTCCTATGCGGAATAAAGTGCGACACCTTCGTTAACCGGTCTACGATCACCCAGATGGCGTCGTTCCTCTTCTGTGACCTTGGCAAGCCATACACAAAGTCCATCGATACGTCGTCGAACTTCCACTCCAGAATAGTCAAGGATTTCAAGAATCCTACAG
The DNA here is from genome assembly GCA_039513925.1 of Platanthera zijinensis. Taxonomy (NCBI): domain Eukaryota; kingdom Viridiplantae; phylum Streptophyta; class Magnoliopsida; order Asparagales; family Orchidaceae; genus Platanthera; species Platanthera zijinensis. The sequence continues at coordinate 66,355,071 of CM077095.1, read as the reverse complement.
GCTTTTGACACTCCGCCTTTACCAAGGCGCAGGTTTGACACTTAGCCACAAACAGTGCCACATCCTTCTTGAGCCCTAGCCAACAAAACAGCTTCATTAGGTCTTGGTACATCTTCGTGCTCCCTGGGTGGATTGAGTACTTGGTATTATGAGCCTCGTACATCAACTCCGCTCGTAGATTTCCCCCGCTTTGGATGCACAAACGATGGTCCTTCCTTAAGAGCCCATCCTCAACTAAAAACTGGGAATTTGACCCATCCAAGGCTGCATCCATGAGCTCTTTCATCGAGCCATCCAACTCCAATGCCTGTTGAACGTGATTAGCCAGGTCATACTGAACTTCCGTCCAGTTCAACATTGCTTTGGCGCTCGTCTGCTTGTCAACGCAACAGATCTCCAACGCCTCCAACTCCCGTACTAGCCTCTCATCATGAACCGATAACCAGTTGGCTTGGGTGGGAGCCCTACGACTCAACGCATCTGCAACTGCATTGCCCTTCCCGGGTACCTAATGAATCTTGAATGTGTAGTCCCCCAGGAACTCCATCCATCTACGTTGCCTCATGTTGAGATCCTTCTGATCCAACAGGTACTTCAGGCTCTTGTGGTCGATATAGATATCGACCTTTACGCCGTACAAGTAGTGTCTCCACAGCTTAAGCGCAAATATCACGGCCTCCAACTCCAAGTCGTGGACCGGATAATTCCTTTCGTGCACTTTCAGCTGACGCGATCCATACGCTATCACGCTCCCATGCTGCAGCAGCACGCAGTTCAATCCACTACCTGAGGCATCACTATAAATCTCGAAGCCCTCGATCCCACTCGGCGAACTTAACACCAGCGTCGTGGTCAACCGTCCCTTCAGCTCCTCAAACGCTTGCACGCATTCCTGCGTCCACAAGAACTTCTTATCCTTCCTTGTCAACTTCGTGAGAGGTAATGCTATCCGCGAGAAGTTCTCCACAAAGCGCCTGTAATAGCCGGTAAGCCCAAGAAAACTCCGGACTTTCGCTACCGAAGACAACACAGGCCACTCCCGTATTGAAACAATCTTTGCCGGATCCACCGCTATACCTTCCCCACTGACAATGTGACCAAGGAATGCTACTAAGGGTAGCCAAAACTCGTATTTGGAGAATTTTGCATAGAGTTCATTCCTTCTCAGCGTCTCCAAGACGAGATGCAGATGCTTATCTTCTTTGCACTGCGAGTACACCAATATATCGTCAATAAAGTGATAATTTTAACTTAAAGACAACCTAAACACCTAGAGGGGGGTGAATAGGTTCTTATCCTTGTTTTAATTTAAGGCAAAATATACCTTCAATTCTTTAATATTAATCTGAAAACTCTACAGCTAACACAGAATATACAATCACAGAATCTATAATAACACTAATCACAGATTGCACACTGATTTATAGTGGTTCCCCAAGGTCTGGGTACATCCACTTTCCCCCTGCGCCTATCCAGCAATATGCTAGATTCAGCCTAACTTCTTCCTTTTTCTCAGATCCATAGATCTTACAGCTCAGAATCCTGAAGGATTCCTACAACTCAGAATGTATCCACACTCTTACAGCTCAGGCTAATAAGCCCTACTTCAGCCTTTCCACAAGGCCTACAACTCAGAGAACTAATTCTCCTACACTCAGACTCAAACAGCCTTACCACTCAGAGATCTAAATCTCCTACACTCAGCCTTTATAACACAGGCTTACAACTCAGATCTTTGAAAAGATCCTACAGAATTTGATAAGTATTTTTATGGACTTTTATCGTTGTTTAGAGAGAAAGGATAAGAGGATTCTTGATCAGCTTCTTGATGAGACTGATGGCTGAAATCAACCTATTCTTAGCTTTCTTCAAAGCTTCTTGAATCTGAAATTAGTAGGGTTGATCTCCTTTGAAGTTGACTGACTGGAAGCTTCCTTCTTGGATTCTAGAAATTGATCTAGATCTACTTAGTAGATTAGTTCAGGATCTACTTCTTGAGAGACTTGTGTTTGTCTCCTTCTTGACCTCAAAACAGCTGGAGCTCTCTCTCCCCAAACCTTCTGAAGTTTCTTCTGAATTCTAGATTGAATTCTCCTTAGACAAAATCTGAGTGGATGATCACTTCAGAATGTCTTCTTTGATCTTCTCACGAAGATCTTCTTCTGTGACTTGCACTTTCTTGATCAGAGATCAATCTCTCAATAGTTGTGTTAGTTGTGTGTCTATTGTTCATTCTTTTGGTTTAACACAGTCCGTCTATATATAGGCTTCACCCATGGTAACCGGCTGATCCGGTTTCTAACGAACTTCTGACTAGTCTGACAGCTTCAGTAAACCTGTTGTAACTCACAGTTGTCAAGTCCTCAAACAGTTCTTGAGACTTTATCTCTGTCGGCTAAGCGTCGAGACTGACTGTCATTATGTGTCGAGACAAACTGTCAATATGTGTCGACACAAGTGACTTAAGTGTCGACACAGACTTTGGTGATGTCGACATAGCTGCCTTGATGTTGACACAGCTTCTTGATACTGCATTTTGAGAATGTGTCGACACTGATATTTGTGTCGACACAATCACTTCTTCACTCCACAGCAATCAACTATGTTGAAACTCTGCTGTGTGTTGACACAAGTCCTGTGTGTCGACACAGTTGATATAGTGTCAGAATTATTTTGTCGACACTGCCTCCATGTGTCGACACAGTTGATGTCGACTCTGCTTCTGTGTGTCGACACTGCCTCCAGGTGTCGACACAGTTGATGTCGACTAACTATTTCTATGTGTCGACACTGCCTCCCGGTGTCGACATAGTTGATGTCGACTAACTATTTCTGTGTGTCGACACTGCCTCCCAGTGTCGACACAGTTGATGTCGACTAACTATTTCTGTGTATCGACACTGCCTCCCGGTGTCGACACAGTTGATGTCGACTAATAAATTATATGTGTCGACACAGTTGCTTCAAGTGTCGACACAGCTTTTCCAAGTGTCTACATAGACTTCCTTAAGTGTCGACACATGGACTTAGAAACTTTTTCTGCATTTTATCCATAACTTAACCTGCACATATAAACTCAAAATAACATCAAATACACCTTGATGTATATCATTGAGCTAAGTGAGGCTTCTCCAATCAGGTACACATTTTCCAATGTACCCAACAATCTCCCCCTATTTGGAGAAGTCATAACCCTTTAGTCAAAGATATACACAACTTATAATAAATAAACATGATGATGTATATATGCATTATTTAACATGGTAATTTATAAACAAAACATATATCAAAATCACATCACAGAATAAGGATGCAAATTAAATGAACATGGAACATGGTTTTGTTTATTATACCAAAAAGTTTCTTAACACTGATTACATAGACTTCTTTAAAAACTAAGAATTACATAGTTCTTGAAACATCTAGTAAAACTAAACTAAGGCTGGACAGGCTCCTTGATGACTATTCCTTTCCCTGATCTAATCTGAGCCTGCACAGAAGGTTCTGTATCTTCAATGGGATTCTTGCCTTTCAACTCAGCCTTCTTTTGAGCTTCAGCCTTAATCCTTTGCCTTTCAAAATAATGAAAAGGCTTAGGGAAATACTTGCTAGGCTCCGTAGCATCAGGAGGTAGCTTCCCACTCTTAGCCTTTCTTCTGTATTGAACTATGGATTCCTGCCTTGCCTCATACTTCTGTCATTCCTGCTCATTATACCATTTGCCCCTTTCATGAACTTGGTCTTTTACAGCTTTCCAGGCAGTTAATATGATATTTCTAGAAGTGGGGCTCCATTGCTCAAAATTAGGTTTTAACTCTGCCTGCTCTCTGAATCTCTTCTTTGATAATTGAGCATCTTGCTGAGCTTTCAGACCAGCTTCTGGCATATCTACCTTTTCAATAATAACATTAGCAACTTGTTGTGGAGGGCTGTACATAGACTGAACTTGTTGATGTATCATTTCAAAATCTGTAGGAGGGTAAATAACTTGGGCAACCTCAGGTTGATCATGTAACACCCCTGAAACTAAAAAGAGGGACGGGTGACGTTTTAAGCCAATTTTGGGTTTTGGAGCAGGTGTCACGGGCGTGATACAGGTGTGTCACAGGCATGACACGGGCGTGTCACGGGCGTGTTCGGCCATGGGTCATGTGGTCGACGTTTTGACGATCGGCGATCGTCGAGTTGAGGCACACGGCCTAGGACACGGGCGTCCCAGGGCATGTCACGCTTTGGAGTTTTCTGAGTCGTGTACACGGGTCATGACACGGGCACAGACACGGGCGTGTCACATGTGACACGGGCGTGTTGGGTGCCGTTTTGCAGGCCGTGTCCTTCTCGGGAAAAGAGTGTTGGTCGTTGCACATGGGGAGTGACATGGGTCATGACACGGCCGTGTCGCATGCGACACGGGCGTGTCGGAGGCCGTGTCGAATGTCGTGTGCTGGATATCGCATCGGTCGAGATGGCAAATGGGTGACACGGCCGTGTTGCAACCCGTGTTCGGCCCAAATTTTGTAAAATTTGGCTGAATGGCAGCCGTTCGATTTCTTGATTTGGGATCCGACGGTTCAGGGCTGTTGCTGGCATGTTATATCCGAGAATAGGGTTTAGAATCCATCATTTCACTTGGGCTTTATCTCTCTAAGATCTATAGAGAAGGGAGAGCTAGGAGGAGGAAGAAGACCAAAGATCCGGTCATCGGCGGAGCTTCAGAGCTCCAAATCACGATCCGAGTCCGGATCCGTGAAGGCGAGGCCGATACGGTGCTTTCCATCCGACTAGATCATCATGGCGCCGAGGAAAAGCGTAAGGGTAACAATTCTCTTCTTGAGCATGTGAAGCTCTTCTTCCTTTGCATGGGAAAACCCCTCTCCCGTGAGTGTGCGGCGAGATTGTGGTATTCCTTGGGGTAGATATGTAAAGTCCCCCTTGTTAGAGTCCGGAATCGTAGTACGAACATAGGCATGATGTGTGAAGCCTACTCGGACGTGTTGGTCTGGATCGGTGATGATTTGCTGTGCATTTTTAGCCAGAGAAGACTCCGAGCGTTTTGATTGTTTTCGGGTTGCTATGCGGTAGAATGCATCAGGGAATCTTGGGGATTAACCCCGAGGTGCACCCGGAAATCTGGACGGAAACGCATTTCTATCATACCGGTGGCCTGGGAGCCAACCGGGTACATAGCGGGGCTATGTACTGTGTTTGAACGGTATTTGGGACTGGGGAAGCTTAGTCCGCGTCAAAGGCCAATTGGCAACGGTGGGGTGAGCAACGGACTGGTGGACCCCTACCCGCTCCACCTGCTCGGTTAAAGCGACCTAAAGTTTTACGTGGGACTTACCGAGGTTTGGAGATCGAGTCTAGGCTATGGCTGAAAGGACTAAAAGCTCACGAGGTTGCCACCCTGGGGGTGGTGGCGGAGTCAAGGATCGGACGGGGTTCGGACTGGCCTGTCGAGTAAGTGCCCTGAGAGCACAGGGTGTACAGCCTTGTGAGCGTGCACCTGTGATGTGATGCTTATTTTGCTATGTTGCTTGTTTTGCTAACAAGTGCAGGGAAAGAACTTTGCCGCCCCGGTTTGGGGGCGGAATCGTTATAATTTGGTTAGCATAGCTGACCGTTGCCTTTATTTACCACCGTACGGTGGATTGTTGCTTGCAGGTGCTGCGGAGCCGAGAGGTAATTAGCAGGCTAAAGCCCGAGTTATTGTGTCAACCCTCGAAGGCCAAGTTTTGAGTGTTTTCCTTTTTGTACTCATGTGTGACCGGCCTGCGTGCCGAGGTTTGGAAGACACTTTTTATTAAGCAAACTCTTGTAAGGCTTTAAGGCCAATATTTGTGTATTAAACATTCCTTGTTCATAGTCGCGTGGACATTCATATTGGCAGGGTTCTTAATTGCGCAACTTAATAATTGCTTCCGCTAGGTGCTGTGTAGGACGTTGTGATTGGTTGAATGGTTTCAATGCGTAACCAACCGGTCTGTCCGTAGTATATGGCGTCGGGCCCCGGCCGGACCTACTGTTATATACTATATGACGGATAGGGGTGTTACAGATCACCTTCAAGTAGAGCTGGTTGCACACCTTACTCAGCCACATTATCATTATCACATAAGGGTGGATATCCCAGAGTGGCTTTGATACTGTTGGTTATCCATTTGGCATGATCAGAGCCTGTATATATTAACACCCTCTCCCCCTTTATGACTTCTCTGGCTACATGATCTCTTAAATCATCTTTTTGAAATCTGATTTGCCCATCCAGGAAATTGATACCATCTTTAAAGAATGGCTTTAACTTTTGAAGCTTGTCAGTATTTAACTTCTCAGATGAAGTGATGGTAGTTTTAACTGAATCTAGGGCAGCCTGTAGCTTCTTATCATATTCTTCCATTTCTTTAGCCCTTGCACCAGTCAATCCAGTAACAGTATTTTTTAACTCAGTTAAGATTATATTGTGAGAATCTATCAGATTTTCATTCATCTTCAGCTGGTTTTCAAAGACATAGCCTTGTTTGATGGCAATATCATCCACTTGTTGCTTGATATCTACCTACTGCTGTGCTAGAAATACCACAGCTTGCCCCCCCCCCCCTTGTGGAAGCAATCTGTCATTTCTTTCTTATTCTGATTTACCTCAAATATGATTGATATTATATCTTATGCTAGATTAAATTGGAGGGCCTTATGGCTTTCATCCACATATTTTTCCAAAATCAATCTCTGCTCATCCAATTTTACTTGTAAATCTACCAAAAATTTGTTGTAATCAGTCTCAGGAGCAGGTTGTGGAGGTGTAGTTTGTAGTGCCCTTTTATAACTTTGGCTCCTTCTCTTAAAGACCAAAAGTTTTCTCTTCTTGGCATTCCTGAGTTCTTCATTCTCTGAAGCAGAAGTACTGTCTATCTCAACCCTTTCTGGTACAGTAGAGGGTGTATCTTTTTCAGTGCCAATCTGCTCCCCCTCAAGATTATCCAGCTCCCCCTCAAACCTCTGTTGTTCCTCCTCAACCCTGATATGCTCCTCTTTATCTGATGCTCCCTCAATCTAAGGAAACAACTCTTCCATAGTGAATTCTTGTTGAGTGTGTGCAGGTGATAGTTCTTTCTCGGCAGCACCAGCAACTCCAGAAGTATAAAGATCAGTTTGTGAATCTATTTCTGTTGATAAGTTGATTCTGTCTTCCTCCTTCACCTGTGCAGAATGTGGCTCCCCCTGCAACTGTGCAGTAATTGCCTCCTCATGGACTTGGGCATTCTTAGTCAGGTCCTGGACCTGTTCCCTAACTTGCTCCCCATGCACTTGTGCACTTATTGTGTCCTCCTGCACATGGTCATGCTCGGTAATGTCTTGTATTGGTGATTTTGCTGCAGTCTCCAAATCATGTATGTCCTTTGACAGGACCCTATCCTATCTGGATATTATTCTGATGTCCATCCTTCTCATATGATTTATTTTAGATCCTAGAATCTGTTGCATTACCTCTAGAATTGCTCCAGCCAGGTATAAACTCATTAATCTAGCCAAATTAGGCTTTTTGATTCCTTCCTTTATTTTCTCAAATAGAACTGCAGACCAATCTGTGTTAATCTTATAGATTATCCTTGTCATCAGACTGAACATAAAGGCAGATAGCCTATCATGTCCTCCTAGTTTACACAAAATCACCTTCCCTACCACTTTAGATAGAAATTTTCCTTGTTGATTCATCCCTTTTCTGTTGATGGCTGCTCCAATCTTCATGGCTAGATCCAATCCACACCACTGAAGTGCCTCCCTTGTCTTTGAGGTTGGGACCTCTTCTTCATCCTAAATTCTAGGAAGGTGAAGAATCTTTCTAAAACTTTTCAGAGTAAGTTTGACTCTATTTCCATGAACTGTCGATTTGATCTTGAGTCCAGTTGAGTCCACTGTTGCAGCAACATAAAAATCAAACACTTCCTTCTTCCAGATCTTGGTAGGTTCAGAAACAAGAAACTCTAACCCAGTATCAGTAACAAGGGTAATGACCCTTTTAATATCCGTCGGCGCATCATCAAAAGCATTGCGCACCAGCTCGTAGCCTTCGTTAATGTTGTCTTCAACCTTTGGCGCCATTGGAATGATGAGAAAGCTTGAATGGAGAGAAGAGAGATTGTCGACACAGGGTTTTAGTCTCGAAAACCTGGTGAGCATGTCGACAGAATTTGTTCTGGACCTATTTATACCCTTTAAACAAAGAAGGTCAAAAGGCGGGCAAAAACTGGCTAAATGTGTCGACACAGTTGAAATGTGTCGACACAAACTTCTAATGTCTCGACAACAATGTTGACCTCTATGTGTCGATACAAATTGATGATGTGTCGACACTTGACTTATATAAATATTGAACAGAAAGTCTGTATCGACACTTATTCGAAGTGTTGGCACAAATTCTGAATGTGTAGACATCACTACTCTGGATGTGTCAACACAACTTTCCTGGATGTGTCGACACTTTGTCCCTTAGGTGTCGACACTACGACACTGTGTCGACATAATTTCCCTGAATTGTCGACACAACTCCTCTGTGTTGACACTTTATTACTGAATGTATCGACACAATTTTACTTAGCCACTTTTGGTAATCTAACATATGGTAAACATTTCTAATTCAATTTTAAATCTATTGAATTTAGTTTCATCTAGAGGCTTTGTAAATACATCTGCAATTTGATAATCTGTCTTAACAAATTCTAGTGAGATGTCCTCTTTCTCTATATGTTCTTTAAGAAAATGGTATCTTATTTCTATATGCTTAGTCCTACTATGTGAAACAGGATTATTAGCAATAGAAATAGCACTAGAAGAATCACAAAACAAAGGTGTTCTACTTACCTGAATACCATAGTCTTCTAGCTGGTGCTGAATCCACAATAGTTGTGCACAGCAACTTCCTGTTGCCACATATTCAGACTCAGCTGTGGAAATTTCCACACTAGTCTTCTTATTACTGCTCCAAGATATCAATCTTCCTCCCAAAAATTGACATATACCTGTAGTGCTTTTCTTATCTTCTTTACAACCTGCAAAGTCTGCATCTGAATAGCCTGTTAGTAGAAAATCTCCATTCCTAGGGTACCAAAGGCCTAGATTAGGTGTGCCCTTTAGATATCTCAAAATTCTCTTTACTGTAGTGTAATGAGATTCTTTAGGGCATGATTGGTACCTAGCACAGACACATGTTGCATACATAATGTCTGGTCTACTAGTAGTGAGATATAATAGTGAGCCAATTATTCCTCTATTCAAAGACTCATCTACAGGTTTACCTGCATCATCTTTGCATATAGACATACTTGTTCCCATAGGAGTTCTCATGGTGGAGGATGATTCCATACAATACTTCTTAATTAACTCCTTGGTGAACTTAGACTGGGATATGGACAAGCCATCATCAGTCTGTCTTACTTGGAGTCCCAAGAAGAACTTAAGTTCCCCCATACTGCTCATTTCAAACTTCCCTTGCATAAGTTTAGCAAACTTCTTGTAAAGATTGTTTTCAGTAAATCCAAAAATTATGTCATCTACATAAATCTGAACTAAGATTATCTTTCCTTTGGACTCCCTTAGGAATAGACTTTTGTCTATTTTCCCTCTTGAGAATTTGTTCTCAATAACGAAAGTAGACAGGGTTTCATACCAAGCCCTTGGGGCTTGCTTTAACCCATACAAAGCTTTCCTAAGTCTATAAACATAATCAGGTTTGAGAGAATCTACAAAACCTGAAGGCTGCTCTACATAGACTTCTTCTTTTAGATTTCTATTCAGGAATGCTGATTTTACATCCATTTGGAATACCTTGAATCCTTGATATGCTGTATAGGCAAGGAACATTGTAATGGCTTCCAGTCTTGCTACTGGGGCAAAGGTTTGATCAAAGTTTATTCCCTCTTCCTGCCTGTACCCTTTTGCAACAAGTCTTTATTTTTTCTTCACAATAATTCCACTCTCATCTAATTTGTTCCTAAAGATCCACTTTGTTCCAATGATATTATGGTCTTTTGGTTTAGGAACTAATTCCTAGACCTTGCACCTTCTGAACTGATTTAGCTCATCTTGCATGGCATTAATCCAATGTGGGTCTAAGATAGCTTCTTAAAATTTCTTTGGCTCTAATTGAGATAGAAGCTTGAGTACAGGACTGTGTTCAAATTCCTGCTTCTGGTTTGCACTCCATGTCTTGGATCTCCAATTATCTGACTTACTGGATGATCTTTTAAGTGTCTAACAGCTGTAAGTAGTCTTTCTTCAGGCTGAATACCTCCAGTTTCTTCAATGTGTTGCACCTCTTGGTTTTCTTCAGTTTTTAGAGAGTCATGTACTCCCCCTGGACAGTAGCCACCATTTTCCATTTCTTGATCTGCAGTTGAATCTTCTGCAATGGAAAGCTTGTCCATTCTCTCATTTATACCTGTTGGACTGCATGAACTACAAGGCAACTCACTGTTGATCAATCTAGTTTCATCAAATACAACATGTATAGATTCTTCTACAACCTAGGTAATCAAGTTGTAGACCCTATAAGCCTTACTATTGTTGTTGTACCCAACAAATATCCCATCTTGGGATTTGGAAGCAAACTTAGTTAGATAAGACTTGCCATTGTTAAGGATATAGCACTTGCAACCAAAGATCCTAAAATAGGATAGATTTGGTATTCTACCTTTCATGATCTCATAGGGAGTCTTTTTGTGGCACTTGGTGATAGAATCCCTATTGATCACATGACATGCAGTGTTTACTGCCTCAGCCCAGAAATATTCTGGGAGAGAAGTGTCACTCAATAGAGTTCTACCAACCTCAAGCAATGTTCTATTCTTCCTTTCAGCAATACCATTTTGCTGTGGTGTTCTAGGTGAGGAGAATTCTTAAAAAATCCCAAATTCTTCACACAGTCTTGTCATACTTTCAGATTGAAATTCAGTGCCATGGTCACTTCTGATTTTGACCACTGTACTGTCCAGTTCATTCTGAATTTGTCTGACAAAACTATGTAAAACACTTGGGGTTTTTTATTTTTGTCTCAGAAAGAACACCCAAGAATATCTAGAATAGTCATCTACCACCACAAAAGTGTAGACCTTCCTACCTAGACTATGAACTGTCATAGGACCAAAAAGATCCATGTGTAAGAGGTATAGACACCTCACTGAATCCTTGTTTTCAAGGCTATGAAAGGAGGATTTTATCTGCTTGCCCTTTTAACAAGCTGAACATATCCCTTCCTTTATACACTTAACTTGAGGACCATTCCCACTAACTCTTTGCTAAAGAGTTATCCAATTGTTTGGTAGTTAAGATGGGCCAGCCTCTTGTGCCATTTGACACAATGAGAGGCTCTCTCATCAACTACAAGACAAATAGGAGAACCTTTGTTCTCACACCCAAAATTAAGACAGTACACATTCCTCTTTCTATATCCTATCAAAATGATCTTTTGATCACTTGACTTTTTGATATGACATCCATTCTTAACAAATGAAATGTAATATCCTAAATCACTCAGCTGACTTATGTTTATAAGGTTGTGTTTCAAACCCTTCACATAGGCCACTTGAGTGATAGTAATCTCGTTACTAGAAATATTACCAAATCTTTTGATGATTCCTTTTTCATAGCCACCAAAGATTACTTTAGGCCCATTTAAGATTGGTAAATACTCCTTCAGCAATCGCTTTGTTCAAGTCATGTGCCTGGAACATCCACTGTCCAAGTACCATATAGGGGCATGGTAACTTGGACTTACCTGCAATAAAGAATTACCTTCCCTTAGAACCCAAGTAAGTCTTTGGTCCTTGGTTCAAGTTAGCTCCATACTTAACAAATCTACCTGCAGCTCTTCTAATAGGTAGATTGTTGTTCTTCTTGACACTAGTGTTGTGCCATCAATCTATGGCATAATGACCTGTCTTACCACAGCACCAGCATTCATACTTGTTGTATCTATTTTTAGATACATTCTTGACAGTCTGGTTGACAGCAAATCTTTTGTATTGTGCTGGTACTGCTGCAGCTACACCCACTAGTTTCTCACAAACATGGGGTTTATGAACATGGGCTGCCTTATTGACATAAGCACCCTTGTTATTCAGAACTTCAGTCTTACTATAACCATGAGTATTCTCAAGGTCATACTTGTTAGAAGGCACTTGTACCTTTCTATAAACTAAAGGGACTTTAAAATTCAATGGCTAGACTGAGGCTTTGCCCTTTCTCTTGAATTGGACAGCCCTGGTGTTACCTTTGAAGCCTATTCCAGCCTTACCCTTTTGAGCTACAAACTCATCTATAAAGGGTAAAACTGATTTTGGCTTGGAATAACTAGCCACCAAATCTTTTTTCTTTTGAAGTCTGACTTCCAGACTTTTAATTATATCATTTTTTATGTGATTGTACCCATCTGAATAACAGTTATAGTTTTCAGCTTTGCAACCTCATTCATTTTTTGATCCAATTCTTTCTCTAAACCAGATGCAGCCATCTTAAGATCTGCAATTTTCTTAGCCTGAGTTTTGGCCAGGTTCTTGCTTTTCTTTAGTGCCTGCAACAAGTCCCCATATTCATCTATCAGCTGATGAATATCACCTTCCGACTCAGATCAATCCACATCACTTGATGCAGATGTAGCTGACTCTGTGCCAGTACTACAAACTAAATTACTAGACAAACATTGTACCTTGCTAGAAACAGGCTGATCCTAGCACTTGTCTTCTTCTGATACAGCCATAATTCCTATGCACTGATGGTCTTCTTGTGCATAGATAGAGTTCAGCAATTGCATAAACTCATCTTCTTCATCTTCTACATATAGGCCAATGTATACCTCAGCTTCAGATTCAGACTCTGAAGATGATTGGTCTGTCAAGCTCTTCTCCTTCTTAGCAACAAAGAATTTCTCCTTCTTGCTCTTTTGTTGAGTCTTCCTTTTATCAGTAGACTCCTTTCTTTTGTCTGGACATTCAGCCACAACATGTCCAGGCCTATTACCGCAATAGCAAAGTATCTTTGATGTTATAGATTTGCTAGGCTTAGACCTGCTCCTGTCCTTCCTAGATGACTTTTTCTTTTGATAATAGTCATCAACTGGCTGTGATGTGGAGGGCCTTGGCTTCCATTGCTTCTTCTTTAGAAATCTCTGAAACTGCCTTGTGAAGGCAGCAAAGTCTTTATCTGAGTCACTGCTGTCTGAACTTTGGTTGTCTGAATGATCTGAAGCAATTTCAGCAACTTCCCTAGGAGGTGATGGAGACATCCTCCTATTCTTTCTAGTGGCTTCAACCTTGAAGGCCACAGACTTTTCTTTATGCTCCCCTTTAGCATTTCTTTCTTCCTCTTTTCTATTCATTAGTTGCATTTCAGAAGACAGCAACTTTCCAAATAAAGTTGGAGGAGAAATATCTACAAGTTTGGCCACTTCCCTAATGGCACAAATCTTGGTGTCCCAATCCTTTGTCAAGGATCTTAGGAATTTATCATTTAGTTCATATGTACTGAAGACCCTTCCATAAGACATCAGCTCATTTACTATTCTATAGAACTTCTTATAGCACTCAGATATGCTATCTGACTTCCCTTGTCTGAAACTTTCATATTCCTGATTTAGCATAGACTTTCTATACTGTCTAACTTCTTTAGAACCCTCCATGTAGACTATCAAAGTGTCCCACATTTCCTTAGAGGTCTTGCAGTGAATCAAATTCTTAAAGGTTGAATCATATATGGCACTTACTATGATATTCTGGGCTCTTTTATCCATAGTTGCCAGGATGATCTCATCCTTAGTCATCTCAAAAAAATATTTGGGAGTTCTTTGATTTGCATCTATAACTGACACATTCATTGGAATATAAGGACCTTCTTTTACTGTAATATACATCCTTGGGTTAGAAGCCTCCATAAACAACCTGACCCTTTCTTTCCATATTCCAAATATCTCCTTCCTGCAGATGGGTAATTTCATAGAACCTAGTTCCTTGTGATTTTCTCCAGAACCCATTTTCTTGATTCTTGATTCTGCCTTAGGAATCTAACTCAGACTGTTAAGTCCTTCTTTGAGCAACCTCCCTCTGATACCACTTGATAGTTTTAACTTCAAGATAACCTAAACACCTAGAGGGGGGTGAATAGGTTCTTATCCTTGTTTTAATTTAAGGCAGAATATACCTTCAGTTCTTTAATATTAATCTGAAAACTCTAAAGCTAACACAGCATATACAATCACAGAATCTTATAATAACACAAATCACAGATTGCACACTGATTTATAGTGGTTCCCCAAGGTCTGGGTACATCCACTTTCCCCCTGTGCCTATCTAGCAATATGCTAGATTCAGCCTAACTTCTTCCTTTTTCTCAGATCCACAGATCTTACAGCTCAGAATCCTAAAGGATTCCTATAACTCAGAATGTATCCACACTCCTACAGCTCAGGCTAATAAGCCCTACCTCAGCCTTGCCACAAGGCCTACAACTCAGAGAACCAATTCTCCTACACTCAGGCTCAAACAGCCTTACCACTCAGAGATCTAAATCTCCTACACTCAGCCTTTATAACACAGGCTTATAACTAAGATCTTTTAAAAGATCCTACAGAATTTGATAAGTATTTTTATGGACTCTTACCCCTGTTGAGAGAGAAAGGATAAGAGGATTTTTGATCAGCTTCTTGATGAGACTGATGGATGAAATCAACCTGTTCTTAGCTTTCTTCAAAGCTTCTTGAATCTGAACTTAGTAGGGTTGATCTCCTTTGAAGTTGACTGACTGGCAGCTTCCTTCTTGAATTCCAGAAATAGATCTGGACCTACTTAGTAGATTAGTTCAAGATCTACTTCTTGAGAGACTTGTGATTGTCTCCTTCTTGACCTTAAAATAGCTGGCGCTCTCTCTCCCCAAACCTTCTGAAGTTTCTTCTGAATTATGGATTGAATTCTCTTTAGACAAAATCTGAGTGGATGATCACTTCAGAATGTCTTCTTAGATCTTCTCACGAAGATCTTCTTCTGTGGCTTGCACTTTCTTAATCAGAGATCAATCTCTCAATAGTTGTGTTATTTGTGTATCTATTGTTCATTCTTTTGGTTTGACACAGTCCATCTATATATAGGCTTCACCGACGGTAACCGGCTGATCTGGTTTCTAATGAACTTCTGACAAGTCTGACAGCTTCAGTAAACCTGTTGTAACTCACAGCTGTCAAGTCCTCAAATAGTTCTTGAGCATTTTTCTCTATAGGCGATGCGTCGAGACTGACTGTCATTATGTGTCGAGACAAACTGTCAATATGTGTCGACACAAGTGACTTAAGTATCGATACGGACTTTGGTGGTGTCGACATAGCTGCCTTGATGTCGACACAGCTTCTTTATACTGCATTTTGAGAATGTGTTGACACTGATTATTTGTGTCGACACAATCACTTCTTCACTCCACAGCAATCAACTATGTTGAAACTCTATTATGTGTCGACACAAGTCCTGTGTGTCGACACAGTTGATATAGTCTCAGAATTTGTTTGTCGACACTGCCTCCAGGTGTCGACACAGTTGATGTCGACTCTGCTTCTGTGTGTCGACACTGCTCCCAGGTGTCGGCACAGTTGATGTCGACTAACTATTTCTGTGTGTCGACACTGCCTCCCGGTGTCGACACAGTTGATGTCGACTAACTATTTCTGTGTGTCGACACTACCTCCCGGTGTCGACAGAGTTGATGTCAACTAACTATTTCTGTGTGTTGACACTGCCTCCTGGTGTCGACACAGTTGATGTCGACTAATAAATTCTGTGTGTCGACACAGTTGCTTCAGGTATCGACACAATTTTTCCAAGTGTCGACACAGACTTCCTTAAGTGTCGACACATGGACTTAGAAACTGTTTTTACATTTTAGCCAAAACTTAACCTGCACATATAAACTCAAAATAACATCAAATACACTTTGATGTATATCATTGAGCTAAGTGAGGCTTCTCCAAATCAGGTACACATTTTCCAATGTACCCAACATAAAGACAATGATAAAGCGGTCCAGGAAATCTCGGAATGTCCTGTTCATCAAATCCATAAACACTTTTGGCGCATTCGTCAGTCCAAACGGCATGACCGTGAACTCGAAATGCCCATACCTTGTGCTGAACGCCGTCTTCGGGATATCACACTCCCTTATCCTCAGCTGATAATACCCAGACTTCAGATCCAACTTCGAATATACCGACGATCCGACTAACTGATCGAAGAGATCATCGATCCTTGGGATCGGGTATTTATTCTTCTCTGTTAGCTTGTTAAACTCCCTGTAGTCGATACACAGCCGCAGACTCTCGTCCTTCTTCTTAATAAAGAGGACTGGTGCACTCCAAGGCGATGAGCTTGGACGCACATACCCCTGCTCCATCAACTCCTCCAGTTGAACCTTCAACTTTGCCATCTCCTTAGGCGTCAACCTATAAGGAGAACGTGACACAGGTTTGGCACCTGGCACAAGCTCGATTGTGAATTCGATCTCTCGCTATTGTGGGGCTCCGGGAAGATTATCCGGGAACACATCGGTGTATTCACAAACCACGGGGATACTATCCAAAGCGGATATTGTCTCTACAGCCCCCACTATCGCGAAGAACAGCTCTGCGCCAGCACGAACTGCCTTTACCACCTGAAGAGCAGACATCAGTTTCCTGCTCGACCCCTTCAGTCCAGTTAATGTGGTCTCCCTCCCAACACCCAGCTTGACCTCCTTACCATTGCAATCAAAATAGGCCTTCTTCTACGAAAGCCAATCCATCCCAAAGATAACGTCGAACTCTACTAGCGGCAGCAATGACGCTAGCAAGTCGAACTCTTGGTTTCAAATATGAACCTTTATGGCGCACACTCTGTCCGCACACATCGAACACCCATTCGGTAGCAGCACATCCAATTTGCCCTTTGCCATCGAAGAAGGGACTCCGATGCGCGATATAAAGCTTTCGGACAAAAAGGAGTGTGAAGCTCCCGTATCTAATAGTTCTCGTGCCGGACTATCGCCAATAAGAACAAAGCCTACATAAACAGTATTAAGCTAACAAGTACTAGGCAACAGTATTTAAAGCTAATTTGCTATAAATTAAACTATACTTGTCACTACGTCAGCCTGCTTGATGGCCTCTTACTGGCCCAAGTTGTAGACTTTAGGTTGAGTCGGAGCATAATGGGACGCGGTTGACTCCATCGCCTTCCCCTTTTCCTCATAAGTGGCTCCTTGTTTTCTCTCGGACTTTGGACGTCCGCTCCAGCAATCGCGAGCAAAGTGCCTCGTCTTTCCGCAAGTAAAGCAAGCGCCCGGGGTTCGGTTGGTAGTTGCCCCTGAGGCACCTGAAGAAGGGGCTGGACCCGACGTCCTAGCCTTCTTGTAGAACCTGCGATAACCCGACTTCGAGGTAGTCGGCGCTTTGAACTCCGATTTCTTGCCACTGGATTCCTTCTTCGCTTGCACGTTCTTCATGTCCTTTTCCAAGGACTGGGTCGTGTTGACCAAGGTTAGGAAACCCTGCTCCATAGGCCCCGACAGTAACAACCTTAGCTCATCTCTTAACCCTTCATAGAAGCGGTTCGTCTTGCGCTCCTCGTCGGCAAAGATAGCGCTAGCGTATCGTCCCAAACGAGTGAACTTGTGTAGATACTCGTCCACGGTGTTGTGTCCTTGCACAAACTTTTGAAATTCATTTTCCAACGCGATCCTCTAGGCTGAGGGGAGGTATTGAGCCATAAAAAAACTCGAGAATTCCCCCATAGAGACATCCACCAACTTTCTTCCCCTCAGGTGGTGTAGCTCCAGCCCTTCCCACCATAACCTCGCGTCCCCGTCCAACAAGAATGTTGCAATCATTATCTTCTGCCACTCTTCCGTCTCCGTTGCTGTCAGCACTCTATTGACTCGTTATATCCAATCCTCTGCCTGAGTTGGGGTTCCTGTTCTCGAGAACACTGGTGGATGGAATCCCATCACATGCTTAAGTTGTTTCTCAATTGCTCTCCGAGGCAACTCCGGCTCCACCACCACCTGTTCCACCCTTCTAGCCTCCGCCGCTTAGAGCGGCACTTGCTCCACAGCAGGAGTAGGCTGCTGCACCTGCCTTGCAGGCAGCGCATTGATCATAGCAAAGACAGCTTCTGCCACCAATCTAATGGTCTCGGCTGACGGAAGTGTTGTAGGCGCATCATTAGGTGCGCTGCTTGCCTCAGAGCCTGGCCGTTCCGACGGTCCAGCACCACTTCTAGTCACCTATAATAGTGCAAAACACCGATAAGCGACCCAACAATATTGCAAACATCAATTATAGGAACACGCAGGTTCCTCAAACATATGTATTTTCATTCCTAAGTGGACATTCATGGGTTCTTTTCATGTTATAACGATGACGCACACACATGTGCTCACCACCCCTTAAAGTTAATTCGCCAACGAATTCATTTAAGCATGACCGAAACCGGTAGTTTGATACGAATTTGTAACACCCCTATCCGTCACATGGCATATAGTAGTAGGTCCGGCCGAAGCCCGACGCCATATACTACGGACAGACCGGTTGGTTATGCGTTGAAACCATTCAACCAATCAAAACGTCCTACACAGCACCTAGCGGAAGCAATTATTAAGTTGCACAATTAAGAACCTTGCTATCATGAATGTCCACTGAACCAAAAACATAGGAATGTTGAATACACACAACATCTGGCCTTAAGGCCTTACAATGTTTGCTTAACAAAACATATCTTTCAAACCTCGGCACGCAGGACGGTCATACATGAGATAAACGGGAAACATAAAAAAGTTAGGCCTTCGAGGGCCGGCACAGCATCATGGGCATTAGCCCGCTCTTTCTCGCTCGGCTCCGCAACACCTGCAAGCAACAATCCACCGCCCGGTGGTAAACAAAATAACGGTCAGCAATGTTGACCAAATTATAACGATCCCGCCCCCAAAATCTTGGCGGCGATGCTCTTTCCCTGCACTTTATTAGTATAAGCATCAAAATAGTGTAACACACTTCATCACAGGCGTAGGCTCGCACGGCCACACACCCCGTGCACTCAGGGCACATTCACGGCGGATCGGCCAACGTCACGTCAATTAAAGCCATAGACGTTCCCGTTCCACCATCGCCCCTTGGACGGCCAACCATATGAGCATTTTGCCTTCCTGGCCTTGGTCACGACAATTTAAGCCATAAACCACCGAAGACCCTCATCCATGCCAACAGTTCAACCAAATGACATAGATCGGGTACGGTTCCGCCTGACCCGTGCTCACACCGCAACGGCAATTTAAGCTATATGCGCAGGTCAAGACTCACCGAGTCCCGTTTCCACCACAATAATTACATAACCCGATTATGTTCACGTTGGCTCCGTGGACACCATGTTGGCAAAGCATGATTTTGCCCAGTTTTCCGGGTGCACCTTGGAGTTAATCTCTAAGGCTCCCTGTTGCAATCTACCACGTAGAAAACCCGAAAACGCCCAAACACCCGGAGTCTTCCCCGGTTCAAATGCAATGCAACATCACCGATCCAGACCAACTTGTCCGGATAGGCTTCACACACCATGCCTGTGCCCATTTATGCATACAGACTCTACACAAGGGGGACTTTACATATCTACCCCAAGGAATGCCTCAACTCTTCGCTCACTCGTGAGAGAGGGCTTCCTATGCAAAGGTAAAGAGGGCTTCACATGCCCTAGGATGAGAATCATTACCCTTGCGTTTTTCCTCGGCGCCATGTAAATCTACGCAAATGGAAAGCACCGCAATCTCCTTGCCTCCGCGGATCCGAAGACTGCTCGCGATTTGGAGCTCCGAAGCTCCGCCGGTGCCTGGATCTTGCCTTCCTCCTCCTCCTTGCTCTCCCCTCTCTCTAGCCTTTAGAAAGAGAACCAAGGGGATGAAATGAGGGATTGCAAACCCTATTTCCGAGTTTAAACCGCCATCACCAACCCCCAGCCGTCGGATCCCAACATAAGAAAACGAACGGCCACGATCAGGGCCTAAAATACAAAATCTGGGCCGAACACGGCCTACGACACGCCCGTGTCCAGGGCCGTGTCGCCCATTCATCGTCTCTCCCGATGCTCCGACCAGCACATGACCTTCGACACGGCCTCCGACACGCCTGTGTCATATGTGACACGACTGTGTCAAGACCCGTGTCACGCCCCGTGTGCAACTACTAACTTTTTTTTCCCCGAGGAGGACATGGCCTACGACACGGCAACCGACACGCCCGTGTCACATGTGACACGCCCGTGTCACATGTGACACGCCCGTGTCCGTGCCCGTGTCATGGCCCGTGTGCATAACTAAGAAATCTCCCTAGCGTGACACGCCCTAGGACACGCCCGTATCCAAGGTCGTGTGCCTCAACTCGACGATCATCAATCGCCAAAACGTCGACCACACGACCCGTGGCCGAACACGCCCATGACACGCCCGTGTCACTCCTGTGAAACGCCCGTGACACGCACGTGTCACCTGCTCCAAGTCCCAGACTTGGGTTATTACGTCACCCGTCCCTCTTTTGAGTTTCGGGGTGTTACAGAGCTTCACTTCTCCTCCTTCCCAAGAAATAAGCAGGCTTCCTGCAGAAGGAACCGGTGGAGGAGCTGCAGCTTTGACCGGCGGTGGACGCTAGTTTAGGAGTCTTTTCTCTCAGGCGACAGTGGATCTGAGCTGCTCTTGTCGAGATCTAGCTTCCTAAGTAGCTGCTTTGCGGCCGGTGTCGATCTTGGGAAGGCAACTGCTGGAGATTGGTGGAGAGGCAAGTGGCTCCCTCTCCCTTGCTATTTATTTTATTCTATCTCCTAGCTTGTGTTCTGGTTGTTATTCCCTAAAAGTAGAGCAGAAAGAGGTTTTTTTTTCTTTCACTCTCTCCCTCAATCCCTCATAAGCTGCTCCCAAAACTCTAGCTTTAGCAGTAGAAGTTATTCTTTCTTTTTGTTTTGTTGGTGGTTTTGTTTGTCTCGGCTGGTGTCCATCCTTTGTTAATATTAGGATTAGGCTTAGCTTTGAGGTAAGCTAGTTTGGAGCTGCTATGGTCGGGTAGGAGAGGTAGGAGTGAGAGCTGGAATTAAATTCCAGCTCTCAGGCTGTGGAAAGCTGAGTGGGCAGGGGTAGGTTTAGTTCCAGATTTTTGGAAAAATTCTAAGTCAAAAGCGTTGAGTGAGTGCACCTCACTCAACTCCTAGACTATTGGGCTTATGGCGTTGAGTGTGCTGCACTCACTCAATGCCATAGTTGTTTTTGCGGCTAAGGGTCCAGGCATTGAGTGGAGTGGGCCTCACTCAATGCTAGGTTGTCTTTGTGCGGTTAAGTGTCGAGGCATTGAGTGAGTCGAACTCACTCAACGCCAAGGCAGGTCTAGCGTTGAGTAAGGTGAACTCACTCAACGCCACAGCTAAGACTTACGGCTAAGTCTTTGGCGTTGAGTGAGTAGACCTCACTCAACGCCGCAGCTGTTTTGGCATTGAGTGAGGAGGACTCACTCAACGCCGCAGTTTTTTTCAGTAAGTTAAGTCTGATGGCGTTGAGTGAGTCGACCTCACTCAACGCCAAAGCAGTTTTGTCGTTGAGTGAGATAGACTCACTCAATGCCACAGTATTTTCAGCAGGTAAGTCTGATGACGTTGAGTGAGTCAACCTCACTGAACGCCGAAGCAGGTCAGGCATTGAGTGAGGTATACTCACTCAATGCCATAACCAGGGCTTGCGGTTAAGTCCTTGGCATTGTGTGAGGATACCTCAGTCAATGTCGTGGTTGTTTTGGCATTGAGTAAGGTAGACTCACTCAACGACGCAGTTTTTTTAGGCTAAGACTTTAGCCTTGGGATGTGTGCTTCTTTAGGACTGTTAGAGGAGTTTTTCCTTCCTAAGGGGGATGTTGGGGTGTTCGACTAGTTTTTGCATGCCAACTCGTGGAATATGGTCGGAGGGGGTGTTTTCTGGAATTTGGAGGGGTGAAACGTGTGTGCTGAGCTGTGGACACCACGAAGTCTGGACAATGGGGTTGACTTGTATAGGTGTGTGGACCCTAAGGCTGCCACCGGTTGTGTTCACCCTTGAGTATTTATTTTGGGGTCTGGTTGTTGGTGTTGGTACTGCCACCCACTCCAGCCCCTTATTATTTACACCCTGGTCATTTGCCTGCAAAGTTAGGACTGTTAGCTCTTTCTTCTCCTACTTTCGGCTATTCTGGCTAGTATATTGATGCTTTACTGCTGCAGGTTGTTTCTTTCTGCCGAGCAGGTAGCTTTTGTGCCCATGCTTGGCGTGATTTACCTTTACTATCCTTTTGATAGTATTGTTCTCCTTACCGTTATACTTTCACTTACTGTTAGCTGTTGCTTTTGTTACCGAGTTGGTAAACCCTTTTTACTCGCACTTAAATCTTATATTCTTCATGTTTTGATATTATGCTGAGGCGATCTTTCTTGAATGCCTCAGGTCCAAATAGTAGCCGATAGAGCGGCTGTTTCCTTTTAGTGAGTTTTGCTGATAGCCTCCAGGGTAGCTGAGTTGCAGATCTTTCACCTTGTGAGGTAGTTATTCTTCTTTTCTGTATGGACATGCACACTCACCGGTGGGTTCGTGTAGGGTTGTCGACGCCCACCGGTGGCTTTCTTGTTTTGCTGAATATGAATTAAAACTGCTGTTTTTGCCCTCTTGGGGTTGCTTACTTGCTTTTGAGAAGGTTTTTATGTTAGGTTGCATGTTAGTTATTTTAAAACCCTAAACTATTATATGTATCTCATGCATATCATATTTGCAAAGCTAAACACTATCTTCTATAGGCGTAAAGAATATCTTTCATATATAAATACTATACTCATTTAGGATGTCAAATTAATTAAATCAAAGTATTTTTCCACTACAAATGAATATATTTTTCCTATCGTGGACTAGCTGATCCACTGTGCCGAGGATACGGCCTTTAAATAAACTGGATTTCTTCTATTTTAAAACTTGTGAATTGTAGTCTTGGTGTGTTGCCTGAGAGTCAGCAGTTATCCCCTACTTGACGTGGCATCGCAACGCGTGTTTTCCCGTACTCTGATACTTCTTAACCTCGGGGAAAATGCGGGTTGTGAAAACTGGCCACTATCACTGATGGACATATCGGTGAGGCCAGCGGGGTTCGCTACCCTGCTAGAAGAGAAGCAGTTCAATCTACATAGTGGGTGTGCACGGGTTTAAATGCCTACGTTGTGTGCACAGCTTTGAATGCCTACGATATGTGCACGTCTTTGAAAGTCTGTGGAGTATTGGCAGGTTTGAATACCTGTGGTGTGAATACAGGTTGTGAATACCTAATGTGTTGATCGCTAGTGGAGAATTTGTTATAACTGATATATAATATTGTTGTTATTCAAGTTATACTATGATGCCCCTCCTTTTAATGGTTACTCCTAGCTTATATATGAAATACAGTACTAAGTCTCTTTTGCTTCGGCTATTATTGATTGTGTTGAGGCTCACTCACGTCCCCAACTTAAAGGATCTTGGGTAGGAGGTGTGAATCCACTTAGTCCTATGACAAATAATTATTTAAATAACCATTAACAGGAGATGGAGAAGTGCGAGGCCCAGATAATGCATGACAGCGTACCTGCCTTAAAGCTGATACGAGCAGAAGCACCGGTCTCATCTCCAGTCCTTAGAGTTGTGAGCTCTTAGCTTAGTAAAAGTAGAGAGAGTGTGTTGTAGTTTTCTTTAGCCCGCTGGGCCGCATGTATAAATTTATAGCTACGGTCTTTGTTATATATATAGTTGATTTCTGATTTACTTCCGTTGTGATCTGATGTGATGTGATGAGTTTTTATAGCCTAACAGAGCGATCATTCTACCCTTGGTGAGTGGGTTAATGCCATATGGAAAGCGTAGGGTGGCCGTCTTGGGCGGTAAGGCACAGATCATCAGCTTCTCCAGCAAATACATCAGTCCAAGGCAATGGTTTTCTTCTCCTCCTTCTTTAGTCCTGGCAGCATCATCAGCTTCTCCAGTAATAGCAGCCAACATTTATAAGAAGTCTGCCTCTACAAGCTTCTTCTTCAGTAGTGAATAGCCAAATGTAGGCTTCATCTTCATCTTCCTCTTCTGACTCTGAAGATTAGGAGTCAGTCCATCTCTTTTGCTTCTTAGCAATGAAGGATTTCTCCTTCTTGCCCTTTTTCTGTTGTTCCTTCTTTCACCGAGACCCTTCCTTTTGACAGGGAAGTCAGCTATAACATGCACTAGCTTCCTGCAATAATAACGGACTATTTTAGAAGAAATAAGTTTATTTGGTTTGGAGTCATACCTATCCTCTTTAGAGGTTTTCTTCCTGCCCTTATAGTAGTCTTCTTTGGGAAAAGAAGAAGAGGAGAGCCAGCTTCTCCAGTGCTTCTTCTTTATGAATGTTTGAAATTGCCTGGAGAAGGCAACAAGTCTTCATCAGACATATGGCAGTCTGATGTGCTGGTTTCTGAACTTTTTGAATCAGATTCAGCATCCCTCCTTGGAGGAGAAGGTGTCTTTCTCCTGCTCCTCCTTGTGGCTACAGCTTTGAAGGCCACAGACTTGTCCTTGACTGCATACTTGTTGATTTTCTCCTCCTCCTTTCTGGCTGTCAACTGCATTTCATAGGACAGTAGCTTTCCAAACAGATTTAATGGTGGTGTGTCTATGAGTCTTGCCACTTCTCTGATGGCACAGATTTTTGTGTCCCAGTCTTTAGTTTTAGACCTGAGAAACTTGTCATTTAATTCATATGTGATGAAGGCTCTACCATATGTCCTCAGCTCATTTACAATCCTGAATAACTTTTCATAGCACTCAGCTATGCCATCTGTCTTGTTCTGCCTGAAGCTTTCATACTCTTGATTGAGCATGGACTTCCTGTCATCCCTCACTTCTTTTGTCCCCTCCATGTAGAAACTAGTGTGTCCCATATCTCCTTAGATGTCTTACAGTGAACTAGGTTTTGGAATGTAGAGTCATCAATTGCACTGACTATTATATTTTGTGCCCTCTTATCCATTGTGGCAAGGATGACTTCATCCTTAGTCATTTCAGAGTATGTCTTTGTTGTCTATACATTAGCATCTAGAGCTGAGAACTTCATAGAGATGAATGGTCCCTCCTTGACAGTAATAAAAATTCTAGGGTAAGCTACCTCCATAAACAACCTAACCCTCTCCTTCCATATGTCAAACCCTTTCATCCTATAGATAGGAATCTTCATAGGCCCTATCTCCTTGTAGTTCACTCTTGAACCCATAAGGTCTGTCTTTCCTTTTTGATCTTGGAGATCTACTCAGACTGTTGAGTCTTTAACGAGTAACCTCCCTCTGATACCACTTGAAAGTCTTTTATTCAAGGTCAACTAAATACCTAGAGGGGGGTGAATAGGTTTTTGAGCCTTCTTTTTTAAGTACTATGACCTATATCTGATTTCCTGTGCTTAGTGATTAATTGATTTGTGCTTTCAAGAATAATCACAGATGACTCAGATATTGTTATAGTGGTTCCACAATCTTGGGTACATCCACTGTCCCTCTCCGCCTTTTTAATAGTGTGTTAGACAAGATTCTTCACCAATTCTTTGGCTCCTTAAGAGCTTATAGCATGATCCTGCAGGACCCCTCAGTCTTATCAAAGACCTACAACTCGGACACTAAGCCCTACCACTCAGATCCCAACTGGATCCTACTCTTAGATCTACAGCAGATTTTACCTCAGCCTTTATAGCACAAGCCTACACTCAGATTCCCTAAAGAATCTTACCCTCAGATCCCAGAATGGATCTTACTCTCAGATCTACAACATATCTTATCTCTGTCTTTATAGCATAGGCCTACACTAAGATTCCCTAAAGAATCCTACCCTCAGATCCCAAATTGGATCTTATAGAGAATGTCAAAGAGATGAAATACTCAGACACTAGAGAAAATTCTTTGTGTCTGTCTTCCTAGACTGAGCAGATAACAGCCCTATCTTCTTCTTCACGACAACAAGTTGAAAAGAAATCTTCACTTGAATCCTGGCTTGTTCTAAAAGCAGCTTGTAGAAATCTCTGCTTCTTCTTTTTCATGAAGCAATCCTGATCTTGCTTTCGCAGATGAGTATTGCAGCAGCAAACTCTTTTCACGTTCAGGTTCTCTAATCTGAACTTCTTCTTCTGGCTCGACAAGAAAATGATAAAGAAGACATCGTAGAGCCGCAAGATTGTGAATCCAGAGAACCATAATTATATCTCTTCTTGGTGTTGATTGTTGTTATATTTTTGATCTGATCCTGCTCTTTTTATTGTCTGCCAATCAACGTCTTATTGAGCAATGGGACCCACCAGAATTGGTGGATGTGATTTTGCCATTTAGCCACCTACTTTCCATTGACGGCTAATTCAACGGCTCTTTGCTTTGTGTGGGCCCCAGCGAGAAATATCTTTCCTAGTGTAGAAAATCATGACAGTTGGCCCTAGAGCCTCTAACAACTTTCCCACAACATTTGAACTGGCTTTGACTTGGTTGACTTTGCTGCTGTCACCATCTCTCTCTGGACTTATACAAAATCAAACATCAGTAGCGAAGGCGTTGAGTGAATGACCATCACTCAGTGCCAAAAGACTTAAACAGAAATTATCACAAGGAGTTGAGTGAGTAAACACCACTCAATGCCAAAACACTTAGAAAATTATCACAACCAGTAGGCATTGAGTGAGAAACCTTCACTCAATGCCGAAACAATTGGAAAAGTTTTCTGGCATTAGGGATTGAGTGAGTTAGCTTCACTCAATGCCAAAATACTTGGAATAATGTTTCAGCCATTAGGCGTTGAGTGAGTAAGCTTCACTCAACGCCAAAACACTTAGAAACATTTTCTACCTTATGGCGTTGAGAGCGTTGAGTGAGCATGCCACTTAGGAATGAGACTAGGGTCATATTTTACTTTCAGAAGGTATATTCCATAAATTTTCAATTTGACGAACTCAGAACTCAGTTCGTCGAACTCAGAGCTCAGCTCGACGAAAAGTGAAAGCTCAGTTCGACGAACTCAGAGCTCAGTTTGACGAACTAAGAGCTCAGCTCAATAAAAGTAAAAGTAATCAAAGCATTTGGAATTAGCCAAATTTCTATGTCAAGAAGAACACTTCCTTTGAGAATTAGTCAACGTAATATCACATGACGTTGAGTGAGCTTGCCTCACTCAACGCTTGTAGACTTAGTAAATAGTCACAGTTTTCCTGTGGCGTTGATAGACTGAGCTATACTAAACGATTATGAAGCTATGACATTGAGTGAGTGAGCTACACTCAACGTCTGTGGACTTAGCCACTTTTCTGCTCATTTCTACTTAGACTATTAAGCATTAGCCTGACTCACAGCCTTTTGTTGTATGGCGTTGAGTGAGTTAACTTCACTCAACGTCTGTGGACTTAGCATATTTTCTTAGCATTCCAACATGTTGGGTCCATTGATCCCAATATCCTAGATTTGTAAGAAGTCAAATGGTTCAATGGTATACACATAGTTGTATTTGATGTATGTTTAAGTTCATGCATATATGTTGGTCTTTGTCACAAAGATTGGACATATAGTTCAAGAGACAATGACAGGTGGACTCAAAGGCTGGAAAGTCAAAAATTTGGCTAAGTCCACAGGCGTTGAGTGAGGCAAGCTCAATCAATGCTCTTAATGCCATACAGCTAATAGCGCTGAGAGAAGGCTGGCAGTCAAAGCTTACAATATTGACAAGCCAGAAATTTGGCTAAGTCCACAGGCGTTGAGTGAGGCATGTACACTCAACGCTCTCAATGCCATATGGCCAGAATCATTGAGATATGGATATCATGTCAAAGTCTAAGCAATGGAAGCCATAAAATCTACTAAGTCCAGAAGCGTTGAGTGAAACTTCATCACTTAATGCCATGCTGAGTCTGTCAACGCCAAATTTCAGCAAGAAGACAAGATTACAGAAGATTGACTAAGTCTAGAAGCGTTGAGTGAAACTTATACAACTCAACGCTCTCAATGCCATGAAGAAGAAAGCTGAAGAATATGGCAAGGCAAAAGGCGTTGAGTGAAGCTTATACACTCAACGCTCTCAATGCTATCAGGCAGAAAGATGAAAGATATGGCTAAGGGAAAAAGCATTGAGTGAGGGATATACACTCAACGCTCTCAACGCCAAGCAGAGTAGAAATATTTCTAAGTCCAGATTCATTGAGTATGGTCTATTCACTCAACACCACTCAACGCCTAGCAGAGCTGAAGAAAATTCTAAGTCTAGAATCGTCGAAGTATTGCTTATCCAGTTTTCGTCGAGCTGAGCAGTGATTTCATCGAGAAAAGTTCAGATTTCGTCGAACTCAGCTTTCACCTGTTAGACGACCTGAAGTTTTCTGAGATGATGCTTGATTTCTTCGAGCTAAGCCTTGGATTTATCGGACTAAGTTTTGAGTACGTCAAACTGAATTTTTCTGAAGTATTGCTTGATTTCGTCGAGCTGAGTGAGTTGTGAGATCGTCGAACGGAGGATTTCTGAAATATTGCTTGATTTTGGCTAAGTCCAGAATGATGCTAACATCAGCAAAGTCAACAATTTTCTGATTCATTATGTAATTGATGCAAATCGACATTAATGTCGTCGTCGGTCTACAGTGGATCTCAATTTGATTAACCTGAGGTTTTAACCACCGTTAAAATTAGGACACGTGTCAAACATCCCACAAATCGACGGGGTTATAAATAACAGTTGAGATTTAGATCAAAGTAGTGATTCTGATTAACATTCTAAAAAATGAAAAGCAGGATTTCGTCGTCTTCATCCTCCATTATTACAGAACCAAGAACTTCAATTGAGAAATCTGAAGGGTTTCTAAGTTCGCTGGTGCAATCAACTTCTGGTACAGCAAGAACAGAGGATTTCTCTGAGGAAGACGAATCAGTTTAGGCAAACCCTAACTAAAGTTGATTCTCGATCCAAGCTGAGCCAAATCTAAAGATCAATCTCTAGATCGTTGAAGAAGAAGAAGAGATATGCACAGAGTTTTCTCTAAACAGAAGGAGAGGTAGAGGAATTCATTTCTCTGTCAATAAAGGTTAGCTGATTGAAGATTTTCATTCAGAATTTTCCCCTTTCATCAGCAAGAATAGGATCAAGGTCCTGAGGAACTTCCAGCACAAGCAGCAGATAGTCAAAGATTATCATCCTTATTGCTGGGAAGCAGATAGGGCTGAGAATTTCTTAGCCCAGGAAGAAATTGACTCAGAGAAAAATTTCTCTTGATTCAAATCAACAAACACATTCAAAATCAGTGGATTTGTGAGAGATATGTGTTGAGGCCTAGATTGATTAGGCTATGTGTGAGATCTGTGAGATCTATTTGTAAAGCATAAATTATAAAAGCTGTGTGATTGGATTCCTGTGTGAATCTGTATGGGGCTATTTCTCCCAGCCTATTTGAAGGGAAGTTGTGCCTGTGTGGTTGTCAGGTGATTACTGTGTGGAGGGTTGTGAGCCTGTGTTATAAGTATTAGTGAAGACTGACTGATCCAATGGGTTCGTGCTGTAATCTCTGAGGAGCCATAGTTTTTGGAGAAGATCCTTGTCTAACATACTGTTAGAAAGGCAGAGAGGGACAGTGGATGTACCCATGTACTGGGGAACCACTATAAATCTGGTGCGCTGTGTTTTGTGTTGTGCTGTGCTGAATATTGTTTTCTTGAAAGCTGAAATAAGTGTACATAGTAGGACATAAGTCATAGTAGATTTTAAAGACTCAAGGAAATACTGCAATAACCTATTCACCCCCCCCCCCCTCTAGGTGATTAACTACCCTTGTAATCAAAGACTTTCAAGATGTATTAGAGGGAGGTTACTCAAGAAAAGTCTTAACAGTTTGAGAAGATCTCCAGATTAGCTGTCAGAGGTTAAGATGGGTTTAGGAGAGAGTCATAAAGTGCTTGGATCCATGAAACTTCCTCTCTGCAGGAAGGAGAATTTTGGCATATGGAAAGAAACGGTCAGATTGTTCATGGAAGCATCTGATCCTAAGATCTATATCATAGTTCAGGAAGGACCCTTCATCCCAATGAAGATATCTGTCCTTGATGCAAATATTCAGACTCCAAAGAAGTACACTGAGATGACTAAGGATGAATTCATCTTAGAAACAATGGATAAGAGGGCACAAAACATCATTGTTAGTGTCATAGATGACTCCACCTTTCAAAATCTGGTGCACTGCAAGACCTCAAAGGAAAAATAGGACACCTTGATAGTGTATATGGAAGGAACTGGGGAAATGAGAGATGATAGAAAGTCAATGCTGAATCAAGAGTATAAAGCTTTCAAACAGATCAGGGAGGAGACCATAACTAGCTGTTATGAGAGGTTTTTCAAGACAGTAAATGAGTTAAAGACCTATGGCTGGGCCTTTAATAATTATGAGCTAAATGATAAGTTTCTTAGGTCTCTTATTAGAGACTGGGACACTAAGATATGTGTCATTAGAGAAGTGGCAGAGCTAGCAGATACTCAACCGTCCATACTGAAAGTGAAGGGATAGATACTACTCTAGAGGGGGGGTGAATAGAGTTATCAAATTTTGCACTAGACAAAACTTAATGGTCTACCCAACTCCCTTGGAGTGAAGTGCGGAATGGAAAGATTATAGATATTGATTTAACCTTAAAGCCTAACACAAGTGATGTGCACAAACTCAAGCTAACTGTAATTACAGTTAAGGCTTGGAAAACCTAATCAGCAGCTAGCAATCCTAGTTATATCTATTCACAGCCACAATGCAGGAATTAAACAAGTGAATCCAGACGACACAAGGAAATTTATAGTGGTTCCCCAAACAACTTGGGTACGTCCACTCTTCTACCCACACGGTAGGAATCCACTCAGGTTTTTGATCAGGTGCCCTGCCACCAACAGGATCTTCTTCAGGTAGATCCAGAAACCCTTTAGACTTTTGATCAGGTGTCTAAAAACCAAGCACAGGTTTTTGATCAGGTGCCCTGCCACCAAGGGATACTTTTGAAGGGAGTAATAACCCTATACAGGAGGGGGAAGAAGGTTAAGATGTCTTCTCTATTTTATAAAGATTAGAGAAGCACAAAAACTTGCACTGAGCTAGAAAGCTCTAAAGAATCAAGGCTCCCCCTGGCTCAAAGATGTCCAGGTGAAGTCTTGCTTCAGTGCAGAAAACTCTTCAGAAAGTTCTGAAGGTAAATCTACAAGAAGATAATAAATAATAAAATTAAAGATCTTCAAGCAGCTATCTTCTTCTTCTTCTTCTTCAAAGGAACTCTGAGTTTGAACTTCCTGAAAGCAGGAGAACTCAGGATGAAGAAGAGTGGAAGATCTTAACACTTCTCAGTTAGATGGAAATTGCTGAGAGCAGAAAGCTTGATCTTGATGAAGGCTTGAATGCTTGAAAATAACTGGGTAACTAGTTAGCTAGCTTGAATCCTTCTTCAAGGGGTCCTTTATATAACATCAGCAAGCAACGGCTCTCTTCAATTTGAATAACTTGTCTTCTTCTGAGACTTGAGACCTGAGCTGTAAATATCAAGAAGACAAAACAAACTCTGCAGCAGAAACATTCTATAAAAGGAATAACCCTTTTTCTAGGAAGCTGTAGGAAATAATTTGATAATAAAGTACTAAATAAAGTCATATCAGAAACAAACTCTTTATAGCAAAAAGAAGACTTTCCAGTCTAACGGCTATAAAGGGCTGACAGCAGATAAAGTAATTTATAATGTCAGCTAATAAGACAAACAACTTTATCTAAAAAGATTTGACTCAGGCAAAAAGAATGGAGCAGATATGCCTGGAAATATTATCATAATACAGCTAAAAAGATATGCCAGATAATGTATTAATTAATTAAATATAACAAATAAATACAAAATATAAAGGCAGACAGAAAACGTCGAACGACCTTCGGAGATCGTCGACCGACGCACGGAGATCGTCGAACTATCGGACAGATAGTCGAACGATCCAGATAGTCGAACTATCAAAGGAGATAGTCGAACTATCACAGCAGATAGTCGAACTACCAGAAGATAGTCGAACTATCAGATAGTCGACCTATCAACAGATAGTCGAACTATCAGGGCAAAACAGATAGTCGAGCTATCAACAGATAGTCGAGCTATCAGATAGTCGACCTATCGACAGATAGTCGAACTATCAGAAATAAACAGATAGTCGACCTATCCTAGTCGAACTATCAGATAGTCGAACTATCAGATAGTCGAACTATCAAGCGAGAACAGATAGTCGACCTATCAACAGATAGTCGAAATATCAATGCAGAACAGATAGTCGAACTATCAACAGATAGTTGAGCTATCAGATAGTCGACCTATCAACAGATAGTCGAACTATCAAAACCAAACAGATAGTCGACCTATCAACAGATAGTCGAACTATCAGATAGTCGACCTATCCAAGCAGATATTCGAACTATCAAAGCACACAGATAGTCGAACTATCAACCGATAGTCGAACTATCCACGCAGACTGAATGTCGAACAACTGATAGACGATCGTCGAACAGTTAGTCGACGATAGTCGAGCGGCGTTCGACGATAGTCGAACGAACAAACTACTTAACCAAATTCACAATCTGGAAAAGTGAGGACTCTACAGCTAGACTACTAACCATTGACCATAGATAATTCTTGGGTCAAGGAACTAAAAAGGCAAGACTAAACTCAAATCAAACTAGGGTACCAACAATCTCCCCCTATTTGAGTTAAGTCTCTTAAAAACTAAAACACAGAGCTAGCTATAAAACACTATAAACAATACAGTAAATAGATAGCAATTAATTAGCAATTATCAAACAGATAGATAATAAACAAATATAACACAACAGTCAATCAAACTATTAAGAGTCTATAGAGTCTGGCAAAGGGTCAGAGGAACTAGGAACAAAAGAGATTTTCCTTAGAGGATCATCAAATTCTTTCTTTGACAGCTTCAAGTCCTGCACACCAATGATCTTCAATTCTGCAGCTCTTGGGACTACTGCTTCAGGATGCTTTTCCATATATTTTGAGGGGTCAAATACATCAGGATTGACCTGGAACTTTTCAAACTCTTTCTTTCTGAAAGCAGACATGGTGGTTAAACCAGTAGTATCTTTTCCTTCTGCTTTTGCTTTTCTTATTTGAGCTGCTCCAACTAGTTCGTGAAAACGAGCCATCCCAAAGTTAGGATCAAGCTCTGGACTTTCATAAACAGGCTCAGGAGGAGCAGCATCGGATTCTTTATCTAGATAAGATATTGGAGCAGACTTAGCAAAAGGTTCTTGCTAGAATTTTAAAACAAAGTAAACTACTTACCTTTTAAAACAACTTTCTCAGACTGAACTGGTATTAGAGATGGAACTCTTTTCTTTGGAGAAGGAGGAGGGGAAAAAGTTGGTCTTTGAACCACAACCTCCTTCACTTGTCTTTGAGAGCCAGAATACGATCTGCCTTGCGAGCTTTGATAAATTTTCCTTGGGTGAGGCTGAAAAGATGCTGATTTTCCAGAAGAGGCAGAAAGGTTAGCAGATAGGTTCCCAGAGGCTCCTGCACTGGGAGGTGGAGGAGGAGGACCTCTGGGAGTCCATCTTGAAACAGGACTATCATACCTCTTAGATCTTTTCCTTTCTTTCTGCTGGTTCTTAGAGAACCACATCCAGTGCTGAAATTCCTTTGACTTAGGGTCAATGCCCTTCAGAATATAATAAGGAGTATCATTGTCTTTACTGGGAGGAGGAGGAGCAGCAGCTTTCCTTTTCTTTTGAGCAGCTTTCTTTTTCCTTGATTTCTCAGATACATCAGAATCATCCTCATCATCAGAGTGAGATGATGGAAGATTATCATAAGGATCATAGGCTTCAGAAACAGCCTTTTCTTTTAACTTCAGATCTGATTTCTCTCTTTCCTCTTCCATGGCATCCAGAGCCAGAAGGGAATCTAAGTCCAACCCTGGTGAATCATCCCAAATGGTTGACTTTTCAACTTGCAGCTCTTTTTCTTTCTCTTTCAACAAAGACTGTACTCTTAGATTCCAGGCAGCTCTTGCTTGTACTTCTTCCATACTCAGAACAGGAGTGTCATCTTTGACTTCATCTTCTCTATCATCTAAAAAAGAATCCAATTCTGGATCTACTTGGATATCAGGAACAACTGGGTCAGCTTCAGAAACAACTGCTATGATCTGAGCAGCTAAATCTCCTCTAATAAAATCTGTAGAATTATGAATACAGATCTGCTAAATAAGCAATAATCATTCCTTCAAGGTATTCACAAACTAGCAAATTAATTGACTTGTCAATAAATCGAATAAGTGAATTACCTTCATACTTGACCATCTCCCATGATTCATCTAGATATGAAGTTATAATACCTTCTATGAATCGAGCAACCACGGGAGTGGTGAGATCTTCTAGGCAGACTTTTACTGCAATTTCAGATAGCATGATTCCATCAGCTATTTCCTTATCAGATAATACTGGAACAACTTCTTTTTCAGCTGGAGCAGACTCTTCCAGGGCTGTCATCACAGTATCTGTTATAGCTGGAAGGGAGGCAAGAGGTTCTGAGGCATCTTCACAGAACATCTCCCCCTGCCTGATTTCAGTGGAGACTGAAACCAGGCCCCTTGAGGAAGATGGCTCAGCAGATTTGGAAAGAGATTTGATGGAGGCAGTTAAGATATCAATGGAGGATGCAAGGGGAGCGATTGCCTCTTCAATCATGGTTTTGATTGAAGGGGTAATCAACTCCACAATGCGGGAGATAAGTTCAGGAGTAATCTCAAAAGATAATGGATGTGTAGTGGATGGAGCTGTAGCAGATATGGTTGTAGTGCTGGGATGAAGAATGGTGTGGACAGGGGATTGAATAGGAGATGGAGCTGGAGAGTTAATTGGAGAATTAACTGGAGAATGAATGGGAGACAAAGGAGGAGTAGGAATCCTCTCAGATCCTAACAAATCAAAGCTAGGAGCAGATATCCTAGTCTGATGAGAAGGAAGAGGAGATGCTGGAGGGGAAGAAAGAACAACCGTAGTTGTTTCTCTAACAGGAGAGGGGGAAAGTCTTACTTCAGCTGAAGTTGATGGTACTTCAACTGAGGCAGACAACATAGAAGAAGAGGAAGAGGGAAGAGCTGAGCCAGCTTCAACATGGTGAGGAGCGACCGAATCGGTCCTGGTGCTCTCAGATGTTGCTAGAGCAACCCCTGTGAGAGCGGGTTTCACAAAGGTTCTCTTCCACTTAGAGAACAGGTTTGGATCCATCTTCTTGCTTGCGTTAATTGTTGTTGCGGTTGAACTCAGCAGCTGGGGGTACTTTTCTTTCAGGAAGATTCCAATAACCCTTCCGAGGGTAACTTCCTTCTTACCATTCTTTTTCCTTATTAAATCAAACATCACTCCCGCCCAATCTATCCTTTTCCGATTAACAATCGCACACATCAGTGCGAATTGTTGCCTTGTGATATTATCATGAGCAGAGTGCTTACCGAGGAGCACTTTTCCTACCAACTCAGCAAGAAACTTGATCTTGAAAGGGAAATTTACTTTGAGCAGCTTCGTGGGAATGCCCTCAGCATGTCGCAGCTCAACTAACATTCTTCCGAATTCTTGAGCATCTTGCTCATAATCCTCTTCACCATTTATTAAACCAAAAATATCAGTCAGAACGGCCGGAGTTAGGATTACCTCTTCTCCGTCGATGGTACCAGTCATCGAGTCGTCGGTGGAGGACGACGTGAAGGCCCATTCCTTGATCTCTGGGATGTTTATCTTAATCCTTGAAGACATTAACCTCTCGAGTCTTTGATCCCGGCAAAGCTGAAGAACTTCTACAATCCCAGCTTTGCAGCTACTAAACGCATCGAAATCAACGCTAAAGCCTGCATCAAACTTCACAACTGCTAGAACTGCTGGAGAAACCGCCATTAATTCGCTGGAGAAAGCTCGAGAAGGACGGAGAAGACGAAGAAGGCGAAGCGGCAGAAAATCGCAAGCGGGAAGGCAGAATGCGAAAAGTCATGCTCCGTCGACGATAAAACAAAAGATCTTTTAACCTAGGTCGACTATCGGCTTTATATTAGACCGGAAATAGTCGATCTATTAAAAAGATACTAGACCCGATAGTCGAACGGCCGTTCGACGATCGGCTCAGAAGCAGAGTAGTCGAGCCATCGTTCGACTATTTCTGGCTTCTCAAACAACAAGCTGTCGTCGTTCAGAGATCGACGATAAGCTAGACCTGTTCGACGATCTTCGAACGCCGGTCGACGATCTTCAAACAGATAAGCTACCATTAACCAGAGGTCGACGATAGGCTTAATCCGTTCGACGATCTTCGATCATCGTTCGACGATCTTCAAGCAGATTTCAACATAGGCAGATATAGTCACACTTAGTCTCATCCATTGATCATGCCTAGTTGAACTAAAAAGAACAGATGCTTCTGTTCATCTAAAGGCTTGGTAAATATATCACCTCTCTGAAACTCAGTGGATATGAACTCAAGACAAATCTTGTTCTTTTCCACACAATCTCTCAGGAAATGGTGCCGAATCTCAATGTGCTTCGTTCTAGAGTGGTGCACTGGATTTTGTGCAATAGAAATAGCACTGGTACTATCACACATGATTTTGGTGTTCTTGTGTGAGTAACCATAATCCACAAGCTGGTTTTGAATCCACAGGATCTGTGAACAACAACTAGCAGCAGCTATATATTCAGCCTTTGCAGTTGAAGTTGAGACAGAAGCCTGCTTCTTACAGAACCAAGAGACCAATCTCTCTCCCAGGAACTGGCAAGTTCCTGAGGTGCTCTTCCTGTCAACTCTGCAACCAGCATAATCAGAATCAGAATATCCAATTAATTCAAATTCTGACTCAGCTGGGTACCAAAGTCCTAGATCTGGACATCCCTTCAGGTATCTCAGGATTCTCTTTAGAAGAATCAGATGAGATTCCTTGGGGTTGACCTGGAATCTAGCACAGAGGCATGTAGCAAACATTATATCAGGCCTACTTGCAGTTAGATATAATAGGGAACCAACAATGGCCCTATAATTCTTTTGATCAACTGGCTTGCCGTGATCATCAGAATCAATAACTACATTAGTAGTCATAGGTGTAGGCATTGCTGAAGCATCAGCCATCCCAAATTTCTTTACCAATTCCTTGGCATATTTGGATTGGGAGATGAAGATACCATCAGCATCTTGCTTAACTTGGAGACCAAGAAAGTAAGACAGCACACCCATACTACTCATCTCAAACTTAGAGTGCATCAGGTCAGAGAACCTTTTGCAAAGTTTGGGATCAGTGGAGCCAAATATAATATCATCTACATACACCTGAACTAACAGGATTGTGTCCTTGTGATGCTTGACGAAAAGGGTTCTATCAACTACTCCCCTAATAAAGTTGTGCTCTAACAGAAAACTAGCTAGAGTCTCATACCAGGCTCTGGGAGCTTGCTCTAGTCCATATAGAGCTTTCTGCAACTTAAAAACATGTGAGGGCTGAGTTGAAGAAACAAACCCTGGTGGTTGTTCAACAAACACCTCTTCCTAAAGCTCACCATTCAGGAATGCACTTTTAACATCCATTTGGAACACCTTAAACTTCATGTAGGCTGCATAGGCCAAGAAGATCCTTATTGCTTCTAGCCTTGCAACAGGAGCAAAGGTTTGGTCATAGTCTATACCTTCCTCCTATCTGTAGCCCTGAGCTACAAGCCTTGCTTTATTCCTTACTATAATTCCATTTGCATCCAACTTGTTTCTATACATCCACTTGGTGCCTATGATCAGTTGGCCTTTAGGTCTTGGAACCAAAGTCCAAACTTTACATCTCTCAAACTGATTGAGTTCCTCTTGCATAGCAATGATCCAGTGGGGATCTAGCTCTGCATCTTTAAAGGTGAGGGGCTCAACCTGTGAGAGGAAACAAGCATGCATCACATCCTGTCTTAATTGGTGTCTTGTTTGTACACCAGCTGATATGTCTCCAATCACTTGAGATGTGGGGTGATCTCTAAGTGTGACAATATCAGCAGGTGGGATGTGATCTTCAGCAACAATTGGGATTAATTCCTCAGGAGGAATTTGATCTACTGTTGGTGGTACAACAACAGCTTCAGCAATGTCTTCATCACTGTCTGATTCAGTGATCTGAAGAGTTGATAGTTGAAGAATTTCTTGAGGGGCATCAGGTACCTGCAATGAACTGGAGGAAAGAGAATTTTCTTTCTCCTTGTAAAACATTTGATGCTCATCAAATGATACATACATAGATTCTTCAATCTTACAGGTAGATTTGTTATAAACCCTATAAGCTTTGCTTACTTGGGAATATCCAAGCATGATTCCCATTGAAGCTTTTGCTTCAAATTTTCTAATATATTCTTTATTATTATTATGAATATAAACAATACAGCCAAAAACTCTAAAGTAGTTAATTTTAGGTTTCTTTCCTTTAAGCAACTCATAAGGAGTTTTACACTTAAGTTTGTGTATCAAACTTCTATTCAAGACATAATTGGCTGTACTAACAGCTTCTGCCCAATAGGAGAGAGGCATGTTAGCATCTGCCAACAATGTGCTAGCAGCTTCAATGAGTGTTCTATTCTTCCTTTCAACTACCCCATTTTGTTGAGGAGTTCTAGGAGCTGAGAAACTATGTTTGATACCTTCTCTCTCACAGAATTCTTGCATGAGAAGAGAGTCAAACTCAGTACCATGATCACTTCTGATAAAGGCCACATGAGTAGAGTACTCAGTCTGCACACATAGTAGAAAGTCTGTAAGGGCTTTGAAGTTATCAGACTTAGTTCTCAAAAAGAAAACCCAACTGAACCTAGAGAAGTCATCTACAATTACTAAGGTGTAATACTTCCCTCCTAAACTCTGTACATTTATTGGGCCAAAAAGGTCCAAGTGTAATAGATACAGGATTCTAGGAGAATCACTCTTATTTACAGATTTAAAAGAGTTTTTGGTTTGCTTGCCTAGCTGACAAGCCTTGCATAGGCTCTCCTTCTTGTAGGGGCAAGAAGGTAAACCTCTAACAAGGTTGTGTTTAGATAACCTAGATATATTTTTAAGGTTTACATGACTAAGCCTCTTATGCCACAAAGAATTATTATTAATTGTTACTTCATTAAACAGGCAGATTTCAGAATGAGATGAATTGAAATCTACTAAATAAATATTACCTATTCTAATACCTACTAAAACAACATTATTATTTAAAGTAATATTGCAAGAGGAGTTAGAAAATGATACCTGGTAGCCAGCATCACATAGCTGGCTGACTGAAATCAAATTATGCTTCAGTCCATTGACATATGCAACTCTCTTGAAAGTAACTGCTCCAATTGTGATCTTGCCATAGCCTTCTGTCTGACCACAGCTGGAGTCTCCAAAGATAACCTTTGGGCCGAGCTTAGCTTTGAACTTTGACAGAAGATCTTTATTTCCTGTCATATGCTTAGAGCATCCACTATCCAAATACCACTTATTTTGAGTGATTGGATAGGCCTTCACCTGCAAGACATTTATTTAGACAGTTTGGACCCAGGTAACCTTGGGTCCCTTGTTTTTCACATAAGAAAAACTGGAAATATATGAGAATGCAGGCTGAGGGTGATAACCTAGTGGGTGAGATCTCCTAGGTGGGATTCTCCATGCAGATGATGGGTCAACAAACCTAGGGTTTCTATTTTCATTTAGGTTTCTATGATACTGATTATGATTTTGAAAATCATGTTGAAATCGTCGATCGACGTTCGATGATGGGCGCTCAGATCGTCGAGCTTCGTTCGACCATTGAGCTTCCGATCGTCGAGCGGCGTTCGACGCTCTTTGCATTTCTTTAAAAAATTTCTTTCTCTTTTCTCTCTTAGCTTTATTTAAAGTTTTATTAACTAGGTTTACTTGCTTAGTGTTCTTCATTCCACTAGCTGAAATGAAGTTTACTGGAGTTGAAAGGTTATTTTTAAGTAGAACTGGGGGTTCACTGGGAGAAGCTCCTAAGCCTAGTTTGTCATTACCTGACCTAGTGTTAGTCATGCTGGTAATTTCTAACAACTTAAGGCTTCTACCATTAAGTGATTCTTCTAGCCTCTTAGACTTAGCTAACTCTATTTTAAGAAATTTAATTTCTTCACTACAAGTAGTGAGATCTTCCTTTAACCTAACATTTTCTGTAGCTATTGATTCTGAGTCAGCTAACCTATTTCTAAGTTCTTTTATTTCCTTTTCAGAGCTAATCAAATCTAAGCATAAAGATTTAAAGTCTAATTTAAATTCTTCTGAAGTAAAATCATAAGAAGAAGGTACCTCATCTTCTGTAGGCATCTCTTCATCAGAATCTGAACTCTCTGCAGCAGAGTGGTTGCTACAGGCATCTATTGCCATCAGGCAAACTTCTTTTGCCTTCTTCTCTTCCTCATCCTCACTAGAGCTTGATGAGGAGGATTCTTCATCAGAATCACTCCAGGTTTCAGCAATGAAACCTCTCTCCTTCTTTTTGTTTTTGTAGGAGGATGGCTTGGAGTGCTTCCTGTGTTGTTCTTTTTCTTTTCTCTTTTCTTTGTTCTTCTCCTCTGGACACTCTGGCAAGATATGTCCAGGCTTCCTGCAACCATAACAAATAATTTCTTTAGCAGGAGAACGATCATACCTTGGTTTGTCTTCATAGCGTGAAGACTTCTTTCTGAACTCCTTTCTCCCCATCTTGAGAAACCTCTTGGCAAACAATGCCATTAGTTCCTCATTTGATTGGCTGCCTTCAGAAGCATCAGTAGCCTTAAGAGCTAGAGATTGCTCTTTTCTTGTTGGAGTGGGAGTCTTTGCTTCAGCTTCTGCTTCCCTTGTCTTCAGCACTTGCTCAAAAGACTTGAGCTTGCCGAGGAGGGCTTCTGTTGAAATCTCATTAGTACTTCTGGCTTCCTTGATGGGCCAGATCCTTAGATCCCATGTGCTAGGGAAGCACATAAGAATCTTATCATTGACCTCTGTCAATGATATGTCCTTGTCCAGGGTCCTCAGCTCATTGATGATTGAACTGAGTCTGGTGTACATGGCTTCAACTGATTCAGCATCAGTTTTCTTGAAGTTCTCATACTGTGAGATCAGGTTGGATCTTCTGTCCTTCCTTTCATCAGCTGAACCAGCTACAATCTGGTTCAGTGTATCCCACATGGCCTTTGCTGAGGAGCAGTCAGCAACCTTCTGGAATATCTCATCAGACATTGTCTGAGCCAGTATGTTCATTGCCTTGGCATCTGCTATTTTGGCCTTCTTGTATTCATCATTGTAATCTGGAGGAGGCACTGCACTCATATCAGATGATGAGGCAGAAGCAGAAGCAGGTACTCTTGGGGGACCTGACAAAATAGAAGCAAAGATGCTTTCATCAATAGAATTCATATATAATTTTATCCTTGCCTTCCAGATGCCAAACTAAGCTAAGTTGCATGCTGGAGGTCTGGTGCTGGAATAATCCTTGGACTGGGCCATGATAGTGAATATCTATAAGCTTTGGTATCTATCAGGATCTTGTGACTTAGGTGTTAGCCTATTCAGTCAGTCAACCTCCTCTGATACCAATTGAAAGTGAAGGGATAGATACTACTCTAGAGGAGGGGTGAATAGAGTTATCAAATTTTGCACTAGACAAAACTTAATGGTCCACCCAACTCCCTTGGAGTGAAGTACGGAATGGAAAGATTATAGATATTGATTTAACCTTAAAGCCTAACACAAGTGATGTGCACAAACTCAAGCTAACTGTAATTACAGTTAAGGCTTGGAAAACCTAATCAGCAACTAGCAATCCTAGTTATATCTATTCACAGCCACAATGCAGGAATTAAACAAGTGAATCCAGACGACACAAGGAAATTTATAGTGGTTCCCCAAACAACTTGGGTACGTCCACTCTTCTACCCACACGGTAGGAATCCACTCAGGTTTTTGATCAGGTGCCCTGCCACCAACAGGATCTTCTTCAGGTAGATCCAGAAACCCTTTAGACTTTTGATCAGGTGTCTAAAAACCAAGCACAGGTTTTTGATCAGGTGCCCTGCCACCAAGGGATACTTTTGAAGGGAGTAATAACCCTGTACAGGAGGGGGAAGAAGGTTAAGATGTCTTCTCTATTTTACAAAGATTAGAGAAGCACAAAAACTTGCACTGAGCTAGAAAGCTCTAAAGAATCAAGGCTCCCCCTGGCTCAAAGATGTCCAGGTGAAGTCTTGCTTCAGTGCAGAAAACTCTTCAGAAAGTTCTGAAGGTAAAACTACAAGAAGATAATAAATAATAAAATTAAAGATCTTCAAGCAGCTATCTTCTTCTTCTTCTTCTTCAAAGGAACTCTGAGTTTGAACTTCCTGAAAGCAGGAGAACTCAGGATGAAGAAGAGTGGAATATCTTAACACTTCTCAGTTAGATGGAAATTGCTGAGAGCAGAAAGCTTGATCTTGATGAAGGCTTGAATGCTTGAAAATAACTGGGTAACTAGTTAGCTAGCTTGAATCCTTCTTCAAGGGGTCCTTTATATAACATCAGCAAGCAACGGCTCTCTTCAATTTGAATAACTTGTCTTCTTCTGAGACTTGAGACCTGAGCTGTAAATATCAAGAAGACAAAACAAACTCTGCAGCAGAAACATTCTATAAAAGGAATAACCCTTTTTCTAGGAAGCTGCAGGAAACAATTTGATAATAAAGTACTAAATAAAGTCATATCAGAAACAAACTCTTTATAGCAAAAAGAAGACTTTCCAGTCTAACGGCTATAAAGGGCTGACAGCAGATAAAGTAATTTATAATGTCAGCTAATAAGACAAACAACTTTATCTAAAAAGATTTGACTCAGGCAAAAAGAATGGAGCAGATATGCCTGGAAATATTATCATAATACAGCTAAAAAGATATGCCAGATAATGTATTAATTAATTAAATATAACAAATAAATACAAAATATAAAGGCAGACAGAAAACGTCGAACGACCTTCGGAGATCGTCGACCGACGCACGGAGATCGTCGAACTATCGGACAGATAGTCGAACGATCCAGATAGTCGAACTATCAAAGGAGATAGTCGAACTATCACAGCAGATAGTCGAACTACCAGAAGATAGTCGAACTATCAGATAGTCGACCTATCAACAAATAGTCGAACTATCAGGGCAAAACAGATAGTCGAGCTATCAACAGATAGTCGAGCTATCAGATAGTCGACCTATCGACAGATAGTCGAACTATCAGAAACAAACAGATAGTCGACCTATCAACAGATAGTCGAACTATCAGATAGTCGAACTATCAAAGCAGATAGTCGAACTATCAAGCGAGAACAGATAGTCGACCTATCAACAGATAGTCGAACTATCAACGCAGAACAGATAGTCGAACTATCAACAGATAGTTGAGCTATCAGATAGTCGACCTATCAACAGATAGTCGAACTATCAAAACCAAACAGATAGTCGACCTATCAACAGATAGTCGAACTATCAGATAGTCGACCTATCCGAGCAGATAGTCGAACTATCAAAGCACACAGATAGTCGAACTATCAACCGATAGTCGAACTATCCACGCAGACAGAAAGTCGAACAACTGATAGACGATCGTCGAACAGTTAGTCGACGATAGTCGAGCGGCGTTCGACGATAGTCGAACGAACAAACTACTTAACCAAATTCACAATCTGGAAAAGTGAGGACTCTACAGCTAGACTACTAACCATTGACCATAGATAATTCTTGGGTCAAGGAACTAAAAAGGCAAGACTAAACTCAAATCAAACTAGGGTACCAACACATACTATTTGGTAAGCTACTATCATATGAGATGCAGCTGATAGTAAGGAAGGA
Organism: Platanthera zijinensis; assembly: GCA_039513925.1. Classification (NCBI taxonomy): domain Eukaryota; kingdom Viridiplantae; phylum Streptophyta; class Magnoliopsida; order Asparagales; family Orchidaceae; genus Platanthera; species Platanthera zijinensis. The sequence goes on along the minus strand of CM077095.1, from coordinate 66,311,105 downwards.
GGAAGAGAAGACTAGCAGAGGTCAGACCAAAGAAACCACTGTGGACTTCAAGGCAGATACCTCCAAGAGGATCAAGGAGAAGAATACTTCTACCCTAAGAAGGCCAGCTGAGTCAGAAGATTCAGATCAAGAGGAATTAGGCTATAATATTTCTGATGAGGAGTTTTCTACTTTCCCAAGGCAGTTTATGAGACTGATGAAAAAGAAAGGGTGGAGGACCAAACCTACCTCTTCTTTCCAGCACAAATAGGACTACTACAAAAATAAGAAGAAACCCTCCAAAGAGGGCAGGTATGATCCAAAACCTGGTAAACATGTTTCTAAAAAAATTATATGTTTTGTTGTAGCAAGCTAGGTCATGTTGTGGTTGATTGTCTTGAGAAGAAAGAAGCTAGTGAAAAAAATCATCACCACAAGAGAAGAAAGAAGGAGAAAACCTTCAATGCTAAGAGGGAGAAAAGCTGGACTGAGTCTTCCTCATATGAATCAGAAGAGGATGATGAAGCCTACATTGGGCTGATGGCAAGATCACATGAGGAATCCTATAAGGATCAGCCTAGACCATCTAAGGTACACTCTTCATCCAACTCTTCATCCAAGTCCAAATATATGACTTGTTCAGATTCAAGTGCTTCTTCATTAAGAGATGACAATGGCTCTGAATCTAAGGAAGACAGAGATCAAATAATTGAAAGATATGGTGAACTTTTGGAAGCATTTAGGAGGAGTTAGTTGCTGACCAAGCAGCAATCTCAGGAGATTGCATCTTTGAAGATTATTGCTTCTCAGCATTCTGAAACAACAACTTTGCTGGAGCAGAAAATTAGGGAAGTTAGCCAGCTGAAGAACATCACTGTTATTCAAATGGGCACCATAACTTTTAAGAATGAGTTTATCAGGAATCTAGAAAGTAAGCTCCAAAAGGAGAAGGAGCTAGTGGCTAAGTTTTCAAAGCCATGTACTATATTGCCTTTGATAGATTACTTCTCCTCCAAAAAGGATAGGAATGGGATAGCTTCAAAGGGAACACTAGAGCTGGTAATTCCAAAAGGAAGAACCAAGATGTTCACCACTTTGGTGGTAGGAATGGAAAGGGTGCTAGTGGCTACAAGGCAACCCATATGGAGGTCTAAATGGCCCATCCTGGACCATTTAGGTTTGGTGTACCAGCCCTAGCACACAAGAAAAAGTCTGATGCTATACCTGCTGGACTAAGAGCTAATGATAGCAATGTTGTTAAACTAGCCCTTAAGAGGAGGTACAACATCTTTGAGTGCTGGTGTTATGGCAAAGTGGGCCACTATACCAATGAATTCTGGCATAATAAGAGTGTACAGAGAGCTAATGTACACTTACCTGTCAGAAGAGCTACAGGCAGGTATGTTCATCTTAAGCCTAATATGCACCTAGAACCCAATGAGAATTGGGGTCCTAAGGATAAGTGATTTATTTTTTGCAGGTGAGTCCAAGTAGTCATACCCCTAAATGGTACTTGGATAGTGGTTATTCCAGGCACATGACTGGAACGAAGAGCATCTTGAAGGATTTCATTCCAGTAAAGGATGGACCTAAGGTGATATTTGGTGGATCAAACAAAGGGATCACCAAAGGTTATGGTAAGATCACTAATGTCTTAATCACTTTCACAAAAGTGGCATATGTGGAAGGGTTGCAACACAGCCTTATAAGTATAAGCTAACTATATGATCTTGGCTATGTCATTTCTTTCCACAAGGATAAGTGTCATATAAGAAGATCAAGTTACCAAGAGATCACTTTGACTGGCACTAGGAGTGGGAATGTCTATTATCTTAATTTTCTTTGTTTATCAACAGACTCTCCCATTTATTTAGTTGCAAATGAGAAAGCCTCATATTATGTCAAATGACACAAGTGGCTAGCTCATTTGAATTATAAGATTATAGGAAAGCTTTATAGTGAAGAGTTAGTTAGGAATGGTCCTAACATGAAATGCTCTAAGGAAGGTATTTGCTCTGCATGCCAAAAAGGTAAGCAGGCAAAAGCTTCTTTCAAAAGCATTGAGACTAAAGATTCTGTGAGATGTTTATACCTCTTGTATATGGACTTTTTTGGTCTAATGCTAGTTCATAGTCTAGGTAGGAAGGTCTACACCTTTGTGTAGTTGGTGACTTTTCAAGATTTATTTGGGTATTCTTTTTAAAGAAAAAGTCTGAAACCCAAAATATTTTCAAGACATTTGTCTTGCAAATACAGAATGAGTTGAACAGTATTGTGGTCAAAATCAGAAGTGACCATGGGACTGAGTTTCAGTATGAATGAATGACAAGAATCTATGAACATCATTGGATTCAGCAAGAGTTTTCCTCTCCAAGAACACCCCAGTAAAATGGGATAGCTGAGAGGAAGAATAGAACTCTCATAGAGGTTGGTAGAACACTACTAAATGACACTTCTCTCCCAGAATATTTTTGGGCTAAGGCTTTAAATGCAGCTTGTCATGTCCTTAACAGGGCTTCTATCACCAAGAGCCACAATAAGACTCCCTATGAGATTATGAAGGGCAAGAAACCAAATCTTGCATATCTCAGAATTTTTGGGAGCAAGTGCTTTGTACTCAACAATGGGAAATCTTATAAAACTAAGTTTGCTGCCAAAGCCTATGAGGGAATATTTATTGGGTACAACAATCATATTAAGGCTTATAAGATCTATAACTTGACAAGTCAAGTTGTATAGGAGTCAATTAATGTAGTATTTGATGAATCAAATATGATTAATAATGAGTTGTCAAGCTCTTCTTCTAGTTCTACAGGAACTGAACTAGGTTTGAAAAAGCTAACTCTCAAAAGAAATGAAAAAGATTCTCCAACTGTACAAGACCAAGAAGAGGGTGTGTGCATTCCAGAGGAAGCAATATGACCACAGGAAGTGGATGAAAATCAACATCATGAAGAACATGATGTTGAAGCTATACTACGTCCAATTGTAAGACATCTGAGAGATCATCCAGACCATCAGATTATTGGTGATGAAAGATAAAGAGTAGTGGCAAGGAGCAGATGTTTCAACACAGCAATGTACTCTTGCTTCCTATCACAGGTAGAACCTAAGAAATTTGAAGAGGCTAACCAAGACCAGTTTTGGATTGGAGCTATGTAGAAGGAATTGAACCAGTTTAAAAGATGTAAGGTCTGGAAGCTGGTTCCCAGACCTCAAGGACATAATATCATTGGAACTAAGTGGATCTACAGAAATAAACATGATGAAAATGGCATTATAGTTAAGAAAAATGCTAGACTGGTGGCTCAAGGGTATAGAAAAGAGGAAGTTGTTGACTGTGATCAAACCTTTGCCCCTATAGCAAGACTAGAAGCTATCAGATTATTCCATTCATATGCCGCATTCCAAGGGTACAGAGTTAAAAAAAATGTCTAAGTTGTCTACCTCAATCACCTAGAGGGGGGTGAATAGGTGAGTTGTGCTATTTTTTGCGGAATAAAAACAATAGCGATTTGAGCACAAGAAATAAACAAGCATTCACAGTGGACACCAAGAATTATAGTGGTTCCCCAATCTTGGGTACGTCCACTTTCCACTCACCGATCTAGCAAATCACTAGACTCGGCTACTCCACTAATCTCAGATCAAAACGATCCTACCACTCGAAACAACGTTCCTACAATCTCGATCCAAAACGGATCTACACTCGGATGGTAAAAACTTACTACAACTCGGAGAGAAAATCTCCTACACTCTCCTACAAGATTAAAAAAAGATTTATAGAAATACAAACAATAATTTTCTCATATCTGAAAATTTCTCTAGGTCTTCTTCCTTGGATTCGAGGCTTTATCAGAACTTGTAGAAGAAGACACATGGATCGATCTTGTTCTGAGAAGCTTTGACTCACACGATCAAGGAGTAGATTGAGAAAGATGAATCCCTTGATCTGTAAATCTCTGGATTGAAAGTTGCCTTGAAGATATTGAACGAGAACGGTGACTTTTTGTAGACGATGATGAATGGTCGGCCAATCCAGAACTTAGAAAATACATACTTAGGGTTTGTCATAATGATATGACCTTTTATAAGATCTCTCTAACCGTAATAATCGTCAATAATGAGGGCCACGTGGACCAGTCACGGCATTCAAAAATTAGATCTAACAGAAACTTAAACACTTTTCTTAAAATCATTTCAGCTTTACTCGAGTGAGAAGTATACTACTCGAGTGAGTGAACTAGCTCTCGAGTGAAAAACTTTGACTACTCGAGAGGAGGCAATTATGGAAATTCTGGATGTAGAAGTAAATCACTCGAGTGGTTAATGGATCACTCGAGTGCTATACTTACTTCTCGAGAGGTAGACTGAACTTCTCGAGAGCTTGGACTTGGATAAAATTTTGGATAAGAATCTGATCATTCGAGTGCTGAAGCTGAACTACTCGAGTGCTATTCGAACTTGTCGAGTACAAAGATGTGCCACTCAAGTGGTCTTAGAATTTTCTAAAGAACTAAGTTCTGTTACTCGACTTAATCACCTCAACTACTCGAGTACTCAGCTAGACTACTCGAGTACTTGACTTAGAAAATTTTCTGAGACATAAATAACATCACTCGAGAATGAGAGCAGATCTACTCGAGTACTGGACTTGGTTTCTCGAGTGCAAGATAAGAACTACTCGAGAATCACTTCCATACTCGAAATGTTGACTGGATCTACTCGAGTGTTGCTAAGTCTTCTACTAGAGTATAAAAAGGACTACTTGAGTACAACACTTAGAATTTTCTCAGCTTTATGAAACTTGAGTTCTTCATTCCAAATAACATCCAATCTTCATCCATTAGTCCATGTGCTTGAATATAAAGTGTATCCCAATAGAGAGGCTACATACAAGTCAACACCTTGGATCACACAATGAGGAATTACATTGTATGGTCCTGTGTTTGATGACCCACTGTAGAATGATATTGGTCTACACTTGGCAATAAATCTTGCAAACACATAACTAGAATAGGAAATCAAATACAACCTAATTCATCTTAGTTCAAGGGTGACTTCATACAAATCTGGGTTAATGTTGATACAATACCCAACAATCTCCCCCTATTTGTAGAATTCAGAACCCTCTACACTAAGATGAATTATACTAAAATAGAAAGAACTAGATATTAAAGGTAATCACAGAGTAAAATGCAAGAAACTAATAAATAAAGAGATAATCATCAAAGCTAAAGATTATATAATTAGAATTGTTTCTAGATTTCATTTCTACATGGATTCAGTCCTCAATCTCATAACTCATAATCATTCCTAGCTTTGATGATGTTGTTGTTGTTGTTGCCTGTCCTTCTTCTCTTGCAGTCTTCTCTGATAACTGAAGGGTTTGGGGTAATACTTAGGAGGTCTAGGAGGAGCATTGGGATTGTTCCTCCCATATTCTTTGTCATAGATTCTCCTTTTAGTCAATGATTTCTCATACAATTCCCATTCATAATAGCTGTAATGAAGATTTCTGCTTTCATTATAGTCCATGACAAGCTTCAATGTATCAAGTGTCAAGGCTTTGGAAGTTGGACTCCATATCTCAGCAAACTCCTGAGCTTTTTCTCTTCTCTGCCTCTAGATTAGGAATAGATCTACTAGCAGAAGCTCCCTCTCCATACTTCCTTCTTTTAGGAATCTGAACTTATGGTAAATCTTTAGATGTCAGATTCCCAAATGTGAGAGAAAGATTATGGAGGTTGAGGTTCATCTTCAGGCCTAAGATAGAATGTAGGCATTTGAGCTGGCACTTGAGGAGGCTGGCATTTAGCAAGTGGATTCAGATGGTGAGGAATAATATTTGGATCAGCTTGGAATTCTGGGAAAATCTGATTATGCATCCATATAGTAGTATCATAAGTATAGAACTTCACTGACTGAATTTGAGCTAGCACATCTTTATAAATTTCCTTCATTTTTTCAGTCCAAAGGGTCTTGACATTTGTGTCATATTTTTCCACTTGTTCTTTCACTATGCCCTCCCCCTTTCTGATTTCTACACATAGTTTCTCTATAGTTCCATCTCTAAAGATGCCCACTTCTTCACAGATCTTCATGACATGCTCTTGGGCTTTCTTTTCAAGTTCAATTTGATTATTTGCAAGTGTGACAGATTGGTTCATGACCTCGCCAACACTTGTAATAGTATGATCCAAGGCTTTTCCACCTATTTGGAAAATGTGCTTTAGCTGATCTATATTATGTTGGATTTCAACAAATCCTCGACTCATTTCTTATTCCAAATAAGAAACTTGATCTTGCACAACTTTGAGAGAATCATCAAAATACTTTCTTTGGTCTAGCAGCATTTGTTCTATTTCACCAAGTATATCAGAAGTAACTGGTGTAGCAGTAGCAGCAGGAGTAACAAGAGCTGGAGGAGGAGGGGCAGTCCATGGAGCAATTTCTTCAACTACTACTGAGCTCTGAGCTCTTGTAGTATTAACCAAAACATCTCCTTCCTCACCAGTGAAGGTGGGAAGAGAAAAATCCAATCTCCTCATAGGAGCTTCAGTAGGTTCTGGAGAAGGTTCATTTTCATCTGACAGCAGAATTGTCTCTTATTCTTCTTCAGCAGCTGGGGATGGATCAAAGGGTGCTTTAGAGATGGTACAGGAGATGGAGAAGATGTTGGAGTGGCTTCGTTGGATGGTACTTTAACATTTTCTTGATGGAGGGGAGGTAGAGGCTCATATGAACTGAGTTCCTCAATCATTTTATTGATATCATCAGAGGTGGAGAGGATTGTTTCTTGTACCTGAACATCTATTTGAAGATCTTCTGAAGTGGTTGGCTGGATGGAAGAATTTGGAGGAGGAGTAGGAAATCTTTCTAGCTGCACAGAGGAGGTAGGCTCCCCCTCAACTGCTGCACCAGATGTGCCAACAGCATGATGGAGAGGGGGATATGGGATCCTTTCCTCTGAAGTAGGGTGCTCATGGGCTTTAGCTGTCTGGGATGGATTCTATAATTTCAACTCCCATCTCTGAATGGAGGAAACAGAGACTTTCTTCATATGATGGATGGTAGTGCCTTTGGAGAAGTCAAATACCTGAGGATTAATCTTGTTGGATCCCTTGTTGGATTTGGGCTAGGTTCACTAAAGTTAGGATCATATGACCCAACATGTATAGCCAGGCTCATGGTTGTTTCCTAGAGTCTAGGTCAAGTCCATAGAGTCAACAATGCAATGAACCAGCCATCAATACTGCCAAAGGCTCAAGACTTAGAGAAATTTCAAAGACACAGAAAATGATTTCTATGTTCGTTTAACTCAGGTCGACGATAGCCCTGCTCAGCTCGACGAACTCAGAGAAAATTCTCTGAGCTGAGATCGACAAACTTTGGACATAGTGATTCAACATTTCTAAGTCAGACTTCAGTCGACGAACTTAGAGAATCATCTTGACAAACTCAGTTCTCAGGTCTCAGGTCGACTAATTTTGGATCATATGCTTCAACACTCAAGTCCAGAAAACATCCCAAATTTTCTAAGTCCAGAATCAAACTCCAGTCAACGAACTTAATTCTCAGCTCGACGATCTTGGTGCACAGAATTGGAAAGATTTGCCAAACAGCAATCAGCAGTTCAAAGGTCGACGATCTTGGATCTCAGCTCGACGAACAACAATTCTGAGCTCGACGAACTGTGGACTCAGGTTGACGAATCCAGACTTGGTTGCTTTCATTCTTCTGTCCCTATTATATTGCAATAATTCCTGAGTAATTAATGCTCAAATATTCTTTGAATATTACCGTTAGATGGAGCATTAGTTATGGTCTTCATCAGGATTATTGCCTGTCATTTTTCAAAGGGACAGTTGGGGAAATCAATCAATGCAAATATTCTCAAGGCCGTCAGCATTGAATGCAGGAAGGAATTCAAAATTCAAAAGGAATTTCACATGGAAAATATAAAAAGGGATTTTTCATCTTCTTGCAATACAATATAATATAATATAACAATCAGAGAATCTAAGCATGAGAACAACACATACGGAAGAGAATAACATCAGAACAAGAACAAGGATCTTCTGCTCTTGCTCTTTCTCGATAACAAAGTGATAGAAGGAAAGAAGTGTTAGACCAGAAGAAGAACAGCAAGCTAAATAAGAAGAACAACTATTCAATATCAAGAGTCTTCTTCTGTCATCATCTCAAGAATATTCAAAGGACAATAATTATTGCATCAGTCAAGAAGTTCCTGAAGATCTTTTTGTCAAAGCTAAAGCCTGAAGGCCAATCACCCTAAAGCAAAGCTCAGACCTCCTGAACCAATTCATTATCTTAGGGGGTGAATTTGCTAACATCAGATCCACAAGAGTCTTCTCAATTGTATATTGAGAAAGAGAAGACATAATCAATCTCTCATCCCCCCACTGTATAAAGGATTCTCTACTCCCTTCAAAAGTGATTTCTGGTTGCAAGTCACCTAACCAAAAGACTTGAGGTTTGGTTTTTGAGCACCAGATCAAAAGCTCATTGGTGGCAGTCACCTGAACAAAAACCTGAGTGGATTCCTACCAGGGTTGTAAAAGAGTGGATGTACCCAGGTTGGGGAACCACTATAAAATTCTTGTGTTGTCTGGTTGCCTTTTTCTTTTGTTCTTGCTGTGGTTGTGCTAGTTAGGTTATTGTGATTCTGATTAGATAAATTTGGTGTGCTGTGACATAATATCTCAGTTTAGAAATAAGTTTTTCTTTTACAGTAAAAGTTGTTAAAACCCAAACATACTCTTTTCACCCCCCCCCCCCCTCTAGAGTATATTAGATCTAACACCTCACTTTCAATTCGTATTAGAGGAGGTTCTTTTGGTTGTACAAGCTAACCCTTGAACCAAAGATCCTAAGATAGATCTGTCATTTCATTTCTATAAGGCTTATACACACAGCATGGCACAGAACAAAAATTATGTAAGAACTAGACCTCCAGTATGCAATCTAAACAAGTTTGCCATCTGGAAGGCTAGAATTTAATTGTATATGAACTCTATTGATGAAGATATCTACAATTCTATTTTGACAGGTCCCCCTCAGGCAGCTACTTCTACAACATCACCCAGAACTAATGCAGTTCCACCCCCAGAGTGGACTGAGGCTCAGAAAAAGGCCAAAATTGTTGATGCCAAAGCAATGAACATTCTAGCCCAAACAATGTCAGATGACATTTTTGAAAAAGTGGCTAAATGCACATCAGCCAAGGCCATCTGGGATTCCCTAAATCAAATGGTGGCTAGATCTGCTGATGAAAGAAAGGATAGAAGATCAAATCTCATATTCCAATATGAAAACTTCGAGAAGGAATAAGCTGAATATATAGCTGACATGTATAATAGGTTGAGCTCAATCATCAATGAACTAAAGACCTTGGATAAGGGCATCACCCTCACAGAGGTGAATGATAAAATCCTCATGTGCTTCCCAAGCTCATGGGATTCAAGGATCTGGCCCATCAAGGAGGCCAGGAGCATAAATGAGATTTCCACTGAATCTCTTTTGGGAAAGCTAAAGTCCTATGAGCAGCTTATCAAATCCAGAGAAACAGCTGACCAAAGAACACCTCCACCAGCAAGGAAGGATCATAACCTTGCATTCAAGGCTGCTGAAGAGACAGAGACTCCAACCATCAATGAAGAGTTGATGAGTCTATTTGCCAAAAGATTTTATAAAATGGAAAAGAAGGACTTCAGAAAAAGTCATCCAGACAGGATGATAAGCCAAGGTATGATAAAACCCCTACTAAAGAAGTGGTGTGCTTTTGCTGCAGGAAACCTGGACACTTCCTCTCAGAGTGTCCAAAGAATCAGAAGAAGGAGAAGAGAAGAGAGAAGGACTCTAGAAGACAGCAAAGCATCAAGCCTTCTTCCAGCAAACTTAAGAAGAAGGATAAAGGCTTTATAACTGAAATCTGGAGTGAAACAGAAGATGAATCATCATCATTCAGCTCTAGTGAAGAAGATGAAGAGGCAAGGGCCAAAGAAGTTTGCATCATGGCCATTGATGCTTCAAGGAGTCATTCAGAGGATGAAGAATCAGATTCTGAAGAAGCTTCAACATCTGAAGCTGACCTGGTATTGTCTTCTTTTGATTACAGTTCTGAATCATTTCAATCTGAATTTAAAACCATATGCATAGATTTAATAAATTTAGAAAAAGAAATTAAGACACTTAGGGAAAGACTAGGAAACCAAGAAAATTTTATTTCTGAAAATAATAGGCTAAAGACTGAACTAAACCAAGCTAATGAACTAATCAATTTCTTAAAAACACAACTATGTGAGGCCAAACAACTTGAGGAATCTCTCAATGGGAGAAGCTTCAAGCTGATGGACATTACAAGCACAGTCAATGTTAGACTGAATGGAAAGCTGGGCTTGGGTGCTTCATCAAGTTTGCCCCCCATTCTTAAGAAGAATATCTTGTCAACCACCATCAAATTTATTTCTTCTAAAGGGAAAGAAATAATTACCTACAAACAAACCACAGAACAAATACCTAATAACAAAAATCAGAAAACCTTAGGTAACAAAGTTCAGCAGATTTCGTCGAACCCATATCGACGAAATGTGGCCAGTTCGTCGAACTCAAGTCAACAAACGCTGAACGCAAATTTATATAATAATCATTCGTCTTACTGTGATCGACGAATTGTGTATGGTTCGTCGAGAAGAGATCGACGAACTTGGGGCACAGAAAATGAACTTGTTCATCCTCTGAGCAGAGATCGACGATCTCATCCCAATTCGTCGAACTCTGGTCGACGAACTCACAACATTTCGTCGAACCAAGAAAGACTTACAAATAATTATAACTACAACAACAAATCTAATAAATCTAGGAAGACATTTAATCCATTAGCTGATTGGATAATCCCCCCTAGAAAATATCATCCATTAGGATATAAATCATAACCATAGTTTTCTGTAATTTCTAGCTTCTCTTATCAGCAATATAAAGGACCCAAGGTAACCTGGGTCAAGAATAACTAACCATTCTGTTTGCAGATGAAGAGCTATTCAGTTGTGAATCAAGTATGGTACCTGGACAGTGGTTGCTCCAAATACATGACTGACAATAAGGAAAACCTACTCAACTACAAATCCAAGCTGGGACCAAAGGTAATCTTTAGTGACTCAAAGTATGGCCAATCTGAAGGCTATGGACAAATAAGGATTGGAGCAGTCACATTCAAGAAGATAACCTATGTAAGAGGACTCAAGTATAACCTCATCTCCATAAGTAAATTATGTGATGAATGTTATCAAGTACACTTTAACTCAACTTCTTGTACTATTTTAAATAAAGAAAAATAAAATGTTTTAATTGGGAATAGACAAGGAAACATATATCTAGTTGATTTTCAATCTGCCAATTCAGATATCTGCTTACTTAATCTTATTAGTAATCAGAATAACTTATGGCATAAAAGGCTAGGACATGTTAATTTGAAAAACATTGATAGGCTATCAAAAGACAACCTTGTGAGAGGTTTACCTTCTAGCCCCTACAAGAAGGAAGGCCTCTACAAGGATTGTCAACTAGGCAAACAAACTAAATCTAGCTTTAAATCAGTAAATAAAAGTGATTCACCTAGGATCTTGTACTTACTATACATGGATCTCTTTGGACCCATAGTTGTACGAAGCCTAGGAGGGAAATCCTACACTATAGTTATTGTGGATGACTTCTCAAGGTTCACTTGGGTGTTCTTTCTGAGATCTAAGTCAGATACCTTTAAAGCTCTTACAGATTTTCTCAGGACCATACAAATTGAGTACTCTACTCATGTTGCATTGATCAAAAGTGATCATGGTACAGAGTTTGAGTCTCTCCTTATGCATGAGTTCTGTGAGAAGGAAGGTATCAGGCACTGCTTCTCAGCTCCTAGAACTCCCCAACAAAATGGGGTGGCTGAAAGGAAAAATAGGACACTAATTGAAGCTGCAGGCACATTACTTGAAGATGCTTACATGCCCCTATCCTTTTGTGCAGAGGTTGTAAGCACAGCAAACTATGTACTGAGCAGAAGTCTGATACATAAACTAAAGAATAGGACTCCTTATGAATTACTTAAAGGAAAAAAACCTAAAATCACCTATTTTAATGTATTTGGTTTTGTATGTTATATACATAATAATAACAAGAGATACATTAGAAAGTTTGAAGCTAAGGCTGAAGAGGAAATTTTTCTAGGATATTCCCAAGTAAGCAAAGCTTATAGGGTATTCAATAAATCATCTCTAAAAATTGAAGAATCAGTTCAAGTCACTTTTGATGAAGCTAACATGTCTTGCAAGGAGAAAGAGATTTCTACCAATAATTCTTTGTAGGTACCTCACTTGTGTAAGAATTTGGATGGTGTAAGCCTCACCCAAGAGGCTCCAACACATCCTTCTCCACAAGATGAAGAAGAAAGTGAAGAAGAAAGCACTGAAGTAACTGAACTTCATCATACAACAAACATAATTCCACAAGACGAATTAAATCTAATTGATGTTGTTAAACAAACTCCACCCACTGATCTTGTCACACTGAGGGATCACCCCAGATCCCAAGTGATTGGAGACATAACAGCAGGTGTACAGACAATGCATCAACTCAACCAAGACTTGATGCATGCCTTTTTCCTCTCTCAAGTTGAACCTCAATCCATAAAAGATGTTGAGCAGGATCCTCACTGGATCATTGCTATGCCAGAGGAACTCAACCAATTTGAGAGGTGCAGAGTTTGGGATTTGGTTCCAAGACCTAAAGACTACCCAGTCATTGGAACCAAATGGGTATATAGAAACAAACTAGATGCCCAAGGTGTAATTGTGAGAAACAAGGCTAGGCTTGTTGCTCAAGGTTATAGGAAAGAAGAAGGGATAGACTATGACCAAACCTTTGCACCTGTTGCAAGGTTAGAAGCAATCAGAATATTTCTTGCCTATGTTGCATATAAAAAATTCAAGGTATATCAAATGGATGTGAAGAGTGTATTTTTAAAATGGATTACTCAAAGAAGAGGTGTATATTGAACAACCTCCAGGTTTTGTCTCTCCAACTTATCCCTCTCATGTATTTAAATTGCATAAAGCTCTTTATGGTTTAAAGAAATCTCCAAGAGCTTGGTATGAGACCCTATCCAGCTTTCTGATAGAGCATAAATTCATTAGAGGCATAGTAGATAAAACCTTATTCACTAGACATCATAAGGACCAAACTTTGTTAGTACAAATATATGTAGATGATATCATATTTGGGTCTACTGATCCCAAATTATGCAAGAGGTTCTCTGACCTCATGCATTCAAAATTTGAGATGAGTAGCATGGGTGAGCTCTCCTACTTCCTTGGTCTCCAAGTGAAGCACCTCCCTGATAACATCTTCATCTCCCAGGCTAAATATGCTAAAGAGCTTATGAAGAAGTTTGGGATGGCTGATTCCTGAGCAAAGAAAACACCCATGGCTACAAATGTTGTAATAAACTTTGATGCACATGGGAAACCTGTGGATCATAAATTATATAGGGGCATTGTTGGGTCCCTACTATACCTTACAGCAAGCAAACCTGACATCATGTTTGTCGCATGTCTTTGTGCTAGGTTCCAGGTGAACCCTAAAGAATCTCACCTAGTTTTTCTAAAAAGGATTTTAAGATATATAAAGAGTTGTCCTAGTCTAGGTCTCTAGTATCCTACTGAGTCAGAGTTTGAGTTAATGGGATACTTAGATGCTGACTTTGCTGGATGTAGAGTGGACATAATGAGTACCTTAGGAACTTGCCAGTTCCTTGGTATGAGATTAGTGTCCTAGTTTTGAAAGAAGCAGTCATCGGTGTCTATATCAACTGCTGAAGCAGAATATATTGCAGCTGGCAGTTACTGTTACCAGATGTTGTGGATCCAAAACCAACTCCTGTACTATGGCTTCAACTTAAATAATTCAACTCTACTATGTGATAACACAAGTGCTATAGCTATAACACAAAATCAAGTCCATCACAATAGGACTAAGCATATAGACATTAGGCAACATTTCATTAGAGAGTGTGTAGACAAAAACAAAATGAAACTTGTTTATATCTACACTAACTTACAAAGAGCTGACATTTTCACCAAGCCCTTGGATGAAAGAAATCACTTATTCTTTGTAAATCAGCTTGGCACGATCAATGGAGAAGATTTATTTTAGTCCCTGTCTGCACTCGACGAATTTTTCAAAGTTCGTCGAACGGAGGTTGACGAACTGGGAAAGGTTCTTGAGATATTTGTCGACCGGAGATCGACGAACTCTCTGTGAGTGAAGTTAGTTTTGCCAAATGGAGATCGACGAATCTACTTCAGAAAACTTTCGTCGAATGGAGCTCGGCGAAATGTCTTCAAACCTTCAGACTGAGTTCGACGAATTGTTTAACTCCAAATTATTTCGTCGACCTCAGACCAAAGAATTATTTATTTTTTCATGGAACGGAGTTTGTCGATTCATATTCTGGAAAACCTTATATTTAGATTTTCTTCGACCTCCGTCCCACTCTTTCAGTTTCTTGCACTTGATCTTCATTTTCTCTTGCAGGTGCTCTAATGCCGATTCTAGCAAGAACTCTCGCAACAATTAAGTTTGATACTGGCTTTGATATCGACTTCGAGTCTTTCAAATATTCCAACCCCATCTTTCTGGAAATCCTGCAACTGCTTGAAGGATAGCAATTGAAGAATCTGCTTTCCACAAGGATCAAAATATCTGGCACTGAAATCCGTGAGTGGGTCTATACTCCACAGAAGAGAATACAATGATAGGAAATATATCGGGTACTGCCATCTCCCTTACTCCTGTAGTGTTAACTGAAATTTTTGGATTAAACAATGGACAGAAGAATTGGAGATTGGGAATGAAGAGTATGCTGAGATGCTAAGTCTGATGGGTTATTCTGGAGAAAACCCTAACAAACTGCTGAAGAAACATCTGTCTGCTGCATTTAAGTTTCTAGCAGGCATTATGGGGAAAGTCTTGCTGGGCAACCATACTGCCCATGACTACATAACTAGGCACCAATTCCTGGTTATGTGTGCAGTGGTAAACAAGAAACAAGTTAACTGGGCTCAGATCATGTTTGATCTGATTAAGAAGAAGAATACTAAGAAAGAAGTTTTCTTTGGAAGGATCTTAGGGATCTTCCTGAAAGAGAAGGCTGCTGAATCCCTAGTCTCCCCGACCATATTCATAAATGCCAGTAAGAGGCTCACCTTTGCCCTCTTTAGCAAATGGGAGAGGACCATCACCAAGCCCTCCAAGGCTACCTCCCCTTCCATCAGAACTTCAGAGAGTACCAGGGCTGCTCCAGCCACTTCCCACCCTACTGAAGAGGTTCTATCCTCCATCCCAAAAATTCTAGCTATCCAAACTCCATCTCAGATAGCACATCAATAAGCCTCACAGTCCATTCATATCCCAGCCTCTACTCCCACACCTCCATCATCCCCAATTCCTGCATCTCCAACCTATATTCCCACTCATACTCCTTCACCCTAGCATGATACATTAATACCATCACCACCCCCATCTCCTCTTCCATGTCATTTAGCTGACATCCCCCTATCTAACCTCTCATCCCTCCCATCCTTCAATCTACTATCATCCCCTCTTAACACTCCCTCTCCTCCAGATGTATCTCGCATACAATCTCCACCTCCACCTCCACCTCCACCTCTAACTCCACCATCTCCTACCACCTCCACTCAAACACCCCCTGCCACAACATCTATCTCCCCACTGTTGGACTCTTCCATTCTCCCTCCACTCATTACCCTTCTCACACCCCTCCTCAAAACAATCATAGCAGAGGCTATTTCTCCTCTTGCTACTTCCATCTCCACCCTTGTTGCCCAAATCTCTTCTCTCTCTACTGTTCCCTCTTCAGTTGGGGGCCTGGCTTCAGTTCCCACTAAAACTAGGCAGGGGGAGATACTCTATGAAGAAGTAGCAGCAGATGTACCAGCAGAAGAAGTAGCAGCAGCAGAGTCAGTTGAAACTGATATGGAAACAGTACCAAATGCAACAGCAGAGGCAGCAACAGCAGAACCAACTGATACTAATGATTCTTTTGATTTTATTCAGTTTATAGAATCTGATATGGATATAGATGAGCAGGTCCCTGAAACTGCTAGTGATTTTATTATAAATCCCACTATTGACCTTGTATAGTTGTTAAGTATTTTTGATACAGCTCATTTGAACTTTTTGTCAGAAGAAAGCAATAAGCCCTCAATGGTTATTATCCCTTACACCTCCCCAATAAGCCCCAAGGTTGTCAAGCAACATAAGGAAATTTTTACTGTCCCTGAAATCCCAACCATTCCATCCCCTCCAAGAGTTGCTTCACCAACTGTCTCATCCCCTCTTGCCCCAGTTTTTGTAATGGATGATTCACCAATGCCTGATCTTAATGCATTGATCATGGCTGATATAGAAGAGGAAAATAAATTAGTTACTGAAAGCACTGATGTGTATAATTCTCCAGCTCCCTCCAAGACTAGAAAATCAGCAATACCTGATGAAACAATAAGAGAGATAGATGCACTATTTGACAATCCACAACAGTCAGATGAAGATGATGATGATGATGATGATGATTTAGATGAGGATCCCAAAAGAAAGAAAGTCTCCAAGAAGAGGAAAGCTCCTCCACCTCCTGCCCCTAAACCCAATCCTGCAAATGACACACCCTACTATATTCTACAAGATATCACTCCCTACAAGGGTATGCCAGCATGGATGTGGCTATACAAGAATGAACATAAGGCTAGGAAGAAGAGCAGGAGATACTCTCCTCCTCCACAGAAGTTTAAGAGAGGTCATCTTCCTCCTCCTCCTCCTGCTGGTGCCTTAGGAGTTGCTCCTCAAAGTTTAGATGTATCTTCCAAGCCTACCTCTTTCACCAGAACCTATCAAAGGCAGGAAAGATCATCAAGACATCAATCCCAAGGAAGCAGTCAGCAAAGGAGTACAAATTTAGCTGAGGAAATAAAGAAAGTTGTTTATCAAAGCCAGCATTCTCTCCTCCTAAACAGCAAGCTCCTCAACATCAATACAGAAGGCACAATGAATCTCATAAGCCTAAAGGGAAATATAGTGAAGTTGCTCCTCCTAAATCACTCTATACACAAAGTAATAAAAAGCAGAATGTGACAAGTTTCCAAACTCAATCTATATAGTTCAAACCTGTTACCCTGCTACCTCCATAAAATGATCAGTCATCTGTTAATCAGGATATTGATCCAAATTTAAGGATGGCAAGGCTCCGAGAGCTAATTGGGATTTCACAGATAAAGAAAGCTATGGAAGAAGGATAAGATCCATCAAAATTCACCACTATATCATCCTATAGAGAAAAGAACTGGACAAACTTCTGGTTAGTAAGAAAGTATTCAATCCAGCAGAATACATGGCATTGTACCCATAGGCTGTTGTACCCAGAACTTCAACCCGGACTGTGATTGGAGCATCAGATCTGTATATGTCAAAGAAAGAAGTTGCCAATCCTACTGGAGAAATTATATTCACTCAGCCTGGGGACAAAAGCAAAGAGGAGAAGCACAGGGAAAAGAAGCAAAAGAAATAAAATTTGAACTGCTTTGTTTATGGTAATTTTAAAACTGTTTTCTCATCATGATACAAAGCTTACCGTATATGTATATATATCTGCTGCATATATCATTCTCTTTTCTGCCAGATATATGTTTTTCTTGCTTTGTACATTTCTGTTTTTACCATTGAGTCTATAATTAGTGACCTCACCCAAATAGGGGGAGATTGTTGGATCCTTGGTTGGATTTGGGCTAGGTTCACTAAAGTTAGTATCATATGACCCAACATGTATAGCCAGGATCATGGTTGTGTACTAGAGTCTAGGTCAAGTCCTTAGAGTCAACAATGCAATGGACCAGCCATCAACACTGCCAAAGGCTCAAGACTTAGAGAAATTTCAAAGACACAGAAAACGAGTTCAATGTTTGTCGAACTCAGGTCGACGATAGTCGTGCTCAGCTCGATGAACTCAGAGACAATTCTCTGAGCTAAGATCGACGAACTTAGTTCTCAGCTCGACGAACTTTGTACACAGTGATTCAACATTTCTAAGTCAGACTTCAGTCGACGAACTTAGAGAATCATCTCGACAAACTCAGTTCTCAGGTCTCAGGTTGACTAATTCTGGATCATATGCTTCAACACTCAAGTCCAGAAAACATCTTAAATTTTCTAAGTTCAGAATCAAACTCTAGTCGACAAACTTAATTCTCAGCTCGACGATCTTGGTGCACAGAATTGGAAAGATTTGTCAAACAGCGGTCAGCAGTTCAGAGGTCAATGATCTTGGATCTCAGCTCGACAAACAGCAATTCTCAGCTTGACAAACTGTGGACTTGGGTCGACGAATCTAGACATGGTTGCTTTCATTCGTCTGTCCCTATTATATTGCAATAATTCCTGAGTAATTAATGCTCAAATATTCTCTGAATATTACTGTTAGACGGAGCATTAGTTATGGACTTCATCAGGATTATTGCCTGCTGTTTTTCAAAGGGACAGTTGGGGAAATCAATCAATGTAAATATTCTCAAGGCCGTCAGCATTGAATATAGGAAGGAATTCAAAATTAAAAAGGAATTTTACATGGAAAATATAAAAAGGGATTTTTCATCTTCCTGTTATACAATACAATACAATACAATACAATACAACAATCAGAGAATCTAAGTGTGAGAACAACACACACAGAAGAGAATAACATCAGAACCAGAACAAGGATCTTCTGCTCTTGCTCTCTCTCAACAACAAAGTGATAGAAAGAAAGAAGTGCTAGACCAGAAGAAGAACAACAAGCTGAAGAAGAAGAACAACTATTCAATATCAAGAGTCTTCTTCTATCATATTCTCAGGAATCTTCAAAGGACAACAACTATTGCATCAGTCAAGAAGTTCCTAAAGATCTTCTGGTCAAAGCTAAAGCCTGAAGGCCTATCACCCTGAAGAAAAGCTCCAACCTCCTGAACCAATTCGAGAAGCAGACTAACAATGGTATAGAAGAATGAATTGGTTCAAGGATACATAGTTGAATTTCATGCAATCACTCGAGATGAAGTATAGTACTCAAGTGATTGCACTCGAATGACTTAGTTCATTCTCGAGAAGTCAGAAAGGTACTCGAGTAGTCAAGTTGGAGTTCTCGAGTAGTCATTATTTAACTCGAGAAATGAAGTCCACTTAGAGAAATTCTAACCTTTTTTACTTGTCCTTGAATTCTGAGTTATGAGATGAGTCTATCTTGTCTATCCTTCTTTATTGAGCAAACCAAGCTCAGTTTTGAAGAAATTGAACTTGGTCTCATCCAGCAGCTTTGTGAAAAAATCTGTAATTTGCTTGTCTGTTGGAACATACTATAGATCTATGTACCCATGATCCACATGCTCCTGGATGAAATGGTATCTCAGCTCTATGTGCTTTGTCCGGCTGTAAGAGACTGGGTTGTTGGCTATTGCTATTGCGCTGGAGGAGTCACAAAATAGAGGGATGTCTTTGACTTGCATATTGTAGTCTTCCAGCTGATTCTTTATCCAAATCAATTGTGCACAACAACTGACGGCAGAAATATATTCTGACTCAGCCATTGAGATTGCAGTACAATTTTGTTTTTTGCTACTCTAGGAAATGAGCCTTCTTCCTAGGAATTGGCAAGTCCAAGAAGTGCTCTTCCTGTCATCTTTACTACCTGCAAAATCTACATCTGAAAAACCAATTAGTTCGCTATCATTACTTCTTGGGTACCATATGCCAAGATTTGGTGTACCTTTAAGGTATCTCCAAATCCACTTTGCAAGAGCATAGTGAGATTCCTTACAGTTCACTTGGAATCTAGTACAGACACATGCATTATGTCTGGTCTACTGGCAGTAAGGTAGATCAAGGATCTAACTATGCTTATGTACTTGGTTTCATCAAAAGGTTTCCCTTTCTCATCCTTGTCCAGAGACATAGCTGAACCCATTAGAGTCCTCACAGAGGTTACATTCTCCATTCCGAATTTCCTAATCAACTCCTTGGTGAACTTAGTCTGCGAGATGAAAATTCCATCTTCAGATTATTTCTCTTGATGTCCTAGGAAATATTTCAGCTCTCCCATACTACTCATTTCAAACTTCCCTTGCATAAGTTTAGAAAACTTCTTGTAGTGGTTATTGTCTGTAGAGCCAAAAATAATGTCATCGACATAGATTTGCACTAACAAAATCTTGCCTTTTATTTCCCTAAGAAATAATATCTTATCTATCTTTCCCCTTGTGAACTTGTTCTCAAGAATAAAGCTAGACAGCGTCTCATACCAAGCTCGAGGAGCTTGTTTCAAACCATATAAAGCTTTAGATAAAAGACAGACATAATTAGGAAAGTTAGAATCAATGAAACCTGGGGGTTGTTCCACATACACTTCTTCCTTTATGTCACTATTAAGGAAGGTGGACTTCACGTCCATCTGAAAGACAGTGAAGCCCTTAAGTGCAGCATACGCTAAGAACAACCTGATTGCCTCCAGCCTTTCCACTAGAGCATACGTTTGGTCGAAGTCGATTCCTTCTTCTTATCTGTATCCTTTGGTGACGAGTCTGGCCTTGTTCTTTATGATCGTTCTATTCTCGTCCATCTTGTTCCTGTAGACCCACTTGGTTCCGATTATGTTCTTGACTTTGGGTCTTAGAACAAGTTTCCAGACTTGACAGCGCTTGAACTGATTTAACTCTTCTTTCATGGCCATAATCTATGATGCGTCCGAGTTTGCTTCTTCAAACTTCTTTGGTTTAACCTGCGAGAGAAAACTTAATTATAGATTCTAATTAGTAGTACCTCTACGAGTTCTGATACCATCCCAGGGATCTCCCATGATTTGATTAATTGGGTGATCCTTCCGATGTCTGAGCTCTAGGTTCCTTGCATCTGGAGCTTCTTCAACCACAAGAGTGACTTCATCAACTTGAATGATTTCTTCATCTTGATCATCAACCTCTCCAATCGGGGTTGGAGTGGTGATCTTGATGAACATTTCACCTTTCTCTTCAGTCACCTCATCCAAGTTAAGTTCTTTCAACTTTGAACCTGCATCTTCAATGAACACACTAGAAGAGTTGCTTTGCAGCAAGCTCGTCTCATCAAATACAACATGTATAGATTCTTCAACCCCCAGGGTTTTCTTATTAAATACCCTATATGCCTTACTATGGCTACTATACCCTACAAAAATACCTTCAAAACTCTTTTCCCTAAATTTAGTAGTATGATACTTATCATTGTTAAGAACAAAGCATTTACATCCAAAGATTCTAAAATATGATACAATCGGCTTTCTGCCCTTTAGAAGTTCATAAGGCATCTTATTATCGTTCTTGTTTATGAGTGCTTGATTTTGCACATGGCATGCAGTGTTGACGGCTTCAGCCCAGAAGTACTCCGGTAATGAGGCATCACTCAACATAGTCCTGTAGGCCTCTATGATTACTCTGTTCCTTCTCTCAGCTACTCCATTTTGCTGAGGAGTTCGAGGAGAGGAAAACTCATGAAAGATACCTAGGCTTTCACAAAATCCTATCATGGCCCCAGACTTGAATTTAGTTCTATCGTCACTTCTGATTTTGACTACGGAATAGTTGTATTCATTATAGATCTGCCTAACAAAATTTGTAAAGACATCGAAGGTATCTGACTTGTGTTTCAGAAAGAACACCCACGCAAAGCGCGAGTAGTCATAAAAAATAACCAAGGTACCTCCTAAACTTCTAACTTGTAGTGGACCGAACAAGTCCATATGAAGCAGGTGTAAACACCTATTAGAATCTTTGCCTATAATGCTTTTAAAAGTATCCCTTGTTTGCTTGTCATTCACACATGCATGACAAGGTCTATCCTTAGCGCACTTAACATTCGGAGCATCACGTACTAAATTCAAAGAAAATAATTTATTAATAGTTTTTAAATTAATGTGTGAATCTCTTGTGCCATTGGTCACCAAGAGACGCACGATCTTTAGCCAAAAGACACACTGGTGTGGAAGAGTCTATACAAATAAAATTTAAATAGAATATATTCCTACTACGAGTGCCTGATAAAATCATTTTCAAATTGTCAACAGACTTTATCAAACACTTATCAGCATGAAATTCAACTATGTATCTTTTATCGCATAGTTGGCTTATGCTTATGTGATTGTGTTCCAATCCTTCAACATAAGCCACATCCAAAAAGAATACATTATCGTTAGTAATCATACCATAGCCTTTTGTGATTCCTCTTTCAGAACCTCCAAAGATGACCTTTGGTCCGTTCACGACTGGAGAGTAATTCTAGAGAAGGCTTCTTGTCCCGATCATATGTCGAGAGCAACCACTGTCCAAATACCAAATGGGATTTCTGGTGGCCTTTTGACATACCTGCAATTAAAAATCAGTTTGCCTTAGGAACCCAAACTTGCTTGGGTCCTTGTTCTCTAGTTAGCTTGCTCCCCCTTCATGTATTAGCAATGTGAGTTGTCTTTCTTACATGGTTAACCTGAGGGGTAACATAGTTTTCGGGATTAAACCAGCAATCGATGGCAAAGTGATGAATTCTACCACAGCACCAACAGTCAAACTTGTTGTATCTGTAACGTCCCAATTCGCGCTAGGCCCCTCACACGAGTTTTCAGTCAAGAGACTTGACTCGGGCTCGGGGCGCACTGGCAAAAGGTTTCAAGTGTGTTGATCAGAGTGATGGGTTGAGTGATATCCGATGAAATCGACGAGAATGGAAGCTATGCACGCCGATCGACGGGTATCGGGAATGATACTCACGGATCCAATGGGTATCGGTGGTCGATACCCGCCGAATTCAGAGCTGCAGATTGAGAATTAGGTTAAGGGAAAATCATCGAGAATGCCCGGCGATTCTCACCGATCGTCGAGAATGCCCGGTGATACCCACCGATCGTCGAGTATCGCTGACTGATACTCAACGCACTCAACGCCAGGATTTCCGATAAGTTTGCTAAGTGAAATTCGCCGGGTATCATTATTGATACCCGACGAATTCGTCGAGAATGCTCGGCGATTCTCACCGATCAACGAGAATGACAGTTGATTCCCGTCGAATTTGACTTGTGCGTTTTCTTCGCCCTGGCAGATTCGCCGGCTTGTACAGGAGGACCGAACCAGACTTCGGGATTCATGCTAGATGATTCCTTGGACCGGTAAGTTCAAGTAAGACCTAATTTGGGCGGTTCAATCAGAGGGTGGCACATGGCAAAGTGACATAACCTAACGAGCTAATATAAATAAGGGAAGATAAAGCCGAACCCTAGCCATCCTTGCCGATCGATCTTGCCATCATCGCGGACCTCGCAAAACCGACAGAGCCGAGGGAAGCCGTCGGAGCTCCTGGAGGCGGCCTTTTCTCTCTCTTTTTCTCTCTATCCTTCCTTTGTCGTGAAGAAAACTACACCAAGGAAGAGATGCCGCAAAGAAGAATGACTAGATCCATGGCCGGGAATGATGGTACCATTGGAAACGAGGTGAGCTTCCTCCCCTCTTCCTTAGTGCTAGATCCATAGTTATATTCTAGGAGAGATATCGACTCCATAGAGTCTTGATGGTGAGGAGATGATTTCCTAGGGAAAGCCATGCCTAGATTTGTTAATCTAGGTTTAGGTGTCTTCATCCTTCTCATCATTCAAAGTGAAGATGAGATAAGGATTCGTGGAAAAATATGGCTTCGTGAGGGTGAATAAGGGTGGACGAATTTTTGGAGGAGTTTTTGGGAGATCGGTGCAAGGAGGAAGATGAACAGATGTCGTTCATCTCGCCTTAAGATGCGTGCAGAAATCTGATTCCTGCACGTTGCGATCTTCGCGGCCAGTTTCGGAAGGGTTCTGGTCATATCTCGGTTTTCGACTCAACATGAAAGTCGTAGCCCTCGAAATTATATTTCCAACGAGTTGTTGCACGTTTCCAGGCGATACTAGTAGCCACAGGAAAGTCAGTTCGAGCCTGCTGCGATTGGGGGAAATTCCACCCAGGAAATCTGTATCCTGTACGCAGCAGGCTTCGAGTGAATTTCTGGTGTGATGCGATTAAATCTGGGCTTTTGACTAAACACGAAAGTTGTAGCCCTTGAAATTATATTTCCAACGAGTGGTTACACGCACTCGTCGGATTCGTGTAGCCTCGGGAATCCTTGGTCGAAGTTGCTGACCGGATTAAGGCTGCACCTAAATTCTGGGCTGTGTAATGTGGAGTGCGATTTGGTGGAATTTAATGTTGCGATCCAACTCGAGGCTTGGGTGAACTCTTTTGACATAATCATCATAGTGATGTGATAAGTTGAGGTTATAAATTTGAATTCGTATAACGAGTTGTGGACAAACTTAATTGAAGGAAAGAACCTGATATAATTGGGTAGTTATAATTTGATAGATGTATAAATAATTTAACTATGGTCATGATGTATGTTGAATGGATAGAAGGGAATTAGTAATCCAATGCTTAGAGTGTCGTCTCCCTACGGGTAGCATTGTGGAAGTAACAAGTGCGGTGTTGACCGTCACTAGTTGGATTGAGGTCGAGATGAGTAAAGTTGGATGGTTGGGCTTGGTCCTCAGTGTTCACGTCCCGAGTCTCCTTCCATATTTGATGGATGGTTGGGCTTGGTCCTCGGTGTTCACATCCTGAGGCTCCTTCCATGCCACGATATTGTGGAATTGCATGTGGTGTGAGTCGACACGTGGTGTCGTAATCCCGGGTTAAGGATAGTGTGGCATGTCTACGGGCTCGCCAATCATCACACTGATGGGAGTTGACAGCTAGACCTTGGACTGTTGGGCTTGGTCCTCGGTGTTCGCGTCCCGAGGCTCCTTCTGTGCCATGTGAACGGTTGGTCTTGGTCCTCGTGCTCACTTCCGAGGCTCCTTCTGTGTCACGCATAGGCCAGTTCGGGGCTAGGATCTTGGTGCTCATTTACCCAAGAGAACCCGCTGAGTCGTAATACACATGTGAGCACCGTTGTTGTGTTCTTAGCGTTAAGGCGTACGGACTCTTAGGTCAGGTAGTGTGTAGACCAGCCTAGTAGTGGAGATGCCCGCTCTACTGTCATCGTTTGGCCACAACGGTTGACGCCTGAGAGGTTAGCTACCTGCTCGAATAGTGGGAACTATAAGTCTGTGTCGACATAGCGATTGCATGTGCTTGATCATGGGTGTGTCATTGCATTGCATACATAGCATTGCACTTCATTGCATACACAAGACCCTCATTGTATAAGTTTGTATGGGCACTCCTATACGATGAGTTACTTACTACTGAACGACGCTCAACTTATATGCTTGTATGGGCATCCATATAAGTTGAGTTACTTACTGTTATAACATTATACTCACTTGCTGCTATAGATGGTAGAATTGTAGAATAAGAGCTTGTTCATTTGTACACTACTTATATTGCTACTTATGACTTGTATACTTACTTCACCTGCTTGTACTACTGTTTTATATATTGTACCTATTTCTTTCTCCGCCCGGTGCCGAGGAGTCGCCGGGGGAGCGGATGTGAAGCCACTTAGTCTTTATGACTAACGGTTGCTACGTCTTCCTTTTTAGGAGGAAACCCCGCAGGTGGAGCAGCAGGTCTTGCAGCTGGACAGCCAAGCCAGGACGACAGGGCCTGAGGGGACGATACAGTCACTACCGTCGGTTACTGACGTGAGTTAGAGAGGTTTTGTTGTAGCCCTTCGGGGCAATTCTATTTACGTACTCTGATTATGTAGAAGCTTGTTTAGCTTCTCTTTTGCTGTACTTATGGACTCATGCTTAGTGTGGATTGACTTCTTTATATTATTATGGTTGGGTTGGCATTTACATGTTGATATTGGTTATAGCCGGCAGGATAGGCGTCTTGTGGTACAGGCTGACCTTAGTGTTAGTGTTACTGCAAGGCGGCTGTTCTGGGCATAAGACCCCTCTCGTGCCGTGTTCTGTGTTCCGGGAGGGGGGTCTTACAAATGGTATCAGCTTGCTACGATCCTCCAAGGAGAAAGTCACTTAACAATGGTTCCACCCCCGTTTGATTCGTCAGTTTGGGGACAAACTGACTTAGCGGAAGCAGTGGTGTGCCCATATGTATTTCACACTAAGTTCGTCCATCTTTAACCTTAGATTAGCCAACCTAACCTTAGGTTTTTACCCTATGTGTAGATCCCAGTACATGCTGAGCCAGTGAGGGGCACCCCCGCCCCGTCCGTACCTATACAATTCCAACAATCAGAGCTGGGGCAGACGCTCACAGCTATTTTGGACGCCTTTAGGTCCCAATCTTAGCAGGCACCTATACAACAACAGGGTCCGGGATCTAGTTGGTTAAGCATTTTCCGAGCTCTCTCCCCTCCCGCTTATATTGGGACAGAGTCGGCGGTGCGTACGGAAGAGTGGCTCGACACTATACAAAAATTGTTGGCAGGAATAAGATGTCCAAACAATATGGCGGTGACCCTTGTGGTGACACTCTCAGAACTGCATGCCAAAAGGTGGTGGAAGTCCCTCATGGGCTCCACTTTTCGTGGAAGAGTGTACACGGACATTAGTTGGAGCGAATTCTCTGAAGCCTTTTTAGAGCATTTCATCCCCTCGGCCGCTCGGGATGGTCTTGAAGAGAGATTTTTGCAACTAAAGCAAGGGTCCATGTCGGTGACAGAGTACCAACGGGAGTTTCAGCACTTGGCTAGATTCACTGACTCCTATGAGTTGGATGATAGAGGGTACGCCAAACGATTCTACAAAGGCTTGCGAGATCCCCTAAGGAAAGCCCTTTTGTTTATAGCGGACTCTAGTCTAGCACAGATTATCGATATGGCAAAGATTTTTGAAGCGGACCACTTGGGAAGTGGTAAGAGGCCAGCGGAAGGCATGATGGAAGCCGACCCCACCAACAGAAGGAGGTTTGACAATAGAAGAGGAAGAGGATATTAGAGAGGTGGTGGGCGTTTCCCCCAGAACTTTATAGAGGAGCGCCCGGTGCCGCAACTGCCAGCATTACCTCCACCTCAACAATTTCAGCAACACGGCGGAAGGCAGGAACGGGTGTTCTTTGAATGCAACTAACCGGGCCACATTTGACGCTACTGCTCGCAACTGTTTGGAGATGCGCCTTTTGCTTTCCCTCCAGCAGCCCCGCAGGGGAGAGGGTATGTGCGTGGTCGAGGACGAGGACCACGAGGAAGAAACCTCGGACCCGCTCGGGATCAGATGTATGCCTTGGATATGACTCAAGAGCGGAATCCTCAGGAGATGATTGTAGGTACGATTTGAATTAGCCATTTTTCTTCCATTAATATCCTCTAGTGGCTTAAGATATACTAGACGTCTAGCTTGAGTATTATTAAATGACACTTAGGCACTGTGATGGTCGCCGGGAAACCGGCTTATACGTTATTTGACGCTAGTGCCTCACATTCTTTCGTGTCTGAAGACTTCATCAAGGACATACACAGAGTGCAATATTTCACTGGTATTGCTCGAAGAGTACGCCTCCCAGACGGATCTAAGATGACGGCAACCGCGAAGTGCGAGTTGGAGATAACCATTGGGGGAAAGACCTTTGATACCCCCGCCACAATTTTGAGAATACCAGAATTCGACCTCATTCTAGGCATGGCGTGGCTGGATTGGCACCGTGCAAGAATCGATTGAGCGGAGAAGCACATCTATTTGAGACATGGGGATACTGATGTAGTCTTCCAAGGTATAAATTTCGCACCACGAATATTGGTATCCTCAATCCAGACCCTGAAAGCTCATATGAGAGGGATGAAGTCTGCATGATATGTTTCGAACTAAAGGAGATGAAGGTAGATGTGAAGGGTGTGCGGGTAGCACGGGATTTTCCTAAGGTGTTTCCTGAGAAATTGTCAGGGTTACCCCCGCATAGAGAAGTGGATTTTCAGATTAAGCTTGTATCAGAAGCTAAGCCTGTCTCCAGGACCCCTTATCGGATGGACCCAAAAGAACTCGCGGAGTTTAGAGTTCAACTACAGGAGTTGGTAGAATCAGGGTTTGTTCGCCCCAGCTCATCACCTTGGCGAGCCCCTGTTCTATTCGTTAAGATGAAAGATGGAACCCTGCGTTTATGTATAGACTATCGGGAACTCAACCGACTGATAGTACGGAACACCTATCCATTACCTCGGATCGATGAGTTATTCGACCAACTGGTGGGAGAACATTGGTTCTCCAATCTAGATTTGCGCTCGGGGTATTACCAATTGAGAATACAAGAGGATGATATTCATAAAACGGCTTTCAGCTCAAGGTACGGCTTATATGAGTTCACAGTGATGTCGTTTGGGCTCACAAATGCCCCATCAGCTTTCATGATCTTGATGAATAAAGTGTTTGAGCCCTATCTAGATGTCTTTGTTATTTTGTTCATTGACGACATCTTAGTATACTCGAAGACGGAGGAAGAACATGTCGGGCATTTGGCCTTAGTTCTGGAAAAGTTAAAAGAGCGCGCCCTGTTCGCCAAGTTTAGCAAGTGTGAATTCTGGCTTAGGGAATTGGCTTTCTTGGGTCATGTAATCAGTGGGGCTGGACTAGCTGTGGATCCGGCTAAGGTGTGTGCCATGAAAGAGTGGTCGCCCTTGAAGTCGGCGGCCGATGTGAGGAGTTTTCTTGGACTTACCAGATACTACCGCAAGTTCGTAAAAGGATTCTCCAAGATTGCCCTCCCGCTTACTTCTTTGACAAAGAAAGGTGTGTCATTTGAGTGGACACTCCATTGTGAAGCGGCATTCCAGGAATTGAAGGATAGACTTACCTCCGCCCCCATCCTTGTCCTTCCGTCTGGGAAGGAAGGATTCCAAGTTTACACGGACGCGTCTTATCAGGGGTTGGGAGCAGTGTTGATGCAGCATGGGCACGTAATTGCTTATGCTTCAAGACCATTGAAGAAGCATGAAATCAATTACCCGGTGTATGATTTGGAGCTAGGAGCAGTGGTGTTCTCCTTGAAGGTATGGAGGCATTATCTATACGGCGTCCACTGCGAAATCTTCTCGGATCATAAAAACTTGAAGTACGTCCATACCCAGAAGGAATTGAACTTAAGACAACGGCGGTGGTTAGAGTTTCTATGCGACTATGAGTTCACCTTGAACTACCACCCCGGAAAAGCGAACTCGGTAGCCGATGCATTGAGTAGGAAAGTACCCGGCTCGAGCCCAGAGTCTCGGTTGATGAGCATGGAGTTGGCACGGATGATTGAGGAGATGGACATTACCTTAATATTTAAGGCTTCTTCGGCAGAATATATGGAGTACTTGTCCAGCATGAGCATAGTTTGTGATATCCGGGACCGGATCCAAGTGGAGCAAGGATTGGATGCGGCTTTGGCCCCGATAATAAAGTTAATCGAAGACAGGACTACCGACGAGTACACACTAAAGGACGACCTCTTTTACTTTCGCGGCCTGCTCTACATTCCCAAAGGTGGCAGAATCCGGGAGGATATCTTGAGAGAAGCACATTTCTCTCAATATTCCGTGCACCCGGGAATTTCAAAGATGTACGCCGGCTTACGGAAGATGATGTGTTGTACAGGAATGAATAAGGATGTCTGGTACTTTGTCACGCATTGTGAAGTCTGCCAAAGAGTGAAGGCGGAGTGCAGGAGCCCCGGTAGCCTGTTGCAGTTGTTGTCAATCCCCGAGTGGAAGTTCGAGGATATTTCCATGGACTTCGTACATGGGCTACCTCGCTCCCGCTCAGGAAATGATTCAGTGTGGGTGATCATTGATCGCCTGACAAAAGTTGCCCGGTTCATTCCTATGAAGAAGGAGGCTCATGTGGATGTCTTAGTACGCCTTTTTGTGGAGCAGTTTGTACGGTATCACGGCGTACTTAAGATGATAGTTTAGGACCGTGATGGTCATTTTACCTCCAAGGAGTGGAAGGCGGTACAGGCATATTTGGGCTCGCGCCTTACCTTCAGCACCGCATTTCATCCACAGACGGACGGGCAGTCTGAGCGGACCATCCGAACATTGGAGGATCTATTGAGGTTGTGTGTGATAGATAGGGGAGAGCCGTGGGAAAGACTCTTGCCCTTAGTGGAATTCTCCTACAACAACAGTCATCAAGCTAGCATTGGCATGGCACCCCATGAAGACCTATATGGAAGGAGGTGTTGAACCCCCTTATCTTGGGTGCAAGACGAAGACCCGAAGGCATTGGGAATTCAGTATATTGACGATACTGATGCGGTAGTCAGATTGATACGGGATCGCATGCTTGAGGCTCAAAGTCGACAGGCGAAGTATTATAACGCAAGGCACCGTATGGTGGAGTTTCAAGTGGGTGATAAAGTGTTCCTGAAAATCCGGCCGATGCATGGAGTGTCATGGGTGTGGGGAGTGAAGAAGCTCATCCCACGGTAAGTTGGGCCCTATGTAATATTGGAAAGGATTGGCCCCTTGGCCTATCGGCTGGAGCTACCGCCCGAGCTAGAAAATCTCCACGATGTGTTCCATGTATCGTCGCTTCGGAAGGCGTTGTTGCGGCCTGAACAATATATCCCACAACTGATGGTAAGGTGGCGTCTGACAGATCTGTGCGACTGGAGCCGGTACGGATCGTTGATAATGAGATAAGAACCTTGCGCCGCAAAAGCATGCCTCTGGTAAAAGTGATATGGTCTATTCATGGGAAGGAAGAATTTACTTGGGAGCCGATGGACTTGATGCAGAAGCGCTGCCCCGAGCTGTTCTCCCAAGGTAACATTTTATAGCGCATATTATTTTGTACTTGCATCCCCATAGCCTCAGCCTGATTTCGGGGACGAAATCTTTTATTTTGTTTATAGGATTTGTAACGTCCCAATTCGCGCTAGGCCCCTCGCACGAGTTTTGAGTCAAGAGACTTGACTCGGGCTCGGGGCGCACTAGCAAAAGGTGTTAAGTGTGTTGATCAGAGTGATGGGTTGAGTGATATCTGATGAAATCGACGAAAATGGAAGCTATGCACGCCGATCGACGGGTATCGGGAATGATACTCGCCGATCCGACAGGTATCGGTGGTAGATACCCGCCGGATTCAGAGCTGCAAATTGAGAATTAGGATAAGGGAAAATCGTCGAGAATGCCCGATGATTCTCACCGATCGTCGAGAATGCCCAGTGATACCCACCGATCGTCGAGTATCGCTGACTGATACTCAACGCTCTCAACGCCAGGATTTCTGATAAGTTTGCTAAGTGAAATTCGCCGGGTATCATTGTTGATACCCAACGAATTCGTCGAGAATGCTCGGCGATTCTCACCGATCGTCGAGAATGACAGTTGATTCCCGTCGAATTTGACTTGTGCGTTTTCTTCGCCCAGGCAGATTCGCCGGCTTGTACAGGCGGACCGAACTGGACTTCGGGATTTGTGCTGGATGATTCCTTAGACCGGTCAGTTCAAGTAAGACCTAATTTGGGCAGTCCAATCAGAGGGTGACACGTGGCAAAGTGACATAACCTAACGAGCTAATATAAATAAGGGAAGATAAAGCCGAACCCTAGCCATCCTTGCCGATCGATCTTGCCGTCATCGCGGACCTCGTGAAACCGACAGAGCCGAGGGAAGCCGTCGGATCTCCTGGAGGCGGCCTTTTCTCTCTCTCTCTCTCTCTCTCTCTCCTTCTTTTGCCGTGAAGAACAACTGCACCAAGCAAGAGATGCCGCAAAGAAGAATGACTAGATCCATGGTCGGGAATAATGGTACCGTTGGAAACGAGGTGAGCTTCCTCCCCTCTCCCTTGGTGCTAGATCCGTAGTTATATTCTAGGAGAGATATCGACTCCATATAGTCTTGATGGTGAGGAGATGATTTCCTAGGGAAAGTCATGCCTAGATTTGTTAATCTAGGTTTAGGTGTCTTCATCCTCATCATTCAAAGTGAAGATGAGATAGGGATTCGTGGAGAAATATGGCTTCGTGAGGGTGAATAAGGGTGGACGAATCTTTGGAGGAGTTTTTGGGAGATCGGTGTAAGGAGGAAGATGAACGGATGCCGTTCATCTCGCCTTAAGATGCGTGCAGAAATCTGATTCCTACACGTAGCGAACTTCGTGTCCAGTTTCGGAGGGATTCTGGTCATATCTGGGTTTTCGACTAAACATGAAAGTCGTAGCCCGCAAAATTATATTTCCAACGAGTGGTTGCACGTTTCCAGGAGATACCAGTAGCCACGGGAAAGTCAGTTCGAATCTGCTGTGATTGGGGGAAATTCTACTCAGGAAATCTGTATCCTGTACGCAGCAGGTTTCGAGTGAATTTATGGTGTGATGCGATCAAATTTGGGCTTTCGACTAAACACAAAAGTTGTAGCCCTTGAAATTATCTTTCCAACGAGTAGTTACACGCACTCATCGGATTCTTGTAGCCTCGAGAATCCTTGGTCGAAGTTGCTAACCGGATTAAGGATGCACCTAAATTCTGGGATGTGTAATGTTGAGTGTGATTTGGTGGAATTTAATGTTGCGATCCAACTCAAGGCTTGGGTGAACTCTTTTGGCATAATCATCATAGTGATGTGATAAGTTGAGGTTATAAATCTGAATTCGTATAACGAGTTGTGGACAAGCTTAATTGAAGGAAAGAACCTTATATAATTGGGTAGTTATAATTTGATAGATGTATAAATGATTTAACTATGGCCATGATGTATGTTGAATTGATAGAAGGGAATTAGTAATACAATGCTTAGAGTTTCGTCTCCCTACGGGTAGCATTATGGAAGTAAAAAGTGCGGTGTTGACCGTCACTAGTTGGATTGAGGTCGAGATGAGTAAAGTTAGATGGTTGGGCTTGGTCCTCGGTGTTCACGTCCCGAGGCTCCTTCCGTATTTGATGGATGGTTGGGCTTGGTCCTCGGTGTTCATGTCCCGAGGCTCCTTCCATGCCATGATATTGTGGAATTGTATATGGTGTGAGTCAACACATGGTGTCATAATCCCGGGTTAAGGATAGTGTGGCAGGTCTACGTGCTCGCCAATCGTCACACTGATGGGAGTTGACAGCTAGACCTTGGAAGGTTGGGCTGTAAAATCCCATTTCCGGCTAGACCCCTGGAGGTGGTTTTGTCATAACAGAACCTTAGGAAACCCAGGAATTGAAGATTATCGACAAAAATTTCGAGTCAAGGGGTGGTCACGCCCGTGACCGACCAATCACGCCCGTGACCTAGGCCGTGACCCCTTCGACGATCATCGACCTCAGGAAGATGATCGTCGAGCTCAGAAATGTCATCATGGGCCTGACACGCCCGTGACCGGTCCGTCACGCCCATAACCTTGGAATGGCGTTGAGTGAGCTAAGCTCACTCAATGCCGTGGGCTGGATGGCGTTGAGTGAGCTTAGCTCACTCAAAGCCATAAGCTGGATGGGGTTGAGTGAGCTTAGCTCACTCAAAGCCATAAGTGGGATGGCGTTGAGTGAGCTTAGCTCACTCAAAGCCATAATTGGGATGGCGTTGAGTGAGCTTAGCTCACTCAAAGCCATAAGCAGGATGGCGTTGAGTGAGCTTAGCTCACTCAAAGCCACAAGCGGGATGGCGTTGAGTGAGCTTAGCTCACTCAAAGACATAATCGGGATGGCGTTGAGTGAGCTTAGCTCACTCATAGCCATAAGCGGGATGGCGTTGAGTGAGCTTAGCTCACTCAAAGCCATAAGCGGGATGGCATTGAGTGAGCTAAGCTCACTCAAAGCCATAAGCGGGATGGCGTTGAGTGAGCTTAGCTCACTCAAAGCCATAAGCTGGATGGCGTAGAGTGAGCTTACCTCACTCAACGCCATAGTCTAGAATGGAGTTGAGTGAGCAGAGCTCACTCAACGCCGTGTCCTGATGGCGTTGAGTGAGCTGAGCTCACTCAACGCCATTATACTTAGACTTTTTCCGGCATTTTTATTCCTAGCTGGGTGCTGGTTTAGCTGAATCGGGCCGGTCCTGGAGTGAGCCGTTTTCTCCAATAAGACCTGATAAGTTTTATTTAATTTAAGTTGACCAGTCATGTTGTGCCACGTGGACCATTAGCTTTGCAGAAGGACGGTTGCGGCCATGGCCGAAAGCTTGCAGCCACGGCCATTAATGGCATTTAATGCCATGGCTTTCCCTCTTCCCCTGAAAACAAATTGATTCAACTCCTCTTAGGGAGAGTAGGGGTTTCCAGCCATCCTCCAGTTGTCACAGAGCTGTTTCAGCTCCCCTCCATCATGGCTGAGCCAAGCTATTATGGGCCATTAATGGCCACCAGCTTTTAGCTGTTCCCCCTCCTTGTCCAAGCTTTTAAACACCTTCAGAGGCCAAAGGGGAGTTTTTCCCAGCTGTTACCTGAAGTTTTCGAGCCTCCCCTTACTGTTGAAGAATTTCTGGCGATGCCACCACCGCGCAAATGGCTTCCCGACGGTCTGCACGCCTCCATCCCGCGAACAAGGTCCTCCTCTACTCCTTCTATGGGTAGATCTTAGAAATTTCTTAGGAGAGATGTTGAGCTCAAAGGAGCAAGATTTAGTGAGCTTTTCCATGTTTTTCAAAAATTTCATGGTGGCGGGTTCGCCGGAAACCGCCTCTCCGGCGGCCGTGCCGCCACCCGACGGTAGCCCTCACCTCAACAGAGGAGGTGGTGGTGGTGGCCGGCCAGGGAGATGGCTTGGTGGCCAGGAAATGGCTTTAGCAAAGCTACAGGTTTCAAGCTGTTTTTTTTTTCATGTTGCTGGTTCGGGCTAAAGAAGGAGATGAACAGTAACATTTTATTATATTATATATTATATAAATAGGAATTAATTCCCTTTACTACACTAGGTTAAAACTTAAAATTATAGCCCATAGGGGCTGAAACCTAAAAAGGGGTCAACATAGAAAATGTAGCCCTTGAAGTCTAGTTTAATTTAAAATTGATTTCACTTGATTTGGAGTCCTGGTTAGACCACAGCACACTTTTTGGTGAGGTCTATTTATAGGGCTGTCTTGACCTTATAAAAATTCCCCACTCCAATCCAGTCATCAAAATGACTTGAAATTTGGGGTGTGGCCTAATCTTACCTAAATCTAGGTGCTATCCAAAAATTAGGATTTTTGGAAAATGTTTTTCTATAGTTTTTATAAAAATTCAATAATCCTAGCATAATTTAATTAGATGGCTAAATGACTTTTAAACCCTCCCAATTTTTGGTTAGTGATCCTTGGGTTTATCATAAGATTCTGGTAAAAATTTCATCTCATTTGGAGATGTTTTGATTAAGTTTTTATCCAACCCTAGGTTGGTCCTTATAGGATAATTTAGGATCAAACACCCCCTTGGTATTTGAGTGGCCATATCACCTCAACAGGGGCTGATATTTTTAGGGCATGACACACCCTCCAAGGGAGTTTGGGGTGGTTTGGTGTAGGGTAGCCCTAGAACCCTAGGGAAAATCCCTTAATGATGGTTTTTTGGGGTTGTGAAGGTCATGGGGTCAAATAACCTTGGACTGACTTAAAATTTGGTGGAGAGAACCATAGGCCAGTATAGTTCTCTGTACAAAATTTTAGGGTATTTGGAGACAGCTAGGCCACCTAAAATCCTAACCCTAGTTTAGGTCACCAACTTTAATTTGAATTATTAAGCTATCAAATGAACTTCAAATCAAGTAAAATTTGAGTAGGGTGATTTTCTAATCTAAATGGCCATGTTAAGACTTTGTTGAGATTTTTGGGTTAATTTATACAGTACTTCATTTACAACCCTAGTTGTGCCCTAGATATTTATTTTGATGATTCTGGAATTTCTGTTTACTTGAATGTAATGAAATCTTGGATTAGGGCATATTATAGCATGTTATACCTTTTGTATTTTTCTTGGAAGTTTTAAATGTTTATTGTGGGTACATATCTCTTTAACGTACTAGTTGTGACATTTAGTCAAAAATACAAATAATGTCCAATTACTGTCCTAAAAATTATGAAATTTGGTCAGTGGGTGTTTAAAACCATGTTAGTAACCTTGTAATTTTCTCTGGAATTTTAGATGATTAAAAATAGTATCTCCTTCTCTAAGCTAGGAAAATTAGCATTTTACATTAAAATAGATTCAGAGCCCAAATATTAGAGAAAAATTATGGGACTTGGTTTCTGATGGTTTTAGGTCACCATAAAGCTTATATAGTTTTCTTGGGATTTTTGGACACATATTAACAGTACTTCCTTCATAATATAGTAGAAATGGCCTAAAACGATAAATTAGGAAATATAGGCCTAAACACCTCTGGAATTTCTAAAAACTTGGAATTGCTATTTAAAGGTCTCATATAATTTTTACTGATTTTATGATGATTTATTGCTGGCCCATTAGTTCACTTCATGTTCATACTAGGGCATTTGGAATCTTAGAATAAATAAATTAAATGCCCGATAAATAGGAAAATTTGGAAATCTTGGTCTTAGCTATATTAGGTCGTGATAGACCTCCAGTAAATATTATAGCAGATTTGGAAGACAATTTGGAGTACCTCCCCTCATACTCCTCACGTATCTTAGGATGGTCTGCATGTAGTAAAACCACGGAAACTGAACTAGAGCGGATAATGAACTTTGGGAGATGAAATTTTGGTAGTTGCTGGTTGGATAGGGCAAGCTAAGTTAAGTTCATTATTGGAGGTCAGGATAAGTAGAGTGCGAGACTGGTTAAGGTTAAGTGGCGTACGGGAACGACGAAAGATCATCCACCCCGAGTAGTAGTGGAAGAGTCTTAATATGCTAGGGCCAGATCTAAAGTAACTTAAAAAGGGATCGGGTAATGGGTATCAACCAATAACAATAAGTGCCTTGCGAAAGGGAATGGTGGGCTTCAGCTACCATCATAGTTCCTAGTGCCCTTTGAGAGCCCTTCACGGGGAATACCGGGGGCAATCCTGGGCTAATGTAAACTGTAGAATTAATAATCTAAAGAGCAACTAGTATAATTAGGGTTGCACACACATACACCCCGATAGCTAGGAAGGTAGAATAATTGGTTTGGTTGCCATTCAGACGGTAGCTCTGAAGATAGATACACGGACAGGACAGTCCGGGGAGCCGAGGGCTCGAGGGTTGGAGTACAGAATAAAGGTGGTGGGTCTTCGATATCTGATTATCGTTCACACTGGCATCGGTACGTTGACTCGGCGGTGTGGGACACTTAGCCAAAGAAAGTCTGGTGGGTATAGCCAGCAGTAGTACGCGAATACTCTAGGTTGTGTTCTTCTAGGGCGTACAGAAGGGCTAGGCCCGGTAGTGTGGATACCCGCCTAGGAGTGGGGGGCCCGACCCACTGTCTCCGTTTGCCACTACGGAGGTTCCTGGGAGTGAAGCTAGCTGCCCGAACAGGGGGAACTAAAAGTCTGTGTGCATAGAGTTGTGTGCGTGTGTTGCACTTACATGAATCATGGCATAGCATATCACTACACTCATATTTGCATAAACCCGACACCCCAACGTATAAATCAGTATGGGGACATTTTATACGATGGGAGCCTTGCAGAAGACCCCTTAACTTATAAGTTTGTATGGGCATTCATATAAGTTAAGGTTACCTACTTACTTACTTGTTTACTTATTGTTCTCTAGCTGCCTTTTTATACAATTGCTACTTGCTACTTCTTTTCTTTACCACTGACTACCATAGAATTGCTAGTTGTTCCTTGTTCTAGATAGTTGTTAGAATAACTCCCCTGTCATCTGCTTGATTATTCTCCACCTTTGTAGCTTCCCTTTCCTCCTCTCCGCTCGGTGCTTATGAGCCATAGGGGGAGAGGTAGGGGATGATAGGGCTTAGTCTTTATGACTACTGGTTTTCGAACCACAACATTACAGGAGCTCCGGATGGGAGACAGGGACCAGCAATCTAGGGACCAGCACCAGCGGAGTACGGTGCGCATGGAGGTGGGTCAGTCTAGCACCGGTGAACCTGCGACCAGCTCCGTGAGTGATTAGTACCTTTATAGTTCTGC
Organism: Platanthera zijinensis; assembly: GCA_039513925.1. NCBI lineage: Eukaryota > Viridiplantae > Streptophyta > Magnoliopsida > Asparagales > Orchidaceae > Platanthera > Platanthera zijinensis. Next base: position 66,273,033 of record CM077095.1, on the reverse strand, counting down.
GATGAGTGATTTGTAGTGAGGACTCTGATGTACCGGGCTCGAGCCCGTTTATCTATATTTCATCTGAACCATATCTTGCAGTACTTCTATTATCTATTTCCTGTTATTATCTACTGATGGACTGGATGTGATTTCACTTTTATACATGCTTCTGTGGACTTGTTTACATTTATGTATAATTACTTCTCTCTCTTGTGATCGAAAAGGGCCGGCAGAATTGGCATTTTGTAGTGGCGGCCTTCCCGTGAGTCGGTGCCACCGCAAAGCGGCAGTTCTGGGCTAAGACCCCGGTGTCGAAAAAGAAAAAAACGGGGGGGGGGGGTCTTACAAGTGGTATCAGAGCAGACCTCGATCGAAAGAGAAGTAGTCCACAAAATCTTGGGCCACCCCCGTGCGAGCTTAGTTTGCGGAGAAACTAGCAGCGGAAGCAGTGGTGTGCCCATAAGGGAAATCACATGTGAAAGTTCATCCTAACCCTTCTTAAAATTCCATTCATTCGCTCTCTAACAAATGGAATTTTTACTTGTAGCCTGCGACGAACCCTACATCACAGCAGGGGACACCCCAGGCTCTGAATGTGGTCCCGCCTCAGCCGGCTCTAGCTCCATTTCAGCAGACGGAGATGGGGCAAACACTGACGGCCATTCTGGAGGCCTTCAGAGCTCAGCAAGCCCCGGCTCCACAACCAAACCCCGGGGCCAATTGGATGACTGTCTTCCGGGGACTTTCCCCTCCATCCTACCAGGGGACGGAGTCTGCAGTACGTACGGAGGAATGGTTGGATACCATTTATGAGATGCTGGCAGGGATTCGATGCCCCACTGAGGAGGCAGTTGCTTTGGCGGTCTCCTGCCTAGAGTCACACGGAAAAAGGTGGTGGAAATCTCAGCTTGACACCACCTTTGCGGGGATGGATTGCGCTGATATTACTTGGGAGGAGTTCAGAGCAGCGCTCTTGGGACATTTTGTACCTCAGCCGGCGAGGGATGACCTGGAGGATAGGTTCCTGCGATTGAGGCAGGGGAACAGAACCGTGGTGGAGAACTATCAGGGTTCACTCACCTGGCCCGTTATGCGGACGCTTATCAGTTAGACGATGCTGGCTATGCCCGGCGGTTTTATAAGGGGCTGCAAGACGACATGAGACAGGCCCTCCTTTTCATCTCAGAGGGAGTCTGGCCAGGATTCTTGAGATGGCTAAGAAGAGAGAGGCGGATCAGCTTACAGTGAAGAGACGGAAGAGACTGGCTGATGATACAGTGATTGGAGGTTGTAGAGACCATCCTCGGGGCTAGGTTATTGGGGAGAGAAGGAACGGGGATCAGCCTCGTCAGGAGTTTGGGCAGGAGCAGAGGAGTCAGGGGGTACTGGCTCCCCAGCCTATACAGATGCTGGAAATGCCAAGGACAGCTGAGCAGCCACCGGTATGCTATCAGTGCAACCAGCCGGGGCATATAAAGAGGAATTGCCCTATGAGGCGAGCACCCCCACCAGCACATCAGGGCGCTCCACCTCCCCGACAGTTTGGCGGACAAGGACAGGACCGAGGACGAGGATTTCAGGATCGAGGCCGCAGGCCAGAGAGGGAGCAGGTGTATGCTCTAGACCTGACACAGCCCCGAAACCCGGAGTAGGTTATCGCAGGTATGGCAGGACTTTTAAATTTTCTTCATATAAACTAGTATTCTACACATAACCTGGTTAGAAATTAAGAGAAGACAACTACAAAAAAAAAATACTAAGACACTTAATTACCCCAAGCATAGTCTTCGTTAGCGGCAAGCCCGCTCACACTCTCTTCGACACTGGTGCTTCGCACTCGTTCGTGTCGGAGGATTTCGTGAAAGGACTGGAAGGTGTGGAGCCATTCACCGGGAAAATGATGAGGGTGCGCCTACCCGATGGATCAGAGATAATGACCTCTGCTCATTGCAATATGGAAGCGAGGATCGGCGGGAAGGTATTTGAGGCACCAGCGACGATTCTGAAGATGCCAGATTACGATCTAATCCTGGGCATTACTTGGCTGTACTAGAACCATGCCCAGATCGACTGCGTGGCGAAGAGGATATCCGTGAGGAACGGCGACTCCTTCATTGTCATAGAAGGTATTATACCAGCACTCTGTACCTTATTATCGTCTGTGCAGGCCGTTAAGGCCCACCTGCAGGGGGGAGAAGATTATCAGGTCCTTTTTGAGGCGGTCCTGGCCAAGGACTCCATTTCAGATATTCCAGTAGTGCGGGACTTCGCCGACGTGTTTCCAGAGAAGCTACCAGGGCTACCTCCGCACCGAGAGAAGGACTTTCAGATTCAGCTTGTACCGGGGGCTAAGCCGGTATCCAGAGCTCCCTATCGAATGGCCCCAAAGGAGTTGGTGGAATTCCGAAGCCAGCTTCAGGAGTTAGTGGAGGCCGGGTTTGTTCGGCCTAGCTCTTCACCATGGGGAGCTCCGGTGCTGTTTGTTAAGAAGAAGGACGGGACCCTTCGACTGTGCATAGATTACCGGGCCCTGAATAGGTTGATGGTCCGGAATACTTATCCCTTACCAAGGATAGACGAGCTATTTGACCAGCTGGAGGGAGCCCATTGGTTCTCAAAGCTGGATCTGAGATCCAGGTACTACCAGCTTCGCATTCGGGAGGAGGACATCCCAAAGACGGCCTTCAGCAGCAGATATGGGTTGTACGAGTTTACCGTGATGCCGTTTGGGTTCACGAATGCACCCTCCGCATTCATGACCTTGATGAATCGGGTGTTCGAAGAGTATCTGGACGTCTTCGTCATCGTATTCATCGACGACATCCTTATCTATTCAAGGACGGAGGAGGAGCACGCGAGACATCTGCCCTTGACCTTGGAGAAGCTACGGGAGCATGAGATGTATGCCAAGTACAGCAAGTGCCAGTTCTGGCTAAAGGAGGTGGCCTTTCTGGGCCATGTCATCAGTGGAGCAGGTCTGGCAGTGGATCCGGCGAAAGTCCAGGCAGTACGGGAATGTCCACCACTAAAGTCGGCCTTGGATGTTTGAAGTTTCTTGGGACTTGTCGGTTACTATCGGAAGTTCGTAAAGGGGTTCTCTCAGATTGCCCTCCCTCTTACGTCTCTGACGAAGAAGAAGTCCCCTTTTATCTGGGCGCCTCGATGCGAATCTGCCTTCCAGGAGCTGAAGGATTGTCTCACCTCGGCTCCCATCCTTGCTCTTCCATCAGGGAAGGAGGGATTCCAGGTGTACACAGATGCTTCCTATCAGGGGATGGGTGTCGTTCTGATGCAGAACGGGCACGTAATAGCCTATGCCTCCCGTCAGTTGAAGCAGCACGAGCAGAACTATCCCGTGCACGATTTGGAGATGGGGGCAGTCATTTTTGCTCTTAAGATCTGGCGACACTATCTCTACGGAGTACATTGCGATATCTTCTCTGACCACAAGAATCTGAAGTGTTGGAACACCCTATTACTAATTTGGGTAAGGATCACTATGTTTGTCTTAGGAAACCAGGTTGACCTAGTTGTATAGTTGTAAAGGTCAACATTAGAATGAGTCTAGGGCTTAGAACTTAGGTTTGAAGCTGCCCCCAGGACCATTCCAATATCAAGGATATAGAGCCAAGTCTAAGGCAATTCTCGTCGAGCTCCGATCGATGAAACGTCGAGCTTAGTTCGACGCTCTCTGAGCTCAACTTAGATAAATCGTCGAACTCCAGTCGACGATCTTCGAGCTCAGATCGACGATCTGCTTTCAGACAATTTTGTTTAATCGTCGAACTGCATTCTACGTTTTTCTAGCTCAGGTCGACGATCTCTCTTCAGCTATTCTTCAGGTCGCTGAGCTCGGTTCGACGATCTTCGAGCTCAGTTCGACGTTTTCTGTCTGTTTGATCTGTTTCCATCTCTGAGCTCAGTTCGACGATAGTAGAGCTCAGATCGACGATTTTTCTGAGAGATCAACGATTCTAAGGATTCAAATGCTGCCAGTCTTTGGAATGTTTTTGAAATCCCTGAGCATTTATGTTAAGGAGATCTGTCAGCCGTTTGTCTTTATTCTGGAGCAAGTTTCAAGGAATTATTCAGGGAATGTTTTATTGGACCTTCCTCTAGAAGACAAGACTCTTTATGGAAGACATTTATGCCTGTCAACGGCTATCTTTGACAAGATTCTTTTTGAGAATAAGATCTTCCTTTTCATCTTCAGTCAGACAAGAACACACACAACAACAAACACAGAGAACACAGCAAGAAGAATTAAGCTGTGACAGATAATATTTTGCTTACAGAAAAGTGATCACAGCCTCTTCTCATGAACTCCAGACACCTCATCTTTCAGCCTTTTTGCTGAAACAATCCTTTGCTGGAGATCTAAAGTTCTGAAGACCTATCACCCTAGAGCAAAGCTTCCATTCCTGAACCTGTCTACAACTCAGGGGGAGCTTTGACAACAAAAGATCCACTAGTCTTCTCTCATTTGATTTGAGAACAGAGAAGACAACTTCACCTCTTTATCTTTTCTTTTTCTGCTGTAAAAGGGTTTTGAACTCCCTTCAAAAGTTCTGTCTGGTTCTGAGAGCATTGTCAAAACTCAGTGGTGGCAAGACACCTTATCAAAAAATCCAGTTTTGGTTTTTGAGCACCTTAACAAAAGCACATTGGTGTCAGGACACCTGATCAACTCATCCTGAGTGGATTCCTACCAAGGGTGGTAGAAGAGTGGATGTACCCAGGTTGTTGGGGAATCACTATATTTCCTTGTGTCTTCTGGGTTGTTTGTGTGATTGGTTTGCTGTGTGTTGTGCTCTTTACTTCTTTGTTTTTAACTCTTTACTATCGCTCTACACTATACTATAAATTGAATTTTATATTTGCTGATTAATTTCAACTGTGAAATTAATTTAAATAAACTCTATTCACCCCCCTCTAGAGTTGAGATAGATCTTACCCTCACTTTCAATTGGTATCAGAGGGAGGTTGGTTGCTCACACAGGCTAACACCTGAACCAAAAGATCCTTGATAAGATCAATCTCTTAAGAGGGTTATTTTCTTTATATCTTATATTATTCAAAGACATGGCACAAAACAAGGATTATGCAAGCACCAGACCTCCAGTGTGTAATCTATCTAAGTTTGCACTCTGGAAGGCAAGGATTAGATTATACATGAACTCTATTGATGAAGATATTTTCAATTCTGTCTTGACAGTTTGTCCAAGTCCACCTGCAAGCTCAAGCACAAATGCTGTTCCACCTCCCTCAGGAACAGATGCTGAAATTAAAAGATGGAAGACTGCAGATGCCAAGGCTATGAACATCTTAGCTCAAACAATGTCTGATGAGATTTTTCAGAAGGTAGTTGAATGCAACTCAGCTAAAGAAGTATGGGACAAACTCTCAGAAATTGTCTCAGGATCTGCTGATGAGAGTAAAGACAGAAGATCTCACCTCATAACCCAATATGAGAACTTCAAGAAAGGAGAAGCTGAGTCAGTTGCAGACATGTACAATAGATTAATTCTGATTGTCAATGAGCTAAAGACTTTGGATAAAGAAATCTCATTGACTGAGCTTAATGACAAGATCCTAATGTGCTTCCCCAGCACTTGGGATTCAAGAATCTGGCCAATCAAAGATGCCAGAAGTCTAAATGAAATCACTACTGAAGCTCTCCTAGGCAAACTCAAATCTTATGAGCTGCTCATCAAGAACAGAGAAGAAGAACAGAAGGCTGCCTCACCAGTCTCAAAGAAAGAGAAGTCAATAGCTTTCAAAGCCATTGAGAATCAGCCTGAAGAAAAGCTCACAGGCAATGAGGAGTTGGTCAGCCTACTGGCCAAAAGATTTTACAAACTGGCCAGAAAGGACTTCAGAAAAAGGCCATACAAAGGACATAATAAACCAAGGTATGATAAGTCAAATAATGATAAAGAAATTATATGCTTTGGCTGCAGGAAACCAGGCCACCTTGTGCCTGACTGTCCAGAAAACAAGAACAAGGACAGAAAGGATAGAAGAGAAAGAAGGAAAGAGAAAGACTTCAAAAAGAATAGCTCAGACAAAGCCTCCTCCAGCAAGAACAAACATACAAGGAAGGGCTTTGTTGCTGAGACATGGAGTGAGACAGAAGAGGATTCTGAAACTTCATCCAGCTCCAGTGATGATGAAGATGATGCAGATGAAAAAGAATTTTGCATGATGGCTATCAATGCCTCACAGCAAAACTCTGATGCAGAATCAGATTCAGACTCAGAAACTCAACCAGAAGAAGATCACGTAATTAACTCTTTTGATTTTAATTCTGAGGACTTTAAAACTGAATTTAAGACATTGTGTTTGGACTTACTAAAATCTGAGAAAGAGATAATCTCTCTCAGAAACAAATTATCTGAATACAGTGTCCTAAACTCAAATAACCTCAAACTCTCTGAGGAGTTAGAATGTTGTAGGGAGGAGATAGCTTCACTGAAAAGTGAACTATCAAAGGCCAAAAAGTTTGAAGAATCCCTAAATGGGAGAAGTATCAGACTGATGGACATTACAAGCACAGTGAACTCTAGATTCAATAGTACACTGGGCTTGGGTGCATCATCCAGCCAACCTATATTATTAACAACTCCAATCAAATTTCTCTGACAAAGGAAAGGGAGTAATAGAGGTAGCTAGGAAGAATGCAGATCTGCCAGAGAAAATTTCAGTTCAACAGATTGCGTCGAACAGAGCTCGACGATCGTCAAACAGAGCTCGACGATCGTCGAACAGAGCTCGACGGTCTAACCCAAAATCGTCGACCTCAGCTCAACGATATCCAGACTCTGAACTTCAGTATAATCGATCTTCGAACAGAGATCGACGATCTGACCCAAGATCGTCGACCTCAGTTCGACGATCGTCGAACAGAGATCAGGTCTGTGAACATTCCTTCAATAGCACATCTAGATTCAATCCTAGAAGTCCCACATCCCAAGGCTTTAACCCCTATACTGAATGGATAGTACCTCTTAGGAGATACCATCCTGAAGGCTATAAGAGTCAACCTGAGATGTCTTTCATTTCTGAATTCAAAGGATATCAGCCTAGGCCCAAGGTTAACTGGGTCAAAAACAAATAAGCTGTTCATGTGCAGGTGAAGACCTATCCAGTATCTAACCAACAATGGTATCTGGATAGTGGGTGCTCAAAGCACATGACAGGGAACAGGGAGAACCTATCATCCTTTATAACCAAACTTGGACCCAAAGTGATTTTTGGTGATTCAAATTTTGGCCAAACCAAAGGATATGGTGCTGCTCAGATAGGCTCAGTCACTTTCAAGAAGGTGGCATATGTAGAAGAACTGAAGCACAATCTGATAAGTATCAGTCAGCTATGTGATGAAGGATACAAGGTGACTTTCAACAAATCCCTGTGCAAGATCAAGTCAGAGGATAACACAACTGTGTTAACAGGTAAAAGGACAGGTAACATCTACTTAGTAGATTTTTCTTTCATCTAAAGTAGACATTTGTTTATTCAATTCCATATCTAAGCCAAATGTTTTATGGCATAAGAGATTAGGACATCTAAACCTTAGAACCATTGCTAAGCTCTCCAAGGACAACCTTGTTAGAGGACTACCTTCTGGCCTCTACAAGAAGGAAGGACTCTGCAGGGCTTGTCAATTAGGCAAGCAAACTAAAAATAGCTTTAAGTCACTTAATAAGAGTGATTCACCTAGGATTCTGTATTTGTTGCACATGGATCTTTTTGGACCCATATCAGTACAAAGCCTAGGAGGGAAGTCCTATACTTTAGTGATTGTAGATGACTTCTCAAGATTCACATGGGTATTCTTTTTGAGGAAGAAGTCTGATAACTTTAAGTGTTTGACAGAGTTTCTCAAATGTATACAGATTGAGTTCAACACTCACATTGCCCTGATCAGAAGTGATCATGGGATAGAGTTTGATTCTCTTCTTATGCAAGAGTTCTGTCAAAGTGAAGGGATCAGGCACACTTTCTCAGCTCCTAGAACTCCTCAACAAAATGGGGTAGCTGAAAGGAAAAATAGAACCCTAATTGAATCTGCTACTACATTATTGACAGATGCTCACCTACCTCTATCCTTTTGGGTTGAGGCAGTGAACACCTCCAACTATGTGCTAAACAGAAGCCTGATACATAAACTAAAGGGCAAGACTCCCTATGAATTGCTCAAAGGGAAGAAACCTAAAATAGATTATTTTAAAACTTTTGGTTGTACTTGTTATATTCATAATAATGACAAGAAGTATCTAGCAAAATTCCAATCTAAAGCTGATGAAGGAGTGTTTCTGGGATACTCTATGATCAGCAAGGCATATAGGGTATATAATAAATCTTCCTATAAAATTGAAGAATCTGTTCATGTTACTTTTGATGAGACTAACATGTGTTATAAGGAGAAGTCTACTTCTACCATAAAACCTTTGCAGGTACACTCTATTTCAGAAAGTATGGACAGATTACAGGTTAAAGAAGAGAATACAACCTCTCAACAAAAGATTGAGAGCAGTGATGATGAAGAAGAAGTTGAACCTCTTGAAGAAAATCATCCTAAAGGGCCAGTTGTTACTCCACAAGAGGAAACAACAACACTGGTTGGTGAACAATCAACACCCCCCATTGATTTAGTAACAACAAGAGATCATCCAATCACCCAAGTAATTGGAGAGATCTATGCTGGTGTGCAAACCAGAAATCAGGTCAACCAGTACCTGATGCACACTTGCTTCCTATCTCAAGTTGAGCCTCAATCCATTCAAGATGCAGAGCAAAATCCACACTGGATCAGTACAATGCAAGAGGAGTTGCATCAATTTGAAAGGAATAAGGTTTGGGAACTAGTGCCTAAGCCAAAGGATCACTCCATTATTGGAACAAAGTGGGTGTTCACAAATAAGCTGGATGATCAAGGAGTTATTGTCAAAAACAAGGCAAGGCTAGTTGCTCAAGGCTACTCTCAGCAAGAAGGAATAGACTATGACCAGACCTTTGCACCAGTTGCAAGGTTAGAGGCCATTAGAATATTCCTAGCTTATGCTGCTCACAAAGGCTTCAAGGTTTACCAGATGGATGTGAAGAGTGCATTTCTCAATGGGGACATCAAAGAGGAAGTCTATGTTAGACAACCTCCAGGTTTTATCTCTCTAACTCACCCTGATTATGTTTTCAAATTGCATAAAGCATTATATGGTCTCAAGCAAGCTCCTAGAGCATGGTATGAGACCCTAGCATGCTTTCTTCTGGAAAATGATTTTGTTAGGGGGAGAGTAGACCAAACTCTTTTTATTAGAACCCATAAGTCCCACACCCTACTAGTACAAATTTATGTAGATGATATCATATTTGGATCGACTGATTCAAACTTGTGCAGAAAGTTTTCCAACCTGATGCATTCCAAATTTGAAATGAGTAGCATGGGTGAGCTCTCCTTCTTCTTAGGATTGCAAGTAAAACAGCATGCTGAGGGCATATTTATTTCCCAAACCAAGTATGCTAAAGAATTGGTTAAGAGATTTGGTATATCTGAGGCATCTTGCATGAAAACACCCATGCCTACCAATGTTGTATTGGATGCTGATGAACATGGGAAACCAGTTGATCAGACAATATATAGAGCAATGATTGGCTCTCTATTGTACCTTACAGCCAGTAGACCAGATATAATGTTTGCTACATGCATATGTGCTAGATTCCAAGTTAGCCCTAGAGAGTCACACCTAACATTAGTTAAAAGGGTTCTTAGATATGTAAAAAGTTGTCCAAATCTAGGACTCTGGTATCCAAAAGACTCAGGATTTGAATTAACTGGATTTTCAGATGCTAATTATGCTGGATGCAGAATAGACAGGAAAAGCATCAGTGGAACATGTCAGTTCCTTGGTGACAGACTTGTCTCTTGGTTTTGTAAGAAGCAAACATCTGTGTCAACCTCAACTGCTGAAGCTGAATATATGGCTGCAGGCAGTTGTTGTTCACAAATATTGTGGATACAAAATCAGCTCATAGACTATGGCTACAACTTAGAAAAGTCTAAAATTTTTTGTGATAATACTAGTGCTATCTCTATAGCACAAAATCCAGTCCTCCATAGTAGGACAAAACATATAGAGATTAGGCATCACTTTCTAAGGGATAATGTAGAGAAAAACAAAATAGAACTTCAATATATCCCTACTGATTTGCAAAGGGGAGATATTTTCACCAAGCCTTTGGATGAAAAGAAACACAGTTTCTTCCTAAATCAGTTAGGCATGTTAGATGGAGGAAGCCTAAACTAATTTACAAGATTTTTGAAAATTTAAACAGACCAAGACTAGGCTAAAAAATCAGTTCTTTTTGTGTCTGTAGAATAGGCTTGGTCTCTAAACTGCGCTCGACGTTTTCCCAGAAATCGTCGAACGTAGATCGACGCTTTCTAAAAATCGTCGACCAGAGATCGACGTTTCCAAAATCGTCGATCTGAGCTCAGCGCCTCCGTTAGCTCCAGGTTTTCTCTCCTTCTGTTCAGAGGCCGTCGAGCGGAGCTCGACACTTTTCAACATCGTCGAACGGAGATCGACGATATTGACGTCTCTTCAGATTCCCTTTGTAGCCCAAATCGTCGAGCTGAGATCGATGCTTTGTCGAACTGAGCCCAACAATTTTCCGTTTCGCCGTCGAACCCTAATATAAAATCATTTTTCCAGCCGTCGTTCAACTCTTGCACTTTCATACTCTCTGCAACTTTCTTCGTTTTCCCTCCAAATCTTCTACGCTTGGTCGGGTTTGGTTATTTGTTGCAGGTAAAAATGGCTGGCTCCAATGCTGCAATCTCCAAAATGAAATTTGACACCGGATTTGATATCGACATGAACTCGTTTGATGGAAGTGACCAGCGCTTCAAGGATATTCTTAATCTATTCAGAGATCAGCAGCTATCGCAAATAATGACTACCAGAATGAAGATTGCATCGGAAGAGATAAAGGAATGGTGTTATACAGCGACAGATGAGAACGAGAACTCTGTCGTCGGCCTCATAAAAGGGACTCAGGTACAATTGTCCCCGGCCCTTTTAACTGAAGTTTTTCATCTTAGTTCTGGAGAAGATTCCATAGAGTTATCTGGAGAGGAATATGACTCCATGCTTGATAGAATGGGTCACAATGCTGTGAACCCTAACAAACTGCTGAAGAAAAATTTGTCGATAGAATTTCAATTTTTGGCTGATGTAGTTGGGAAAGTGCTTCTGGCCAAGCACTCAGCCCATGATACCATATCAAGATATCAATTTTGTCTAATGGGAGCTCTGCTTGATAAGAAACAACTAGACTGGGGATCAATTTTCTTCAACCTGATTAAGAAGAAGCTGAGTAAGACTACTGTCAGTTTTGGGAGAATTCTAGGGGTCTATCTGAATTCCAGATGCCCTGAGCTGCTAACCTCTTCTGGGATGTTCATTAATGCATCCAAGAGGCTCTCCTGTGCCCTTTTCAGTAAATGGGACAGGCAGATTGTAAACCCCTCCAGAGCTGCTGCACCACTATCTTCAGGCACTAGGACTGTCTCAGTCACTCCACCTCTGGTCTCTGCCCCAGTAGAAGTGTTGCCTGCTTCTCCTCCTCCTCCAGCTGTCTCTACCCCAGCCACTTCATCCTCACCCCCAATCACCACCATATTGGTATCTTCCCCCATTGACATTTCTTCACCAGTTTCAACCCCTCCAGCATCTACCTCAGAGGAATTTCATCCTCTCTTCTCTTACCCAATCTTCACCTCTCCATCATTTTCCTTGGCATATGATTCCTTTATGGATGATTCTCCCTCCTCTCCTCTTGAGCCTCCCTCTACCTCCTCATTCCAACAAATGCTGCAAGAAATTCTATCCCAACCATCCTTCACACCTTCCCTTGCCTCACCTATCTACACCTCAACATCTTCAATCTCATCCATTCCCCTCTCAGAGCCATCCATTCCCACACCTCCTATACCATCACTCTCCATGCCACCAGCTCCAGCCATCATCCTTCCAACAACCTTCTCTCCTACCTCTGCTCAAGCCCCTCTTGAGCATGTAGATCTATCAGTACTGGCAGACAGGTTATATGAGCTGCTAGCTCCTAAGCTAACCTCATTACTGGAGACCACTCTGGCTCCACTCCTGACCCATGTAAAGGAGCTGTCTTCCAAGCTCTCCTCCTTCATTTCCTCTCAGGCAATTACCTCTTCTGGGTGCCTTGACTCAGTTCTCCCTGAATCCAGGCAGGGGGAGATGCCTTCTGAAGTAGTGGTTATGCCTGAGTCTGCTCCTGCTTTTGCAATGGACCTCCAGAGCTTGCTCTCTGTGTTTGATACAGTTTACTTCAGATCTTTGCCAGTTCCTCATACTGAAGACTTGTCTAAGGCCATTGTGACTATTTCTGTCTGTGATCCCAGCCAAATTGATGCATATGTAAATTCCTGGAAGGCTGTGGATGTTTGTGTTTCCATCTCTGATGCTGCTACTAAGGCCATTGTGCCTCTTGTTGTTGAAGCTGCTGCTGCTGTTACTGAAGATACTGAAATGGTTCCTGTATTTGAAGATACATCTGCTGCTGAAGAAGTTGCCTCTTACCTAGAAGATCTTGCACCTGCTGTTGTTACTGCTCCTACTGCTGCTGTTGCCTCAAAAGTTCCTTCTGCTCAAATTTCTGATGCTGCTCCTGCCCTGACTGCTGATCAGTTGAAGTTACAAGAGAAATACATAAAAAGCATTGATGATTTGTATGACAATCCTCAAAGTTTAGAGAGTGATCAATTTCAGACGGATTCAGATGACTCTGCAAATACTATTGCCAAGAAGAGGAAGGCCAGAAGCAAGGCCATGATGTCAGTCCCCCCAGCTCAGGCAAAGGATTCTAATGACATTCCCTACTATATTCTGCATGACTGCCCCATATCTGAGCCCTGGATGCAGTATTCCAAGAACTAATCAAAGGCTATGAAGAAGAGAAGGAAGCTGAATAAGTATAAAAAAGGATCTTCTCAGTATCAGCCTCCTCCTCCTCCTCCTCCAGATTCTGGTTCAGGCTCAGCCTCTCAAGCTCCAGCTTCCTGGCAAAGCTCCTCCCAGTCGTATCAGAAATACTATCAAAGGGGACAACATCAAAAGGGATATCAGTCTAGAAGGGGCCAATATAGAGGAAGCCAGAGAGGGCACAGATTTCATCAAAAGGAAGGACAAGGGCATACTGATTCTACTTCAGGTCCTTTCCCTTATAAGCTAAAAGATGCAGTTGTCTCCAGGACTCCTCCTACTGATTCTGAGTCCATCAATAGATATGAACCTCCTGTTTCATTTGAGGATCCTGAGAACAACCCCTTGTCCTGGACAGCTAGAATGAAAGAGTTGGTTGCGCTTGATCAAATAAAAAAGGCCAGAGAGCAAGGCAAGGACACTTCAAACATAACAACTCTATCAGATCAAAGAAAGAAAGAACTGGAGAGATATGCATCAAGAAAATTCTTTAATCCAGAAGATTATATGAAGCTGCACCCTGAGGCTGTAGTTCCAAGGCCCAGATCTCAAACTTCCTTAGGTGCAGAAGATGATAGAAGATCCAAGAAAGAAGCCCTCAATCCCAACAGAGAAATTTTGTTTAAAAAGGGAACTGAGAAGAAGTGAATTGTGTAAGCTGAACAATCATCCTCCCTTGGATATTTGCTGACTTCTTATCTATGATCTGCATTGCTGTTATATCTTTTCTTCTGCATTGTTTTTTTAGTTTGTCTTGAATGTATGCTTATTTATTTACTAATTCTGTCTGTAAATAGTAATCCTAACCCAAATAGGGGGAGATTGTTGGAACACCCTATTACTAATTTGGGTAAGGATCACTATGTTTGTCTTAGGAAACCAGGTTGACCTAGTTATATAGTTGTAAAGGTCAACATTAGAATGAGTCTAGTGCTTAGAACTTAGGTTTGAAGCTGCCCCCAGGACCATTCCAATATCAAGGATATAGAGCCAAGTCTAAGGCAATTCTCGTCGAGCTCCGATCGACGAAACGTCGAGCTTAGTTCGACGCTCTCTGAGCTCAACTTGGATAAATCGTTGAACTCCAGTCGACGATCTTCGAGCTCAGATCGACGATCTGCTTTCAGACAATTTTGTTTAATCGTCGAACTGCATTCTACGTTTTTCTAGCTCAGGTCGACGATCTCTCTTCAGCTATTCTTCAGGTCACTGAGCTCGGTTCGACGATCTTCGAGCTCAGTTCGACGTTTTCTGTCTGTTTGATCTGTTTCCATCTCTGAGCTCAGTTCGACGATAGTAGAGCTCAGATCGACGATTTTTCTGAGAGATCAACGATTCTAAGGATTCAAATGCTGCCAGTCTTTGGAATGTTTTTGAAATCCCTCAGCATTTACGTTAAGGAGATCTGCCAGCCGTTTGTCTTTATTTTGGAGCAAGTTTCAAGGAATTATTCAGGGAATGTTTTATTGGACCTTCCTCTAGAAGACAAGACTCTTTATGGAAGACATTTATGCCTGCCAACGGCTATCTTTGACAAGATTCTTTTTGAGAATAAGATCTTCCTTTTCATCTTCAGTCAGACAAGAACACACACAACAACATATACAGAGAACACAACAAGAAGAATTAAGCTGTGACAAATAATATTTTGCTTACAGAAAAGTGATCACAGTCTCTTCTCAAGAACTCCAGACACCTCATCTTTCAGCCTTTTTGCTGAAACAATCCTTTGCTGGAGATCTAAAGTTCTGAAGACCTATCACCCTAGAGCAAAGCTTCCATTCCTGAACCTGTCTACAACTCAGCTGGAGCTTTGACAACAAAAGATCCACTAGTCTTCTCTCATTTGATTTGAGAACAGAGAAGACAACTTCACCTCTTTATCTTTTCTTTTTCTGCTGTAAAAGGGTTTTTGAACTCCCTTCAAAAGTTCTGTCTGGTTCTGAGAGCCTTGTCAAAGCTCAGTGGTGGCAAGACACCTTATCAAAAAATCCAGTTTTGGTTTTTGAGCACCTTAACAAAAGCTCATTGGTGTCAGGACACCTGATCAACTCATCCTGAGTGGATTCCTACCAAGGGTGGTAGAAGAGTGGATGTACCCAGGTTGTTGGGGAACCACTATATTTCCTTATGTCTTCTGGGTTGTTTGTGTGATTGGTTTGCTGTGTGCTGTGCTCTTTACTTCTTTGATTTTAACTCTTTACTATCACTCTACACTATACTATAAATTGAATTTTATATTTGCTGATTAATTTCAACTGTGAAATTAATTTAAATAAACTCTATTCACCCCCCCCCCCCCCTCTAGAGTTGAGATAGATCTTACCCTCACTTTCATGAAGTACGTCGACACCCAGAAGGAGTTAAACATCAGGCAGAGATGCTGGGTGGAGTTTCTGTCGGACTACCAGTACACCATGCACTACCATCCAGGGAAGGCGAACGTGGTCGCAGATGCTCTGAGCCGGAGAGCGAGTACGACAGGAGTAGGCCCGCAGCTGATGGCCTTAGAGTTGGTTAGATCGTTCGAGGAGATGCAAATTTCACTAGTGTCTGGGGATGACCCGGAGTTATACATGGAGTACCTGGGGTCGATGGTTACTACTGATGATATTCGAGACCGCATCAGAGATGGGCAGATGCTGGATGAGAGAGCTGAGCCGATATTCCGAGCCTTGGAGGAAGGCACGACAGGAGATTACTCTTTGAGGGATGGTCTCCTGTGTTTCTGAGGCAGAGTCTACATACCAGCAGGGGGTCGGATCCGGTAGGACATTTTGACGGAAGCTCACTACAGCCGATATTCGGTACACCCGGGGATCACCAAGATGGTAAAGGATTTGAAGATGACGATGTACTGGCCGGGTATGAAGAAAGATATTACGTACTTTGTGACGCATTGTGAGGCCTGCCAGCTCCTGAAGGCGGAGTGTAGGAACCCGGCAGGCTTGCTGCAGCCGCTTCAGGTGCCGGAGTGGAAATTTGAGGATATAGCCATGGACTTCATACATGGGCTACCTCGATCCCGTGCGGGGAATGACTCGATCTAGGTGATAGTGGACAGGCTAACAAAGGTGGCTAGATTCATTCCAGTGGCGAAGGACGCACCGGTTAGTATATTAGTACGGAGGTTCATTGAGAAGTTTGTGCGTTATCATGGGGTGCCCAAGACTATCGTTTCGGATCGGGATGGGCGGTTTACATCCAGGGAATGGAGGTCGGTCCAGGCCCATCTGGGTTCTCGGTTGACATTCAGCACAGCTTTTCACCCTCAGACCGACGGGCAGACAGAGCGCACCAACCGTACACTGGAAGATTTGTTGCGACTGTGTATTTTGGACCGTGGCGAGCCTTGGGAGAGATTGCTGCCACTGGTCGAGTTTTCGTACAACTACGCCCATCAGTCCAGCATAGGCATGGCTCCATATGAGGCGTTGTACGGAAGGAGGTGCAGGACCCCACTATCATGGGTTCAGGATGAGGATCCGCAGGCACTAGGCTCGGAGTTTGTGGGAGATACAGATGCTCAGATTAGATTAATCCGGGACAGGATGTTGGAAGCCCAGAGCAGACAGGCCAAATACTACGATGTGAGGCATCGTCAAGTGGAGTTCCAGGTGGGAGACCAGGTTTTCTTGAAGATACGACTGATGCACGAAGTCTCGCGGTTTCGCGGACGGAAGAAGCTTAGCCCGAGATATATGAGGCCTTATAGGATCCTAGAGTGGATCGGCCTCTTAGCCTATAAACTAGAGCTACCACCGGAGTTAGCGGGATTACATGACGTCTTCCACGTCTCCTCACTTCGGAGGGCTCTACTACGCCCTGAGCAGCTGATTTCCTCAGTAGATGGCCCGGTGGCCTCGGATCGGTCAATCAACTTGGAGCCTATCAGGATCGACGACACAGCAGTGTGGGTCTTGCGATGGAAGAAGGTTTCGTTGGTCAAGGTTCTGTGGAATAATCATGGGCAGGAGGAGCATACATGGGAGCCACAGGACTTGATGCGGCAAAAATACCCAGAACTTTTTCGTCAGGTATACCTCACAACCCCTCTGGACAATCAATTTGCTTTCCTGTTTTAAAACCAATAGGACTGAAATTTCAAGAATAGGGGCTAATCTTTTGTTTATTGGGGTGTATATACCTAGTTAATTGGACGAATTAATCTTAGATTTGAAACCGCACAAAACAAACATAACGTAGAGATGTAATCTTTCAATTCTCATGGGATGTTACAAGCTTCTTTTTCCCGATTGGAGTCCCGTAGGCTTAACCTTGATTTCGGGGATGAAATCTTTGTTTTGTTTATTGGGATTTGTAATATCCCATTTCTGGCTAGACCCCTGGAGGTTGTTTTTTCATAACAGAACCTTAGGAAACCCAGGAAATGAAGATTATCGACAAAAATTTTGAGTCAAGGGGTGGCCACGCCCGTGACCGACCAGTCACACCCGTGACCTAGGGCGTGAACCCTTCGATGATCGTCGACCTCAGGAAGATGATCGTCGAGCTCAGAAATGTCATCATGGGCCTGACACGCCCGTGACCTTGGAATGGCGTTGAGTGAGCTAAGTGTAACACCCCAAAATGTTGTAGGAGCGACGGGGATCGATTTTGTCCAAGACAAGTTTTTGGTGCAGGTGACACGGGCCCCGACACGGGCGTGTTGGAGGCCGTGTCGGGCGTGTCGAGCTCGGGCCATCGAGCTGGCCGTATAGTCGACCAGTTCAGGTGGACGATGGTCGTGTGGTGGAACATGGCCTAGGACACGGGCGTGTCCCAGGCCGTGTCACACCTGGGCTGTACGGTTGGGTACACGGGTAATGACACGGGCACAAACACGGGCGTGTCTAGTTGGACACGGGCGTGTCTGATGCCGTGTCACCAAGCCGTGTACCTCTCTGACTGCGAAGTGTTGATAAATTGCACACGGGGGGCGTGACACGGATCACGACACGGGCGTGTCGCAGGCGACACGGGCGTTTCGGAGGCCGTGTCACATACCGTGTTGCTGGTTTTCAATTTTGGTCGAGACGGCGAATGAGCTACACGGCCGTGTGTGAACCCGTGTTCGGCCCAGTTTTGGGGATTTCAGATCTAATCCTGTCCGTTCGTTTCCTTGGCTTTGGATCCGACGGTGGGGGGCTGCTCCTGGGTGGTTTTAGCCGGGAATAGGGTTTTGAAACCCTTATTTCTCTTGGGTACTCTCTCTCTAAAACCTAGAGAGAAGGGAGAGCTTGGAGGAGGAAGAAGGAGGTCAACTCCGGCGGCCGGTGGAGATTCGGAGCTCCAAATCGCGAGCCGTCTTCAGATCCGCGGAGGCAAGGAGATTGCGGTGCTTTTCATCCGCATAGATTTTCATGGCGCTGCGGAAGAACGCAAGGGTAACGATTTCTCATCCTTGGGCATGTGAAGCCCTCTTTTCCTTTGCATAGGAAGCCCTCTCTCGCGAGTGAGCGAAGAGTTGGAGCGTTCCTTGGGGTAGATATGTGAAGTCCCCCTTGTGTAGAGTCCGTATGCGAAAACGGACGTAGGCATTGTGTGTGAAGCCTATTCGGACATGTTGGTCCGGATCGGTGATGTTGCATTACATTTGAACCGGGCAAGAATCCGGATGTTTGGGTGTTTTTGGGTTTTCTACGTGGTAGATTGCATCAGGGAGCCTTGGAGATTAACTCCAAGGTGCACCCGGAAAACTGGGCAAAAGCGGGTTTTGCTAACACGATGGTCGGGGGCCAACGTGAACATAACCGGGTTATGTGATTACTGTGGTGGAAACGGGACTCGGTGAGTCTTGGCCTGCGCATATGGCTTAAATTGTCGTTGCGGTATAAGCACGGGTCAGGCGGAACCATACCCGGTCTATGTCGTTCGGTAGGACCGTTGGCATGGATGAGGGTCTTCGGTGGTCTATGGCTTAAATTGCCGTGACTAAGGCCAATAAGACAAAATGCTCATATGGATGACCGTCCAAGAGGCGGTGGTGGATTGGGAACGTCTATGGCTTGAATTGACGTGACGTTGGCCGGTTCGCCGAGAATGTGCCCTGAGTGCACGGGGTGTGTGGCCGTGCGAGCCTACGCCTGTGGTGAAGTGCAAATACTTTATAAAAATGCCTATGCTAATAATGTGCAGGGAAAGAGCATCGCCGCCCCGAATGTGGGGGCGGAATCGTTATAATTTGGTCAACATTGCTGACCGTTGCTATTGTTTGCCACTGGGTGGTGGTTTGTGGCTTGCAGGTGCTGCGGAGCAGAGCAGGAAATAGCGGGCTAAAGCCCTTGTTGCTGTGCCGGCCCTCGAAGGCCTAATTGCTTATGTTTCATTCCTGTTTTTCATGTATGGCCGGCCTGCGAGCCGAAGTATGAAAACACTTCTTTTGTTAAGTGAACAGTGTAAGGCCTTAAGGCCATTTCTCCTTTGTGATATGTATACATTCCTGAGTTTGTAGTGGACATTCATGTTGTTGTGACTGGGTTCTTATTTCTTTTGCAACCTAATAAATTGCTTCCGCTAGGTGTTGTGTAGGACGACATGATTGGTTGAATGGTTTCAACGCGTAACCAACCGGTCTGTCCGTAGTATATGGCGTCGGGCCCCGGCCGGACCTATTGTTATATGCTATGTGACGGATAGGGGTGTTACACTAAGCTCACTCAACACCGTGGGCTGGATGGCGTTGAGTGAGCTTAGCTCACTCAAAGCCATAAGCTGGATGGCGTTGAGTGAGCTTAGCTCACTCAAAGCCATAAGCGGGATGGCGTTGAGTGAGCTTAGCTCACTCAAAGCCATAATCGGGATGGCATTGAGTGAGCTTAACTCACTCAAAGCCATAAGCGGGATGGCATTGAGTGAGCTTAGCTCACTCAAAGCCAAAAGCGGGATGGCATTGAGTGAGCTTAGCTCACTCAAAGCCATAATCGGGATGGCGTTGAGTGAGCTTAGCTCACTCAAAGCCATAAGCGGGATGGCGTTGAGTGAGCTTAGCTCACTCAAAGCCATAAGCGGGATGGCGTTGAGTGAGCTTAGCTCACTCAAAGCCATAATCGGGATGGCATTGAGTGAGCTTAGCTCACTCAAAGCCATAAGCGGGATGGCATTGAGTGAGCTTACCTCACTCAATGCCATAGTCTGGAATTGCGTTGAGTGAGCAGAGCTCACTCAACGCCGTGACCTGATGGCGTTGAGAGAGCTGAGCTCACTCAACGCCATTATACTTAGACTTTTTCCGACATTTTTATTTCTAGCTGGGTGCTGGTTTAGCTGAACCGGGCCGGTCTAGGAGTGAGCCGTTTTCTCCAATAAGACCTGATAAGTTTTATTTAATTTAAGTTGACCAGTCATGCTATGCCACGTGGACCGTTAGCTTTACAGAAGGACGGTTGCGGCCATGGCCGAAAGCTTGCAGCCACGGCCATCAATGGCATTCGATGCCATGGCTTTCCCTCTTCCCCTGAAAATGACTTGATTCAACTCCTCTTAGGGAGAGGAGGGGTTTGCAGCCCTCCTCCAGTTGTCACAGAGCTGTTTCAGCTCCCCTCCATCGTGGTCGAGCCAAGCTATTATGGGCCATTAATGGCCACCAGCTTTTGGTCGTTCCCCCTCCTTGTCCAAGCTTTTAAACACCTTCAGAGGCCCAAGGGGAGTTTTTCCCAGCTGTTACCCGAAGTTTTCGAGCCTCCCCTTGCTGTTGAAGAATTTCCGGCGACGCCACAACCGCGCAAATGGCTTCCCGACGGTCTGCACGCCTCCAGCCCACGAACAAGGTCCTCCTCTACTCCTTCTTCTATGGGTAGATCTTAGAAATTACTTAGGAGAGATGTCGAGCTCAAAGGAGCAAGATTGAGTGAGTTTTTCCATGTTTTTCAAAAATTTCATGGTGGCGGGTTCGCCGGAAACCGCCTCTCCGGCGGCCGTGCCGCCACCCGAAGGTAGCCCTCACCTCAACAGAGGAGGTGGTGGTGGTGGCCGGCCAGGGAGATGGCTTGGTGGCCAGGAAATGGCTTTAGCAAAGCTACAGGTTTCAAGCTGTTTTTTTTTCATGTTGCTGGTTCGGGCTAAAGAAGGAGATGAACAGTAACATTTTATTATATTATATATTATATAAATAGGAATTAATTCCCTTTACTACACTAGGTTAAAACTTAAAATTATAGCCCATAGGGGCTGAAACCTAAAAAATGGTCAACATAAAAAATGTAGCCCTTGAAGTCTAGTTTAATTTAAAATTGATTTCACTTGATTGCGAGTCCTGGTTAGACCACAGCACACTTTTTGGTGAGGTCTATCCATAAGGCTGTCTTGACCTTATAAAAATTCCCCACTCCAATCCAGTCATCAAAATGACTTGAAATTTGGAGTGTGGCCTAATCTTACGTAAATCTAGGTGCTATCCAAAAATTAGGATTTTTGGAAAATATTTTTCTATAGTTTTTATAAAAATTCAATAATCCTAGCATTATTTAATTAGACAGCTAAATGACTTCTAAACCCTCCCAAATTTTGGTGAGTGGTCCCTGGGTTTATCATAAGGTTCTGGTAAAAATTTCATCTCATTTGGAGATGTTTTGATTAAGTTTTTATCCAACCCTAGGTTGGTCCTTATAGGATAATTTAGGATCAAACACCCCCTTGGTATTTGAGTGGCCATATCACCTCAACAGGGGCTGATATTTTGGCCACTGACTTTTTAGGGCATGACACACCCTCCAAGGGAGTTTGGGGTGGTTTGGTGTAGGGTAGCCCTAGAACCCTAGGGAAAATCCCTTAATGATGGTTTTTTGGGGTTGTGAAGGTCATGGGGTCAAATGACCTTGGACTGACTTAAAATTTGGTGGAGAGAACCATAGGGCAAGTATAGTTCTTTGTACAAAATTTTAGGGTATTTGGAGACAGCTAGGCCACCTAAAATCCTAACCCTAGTTTAGGTCACCAACTTTAATTTGAATTATTAAGCTTTCAAATGAACTTCAAATCAAGTAAAATTGGAGTAGTGTTATTTTCTAATCTAAATGGCCATGTTATGATTTTGTTGAGATTTTTGGGTTAATTTATACAGTACTTCATTTACAACCCTAGTTGTGCCCTAGATATTTATTTTGATGATTCT
Source organism: Platanthera zijinensis (assembly GCA_039513925.1). NCBI lineage: Eukaryota > Viridiplantae > Streptophyta > Magnoliopsida > Asparagales > Orchidaceae > Platanthera > Platanthera zijinensis. The sequence continues at coordinate 66,250,917 of CM077095.1, read as the reverse complement.
GGAATTTCTGTTTACTGGAATGTTATGAAATCTAGGATTAGGGCATATTATAGCATGTTATACCTTCTGTATTTTTCTTGAAAGTTTTAAATGATTATTTTTGGTACATATCTCTTTAACGTACTAGTTGTGACATTTAGTCAAAAATACAAATAATGTCCAATTACTGTCTGAAAAATTATGAAATTTCGTCAGTGGGTGTTTAAAACCATGTTAGTCACCCTGTAATTTTCTTATATGATTAAAAATAGTATTTCCTTCTCTAAGCTAGGAAAATTAGCATTTTACATTAAAATAGATTCAAAGCCTAAATATTAGAGAAAAATTATGGGACTTAGTTTCTGATGGTTTTAGGTCACCATAAAGCTTATATAATTTTTTTAGGATTTTTGGACACATATTTACAGTACTTTCTTCATAATATAGTAGAAATGGCCTAAAACGGTAAATTAGGAAATATAGGCCTAAGCACCTCTGGAATTTCTCAAAACTTGGAATTGCTATTTAAATGTCTCATAGGATTTTTACTGATTTTATGATGATTAATTGTTGGCTCATTAGTGCACTTCATGCTCATACTAGGGCATTTGGAATCTTAGAATAAATAAATTAAATGCCCGATAAATAGAAAAATTTGGAAATCTTGGTCTTAGCTATATTAGGTCGGGATAGACCTCCAGTAAATATTATAGGAGATTCGGAAGACAATTTGGAGTACCTCCCCTCATACTCCTCACGTATCTTAGGATGGTCTGCATGTAGTAAAACCACGGAAACTGAACTAGAGCGGATAATGAACTTTGGGAGATGGAATTTTTGGTAGTTGCTGGTTGGATAGGGCAAGCTAAGTTAAGTTCATTATTGGAGGTCAGGATAAGTAGAGTGCGAGACTAGTTAAGGTTAAGTGGCGTACGGGAACGACGAAAGATCGTCCACCCCAAGTAGTACTGGAAGAGTCTTAATTCGGTAGGGCCAGATCTAAAGTAACTTAAAAAAGGATTGGGTAATGGGTATCAACCAATAATAATAAGTGCCTTGCGAAAGGGAACGGTGGGCTACAGCTACCATCATAGTTCCTAGTTCCCTTTGAGAGCCCTTCACGGGGAATACCGGGGGCAGTCCTGGGCTAATGTAAACTGTAGAATTAATAATCTAAAGAGCAACTAGTATAATTAGGGTTGCACACACATACACCCTGATAGCTAGGAAGGTAGAATAATTGGTTTGGTTTCCATTCAGACGGTAGCTCTGAAGGTAGATGCACGGACGGGACAGTCCGGGGAGTCGAGGGCTCGAGGGTTGGAGTACAGAATAAAGGTGGTGGGTCTTCGATATCTGATTGTTCGTTCACACCAGCATCGGTGCGTTGACTCGGCGGTGTGGGACACTTAGCCAAAGAAAGTCTGGTGGGTATAGACAGCAGTAGTACGCGGATACTCTAGGTTGTGTTCTTCTAGGGGCGTACGGAAGGGCTAGGCCCAGTAGTGCTGATACCCGCCTAGGAGTGGGGGGCCCGACCCACTGTCTCTATTTGCCACTACGGAGGTTCCTGGGAGTGAAGCTAGCTGCCCGAACAGGGGGAACTAAAGTTCTGAGAGCATAGAGTCGTGTGCGTGTGTTGCACTTGCATGAATCATGACATAGCATATCACTACACTCATATTTGCATACAACCGACACCCCAACGTATAAATCAGTATGAGACTTTTTATACGATGGGAGCCTTGCAGAAGACCCCTTAACTTATAAGTTTGTATGGGCATTCATATAAGTTAAGGTTGCCTACTTACTTACTTGTTTACTTACTGTTCTCTAGCTGCCTTTTTATACAATTGCTACTTACTACTTCTTTTCTTTACCACTTACTACCATAGAATTGCTAGTTGTTCCTTGTTCTAGATAGTTGTTAGAATAACTCCCCTGTCATCTGCTTGATTATTCTCCACCTTTGTAGCTTCCCTTTCCTCCTCTCTGCTCGGTGCTTAGGAGTCGTTGGGGGAGGGGTAGGGAATGATATGGCTTAGTCTTTATGACTAATGGTTTTCGAACCACAACATTACAGGAGCTCCGGATGGGAGACAGGGACCAACAGTCCAGGGACCGGCACCAGCGGAGTACGGTGCGCATGGAGGTGGGTCAGTCTAGCACCGGTGCACCTGCGACCATCTCCGTGAGTGATTTGTACCTTTATAGTTCTGCGATGAGTGATTTGTAGTGAGGACTCTGATGTACCGGGCTCGAGCCCGTTTATCTATATTTCATCTGAACCGTATCTTGCAGTACTTCTATTATCTATTTCCTGTTATTATCTACTGATGGACTGGATGTGATTTCACTTTTATACATGCTTCTGTGGACTTGTTTACATTTATGTATAATTACTTCTCTCTCTTGTGATCGAAAAGGGCCGGCAGAATTGGCGTTTTGTAGTGGTGGCGGCCTTCCCGTGAGTCGGTGCCACCGCAAAGCGGTAGTTCTTGGCTAAGACCCCGGTGTCGAAAAAGAAAAAAAAGGGTCTTACATGGGCTTGGTACTCAGTGTTCATGTCCCGAGGCTCCTTCCGTGCCAAGTGAACGGTTTGGCTTGGTCCTCGTGCTTACTTCTGAGGCTCCTTCCGTGTCACGCATAGGCCAGTTCGGGGCTAGGATCTTGGTGCTCATTTACTCAAGAGAACCCGCTGAGCCGTAGTACGCATGTGAGCTCCGCTGTTGTGTTCTTAGCGTTAAGGCATACGGAGGCCTAGGTAAGGTAGTGTGGAGACTAGCCTAGTAGTGGAGATGCCCGCTCTACTGTCACTGTTTGGCCACGACGGTTGACGCCTGAGAGGTTAGCTACCTGCTCGAATAGTGGGAACTATAAGTCTGTGTCGACATAGCGATTGCATGTGCTTGATCATTGGTGTGCCATTGCATTGCATACATAGCATTGCACTTCATTACATACACAAGACCCTCATCGTATAAGTTTGTATGGGCACTCCTATACGATGAGTTACTTACTGCTGAACGACCCTCAACTTATATGCTTGTATGGGCATCCATATAAGTTGAGTTACTTATTGTTCTAACATTATACTCACTTGCTGCTGTAGATGGTAGAATTATAGAATAAGAGCTTGTTCATTTGTACACTACTTATATTGCTACTTATGACTTGTATACTTACTTCACCTGCTTGTACTACTGTTTTATATATTGTACCTATTCCTTTCTCCGCCCGGTGCCGAGGAGTCGCCGGGGGAGCGGATGTGAAGCCACTTAGTCTTTATGACAAACGGTTGCTACGACTTCCTTTTTAGGAGGAAACCCCGCAGGTGGAGTAGCAGGTCTTGCTACTAGACAGCTAGGCCAGGATGACAGGGCCTGAGGGGACGGTACCGTCGCTACCGTCGGTTTCTGACATGAGTGAGAGAGTTTTTTTGTAGCCCTTCGGGGCAATTCTATTTATGTACTCTGATTATGTAGAAGCTTGTTTAGCTTCTCTTTTGTTGTACTTATGGACTCATGCTTAGTGTGGATTGAATTCTTTATATTATTATGGTTGGGTTGGCATTTACGTGTTGATATTGGTTGTAGTCGGCAGGATAGGCGTCTTGTAGTACAGGCTGACTTGAGTGTTAGTGTTACCGCAAGGCGGCTGTTTTGGGCATAGACCCCTCTCGTGCCGTGTTCTATGTTCCGGGAGGGGGGTCTTACAATATCTTTGCCTAACTCCCTCCTGCTTGACTTTTGGGGAGTCTTGTCTAGCAGGGGCAGCATTCTTAAAGGTAAAAGCTTCATGGTGAAGGCAATCACATGACTTCTTCTCCTTCATTGGCTTTTCAACAATAGGCTTTACTTTTGGAGCCTTCTTGATGTTATGACCGTGATCAAAAGGGCCATTGCTCTGAAGAGTGATCTCTTCATAAGGTTCCTTAAAGACACTTTCACCAATGTTTCGAGGGCGTGTCCATCCTTGGTACCTTGACTTGGGCTCTACATAAGTAGGCCTAGTGAAGTGACTGTAGGAGGAGTCAAGATCAAACTTATTAGTAGGAAAAACAACCTTCTTAAATGTAGTCTGATCTTGTGGAGCTTTCCCCTTTATCTTGGCCAAAGCCTTCTTGGCCGCCTTATTCTTTCGCTAAGCCTTATTTCTCCTAGAGGATTTACTAGGAGCCTCAACATGGAATATTCCAGCACCCTTAGTCTGTGCAGAGAACTCAGCAATAAGAGGAAGAACTATCTTGGGCTTAGAAAAACCGTCAACAAGTTTCTTTTTGGCTTCAAGTTGCTATTCCAATCCCTTGATGATTTCTTCTTTCAGATCGAGGTGCTTGAGAGCCTTATTGTACTCATCAACTGCAGTATCAAGTCTTCTCTCAATGAGTCCATCTTAACGACTTCCTCTCTCAGAGAGCTCTCTACTGCCTTTAGAAACTTAATCTCTTTTGCCTGAGTTTTCACGACCTTACGACATTTGTCGTAGGCCTTGAGCAACTCCTTATACTGGGTTATGAGTTAGGACTCATCGTCATAAGAGATGTCCTCATGATCATGATCAGAGACATCAGATTCAGAGAGGGGTGTATGAGATTTTACCTCCCCAGTAAACTGGGGCTCTTCTTCTTCGTCAGTATGTGCCATGAGCCCAAAATTGGCTTCCTCTTCATCACTTGACTCAGATGAGTCAGTATCGCTAAGGGTTTTTCCCTGTTTGGCTACAAGGCTTCTTTCTGTCTTCTTCTTATGGTAAGAAGATTTCTTCTCCTCTCTTTGGCCAGCCTCCTTCTTCTTGTGGAGGCAATCAGCAATTACATGATCTGGCTTATTACAGCAGTAACAAACTATGTCAGTAGAAATAAGTTTGTTCGGTTTAGACTTATACCTATCGTGGCTACTTGAACCCTTCTATCATTAATTACCATCATGTCGTGATCTTTTGTATGAGCCATCCTTGCCTCTCCATTGCTCTTTCTTGTTCAAGAATTTCTTGAACTGTCTTGAGAGCACCAAGAACTCTCCTTCAGATAGCTCTGAACCTGAAGTACTTGGCTCAGATGATTCTTCCTCACTTTCTACTTGAGCAGGGGCAGGTGAAGCAGCTTTGCCCATCCTTGAACTGTATGCCTTCAGAGCGACAGACTTCTCCTTGGGAGTGAATCGAATCTTCTCTTCTTCTGCTTTTCTGGAATTAATTTGAAGTTTATAGGACTTCAGTTTTCCAAAGAGGTTTTGAGGATCAGTCTCAGCCAACTTGCCAAATTATCTGATGGCACAGACTTTATTGTCCCATTCCTTGGTTAGGGACCTCAGAAACTTGTCGTTCAGCTCTCCATTTGTGAAGACTCGGCCATATACTCTTAGGTCGTTGACTATCTTGAAGAAGTTCTCAAAAGTGTCAGCAATAGTGTCCTTGGGTCCTTGCCGGAAGGCTTCATACTTCTGATTCAGAAGGGATCTTCTGTCATCCCTTACTTCTTATGTACCTTCCATTAAGATGATCAGAGACTGCCACATCTCCTTAGCAGATTGGCAGTGAATCAAATTTTGCAGCATTGAATCATCGACTGCACTTGCTATAATATTTTTGGCTTTCTTGTCTAGAGAGAAATGTGCAATCTCATCTTTATCGAGATCCATTAGCTTCTTGGGAACTTGCTTTGTAGCATCTATAGTGGAGGCGGACATGGAAACATAAGGACCTTTTTCAACAATCATGAAGATCCTTGGATCCACAGCTTCAATAAAGAATTTTATTCTTTCTTTCCACATTGCAAAATTATTCTTTATACACAAGGGAAGCTTGGTGAAATCCTTGGCTCTGTCCATGCTTGAATAATTCAAAGACAACTTGGGGCAGATCTAATCAAGGTGTTAACCTTCTAATGATCAACCTCTCTCTGATACCAATTGAAAAATGTCTAAGTTGTCTACCTCAATCACCTAGAGGGGGGTGAATAGGTGAGTTGTGCTACTTTTTACGAAATAAAAACTATAGCGATCTGAGCACAAGAAATAAACAAGCATTCACAGAGGACATCAAGAATTATAGTGGTTTACCAATCTTGGGTACGTCCACTTTTCACTCACCGATCTAGCAAAGTACTAGACTCAGCTACTTCACTAATCTCGGATCAAAATGATCCTACCACTCGGAACAACGTTCCTACAATCTCGATCCAAAACGGATCTACGCTCGAAAGGTAAAAACTTCCTATAACTCGGAGAGCAAATCTCCTACACTCGGAGAATAATCTCCTGCAAGATTAAAAAAAGTTTTGTAGAAATACAAACAATAATTTTCTCAGATCTGAAAATCTCTCTAGGTCTTCTTCCTTGGATTCGCAGCTTTTTCAGAACTAATAGAAGAAGACACGCGGATCGATCTTATTCTGAGAAGATTTGACTCACACGATCAAGGAGTAGATTGAGAAAGCTGAATCCCTTGATCTGTAAATCTCTGGATCGAAAGTTGCCTTGAAGATTTTTAACGAGAGCGGCGACTTTCTGTAGACGATGATGAATGGTCTGCCGATCAAGAACTTAGATAATACACCTTTAGGGTTTGTCATAATGATATGACCTTTTATAAGATCTCTCTAACCGTAATAATCGTCATTAAGGAGGGCCACGTGTACCAGTCACATCACGACATTCAAAAATTAGATCCAACAGAAACTTAAACACTTTTCTGAAAATCGGTTCAGCATTACTCGAGTGAGAAGTATACTACTCGAGTGAGTGAACTGGCTCTCGAGTGAAAAACTTTGACTACTCGAGAGGAGGCAATTATGGAAATTCTGGATGTAGAAGTAAATCACTCGAGTGGTTAATGGATCACTCGAGTGCTATACTTACTTCTCTAGAGGTAGACTGAACTTCTCGAGAGCTTGGACTTGGAGAAAATTTTGGATAAGAATCTGATCATTCGAGTGCTGAAGCTGAACTACTCGAGTGCTAGTCGAACTTGTCGAGTACAAAGAAGTGCCACTCAAGTGGTCATAGAATTTTCTAAAGAACTAAGTTCTGTTACTCGACTTGATCACCTCAACTACTCGAGTACTCAGCTAGACTACTCGAGTACTTGACATAGAAAATTTTCTGAGACATAAATAACATCACTCGAGAATGAGAGCAGATCTACTCGAGTACTAGACTTGGTTTCTCGAGTGCAAGATAAGAACTACTCGAGAATCACTTCCATACTCGAAATGTAGACTGGATCTACTCGAGTGCTGCTAAGTCTTCTACTCGAGTACAAAAAGGACTACTCGATTACAACACTTAGAATTTTCTCAGCTTTACGAAACTTGAGTTCTTCATTCCAAATAGCATCCAATCTTCATCCATTAGTCCATGTGCTTGAATATAAAGTGTATCCCAATAGAGAGGCTACACATGAATCAACACCTTAGATCACACAATGAGGAATTACATTGTATGGTCTTGTGTTTGATGACCCACTGTAGACTGACATTGGTCTACACTTGGTAATAAATCCTGTAAACACATAACTAGAATAGGAAATTAAATACAACCTAATTCATCTTAGTTCAAAGGCGACGTCATACAAATCTGGGTTAATATGGATACAATACCCAATAAGAGTCTATCAAATGGATGTGAAATCAGCATTTCTGAATGGAGATTGAAAGAAGAAGTCTATGTGGAACAACCTCCAAGTTTTGTTGTTCCTTACCAACCTGATTTTATTTATAGACTAAGGAAAGCTCTATATATGCTAAAGCAATCCCCTAGGGCTTGGTATAAAACATTGTCTAGCATCATCATTGAAAATAAATTCTCAAGGGGGGAGATAAATAAGACTCTATTCCTTAGGGAATCTAAGGGCAAGATCATCCTAGTCCAGATATATATTGATGACATTATCTTTGGGTCTACTGATGATAACCTTTGCAGGAAGTTTGCCAAACTTATGCAAGGAAAGTTTGAGATTAGTAGCATGGGTGAACTTAAGTTCTTTTTGGGTCTCCAAGTAAGACAGACTGACAATGGTTTATCCATATCACAGTCTAAGTTTACCAAGGAGTTACTTAAGAAATTTGGGATGGAGAATGCTTCCACCATAAAAACTCTCATGGGATCAAATGTGTCTTTAGACAAATATGAGGTAGGAAAACCTGTTGATCAAACTTTGTATAGAGGGATAATTGGTTCTCTTTTATATCTCACTGCTAGTAGGCCAGACATCATGTATGCTACATGTGTCTATGCTAGATATCAGGCATGCCCTAAAGAGACTCATTTCTCAGCAGTCAAGAGAATTTTGAGATATTTAAAGGGCACACCAGATATTGGCCTATGGTACCCCAGGAAGAGGGATTTTGAGCTAATTGGCTATTCAAATGCAGACTTTGCAGGCTGCAGAGAGAACAGGAAAAGTACATCAGGTTCATGTCAATTTATGGGTAGAAGGCTAGTGTCCTAGAGCAGTAAGAAGCAGGCTAGTGTATCTATTTCTACTGCAGAATCAGAATATATAGCTGCAGGAAGTTGCTGTGCACAGTTTTTGTGGATTCAGCATCAACTCCAGGATTATAACCTCCAGATAAGTAAAAGACCTTTGTTTTGTCACTCTATAAGTGCAATCTCTGTAGCTAGGAATCCTGTATCACATAGAAGGACTAAGCATATAGAGATTAGATATCATTTTATTAGAGAGCATGTGGAGTGTGAGGATATTAGTCTTAAGTTTGTCCCAACAGACAAGCAAGTGGCTGATATTTTCACCAAGCCACTAGATGAAGCAAAATTCAACACCTTCAAATTTGAATTGGGTATGCTGAATTTGGTATAGCTTCAGTTGTTCTTATTAATGGGGAGCAAGTTCTGCTCTAGGTTCTTCTCTGCTCTTAAATAGGGGGAGTAGATAGCATGCTACTCCTAAGCTATTTCCCAGACTTAGTAAAGAAGTCAAAAAGGGGGAGAAGTGATAAGAGAACAAAGTAGCAAGGGAGAGTAGCATCAACAGGGCAGCAACATAGCAGCAACAAAGAAGCAGTTTGCAGCAGAAGGATGCAACAAAGTAGGGGGAGCACAAAGGAATGTGTGGTAAACATATTTCTAAGTGATAAGTCTTATTTCTTTAATAATTTGGTAAGTGGTAACTCTTGTTGCTTTAATAATATTTGTGTTGCTTATGTTAGTGTATATCATTGACAAAGAATTCTCAAGTGGTGTTTTGACTTCTTCAAATAGGGGAGATTTTTGGATCCATTGATCCCAATGTCCTAGATTTGTAAGAAATCAAACAGGTCAATGGTATACACATAGTTATATTTGATGTATGTTTAAGCTCATGCATACAGGTTGGTCTGTCACAATGATTGGACATATAGTTTAAGAGACAATGATAAGTGGACTCAAAGTAATAGGCTAAAAAGTCAGAAATTTGGCTAAGTCCATAGGCGTTGAGTGAGGCAAGCTCACTCAATACTCTCAATGCCATACAGCTAATAGCGCTGAGATAAGGCTGGCAGTCAAAGCTTATAGTATTGACAAGGCAGAAATTTTGCTAAGCCCATAGGCGTTGAGTAAGGCATATATACTCAATGCTCTCAATGTTATATGACCAGAATCATTGAGACAAGGATATCATGTCAAAGCATAAGAAATGGAAGCCAGAAAATCGACTAAGTCCAGAAGCGTCGAGTGAAGCTTCATCACTCAATGCCATGCTGAGTCTGTCAACGCCAAACTTCAGCAAGAAGACAAGATTGCAGAAGATCGACTAAGTATAGAAGCATTGAGTGAAGCTTATATGCTCAACGCTCTCAACGCCATCAGGCGGAAAGCTGAATAATATGGCTAAGGCAAAAAGCGTTGAGTGAAGCTTATACACTCAACGCTCTCAATGCCATCAGGCAGAATGCTGAAGAATATGGCTAAGGGAAAAAGCATTGAGTAAGGGATATACACTCAACACTCTCAACACCTAGCAGAGCAGAAATATTTCTAAGTCCAGATTCGTAAAGTATGGTATATTCACTCAACGCCACTCAATGCCTAGCAGAGCTGAAGAAAATTCTAAGTCCAGAATTGTCGAAGTATTGCTTATCCAGTTTTCGTCGAGCTGAGCTGTGATTTCGTCGAGCTAAGTTCAAATTTTGTCGAACTCAGCTTTCACATGTTCGTCGACCTGAATTTTTTTGAGATGATGCTTGATTTCGTCAAGCTGAGCCCTAGATTCATCGAACTAAGTTTTGAGTTCGTCGAACTGAAGTTTTCTGAAGTATTGCTTGATTTCGTCGAGTTGAGCTCTGGGTTCGTCGAACTGAGTTGTGAGTTCGTTGAACGATGGATTTCTGAAGTATTGCTTGATTTTGGCTATGTCCAGAATGATGTTGACATCAGCAAAGTCAACAAGTCAACAATTTTCTGATTCGTTATGTAATTGTTGTAAATTGACATTAACGTCGCTGTCAGTCTACAGTGGATCTCAATTTGATTAAGCTGAGGTTTTAACCACCGTTAAAACTGGGACACGTGTCAAACATCCCACAAATCGACGGGGTTATAAATAACAGCTGAGATTAAGATTAAGTAGTGATTTTGATTAACATTCTAAAAAACGAGAAGCGGGAGTTCGTCATCTTCATCTTCTTTAATTACAGAACCAAGAACTTCAATTGAAAAATCTGAAGTGTTTCTGAGATCGCTGGTGCAATCAACATCTGGTACAGCAAGAATAGAGGATTTCTCTGAGGAAGACAAATTAGTCCAGACAAACCCTAGTTGAAGTTGATTCTCGATCCAAGCTGATCCAAATCTAAAGATCAATCTTTGGATCATTGAAGAAGAAGAGATCTGCATAGAGTTTTCTCTGGACAGAAGGAGAGGCAGAGGAATTCATTTCTCTGTCAATAAAGGTTAGCTGATTGAAGATTTTCATTCTGAATCTTCCCATTTCATTAGCAAGAACAGGATCAATGTCCTGAGGAACTTCTAGCAAAAGCTAAAGATAGTCAAAGATTATCATCCTTATTGCTGGGAAGCAGATAGGGCTGAGAATTTCTTAGCCCAGGAAGAAATTGACTCAGAGAATAATTTCTCTTGATTCTGTGTGAGATCGGTGAGATCTAATTGTAAAGTCTAAATTATAAAGGTTGTGTGATTGGATTCCTGTGTGAATCTTTGTGGGGTTGTTTCTTCCAACCAGTGTGAAGGGCATTTGTGCATGTGTGGTTGTCAGGTGATTACTGTAAGATCCTGTTCCTCAAATCCGAGGCAACCCGGATCTTATGCCCAGAACCGCCGCCTTACGGTGACACTAACGCACGAGTTAGTCGTCACCGCAAGACGCCGATTCTGCCGGCTAGTACGATCATATCCTGTTCGGCCAATATGAGAATAATTGCATAATAAATCAGAGTAAAAACAGAAGCAAGTCCACAGCCACATCACATATATATATCAAATGAAATAAAAGCCAGTCCATAATGAGCACAGAAGTGAAAGTAAATAGGGCTTATGCCCAGTACATCATGATCTCTCTCTCACTCTCATACACAGCAGCGGAAAAACTAAAACTCTCTCATCACCTGTAGACGTGCCCCAGTAGTAGTAGTAGCAGTAGTAGCAGGTGCCGGCCTCTGCTCCTCAAATCCGGCCTCCTCGACGTGCTGGACCACCTCCTCGAGCTCCTAAAAATAATAAGGTCACCGACCATTAGTCAAAAAGACTAAGTCGTATCCTCAGCACCTCCTCCTGCAACTCCTAGGCACCGTGCGGGAGGACGAAGCGGAGGACAACAAGGGGTGGCAAAAGGTGGGCAGGTGACAGGAAACTAACAGAGTATATATAATCAAAATATAGTGAAATGTAACCTCCACTTATGCGAGTACGCATAAGCAAGGGATCTTTTGCAAGGCTCCCATTGTATAGAATGTCCCATACCATTTATACAATGGGGTGTCAGAGTCACAAGCATATATATTTATAAAGGAAAATAACCTTAACCTACAAACATGCCCACTCAGGCTTATAGGCTAAGGGTTCGTATAGCAGGTCCTAATGTATAAGCGTCCCATACCACTTATACATTAGGTGTCTTAGGTTGTTATGCAGATTAATGTTATGCAACTATATGGTGGGTATGATATGAACATGCAGTGCAACACACACACACGACTCCGTGATCACAGACCTTTAGTTCCCACTTTTCGAGAGCTAGCATCACTCTCAGGTACCACCGTTGTGGCTACGGCAGCAGCGGAGCGGGCGTCTCCGCCTTCTAGGCGGGTATACACACTACCAGGCCTAGACCTCTCTTGTGCGCCTCTGTACACCGTCAGTGCACTCTAGAGTCTCTGCGTACAACTTTGCTGACTATATGTCAGTCTTGTTGGGCTGGGTGCGCGTTATTAGGAAAAGCCTTCCAGACTCCAGTATAAACATCCTACTGGTCCCTCTAACCCTCGCACCCGCCTGGTCCACCGTACTGCCGTCGGTGTGACGACTGGCCAGTACCGCATGGCCCGCCACTAATATATGCACATGCAAGTATTATATATTGAGCCTCCAGCTCAAAGGACTATCATGTCTCAAATCTCTCCAACCCGCCACGGGTGAGTATGTGCTACAAACCCTCCAACCCTGGCCGGGTGAGTGTATATAAGTCAATTTCTTTCCTCCAACTCTGCACGGGTGAGCAAGTAGTCAAAAGACTCCAAGTCCCTCCAACCCGGCACGAGTGAGCACATGTCCAGTTCACCTAGCCTATTAGACTACTCTTATCTACAGATTATCATACTTAGAGTCTTAAGGTTAGTCCCAGGACTGCCCAAGGTATTTCCGGTGAAGGGTTCTCAGGGGCACTAGGAGCTGCGATGGGCTGAATCCCAAAGCTCCCTTTCTCAAGGATATTTACTTTAGTTGTTTCTTACCCCGGACCTCTTTTCTCTCTCCTGTTACATAGAGTGACCTAGTGATTTAAGGTATAGATTAAGGAGTGACGGTCTTCCGTCAACCCTACCTAGGCATGGCTAATGTTGCACTTTTACTCTCGTCTCTATAATGCATCTGCCACCCAGGGTTATACTTCCGAACTTAGACTCTAGCTCAGTTGTTGATTTATCCCCTGGCGACCTATAGTCCAGCCTACTTTTACTATGCGCACCCCATGACCTAACACCACCCCGAAATCGAACTTCTAAATCCTTGATCCAACTGACCCCAAATATTTATCCTAGGGTGGTATGGACTAATAAAATGAGTGTGTTGATTTTCATGATTTTCCTAGGTCATTAAGGCCTTTAATTAAATCTTTTACAGTTATTCCTTAGGTCACTTTGCACATGAAGTACCATCAATTAACATCTTCTGACCTAGGGAATTTTTTCCTGAGTTGCATATGAATAAAATATTACTGCCTACAACATTTCATAATTTCTCTTTTTATATTTCTATTTTTTTTCCATAATTAATACAAATTCTACCTATTTGTCACTTTCCAAATGAAGTACAAGAAATATATACACCAAAATTCCAGGAAAATTGCTGAGCATTTATATTACCATTTTATGACTAATGGCAGAGTTTTATTAATTTCTACAAGGTAATGGTCTATCAAAATCCATTCTTAATTATTTACCAAAATGCCATTATGCTAATTAATAATTAATATTGTACCCAAAAATTCTGATATAAATCTACAAGACTAATATAACAATTATGCAACTCTAGGATTATTTTCACAATTATCCAACAAGTATTTATACTAATTCATAAACATTTACAAAAAGGGTAAAATGGTCATTTCCATGAATTTTTGCTCTAACAGTTGCCAAACAGAGATAAGAAATTTTCTTAAGTCAATTAAAACACCATACTTTGACTTGGCTGAATCTGAAGGTTTTCTATAGCCAAAACCTATTTTTCCCATTTATTTTACAAAAGGACCTATAATTTGAAAAATTCCATTAAGTGGTATTTTTAATTCCAAAAATCCCAAAAATTATTCTAGGGGTGAAACATGCCCTAAAGTATCACTGGAATTTATTGCATGGCTTTTGGGTGCCTCAGTTAGGTTAAATACACAAAATATAAATTATTGCTAATTGCACACCAAGGCCTAAATTAGCCTACACAAACACATGGAATAACCCTTCATGCAGGGGTCCAATTGCCTTGAAATTCCTACCAGACACCAATAATGTCCCCAAGGACATACCACCAAAATTTGGGGTCATTTGGGTGCCTAAAATTACTATTATGCCCTTAATTTAATTTTTGATATTTTGATAAAAACTATAGAAAAAGTTCTTCCAAAAATTCCAAATTTTTGGCAGGGCATAGGCATGCCCTAAATACACCCATGACCAAAATTTCAGGTCATGGTGATGCTTGGTTTGTCTTGGGCATCAATTTTGGTTTCTGCCCTAGTTTAGGGGCAGTCCTAGAAAAACAGCCCTACAGGGCAGCCTACTGGTCCAAAAGTCATGATTTCTGTGGCATTGCAAAGTTAACCCATCTACCTAACTTTTTCATTCAGGATTCATCCTAAGGTGGGGCCTCTAAGTGCCTCAAAAACAACATGCAAAATATCTGTTAAAGTGTGACATTTAATACACTATGCATACTATAGAAAATACAAAAATAATAAAAATCTGTTGCACAGATCTTGAAGCAATCTGACGGCCATTGTATTTCTTCCCCATGCAGTGCATGCAAGGCAGCCGAGCCCATGGAACTTGCATGGCCGTTTCCGGCCATCACCGGCGGCGAGGCCTCCGGCCAATTGCTCCCCCGGCCTCACGGTGGCCGGAGCTTGATCTGGCCGGCGACTGGACGGCGGAGAGCGGCGGACGGCGGCGGCGCAACCAACCCGAAAACATCCAGGCCGCCATTTTTAAAGCTTTTTCCAAGCTTTTGGATTCCTATGTCGAGCTCGTTTGAGCTCGACCTCTAACCTAGATGATCTAGGATGCTAGCACAGTAAGAGGGGAGGGGATACGGACCCTTGGTGGTTGTGGTTGAGGGTGGCGGCGGCTTCCCCTAGCTTGCAAATTCCGGCGAGCTCCACGGCCGTCCATGGCTTTCTTCTTCTCTCTCTCTCTCTCTCTGGGATAGGGCTGGATGGAATGAGAGAGGGGAAGAGTTTGGGGCTGAGTTAAGAGAGGGGGCGATTTCACCTAGGTAGGGGGGGCGGATTCACCAAGGTAGGGGTTGGGTTGGGTGTCTTGGCCGGCTAGGTGGCTGGTGAGTGGGTCCCACTGGCCATGAAGGTTGTCTAGACCTTAGTGGGTCGGGTTGCCAAGTCTAGGGCCGAGTTGGGTGAGTGAAGAGGGGGAGTTGACTTCCATGAATGGGTTAGGTCATATTGGGCTTGGGTTGGGTTTGGGCTTGGCCCAAGGCTGCATGGTGGGGGTCCCACACCTCCTAATACCCTTACCTGGTCAGCCAACCCATGGTGGGTTGGTGGGATGAGCCCAAGTGGCCCAAATAATTTCCTAGGCACTTTCTCTCTCCTATTCTCTTCTTTTCTCTCTCCTAGATGTTCTCCCAAAAGTACTATTGAGAGGCCCTATTTTTCTCTCCCCTAGGGTTTATAGGGTCACTTTAGGCCCACATGATGAATTTGGGTTGATTTGGGTGGACCCAACCCAGTGAATTGGGCTAGGGCACCATTTTCACTATTTAGGTCAAAGGTGTTGACTTGACCCATCATGGTCAACTGGTTGACCCCCTGACCTACCTTGGGGTCCACTTAGACTGTACTTAGGGTTAGGGCATCATGGTGGGGTCATGGTGTTGCTAAGGTCCCTGTTTAGGCTAGTTTGACCTAGTTTGACTTTGGCCCCATAGTGGGCCCCACATGGTTTCAACCCACTATCTAGGGTCAAACCTAGCTCATTACCCTAACACCCACCCCATGCCTAACCCAATCTAAGTTAAGGGGTCTAGAAGTAACATTGGGATGTTACAAATCCTATAAACAAAAGAAATAATTTCGTCCCCGAAATTTAAGTTTGGGTCTACGGGTTCCAGTTGCAGAAATTGTTAAGGAATTTTTGTAGAAAATAACATAAAGGTACCTGATGTAAATAGTTCTGGATGACGCTCCAGCATCAGATCCCTAGGTTCCCAGGTGTGCTCCTCCTGTCCATGGTTGGACCACAGCACCTTTACGAGTGGAACCTTCTTTTTCCTCAACGTTCGAACTGCTGAATCGTCGATCCGGATCGGCTCCAATCTAACCGAACGGTCAGGCTCTACCGGTCCAGCTGCAGTAGGGACATGCTGCTCAGGGCGAAGAAGAGCTCTTCGCAAAGAAGAGACATGGAACACATCGTGTAGGCTGCTCAGCTCCGGAGGTAGCTGCAGCCGATAAGCCAAGGGGCCCACACGCTCCAGAATCAGGTATGGTCCCATGTACCGGGGGCTGAGCTTCTTATGTCTCCGAATCCGAGAAATACCGTGTACCGGTCGGATCTTCAGGAAAACCCTGTCCCCAACTTGGAAGTCCACTTTCCGGTGTCGAGCATCATAATATTTCGCTTGTCTGCTCTGAGCCTCCAGAAGCCGATCCCTGATCAAATGAATCTGAGCCTCCGTATCCTCTACAAAGTCTGACCCAAGGGCTCGAGTATCCACATCTTGCACCCAGGATAGCGGAGTCCGGCATTTTCTCCCATAAAGCGCCTCGTAAGGAGCCATCCCGATGCTGGCCTGGTGGCTGTTGTTGTATGAGAATTCGATCAACGGCAGTAGCCTCTCCCAAGGTTTCCCTGTATCCAAAATACATAACCTGAGCAGGTCCTCCATAGTGCGTATCGTCCGCTCCGTCTGACCATCGGTCTGCGGGTGGAAGGCAGTGCTAAAGGAAAGTCTGGATCCCAAGTAAGCGTGCACTGCCCTCCATTCCCTGGAGGTGAAGCGACCATCCCTATCTGAAACAATAGACCTGGGTACTCCGTGATACCGGACGAACTGCTCTACAAACAACCTCACCAGTACAGCAACCGGGGCATCTTTTCTGACCGGGATAAATCGTGCCACCTTGGTCAACCTGTCTACAATGACCCAGATGGAGTCGTGCCCAGAATGAGAGCGAGGGAGTCCGTGAACAAAATCCATAGAGATATCCTCGAACTTCCACTCTGGGACAGGCAGTGGCTGTAATATACTGCCTGGGCTCTTGCATTCGGCCTTCACTCGCTGGCAAGTCTCGCAGTGTGTCACCAGGTATATGATCTCCCTCTTCATTCCTGGCCAGTACATGGTCCGCCGTAAGTCAGCCCACATCTTGGTGATACCGGGATGCACTGAATATCTGGAGTAGTGTGCCTCTCTGAGGATGTCATCCCGGATCTCACCACCTGCTGGAATGTACACTCGGCCACGGAATCGAAGAAGGTCGTCCTCCAGCGTATAATCCTCATGCTTGCCTCCTTTTAGAGCGTCAAAGATGGGCTCTAGATCAGTATCCAATCTCTGATGTGTAAGAATGCGTTTCTGTATATCATCATTGCTGACCAAAGAGTTCAGGTACTCTCGATAGAGCACTGGCTCGGCTTCCGAGACCATGGTAATCTGCATATCCTCCATCATGCGTAGTAGCTCCATAGACATCACCCGGGACTCCGGTCCAGAAGTGCCGGCTCTCCTGCTCAAAGCATCTGCTACAGTATTCGCCTTTCCCGGGTGATAGTGCATCTTATAGTCGTAATCGCAGAGGAACTCAAGCCACCTCCTCTGTCGCAGGTTCAGAACCTTCTGCGTGTCGATGTATTTGAGATTCTTATGATCGGAGTATATGTCACAATGAATCCCGTAGAGGTAATGTCTCCATGTCTTGAGGGCAAAGACTACGGCCCCGAGCTCGAGATCATGTACAGGATAGTTATGCTCATGCTTCTTCAGCTGTCGCGAAGCATAAGCGATAACATGCCCGTGCTGCATTAAGACTGCACCCATCCCCTGATAGGATGCATCCGTATATATCTGAAATCCTTCACTCCCCGAGGGAAGTGCAAGGATGGGGGACGAAGTGAGCCGATCCTTGAGCTCTTGAAATGCTGACTCGCACCGCTCTGTCCAGTCAAATGCGGCATCCTTTTTCGTCAAGGACGTGAGGGGGAGGGCTATCCTTGAAAACCCCTCCACGAACTTACGATAATAACCTGCCAGACCCAAGAAGCTACGTATATCCGACGCCGTCTTTGGCCGTGGCCAATCCCGTACTGCCTCTATCTTAGCAGGATCCACAGCTAATCCAGCTCCACTGATTGTGTGTCCTAGGAAGGCCACTTCCTGAAGCCAGAATTGACATTTTGAGAACTTCGCATACATCTGAAATTCTCTTAACTTCTGCAATACCAGTGCTAAATGCTCTGCGTGCTCCTCTCGAGATCGCGAATAAATCAGAATGTCGTCAATAAAGACTATAACAAACCGGTCCAGATAAGGCTCGAATACCCTGTTCATGAGCGTCATAAAGGCCGAGGGAGCATTCGTGAGCCCGAACGGCATCACCGTGAACTCATATAAGCCATAACGGGAGCTGAAGGCCGTCTTCGGTATATCTTCTTCTCTGATGCGGAGCTGATAATAACCCGAGCGCAAATCCAATTTTGAAAACCAGCAAGCTCCTTGAAGCTGATCGAAGAGCTCATCTATCCGTGGCAATGGATATGTATTCCGAACCGTCAATCGGTTCAGTTCTCTATAATCTATACATAGCCTCAGCGATCCGTCCTTCTTCTTCACAAATAGAACAGGTGCTCCCCAAGGCGAAGAACTCGGTCGTACAAAACCCGATTCCACCAGTTCCTGTAACTGTGTCCTGAATTCTGCCAATTCTCTAGGGGCCATTCTGTAGGGTGCTCGGGACACTGGTCTTGCCCCTGGCACCAACTGGATCCTGAAGTCTAAGTCCCGCAATGGTGGTAGCCCAGGTAACTTCTCCGGAAAGACATCAGCATAATCTCGTGCCACTGGAATATCAGCTATGGAACTCTCTACCACAGCCATCTCGAAGCAAATGAGGTATACCTCTTCTCCCTGTTCATAGGCCTTAACGGCCTGTACTGAAGATAAAGAGAGTCGGGGAATGGAACGGATACCTTCAATGATGACGTGGGAGTCCCCGTGTCTGAGTGTGATCCTCTTCGAGGGGCAATCTATCTGCGCGTAGTTCCAATGAAGCCAGTTCATGCCTAGGATCAGATCATAATCCGGTAGGCTCAGAATTGTTGTCGGGGCTTCGAACGCTTTGCCTCCTATCTCGACATCCATATTGCAGCAGTCTGTGGTTCGAAGTTCCGTACCATCAGGGAGTCGCACTCTCTTTTCCAAACCGGAAAACTTCTCCACTCCCTCTAATCCTTCAATAAACGAGTCCGATACGAAGGAGTGTGACGCGCCCGTGTCGAAGAGGGTGTGAGCGGGCTTGCCGCTAATCATCACTATGCCTGGGTTCGTTTGAGTTCAAAGAATAGTATTACTATTAATGTCTAAGGTATTCTTAGAAAGAGCAAATTTAAAATTTATAAATCTTACAAAATTTTAAGTACCTGTAATCACCTCCTCTGGGTCCCTCTGTTCCGTGAGATCCAGCGCGTATACCTGCTCCCGGTCTCGGCCTCGGCCGTGATATCCTCGGCCTCGGCCTCGTCCCCGTCCTCGTCCTCGTCCTCGGCCTTGGTGAACTGGAGGGGCCACTGGAGGTGGAGGAGGAGGAAGAGGGTGGACCTGAAGCGGGCACTGCGTCCTGATGTGCCCAGGTTGGCCGCAACCAAAGCAGGTGATCTGCCTCTGACCTCGATCAACCTGTCTCATCGGTCCGGGAATCTGCATAGGTGGGGGAGCCAAAGGTGGAGGAGGCCCCTGATCCTGCCTATAGTTGGGACGACGACGTCCCCCACCTCTCCTATATCCAATCGTCTTTCCCCTCTGAGACGATCTGCTGCTCTCCCCAAACGACTGTCCATCCAACGATCTCTTCCCTCTGCCTTGCACCAACAGCTGGTCAGCCTCCAGCTTCTTTGCCATCTCGATGATCTGCGCCATGGTACCGTGGGCAATGAATAGCAAGGGCTGCCTCAAAGAGTCGCGGAGCCCGTGATAGAATCTCTTCGCGTATTTCTGGTCGTCCCAGTCATGGAAGCCTGCAAACCTAGCCAGGTGGGAGAACTCTCTCTGATATTCAATAACTGATCGGCTCCCCTGCTGGAGGCTCAGAAACCTCGCCTCCAAGGTATCTCGGTCTGTGGAAGATACATAATGCTCCAAGAAGACGTCGCTGAACTCCTCCCAAGATATGTCCATCAGCTCCCGGTCGGCGAATGTAGAGTCCCGCACCGACTTCCACCACCTCTTTGCATGAGCATCTAGTGCCGAGGTGGCAAGGGGAACTGCCTGTCTGACGGGGCAGCTGATGCCGGCTAGCAGCTCCTGGATGGTCTCCAACCACTCCTCTGTCTTTACCGCGTCTTCTGTCCCGCGGTACAGCGGCGGGGACAGACTTTTGAATGCACTCAACCAGTTCGATCCTGGGTTGGGTAGCTGAACCGGGGCTTGCTGCGCTCTGAAGGCATCCAGGATAGCCGTCAGGGTTTGCCCCATCTCAGTCTGCATGAACGGAATGGCAGCCGGAGGGGGAGGAACCGTATCCTGCGGAGGCTGCATAAAGGAAAAACTTAACGTCAAAATTGGCTTTTTACGCATGGGCACACCACTGCTTCCGCTGCATAGTTTGTCCGCAAACTAATGCTGGGGCGGGGTGTTCCAGTGTGGTGGACTGTATTCTCATATGATCGTGGTTTCAAGTGATACCAGTTTGTAAGATCCTGTTCCTCAAATCCGAGGCAACCCGGATCTTATGCCTAGAACCGCCGCCTTACGGTGACACTAACGCACGAGTTAGTCGTCACCGCAAGACGCCGATTCTGCCGGCTAGTACGATCATATCCTGTTCGGCCAATATGAGAATAATTGCATAATAAATCAGAGTAAAAACAGAAGCAAGTCCACAGCCACATCACATATATATATCAAATGAAATAAAAGCCAGTCCATAATGAGCACAGAAGTGAAAGTAAATAGGGCTTATGCCCAGTACATCATGATCTCTCTCTCACTCTCATACACAGCAGCGGAAAAACTAAAACTCTCTCATCACCTGTAGACGTGCCCCAGTAGTAGTAGTAGCAGTAGTAGCAGGTGCCGGCCTCTGCTCCTCAAATCCGGCCTCCTCGACGTGCTGGACCACCTCCTCGAGCTCCTAAAAATAATAAGGTCACCGACCATTAGTCAAAAAGACTAAGTCGTATCCTCAGCACCTCCTCCTGCAACTCCTAGGCACCGTGCGGGAGGACGAAGCGGAGGACAACAAGGGGTGGCAAAAGGTGGGCAGGTGACAGGAAACTAACAGAGTATATATAATCAAAATATAGTGAAATGTAACCTCCACTTATGCGAGTACGCATAAGCAAGGGATCTTTTGCAAGGCTCCCATTGTATAGAATGTCCCATACCATTTATACAATGGGGTGTCAGAGTCACAAGCATATATATTTATAAAGGAAAATAACCTTAACCTACAAACATGCCCACTCAGGCTTATAGGCTAAGGGTTCGTATAGCAGGTCCTAATGTATAAGCGTCCCATACCACTTATACATTAGGTGTCTTAGGTTGTTATGCAGATTAATGTTATGCAACTATATGGTGGGTATGATATGAACATGCAGTGCAACACACACACACGACTCCGTGATCACAGACCTTTAGTTCCCACTTTTCGAGAGCTAGCATCACTCTCAGGTACCACCGTTGTGGCTACGGCAGCAGCGGAGCGGGCGTCTCCGCCTTCTAGGCGGGTATACACACTACCAGGCCTAGACCTCTCTTGTGCGCCTCTGTACACCGTCAGTGCACTCTAGAGTCTCTGCGTACAACTTTGCTGACTATATGTCAGTCTTGTTGGGCTGGGTGCGCGTTATTAGGAAAAGCCTTCCAGACTCCAGTATAAACATCCTACTGGTCCCTCTAACCCTCGCACCCGCCTGGTCCACCGTACTGCCGTCGGTGTGACGACTGGCCAGTACCGCATGGCCCGCCACTAATATATGCACATGCAAGTATTATATATTGAGCCTCCAGCTCAAAGGACTATCATGTCTCAAATCTCTCCAACCCGCCACGGGTGAGTATGTGCTACAAACCCTCCAACCCTGGCCGGGTGAGTGTATATAAGTCAATTTCTTTCCTCCAACTCTGCACGGGTGAGCAAGTAGTCAAAAGACTCCAAGTCCCTCCAACCCGGCACGAGTGAGCACATGTCCAGTTCACCTAGCCTATTAGACTACTCTTATCTACAGATTATCATACTTAGAGTCTTAAGGTTAGTCCCAGGACTGCCCAAGGTATTTCCGGTGAAGGGTTCTCAGGGGCACTAGGAGCTGCGATGGGCTGAATCCCAAAGCTCCCTTTCTCAAGGATATTTACTTTAGTTGTTTCTTACCCCGGACCTCTTTTCTCTCTCCTGTTACATAGAGTGACCTAGTGATTTAAGGTATAGATTAAGGAGTGACGGTCTTCCGTCAACCCTACCTAGGCATGGCTAATGTTGCACTTTTACTCTCGTCTCTATAATGCATCTGCCACCCAGGGTTATACTTCCGAACTTAGACTCTAGCTCAGTTGTTGATTTATCCCCTGGCGACCTATAGTCCAGCCTACTTTTACTATGCGCACCCCATGACCTAACACCACCCCGAAATCGAACTTCTAAATCCTTGATCCAACTGACCCCAAATATTTATCCTAGGGTGGTATGGACTAATAAAATGAGTGTGTTGATTTTCATGATTTTCCTAGGTCATTAAGGCCTTTAATTAAATCTTTTACAGTTATTCCTTAGGTCACTTTGCACATGAAGTACCATCAATTAACATCTTCTGACCTAGGGAATTTTTTCTTGAGTTGCATATGAATAAAATATTACTGCCTACAACATTTCATAATTTCTCTTTTTATATTTCTATTTTTTTTCCATAATTAATACAAATTCTACCTATTTGTCACTTTCCAAATGAAGTACAAGAAATATATACACCAAAATTCCAGGAAAATTGCTGAGCATTTATATTACCATTTTATGACTAATGGCAGAGTTTTATTAATTTCTACAAGGTAATGGTCTATCAAAATCCATTCTTAATTATTTACCAAAATGCCATTATGCTAATTAATAATTAATATTGTACCCAAAAATTCTGATATAAATCTACAAGACTAATATAACAATTATGCAACTCTAGGATTATTTTCACAATTATCCAACAAGTATTTATACTAATTCATAAACATTTACAAAAAGGGTAAAATGGTCATTTCCATGAATTTTTGCTCTAACAGTTGCCAAACAGAGATAAGAAATTTTCTTAAGTCAATTAAAACACCATACTTTGACTTGGCTGAATCTGAAGGTTTTCTATAGCCAAAACCTATTTTTCCCATTTATTTTACAAAAGGACCTATAATTTGAAAAATTCCATTAAGTGGTATTTTTAATTCCAAAAATCCCAAAAATTATTCTAGGGGTGAAACATGCCCTAAAGTATCACTGGAATTTATTGCATGGCTTTTGGGTGCCTCAGTTAGGTTAAATACACAAAATATAAATTATTGCTAATTGCACACCAAGGCCTAAATTAGCCTACACAAACACATGGAATAACCCTTCATGCAGGGGTCCAATTGCCTTGAAATTCCTACCAGACACCAATAATGTCCCCAAGGACATACCACCAAAATTTGGGGTCATTTGGGTGCCTAAAATTACTATTATGCCCTTAATTTAATTTTTGATATTTTGATAAAAACTATAGAAAAAGTTCTTCCAAAAATTCCAAATTTTTGGCAGGGCATAGGCATGCCCTAAATACACCCATGACCAAAATTTCAGGTCATGGTGATGCTTGGTTTGTCTTGGGCATCAATTTTGGTTTCTGCCCTAGTTTAGGGGCAGTCCTAGCAAAACAGCCCTACAGGGCAGCCTACTGGTCCAAAAGTCATGATTTCTGTGGCATTGCAAAGTTAACCCATCTACCTAACTTTTTCATTCAGGATTCATCCTAAGGTGGGGCCTCTAAGTGCCTCAAAAACAACATGCAAAATATCTGTTAAAGTGTGACATTTAATACACTATGCATACTATAGAAAATACAAAAATAATAAAAATCTGTTGCACAGATCTTGAAGCAATCTGACGGCCATTGTATTTCTTCCCCATGCAGTGCATGCAAGGCAGCCGAGCCCATGGAACTTGCATGGCCGTTTCCGGCCATCACCGGCGGCGAGGCCTCCGGCCAATTGCTCCCCCGGCCTCACGGTGGCCGGAGCTTGATCTGGCCGGCGACTGGACGGCGGAGAGCGGCGGACGGCGGCGGCGCAACCAACCCGAAAACCTCCAGGCCGCCATTTTTAAAGCTTTTTCCAAGCTTTTGGATTCCTATGTCGAGCTCGTTTGAGCTCGACCTCTAACCTAGATGATCTAGGATGCTAGCACAGTAAGAGGGGAGGGGATACGGACCCTTGGTGGTTGTGGTTGAGGGTGGCGGCGGCTTCCCCTAGCTTGCAAATTCCGGCGAGCTCCACGGCCGTCCATGGCTTTCTTCTTCTCTCTCTCTCTCTCTCTGGGATAGGGCTGGATGGAATGAGAGAGGGGAAGAGTTTGGGGCTGAGTTAAGAGAGGGGGCGATTTCACCTAGGTAGGGGGGGCGGATTCACCAAGGTAGGGGTCGGGTTGGGTGTCTTGGCCGGCTAGGTGGCTGGTGAGTGGGTCCCACTGGCCATGAAGGTTGTCTAGACCTTAGTGGGTCGGGTTGCCAAGTCTAGGGCCGAGTTGGGTGAGTGAAGAGGGGGAGTTGACTTCCATGAATGGGTTAGGTCATATTGGGCTTGGGTTGGGTTTGGGCTTGGCCCAAGGCTGCATGGTGGGGGTCCCACACCTCCTAATACCCTTACCTGGTCAGCCAACCCATGGTGGGTTGGTGGGATGAGCCCAAGTGGCCCAAATAATTTCCTAGGCACTTTCTCTCTCCTATTCTCTTCTTTTCTCTCTCCTAGATGTTCTCCCAAAAGTACTATTAAGAGGCCCTATTTTTCTCTCCCCTAGGGTTTATAGGGTCACTTTAGGCCCACATGATGAATTTGGGTTGATTTGGGTGGACCCAACCCAGTGAATTGGGCTAGGGCACCATTTTCACTATTTAGGTCAAAGGTGTTGACTTGACCCATCATGGTCAACTGGTTGACCCCCTGACCTACCTTGGGGTCCACTTAGACTGTA
Organism: Platanthera zijinensis; assembly: GCA_039513925.1. NCBI lineage: Eukaryota > Viridiplantae > Streptophyta > Magnoliopsida > Asparagales > Orchidaceae > Platanthera > Platanthera zijinensis. The sequence goes on along the minus strand of CM077095.1, from coordinate 66,225,618 downwards.
CTTAGGGTTAGGGCATCATGGTGGGGTCATGGTGTTGCTAAGGTCCCTGTTTAGGCTAGTTTGACCTAGTTTGACTTTGGCCCCATAGTGGGCCCCACATGGTTTCAACCCACTATCTAGGGTCAAACCTAGCTCATTACCCTAACACCCACCCCATGCCTAACCCAATCTAAGTTAAGGGGTCTAGAAGTAACATTGGGATGTTACAATTACTGTGTGGAGGACTGTGAGCCTGTGTTGTAAGTCTCAGTGGAGACTGACTTATCTAATGGTATCATGCTGTAATCTTTGAGAAGACATAATTTTTGGAGAAGAGCCTTGTCTAACATACTGTTAGAAAGGCAGAGAGGGATAGTGGATGTACCCATACACTAGGGAACCGCTACAAATCTGGTGTGCTGTGTTTTGTGTTGTGTTGTGCTGAATATTGTTTTCTTGAAAGCTGAAATAATTATACATAGTAGGACATAAGTCATAGTAGATTTTAAAGACTCAAGAAAAGACTGCAATAACCTATTCACCCCCCCCAGGTGATTAGCTACCCTTGTAATTAAAGACTTTCACAACAAATTCCTTACCTCTGGCGTTGAGTGAGCTTGCTCCACTCATCGCTTGTGGACTGAAATTCTTCTGTCTAGCTATATATCTGCATGCAGCTAGCGTTGAGTGAGATTGCTCCACTCAACGCTTGTGGACTTTGGCAAATATTCTGTCTACCCAGCATCTTCCTTGAGTCCACTTGTCCAATCTTTGTCACAAGGACTGTCCTTCACACATGAACCTACATACACATCAAATACAAATGTGTGTATCTCATTGACCTATTTGACATCATCAAATCAAGGCCATTGGGATCAATGGACCCAACACCGCCTCTCCTTCAACAGATCTAGCAGTGTGTGGAGACGCTGAGTGTCCTCTCCCGACCTAGCGCTTGTGCGACAAGCTACTGCGGGTTCTCCCGATCGTGTGGATTTCTTATAGAGGCGTGGATATTCTTTCTGCGCTAAAGACTCGAGCCGCAATGTGGACGGTTGATTTTTTTGGAGCATCTAGGTTGAGTATTGACTTAATCCCACAAAGGTAATGTTATTACAGCATGTTTTACTTCATGATTCATGAATATTGCTAGATCTGAATTCTTTTGTGTTTTTCTTGTTCTTAATTCCACTGCGCACACAAGTGTTGTGCCCTTTAGTAAAACCCAACAGTTGTATCAATATTCATTGTTTCAGAAGTTGTTAAATCTATGGCGTGTAGATTTGGGAATTTTAGAAGTGTTCTAAAATGCCTAAATCTATTCTTGGACTCCACCAAGAACGCATGTGATTTCTTTGTTGCTACTCCTTAACAGTAACTATCCCTCTTATTGGTTTAAGAAACCAAATATGTGTTAGATTTTAAATCTCACATAAGAGACACGAGCTTGTCGACTGTGTAAGTTGAGTTTGTGCTGCCCATGCCAGTGCATGTAGATCTGAAGATTTAGAAGTGTTCTAGATGTTTAGATTTAGCCCAATTCATCAAGTGTAGATTATATTCTTGTGCACATCTGGGATGCATTTGGATCATGAATGTTGAATTTTATTTTGTGGATGTGCACACTGGTTAATTGTTAACCATGCTTAAAGTGTTAATCAAGTATCTAAAATCCCTTAAGTAATATGAAGTATTCGGATGCCTTTCGATGGATGACAGTCTTCCTGCCTCATCGATGAAGTGTGGGCTTGCCAAAGTAAGGTGCATTAATCTATCTTGGTAAGGGTGTGAGCGGATAATTGTCATATCCCATTGTCGACATCGGGTCTAGCTTAACTGGGTGACCTCAAAGGTTGAGTGCTCAGAGGCATAGGGTTGTCTTGCACCATATGATGGATGCGAATAAAAAGTTATTCACCAGCCATACAGGAATTGCATTGTGATGCAATTGGCAAGCATTGCCTACCTATATAGCTGCATTGTGAGAGAAAATATAAAGGTGACTCATAGTGTTAATTAAAACGGATCTTGTCCACTAAGAGGGTTACTCGCTAAACTCATCGAATTGAAATCGAGGGTTATCAGTTTGATAAAAATAGTGGGAGTTAATTTGATTAAATTCCTAATCGAAAGAAAAATTATATTTATGAAATGTAGTACTAATTTAATTTTGCATTGATCCTTGTAGAATTTTTATTGCAAGTGGTTCACACTCCACATTGTCCTTCCGAGCGATCCTTGAGAAGGAAAATCTGAGCGTGACTAATTATTTGGACTGGTATAGGAGCTTGAGAATTATTCTTAGGCAAGAGCCCGAGCTCTATGTTTTGGAAGTGGTATCCCCTGATGAGCCTACCGGGAATGCATCTCGTGTTGATAAATATGCTTACAAGAAGTATCTCGACGACTCCTTAGATGTTGAATGTCTCATGCTTGCGACCATGAACTCTGAGCTCCAAAAGCAACACGAGAACATGGGTTGCAACGAAATTGACGAGCATCACAAGAAAATGTTTCAAGGGCAAGCTCGTCAAGAGAGATTCAATGTCACTAAGGCGTTGTTCCAGTGCAAAATGGGAGCTCGGGACCTGGTAGGGACTCACGTACTCAAGATGATTGGGCATATTGAGAACCTTGAAACCATAGGGTTCCCTCTAGGCCAAGAGTTAGCCACTGACCTGATCCTGCAATCATTACCAGACAGTTATGAGAAGTTCGTCTTGAACTATAATATGAATGAAATAGATAAGACACTACCCGAGCTCCTGGGTATGTTGCGAACTGCTGAAATCAACATGAAGAAGGTCAAGCCTTCTAGCCCCATACTGATAGTGCATAAATGCAAGTGCAAGGCCAAGGGCTTCAAGAAGACGAAGGTAGTACCTATGTTTGCTCTGGAACCCAAGTCTTCTGCACTGAAAAGAAAGGTTTATGGAAAGAAGGAAAGTTCCACCATTATGGCAAGGCTGGTCATTAGAGGAGGAATTTTCCTTCGTACATTGAGGGTCTGCAAAAGATGAGGGGAGGTATGACTTCCGCTTCAGGTATATATGTTATAGAGATAAACCTTTCTGCTCCTTCATCTTGGGTATTGGATACCGGAAGTGGTTCTCACAGTTATATAAATGTGCAGGAACTGGGAAGGAGAAGAATGTTGAGTAAAGGAGAGGTGGACCTGCGTGTTGGCAATGGAGCAAGAGTTACTACTGTCACTGTGGGTGTTTACCGTCTTTCTTTGCCTAATGGGCTTGTAATAGAACTAGATAACTGTTATTTTGTTCCTTCCATAACTAGAAACATTATATTCATTTCATGTTTGTATATGATGGGTTTTATTATTATTATTAAGAATAATTGTTGTTCAATATTTAAGAATGATGTTTGTTATGGTGTAGCCTAAATATTTAATGGTTTATAGTTTTGAACTTAGACCATCATATCTATAACATAGAAAATACTAAAAGACTAAGAACAAATGCATATCTTTGGCATTTTTGTTTGGGGCATATAAATGAGAAACGTATATCCAAGCTCTATAGAGATGGACTATTGGACTCATTTGATTATAAATCATTTGAGTGATGCGAATCTTTTTTGTTAGGCAAGATGACTAAGATCCCTTTCACTGGAAACAATGAGAGGGATGATGATCTCTTGGGTATACTATATAGTGATGTATGTGGACCCATGAGTTCTATGGCTAGAGGTGGGTTTATCTACTTTGTTACATTTATTGATGATTTCAGTAGATACAGATACGTGTATCTTATGAAGTGCAAATCCAAGACCTTTGAAAAGTTCAAAGAGTTTAAGAACAAAGTAGAGAACCAGCTGGGTAAAAAGGTTAAAGCACTCTAATCTGATTGAGGTGGCGAATACTTATGTCATGAGTTTCGTGATCATCTAAAAGAGTGTGGTATTGTATCACATCTCACTCCACATAGAACACCACAGCATAATGGTGTGTCTGAGCGGAGGAATCGTACTCTATTAGACAAGGTACAGTCGATGATGTGTCATGCAGATCTGCCTGTTTCATTTTGGGGTTTTGCTCAAGAAATTGTTGCTTTAACATTAAACGTGCTCCAACGAAGGTGGTTCTAAAGACACCATATGAGATATGGACTGGGAAGCGCCTTAGTATGTCTTTCATTAAGGTTTGGGGTTGTGAGGCTTACGTAAGAAGTCAAATGCCTGATAAGCTGGAACCACAAACAGATAAGTGTTATCTTGTGGGGTATCCTAAGGAAACTAAAGGGTACTACTTCTACCTACCATCTAAGGGCAAAGTGTTTGTCAAGAGGACGAGTGTATTTCTTAAGAAAGAGTTCTTAAGTAGAAAGATAGTCAGGGGAGTGTTGGATCTAGTGGCCAACCTTAGAGGTGGGGGTGAATAAGGTTTTATGAGTAAATTGAAAATTCGAATTATTTTTGTCTAGAAAAACTAGTTCTGGAAGGTACCGCGGGGTGCTAAATTTTTAGCGCGCGGCGGTGGGTAAAAGACCTCATTTTCCTGGGCAAATCTCTACTTGGAGATTTATGCACCCTTCAGAGAAACACAGGCTAACATCCATAACATTACAAATAATAAAAACAACAGTACATGAGTTTTATTCAAAATAAATCAACAATTGTTGTTACAATTAAAAAAACATGATCTCCATAACACTGGAGATCAGAGGCGGTGAAAATAAAATTACTTTTTATTTTCTATACTGACCCACTACCCAGACCGGTTGGCTCTCTCCTTTTCCTTACAGGAAAAGTCTTCGAGTTGGCTCTTCACCTCCTCACAAGGAAGGTTCTTAGAGCCCCGCTAGATCCTCCCAATCTAGACATCCTTATCCCCAGGACGATTTCCCATGGAGTCTTACCCGGATTCCGACAACCCTTACCGGTCGATTTTCCTCTCCATAAGATTTAGAAACAAAGAAAGATTACAAGATTAAAAGATGTAAATGTTTTAATGATGAAGTTCTCCCTCTTAATGACTTCTCCATTGAGCGATCTACGGTCGGTGCTTAAGATCTTCATTTTCTAACAATCGGTCGGCACTTCGTATTTGATATAGATTTTGGATCGCCGGAGTTCTTCGCTCACGAATGGAAGGGAGACGACTTTCATCTTCTTCGACAGAGACTTTTGGAATGGAGCACATAAGGCGGACGAACCCTAGAATTCAAGAACTCCCGTTGCTCTTCAATCCTTCAGACAATGGGAACAGAAACCAAGACGGCCTTTTATACGTCTTCATGAAAATAGGTTACCGTTAGCTGTAAGACTACTGCCCGGCGGTAGGTTCGCGCGCTTATTTTGCCAGCTATCGTCCAAATCAGGAATAATATTCAAAACAAATATTTGTCATTTCATCATTGCTAGTGTCACGCGGTTACATCTACCGTCGTGCGGTTACAGCTACCGTCGCGCGGTAATATAGGACACGACGATTCGGAAACAGCGCGTCGATATTCATCGAGCGGCTAGCATGGCGCGGTAACTGCTATCTCCTGGCGATAGGTCGTTTCTCGAGAAATCCTTCTTGACGTTCATCGAGAGAAATTTGCCGAGCGGCTAGTGCGGCGCGTTAACGTCTATCGCCTGGTAGTAGGTCGTTTCTCGAGAAATCCTGCTAGACGTTAGTCGAGCGGCTAGTGCGGCGCGGTAAATGCTTTCGCCTGGCGGTAGGTTGTTTCTCGAGAAATCTTGCTTGGCATTCGTCGAGCGTCTAGCACGGAGTAGTAGGACTAGCGTGGAGCAGTTGTTTTTTCGAGAGCCATGCACAATTAATTCCTTCTGATAGCACGTACGGTAGGATTAGCGCGAAGTGGTAGTTTTCCCGAGAGCTCTGTCCAATTAATTCACGGCTACCGCACGGAAGTAACTTCTACCGCCCGGTAGTAACTTCTACCGCTCGGCATTAGTGCCCATAGGAATCTTCTTCTTCGCTTTCACCTATCAACCTGCACACTCTATCAACACAAGACCAGATTAATTACAGCCTGGCATTTGATATTCTCATACACAAGGCATGTGAAACATTCGTTCCAACAAACTCCCCCTTTTGATAATATCAAATCCCGTTCATAAGAAATAATAATGTGATAGAGTGCATATAAAGAATAAGAGTTATAGGCTATCATCAGGTTGCAGGTTTGCTATGTAGCTCCCCTACACACACACACTCCCCCTATCTACATGTTCGACTTTCTCCCCCTATCTATATGCACACATTGTTAACATGCTCCCCCTACATGTGACCTCTCCTAACCCATGACTTATACTCACGAACATACTCATGAACAATTTATTCTCCCCCTTTGATAATATCAAAAGGGCGGTCGAGGCCAACCAGACATGCATGATGAAAATATAATAGATATAATGAGCGTTTAGACAAATAACAGATAGTGTACACACAAAGTAATTGTTAGAGAGAATAATCATAGAGGTAACTCAAAGTGGAATACATATCAGAGAATTGTAAGCATATGGGTCACAAAATGGAGCAAGGAACACAGACAAAGAAAATCAATTTTCACAATTCATATGAATTGGACAGCACAGACTCAACTAAGCACACAGCGAGTATGTCTACAATACTATGAGAGTAAGGAAGTAATCAAGTGAGACAAACATTGAAAATGTCATGAGTGTAAATTGTGTGCTGGTACGTATTGTGCTAAAAAGAGATAGTGTAGTTGCAGTCCAATTCTTATGTGTGAAAGTCTTAGACAAGGCAATGACATGTGTACGTATAACATCGAAAGCGAGATAACACCAAGAGAAAAATAGCATATTGTCCATGTGAATCTCGATCGTCTAGGAACCTAACACGCGAGAAATAAGGTGAATAATCACCTCACATGTCATTCGATGTCATACCTAGGCAAAAATTAGGGGCACGAAGCTAAAGATAGAGTCGATGCACAAGATCAAAGTGACTCTTTAACCAAGGTGCTAATCCTCACAATGCTCATGAAGACTTATCAGGAGGAATGAGTAGTGCTTGGGGGGCCGTGATAAGAGATGTGATAGCTTCCATAATTTTATTTTGTTTATTTTTTTAGCGTTGTTCTATCACTGTAATCATTTTTTAAAACGATTCATGGAGCCTCGAGTCAATTGAAATCTATCCACCTAGATAGATACACTTTAAATTGTATACATACGACCTTTGTACTAAAGTTTTGGCCCAAAGTTTCACACCTAGTATAATCACAAGTGTATCGTGATATTGATTATTCAATGTATTTCTAGTGTGTTAGAATATAGTGTCACGATTTATAGCACGCCTTGAGTGCACCGGCTAAAGATATGTGTTAGAATATAGTGTCATGTAGTTCCTTGTTTTAAAAAAAACAAGAAACTCAAGTAAACATATTACCACTTGTGAAGATAATTATCATGATCGGGCATAAGTAAAAAATCAACGTCCTATGATTACTCCCCCTACATTGTTGCTTTCTATACAAAACTTAATGTACTCCCCATAAATAAAGAACTTGATGCTCGAAGTTCTCCCCCTATTTGGTAGAATAGAAGGAAGGTAGAGGAGAGTGTATGCAATGATAAATAAAATGATCTATATTAGAGAAGAAAAATGGGATACATTGAGCAAGATCATAGATCACTCTCTTTCACCTATGGGGCAAAATGTATGCATGATTGAATAACATCTAAACATAGCACTTGTTAATCACATAATACCACTTAGTACTCATAGTTTACCACTTAGTTAGAGAGCAAATATTCATGATTAAAATACACGTAGTACGCATAAAAATATGTTAAGCACTCTTAATATGAGCATCCCTTTTTTTGCAAGCATGATTTCAAAATAGAAAATAGGAAGCCTAATACGAAGATGTTTTCAATTCAATACAACTCCAAGAGATGCTATTTCATTAAAATGTTTGCAAGCATGATTTCAAAATTATCAAAGAGAGATAGGAACCACAATGTAAGTTGATTTGCATCTCAAGTAAAAAAAACATTGTAACGATCATGCTTCGCTATCTAGTGCATTTACTTATGATTTAAGAGAATAGTATAGGTATGCATTAGGATCCAATTCTCATGAGTAGAAGTTTTATGAGAAATAATGATGTGTATAGATAGTGTTTTGATAAAGTATACAAGTGAATTAATAAAAACACATGATATATAGAATGAACAACCATAACAATAAAATACAAAAATAATATTACTTCCACAGTTTTTCAATGCACATAGTAAGAAGTATAACTACCAAGGTGCTCTACACACACAATGCTCATTAAGACTTATCAGGGAGTAGAGTAGTGCTTGGAGGATAACATTTATGCCATTTTTAGTGTTATTTTTTTTGTGATCTGGTGTACTAAGAGAAATGGTGGAAATTTTGTTTGCTATAAGACACTTTACAATTCTTTTTCCAAGGTGCTCAACCTCACAATGCTTATTAAGACTTATCAAGAGGGTGTGTAGTGCTTGCTGGAGTTTTCCATGTCAATTTTTATTTTATTTTTATTTTTAGTGACAAAGGACTCTGAATTCACTTGTTGCGCAAATAATAGCAATTTTGGTAAAGACACCTTTCTCCAAAGAATAAGTGCATGAAAAAAACAAAGAATTAAAATACTCAATTCAGTGTAGTGTAGGTAATTTATTTATGCATTTTAATTATTATATTGTTACACAACACAATCATGCAGGCATAAGATTAAAATCACATGTAGGTTATCAAAATAGGTTAGTGAATAGAATTATTATCAAACATAAAACATTACTCATACTTAGAGGCACACTAATCAATCCTACACATGTTTTTTATATTCAATTTCATTGCACATAATAAGATAATATTCAAGGCATGATATTACCAAAACAGTGTTTTAAGAAACTTGACAGTTAAATCAAACATTATATTTAATCTTTAAGTGATAGAATGTATTCATCCTTGACAATGACAATGAATAATAAGTAGTTTTCATAATAATTTTTTTTGTTTTGTTATATACGAATACAAAACAATAAACACACAAAGAGATATAAAAAAATTTGTTCTTTTAAATTATTGTATAATTATATATATACATATTTTTTAAAAAAAACTTGTGTTTTTCTAAAAATATGAAGGCTCAAAAAGATATATGACGCAAACACAAGATAGCATGATAGAATATTGTGCATGATTATAACGAACATGATAAGTGGAATAATGTTCATGCAATGTATGCGTGAATCCTAAGTATGCCCAATAATCCAATACCTAAGCTATATGTCTACACCCTAGCCCGTACTAAGTGATGGATGGGCATGAGGAGCTGCATAAATGTCGTAGGATGGGGTGTTAATCCCATGTGCACACAGAAGAACCCGCTCAACCCAACACTCTTTCCCGCCAATGCCACACAAGGACCTACTGGAACCCTTCCCGGTTAAGGACAAGACGTGGTTTACAGGTTAGCATTTCTAAAGCACACACACCTACTCCTCCGCTATTGTGATACATACATATGGGTGAATGATTGCAGGCATACTAAGATAGCGTGATAGATTTATGATAGAAGGTAAATGATTGCCACATTGAAATGATATGACTTATATTCCAATTTGTTTCGTTAGTTGATTTATCGTTAATTTTGATATGAGAAAGTCATATAGCAAAAATATATCTAAGTGTTCATGGCATGTTGGCTTAAGGAAAAAATACAAAGGCAAGAAAATAAACAAGTGCAAAACAAAATACAAAAAAATTGGCAAAAAAGAAAAAAAAACAGAAAAAATATTAGGCATATCGTGAAGTAGATTATTGAGTAATTTTAGTTTGATTAGTTTCTACTTCACGCAATTGGTGGATACTAATGGATAAGAGATTTAGGTATCCAAAAAGAGCCAAGGGTGACGGTTCCTTTGGGTACACAAAGATAGCATGGTATACCTTGCAGAGATGACGGTGTATGGGTCCTTTTGAGTGGAGTGGGTGCGCTATTTTGAATGATGGGCCTCCATTCATACTTTGGTTTAATGTTATTTTTATATTACAAATTTCCTTTTAGATTTCTACGAGTCCTTATGTGATGAGCTTCAGTTGAACAATCTTGCATTTGAGGTTTAGATATGTTAAAAAAATTCTCTGAGTTAAGATTATGTTGCTTAAGGTAAAGACTCATATTGTATTGATTCTTTGAAGACAATTTACATTCATTTGATTTTAAAATGGGAGTGACTTGAGGTTGAAAATGAAGATGATTTTTCTATTTTGGAATTTCATTTACACGCACTTGAAATTTTCTACTCCCGTTGATTGACTTAGTTATTATATGATAATTCATATTCAACATGCTCTCGAGTTTTGCTTGATAGTTAGGAGTTATATTTTGTGAGTATTTAATCATAATTTCCTTAAGCATATTGATCTTTGTAACTAATTCTTTATTTTTAATTTTAAGATTATGTCTAGCTTTGTTGTACGCAATTGTGTTATTTTTATGAGTGGAGACTACAGATTCAATATGAGATTCATACTTATTTTTGTATTCCTCAAAAGTCTCATCCATCTCTTTAATTTCAGTTTTATAATTCATGCATCTTGCACAATCACTTTTCAACGATGAGTTTTCTAAACATAATTTATCATTTTGTTCTTTTGCAAAGCGAAGCTCTTGTTCAAGAACCTTATATTTTTCTTTTAATTCATTATAATCTATACAAGGTGTAGAAATGCTATCTAAAGAGTAGTTGGGAGGACAAGTCACATCACAATAAGGTTCTACATTAAGTTGTGCTTTTAAAGTTTTGTTTTCTAGTCGTGGGTTTGAATTAATATTTTTTAACTTCTTAATTCTATGTCTAGCATTTTCTAGCACACGTATGGTAGAGATAGATTTATAAGCAAAAAGGGAATTTGACTTTCTTACAGAGATCTTGGATGAGGCAAGATTGAGGTATATAGTTTCTTTGACTTCTCCATGTGTTTCCACATCCATTGTTAAGATTTCATCTTCCCTTTCCATCGACGTGGTCATCCCGTCTTCCTCCAAGAGCAAGTCTCTATTTGGTTCTTTACGTGGATCCATGAGAAATTGCTCAGATTCATTACCTATAGAAAGAGAACTATAAGTTAGCTCAAGAAAAATCCATATATCATAGGCAGTGGGAAGCTTATAGATTAGTTTGAAAATGTCTTGTCCAAGCCCATAGAATAGACTATTCATAGCTTTGACATTCAAATAGCATTCATGCTTATTTAATTTATTCAGGGGCTTGACACACGTCATGTTCCAAACTTCTATGTCTAATAATATGAGGAATTTCTTCATCAGTGTTCTCCATTCGTTATAGTTCAATCCTATGAATAGAGGTGGTGCAGACGAATTTTGAGTGTATAATTTTTCATCCCCACTTGTTGATTCAAGGTCAGGGTTGGTCATTATTCCCAGTTGTGAAACCGTGTTGGAATAACCTCCCTCTGATACCACTTGTTGGATCTATTGGCATGCTTAGAGGGGGGTGAATAAGTTTTTACGAGTTAATTGAAAATTCAGATTTTTTTTGTCTAGAAAACTAGTTCAGGAAGGTACCGCGGGGTGCTAACTTTTTAGCGTGCGGTGGTGGGTTACAGACCTCATTTTCCTAGGCAACTCTCTACTTGGAGAATTATGCACCCTTTAGAGAAACACAGGATAACATCCACAACGTTACAAATAATAAAAACAACAATACATGAGTTTTATTCAAACTAAATCAACAACTGTTGTTACAATTACAAAAACATGATCTCCATGACATAGGAGATTAGAGGCTGTGAAAAAAATCACTTTTTGTTTTCTATACCGACCCACTACTCGGATTGATTGGCTCTGTCCTTTTACCTCCAAGAAAAGTCTTCGAGTCAGCACTTCACCTCCTCACAAGGAAGGTTCTTAGAGCCCCGCTAGATCCTCCCGATCTAGACATCCTTATCCCCAGGACGATTTCCTATGGATTCCTACCCGGATTCCAACCACCCTTACCAGTAGATTTTCCTCCCCATAAGATTTAGAAACAAAGAAAGATTATAAGAGTAAGCGATGTAAATGTTTTAAAGATGAAGTTCTCCCTCTTAACGACTTCTCTATTGAGCGATCCGCGGACGGTACTTAAGATCTTTGTTTGCTAGTAATCGATCGTCACTTCGTATTTGATGTAGATTATGGATCACCGGAGTTCTTCATTCACGAACGGAAGGGAGACGACTTTCTTCTTCTTCGACGGAGACTTTTGGAATGGAGCATAACAAGGCGAACGAACCATAGAATTTAATAACTCCCATCGCTCTTCAGTCCTTCAGACAATGGGCACAAAAACAAAGGTTGCCTTATATATCTTCATGAAAATATGCTACTGCCGGCGGTAAGAAAACCGCCTGGCAGTAGGTTCGCGCGCTTGTTGTGCTAGCTGTCATCCAAATCAGGAATAATATTCAAAAAGAATATTTTACATTTCATCATTGCTAGCGCTGCGCAGTTACAGCTACGGTCGCGTGGTAATATAGGACATGACGATTCGGAAACAGCGCGTCGATATTCATCGGGCGGCTAGTGCGGCGTGGTAACTTTTATTGCCTGGCGGTAGGTCGTTTCTCGAGAAATCCTGCTTGACATTCGTTGAGAGAAATTCGTCGAGCGGCTAACGCGGCGTGGTAACTGCTATCGCATGGCGGTAGGTCATTTCTCGAGAAATCCTGCTTAACGTTCATCGAGAGAAATTCATCGAGCGGCTAGCGCGGCGCAGTAACTGCTATTGCCTAGCAATAGGTCATTTCTCGAGAAATCCTGCTTGACGTTTGTCGAGAGAAATTTGTCGAGCGGCTAGCGCGGAGCGGTAGGACTAGCTGTAACACCCCAAAAAGACCCCAAAGAGACTCAATAGAAAATTTAAGTAGCAGGCTGTTTGACACGGCCTGGGACACGGGCGTGTCCCAGGGCGTGTCGGGTGTACACGGCCTGGGACACGGGCGTGTCCCAGGGCGTGTTCAGGTTAGTCGACGATTGAGAGTCGACGAGCGTCGAGCCTGGGACACGGCCTTCGACACGGGCGTGTCCCAGGGCGTGTGCGAATTATTTTTCGAAATTGGCCTATTCAAGTCAGAGCCGAACACGGCCTTGAACACGGGCGTGTCAGGCTGGACACGGGCGTGTCAGCTGCCGTGTTCCGACCCGTGTACTGGTTTTGGAAATCAGTGAGTACCGTGTAACAGGAGACACGGGCGTGTCTCAAGAATGACACGGGCGTGTCAGGTTCGACACGGGCGTGTCGATACCCGTGTTGTTCAGTCGGTTCAATACCGCGTGTGCCGCTTAAGGGTACACGGCCTGTGACACGGGCGTGTCACAGGCCGTGTCAGCCAAAAATAGAGTTTTTGGGCAGATCATGGCCGTTCAGATTCTCTCTTTTGATCCAAGGGCTCAGGTTGTTTCCTGGCTGAATTAACTCCGTGAAGGAAGGATGAAGATTCATTCTTCATTTGTCCTTAAGGAAGAGAGAAGGAGAGAGGAAGAAGAAGAAGGAGGAGGAGAGCAAGCCACCGGCGGAGTTCCCGTGGTCTGATTCGTGATCCGAAGCCGGCGTTGTGAAGGCAAGGCTGTTGCGGTTCTTTCTCACCGGCTAGTTTTCGATGGCTCCGAAGAGATCGACAAGGGTAACGATCTCCCTCCTTGGACATGTGAAGTCCTTCTTTTCTGCATTGCATAGGGAAAACCCTTCCCCGCAAGTGTGCGGTGGGGTGTGGTGTCCCTTGGGGTAGATATGTGAAGTCCCCCTTGTTAGAGGCCGGAATTGGAGTACGGCTCTAGGCATGCTGTGTGAAGCCCATCTGGATATGTTCTGGATTGGTGATGCTTGTTTGCATATCGGAGAAGGCTCCGTGATTATGGCTTGTGATGCCTTGTTCCTACCTGTTGCTTGGTGCGGCAGGAAGTACTGGACGATGTCCAGGAAATGAAGAGGGTTGGATGCAACTCCTGTGGCCGTGTGTTGCCACTTTGTGAGTGGTTGAGCCGTTGGGCTGCAACTCGATGAAAAGGCAGATTGCCGAACAGGAAAGGTGAAACCGACCCGCGCCTATAAATAGCCATGGATACTTCCGTATTCGAGGTGGCACGGCGACTTGAGCAACGGGGGGTGGCTGATCCGTACCTGCGTTAGGTCCGTCCGACTTGGAAGCCTGGATATAGGTTTTGTTGGAGCGCCTAATGAGAGTCTTAGGCCCGTGCGCCGGATAGACTAGAATGCTCAAATACCGTGTAGACGGTGGTGTTGACCCTAGTATTCCGGTACACCAAGAATGTGCCCTGAGTGCACGGACTGTCGGGCCGTGTGGCCGATAGTTGTGATGGCTTGAATGTGCCTGCGCGCACATAGTTGCTATTTGATGATGCCATGCTTGCAGGGAAAGAATGCTCATGCCCCGAGAAAGGGGTAGGATTGTTATAATTGGGTCAGCTGAAAGCTGACCGTTGCATTGTTTGCCACCGGTTGGGTGGATTGTTCCCGTGCAGGTGCTGGAGAGCCAAGTGGTAAGTGATGGACTGAAGCCCTACTACTGTTGCTGCTGCTGCTGCGGCTAGCCCTTGAAGGCTAGCGAATATGTTGCTTATTTCTCTTTTACTCATGTATGGCCGGTCTGCGCGCCGAGGTTTGTAAAACATGTTGTATGTAAGAGGAACTATAAGGCCTTAAGGCCAAACTCTTGTATTTGTGTACATTCCGTGTTATATATAAAGGTGGTTTATATATTGGACATTCCTGTGTAGAGTTCAAATTGGTAACTTAAAGCTTCCGCTAGAATGCTCTGAGTTAGGATTCGTATGGTTTGGTATTATCCTGTGACCTCACCGTCTGTTTGTGGCATATAGTGTGGGGCCCCGGCCGGACCTTCTACTATACGTCATTTAACGGATGGGGTCGTTACATTTTGGTATCAGAGCCAGGTTTCGATCCTGGGACCTGTGGGTTATGGGTCGTTACATTTTGGTATCAGCTTGTGTCGGTCTTCCTCTTTCGAATTCGTGGTCGAATTCTTTTGTGGGGTGGCGAGCACGTGTTTGTGCGACCTGCTGTAACGCTAATGAACTCTGGAATGTCCATTAAGGAATGTACAAAATCTTGTTTGAGGAATCTGCGCGTTCCTTTTTGTGTTGTTTTGCTTGCATACGTTCGCTAATGTGTGTCTTGTCCACCTATAGGTGACACGTAGTGGTGCTGGGCAGTCTGAGCCCCAGCGCTCTGATGAGAGTGCGGCACCAGCTGAGGTGCCAACACCTCCTCCATCTGCGGAAACTGTTCGTTTAGTTGCTGAGGCGCTATTTGCCATGATTCAGCCGACCGGGCAAGCGCAGCCGGCAGTAGTGCCAGTTCGTGTTGATGTAAGACCCGAGCCGGTTGAAGCTGTAGATCCACGAGCAGCTGGCCGACAGTTGAAGCAATTCATGAGCTTCAGTCCTCCTACGTTTGCGGGAATGGGATCCCCAACGCAGGCGGAAGATTGGTTATCGCGTGTCAAGAGGATAATGACAGCGATTAGGGCGGAGGAAACTCTAAAGGTCACCTTAGCCACCTTCATGCTTGAAGGGGAGGCGCGGTTGTGGTGGGACGAGGTTGAGCTACACCATTTGGCGGGCAGGCAATTAACACAAGTGTCGATTGAGGAGTTCTCTCGAATATTTCTGGCGAAACATGTCCCAGCGGCGCAACGCATTGCTATGGAAAATGAGTTCCAACGGTTAAAGCAAGGGGAAGATAGTGTGGATATCTACTTGCATGAGTTTACCAGGTTGGGACGATATGCGGGAACAATCTTCGCGGATGACCAAAGGAAAACGAATCGGTTCTATGAAGGATTGCGGGATGAGTTGCGATTCCTGCTTTCGAGTTCTGTGAGCTAAGGGTTTCAGGCGTTGGTTGATACTGCGTGCGCATTGGAGAAGGACATGAGGCGAGTGCAAGGGAATAAGGGCTTGGTTGTGTCAAAGCCAGAGTTTCAAGCACCTCGCCCGAGCAAATCGTTTTACCAGAAGAAAGGGGGCAAGAGGTCCAAGCCATCTGGGCAAGTGACTACGACCGTTGTGTCGGGAGAGACATCAAGGCCGGATGCTCGGACATGCTATAACTGTGGCCGGGTGGGGCATATTGCTTGTGACTGTCGAGTTGTGCAGCCCAAAGGGGACAAGAAGACGGGTGCATCGTATGCTGAGAAGGGCAAAGCGGTGGTTGATTCCTCTGCATCTCAGGCGCAGCCCCGAATCTATCAACTTGGCCAACAGGAAGCGATTAAGCAAAGTGACGTCGTCACAGGTACGAGTTGATTTAGTTTACTTGCTGTGCTATTGGTTTTGGTTATGTATAGCTTGTGCATGATGTGTGTGTTGCAGGCTTTGTCCTGATTCGGAATAATTTGGCGAGAGCCCTGTTTGATACGGGTGCTTCGCATTCTTTTCTGTCTGAGGATTTCGTATCTCGAATTGGGGTACCAAGTCATGCGACGGTGGATAGTACAAGGGTGCTATTGCCGAATGGCTGTATGATGTTTGCGGATAGGGCTTGCGATGTGGATGTGCAAATAGGAAGTCGGGATTTTGGTTTGAGTGCAGCTGTACTACCGTTATCGGAGTTTGATGTGATCTTTGGTATGGACTGGCTCTCGGAGCAGCGTGCCTTTATTGATTGCAACTCCAAGGAGATTACACTGGGCCAGAATACCGGGCTTGTGACGAAGTTCGCTGGTATGCGAGGAGTTGGCGGAACGTTGTTGTCTGCACTCCAAGTCGTCAATGCTGTTCGGAAGGGCGCGGAGTTATTCTTCACGCTAATTCAGGCTGTTGAGCCAAAGGCCAGTGTCGGTGAAGTGCCAGTTGTGTCAGAGTTTGCCGACGTGTTTCCCAAAGATCTTCCTGGGTTACCACCCCAGCGGGAGATTGACTTCTCTATTGAGTTGGTGCCAGGTGCGAAACCTGTGGCCCGCTCTCCATATCGTGTCGCGCCAAAAGAGATGGCTGAGTTGAAAGTCCAATTGCAAGAGTTGTTGGAGCAGGGATATATACGCCCAAGTATGTCACCTTGGAGCGCGCCTGTTCTATTTGTGAAAAAGAAAGACGGTAGCTTACGGTTGTGTATTGACTACCGCGAGTTGAATAAGCTGACGGAGAAAAATAAATATCTGATCCCACGGATTGATGACCTCTTTGATCAGCTGGCGGGATCAACGGTCTATTCCAAGTTGGATTTGAAATCGGGATATTATCAGCTAAGGATTCGGGAAGGTGACATTCCCAAGACGGCGTTTGGAACACGCTACGGTCATTATGAGTTCACGGTAATGCCGTTTGGCCTATGTAATGCGCCTTCGGTATTTATGGACCTAATGCATCGAACGTTCCGAGAGTACTTGGATTTGTTTGTTATTGTGTTTATCGATGACATCTTAGTATACTCTCAGTCGGAAGAGGATCACGCAAACCATTTGCGGTTGGTCTTGCATACCCTGCGGAGGAATAAGCTTTTTACCAAGTTCTCAAAGTGTGAGTTCTGGCTCTCTTCAGTAGCCTTTTTAGGCCATGTGGTAAGCGGAGAAGGTATCGCGGTGGATCCGTTGAAGATAAGTGCCATTCGTGATTGGCCAGTGATGTCGTCAGTGGCCGAGGTCAGGAGCTTCCTTGGACTTGCAGGCTACTATCGACGGTTTGTGGAAAACTTCTCACGGATTGCTTTACCTCTGACCACGCTGACGAGAAAAGATCAAAAGTTCATTTGGACGCCGGAGTGCGGGCGAGCTTTTGAAGACTTGAAGAGTCGTTTGACCACGGTGCCTGTGTTGACATCGCCATGTGGTACCGATGGGTATGAGATCTATAGTGATGCATCAGGGAGCGGCTTAGGCTGCGTTCTTCTGCAATTTGGTAAAGTGATTGCTTATGGCTCGCGTCAGTTGAAAGTGCATGAGCGGAACTACCCCGTCCATGATTTGGAGTTGGCGGCAGTAATCTTTGCGCTCAAGTTGTGGCGGCACTATCTATATGGCGTTAAAGTGGATATCTATACGGATCACAAAAGCCTAAAGTATTTGTTGGATCAGAAGGATCTGAATATGCGACAACGAAGATGGATGGAGTTCCTTGGGGACTACACCTTCGAGATTCACTATACTCCCGGGAAGGGAAATGTGGTCGCTGATGCTTTGAGTCGAAAGACTCCGGTACGGGCAAGCTGGTTGCAGAGGCATGATCAGCGTTTGATCCAGGAATTGGAAGCATTGGAGATATATTGCGTTGACAAGGGTTCGTCAACCGATGCATGCTTGAACTGGACGGAGGTGCAGTATGACCTTACGGACAGAGTTCGGCGAGCAACGGAGCTTGATGAAAGTCTCCAGCGCTATGCTAAAGATGGGCCGGATGACCAATTCTCTTGGGATAACGGTTTGTTACGAAGAAATGGTCGTGTGTGCGTCCCAAGTGTGGGTAAATATAGGGAAGAGTTGATGTACGAAGCTCACTTTGCAAAGTACTCAGTTCACCCAGGGAGCACAAAGATGTACAGAGATCTGAAAAAGCTGTTCTGGTGGCCCGGACTAAAGAAAGATGTCGCACGTTATGTAGCTGAATGCAATACTTGTGCGTTAGTGAAAGCAGAATGCCAGAAGCCTGGCGGTTTCCTTAAGTCGTTGCCTATTCCGGAGTGGAAGTTCGATGATATTTCGATGGATTTCGTGCACGGGTTGCCGAGATCTCAACGCGGTCATGATTCAATCTGGGTGATTGTGGACCGGTTGACGAAAGTGGCGCACTTCCTTCCAAACAGAAGAGACGATTCAGTGGAAACCTTAGCCAAGCTTTATGTGGAGCAGGTTGTTCGACTGCACGGTGTTCCTCGGAGCATCGTTAGTGACCGTGATGGGCGGTTCACATCGAATGATTGGCGGCTCGTTCATCAAATGTTGGGTACAAAGTTAGCGTTTAGTACGGCCTTTCATCCCCAAATGGATGGCCAGACTGAACGAACCAACAGGACGATGGAGGACATGCTCCGCATGTGCGCCCTAGACTTTGGTAAGAGATGGGAAGATTATATATTTCTCGTCGAATTTGCCTATAATAATAGCTACCAAGCGAGTATTGGTATGGCACCATTTGAGGCGTTATATGGTCGGAAATGCCGTACACCGTTAGCTTGGGCAGAAGCAGGCGAATCTAAGCTGAATGGGAAAAAGGAAGTCGAAGAAGCTACTTCGCTCATACGCTCTATTCGGGAGAGGCTATTGATAGCCCAAGATCGTCAAGCAAAGTACTACAATGCCAAACACCGGAACGTGGAGTTCGCGGTGGGTGATTGGGTATATTTGAAGATCAAACCCTTCAAAGGTGTGTCCAGGATTCGGCGTTTGAAAAAGCTAAGTCCGAGGTATCTTGGTCTGTTTGAGGTGGTGGAGCGAGTTGGGGAAGCTGCTTATCGACTAGCACTTTCAGCGGACTTGGGTGGATTACATGATGTGTTTCACATCTCAGTCCTTCGTAAGGCGGTGAAGGATCCAGCTCAAGTGGTGGAGAATGATCGGGTACCGGTCGAGTATGGGCTAACGACGAGGGTTAGACCCATTCAGATCGAGGATCGAGCCGAGAAACAGTTGCGGAACAAAGTGATCGGGATGGTCAAGGTCCGATGGGACAATTGTGGCCGTGAAGAGCTAACATGGGAGCGAGAGCAGACCATGCGAGCTGAATTTCCCGAGTTGTTTGTTTAAACTGTAGACCGTGTACTTTTTGTTATAACAGCGTTATAGCATTGCTGGTTCTTGTTTCCTTACCGTACAAATTTCGGGACGAAATTTTGTTAAGGGGGGGAGGGTTGTAACACCCCAAAAAGACCCCAAAGAGACTCAATAGAAAATTTGAGTAGCAGGCTATTTGACACGGCCTGGGACACGGGCGTGTCCCAGGGCGTGTCGGGTGTACACGGCCTGGGACACGGGCGTGTCCCAGGGCGTGTTCAGGTTAGTCGACGATTGAGAGTCGACGAGCGTCGAGCCTGGGACACGGCCTTCGACACGGGCGTGTCCCAGGGCGTGTGCGAATTATTTTTCGAAATTGGCCTATTCAAGTCAGAGCCGAACACGGCCTTGAACACGGCCTTGAACACGGGCGTGTCAGGCTGGACACGGGCGTGTTAGCTGCCGTGTTCCGACCCGTGTACTGGTTTTGGAAATCAGTGAGTACCGTGTAACAGGAGACACGGGCGTGTCTCAAGAATGACACGGGCGTGTCAGGTTCGACACGGGCGTGTCGATACCCGTGTTGTTCAGTCGGTTCAATACCGCGTGTGCCGCTTAAGGGTACACGGCCTGTGACACGGGCGTGTCACAGGCCGTGTCAGCCAAAAATAGAGTTTTTGGGCAGATCATGGCCGTTCAGATTCTCTCTTTTGATCCAAGGGCTCAGGTTGTTTCCTGGCTGGATTAACTCCGTGAAGGAAGGATGAAGATTCATTCTTCATTTGTCCGTAAGGAAGAGAGAAGGAGAGAGGAAGAAGAAGAAGGAGGAGGAGAGCAAGCCACCGGCGGAGTTCCCGTGGTCCGATTCGTGATCCGAAGCCGGCGTTGTGAAGGCAAGGCTGCTGCGGTTCTTTCTCACCGGCTAGTTTTTGATGGCTCCGAAGAGATCGACAAGGGTAACGATCTCCCTCCGTGGACATGTGAAGTCCTTCTTTTCTGCATTGCATAGGGAAAACCCTTCCCCGCAAGTGTGCGGTGGGGTGTGGTGTCCCTTGGGGTAGATATGTGAAGTCCCCCTTGTTAGAGTCCGGAATTGGAGTACGGCTCTAGGCATGCTGTGTGAAGCCCATCTGGATATGTTCTGGATTGGTGATGCTTGTTTGCATATCGGAGAAGGCTCCGTGATTATGGCTTGTGATGCCTTGTTCCTACCTGTTGCTTGGTGCAGCAGGAAGTACTGGACGATGTCCAGGAAATGAAGAGGGTTGGATGCAACTCCTGTGGCCGTGTGTTGCCACTTTGTGAGTGGTTGAGCCGTTGGGCTGCAACTCGATGAAAAGGCAGATTGCCGAACAGGAAAGGTGAAACCGACCCGCGCCTATAAATAGCCATGGATACTTCCGTATTCGAGGTGGCACGGCGACTTGAGCAACGGGGGGTGGCTGATCCGTACCTGTGTTAGGTCCGTCCGACTTGGAAGCCTGGATATAGGTTTTGTTGGAGCGCCTAATGAGAGTCTTAGGCCCGCGCGCCGGAAAGACTAGAATGCTCAAATACCGTGTAGACGGTGGTGTTGACCCTGGTATTCCGGTACACCAAGAATGTGCCCTGAGTGCACGGACTGTCGGGCCGTGTGGCCGATAGTTGTGATGGCTTGAATGTGCCTGCGCGCACATAGTTGCTATTTGATGATGCCATGCTTGCAGGGAAAGAATGTTCATGCCCCGAGAAAGGGGTAGGATTGTTATAATTGGGTCAGCTGAAAGCTGACCGTTGCATTGTTTGCCACCGGTTGGGTGGATTGTTCCCGTGCAGGTGCTGGAGAGCCAAGTGGTAAGTGATGGACTGAAGCCCTACTGCTGTTGTTGCTGCTGCTGCGGCTAGCCCTTGAAGGCTAGCGAATATGTTGCTTATTTCTCTTTTACTCATGTATGGCCGGCCTGCGCGCCGAGGTTTGTAAAACATGTTGTATGTAAGAGGAACTGTAAGGCCTTAAGGCCAAACTCTTGTATTTGTGTACATTCCGTGTTATATATAAAGGTGGTTTATATATTGGATATTCCTGTGTAGAGTTCAAATTGGTAACTTAAAGCTTCCGCTAGAATGCTCTGAGTTAGGATTCGTATGGTTTGGTATTATCCTGTGACCTCACCGTCTGTTTGTGGCATATAGTGTGGGGCCCCGGCCGGACCTTCTACTATACGTCATTTAACGGATGGGGTCGTTACACTAGCATGGAGCGGTAATTTTCCTGAGAGCCAGGCCAAATTAATTCCTTGTGTTAGCACTTGCGGTAGGACTAGCGCGGAGAGGTAGGACTAGCACGGAGTGGTAGTTTTCCCTAGAGCTCTGTCCAATTAATTCACGGCTACCACGCGGCGGTAACTTCTACCGCTCGGCATTAGTGCCCATAGGAATCTTCTTATTCTTCACTTGCACCTGTGAATCTGCACACTCTATCAACACAAGACCAGATCAAATACATCCTGGGATTTTATATTCTCAAACACATGGCATGTGAAACATCGGTTCTAACAGGTAGAACTTGAAGAAGTTCAAGAACCACATACTATGATATCTAATTTTTATAAGCATAGTCCTGTTATGTGATACAGGATTCTTAGCAATAGAAATTGCAATGGATGAGTCACACTATAAGGGTGAATGACTTACCTTGAGATTGTAGTCCTCTAGATGATGTTGTATCCACAGAAGTTGTGCACAGCAGCTCCCTGCAGAAATGTATTTTGACTCAACAGTGAATATATCCATACCAGTCTGCTTCTTGCTAATCCATGAAATCAGCCTTCTCCCTAGGAATTGATAAGTTCCACCCTTGCTTTTCCTATCTTCCTTGCACCCTGCAAAGTCTCTTCTTGATGAGACAGATCTCTTCCTCTTCTTTAGCAACAGATTTTCCTCTGGATCTAGCTATCTGATCAGCAGGAGTAGAGGGTTCAGCCCACTGAGCACCATCTTGATCATCACATTGATCTGCCCTCTGATCACCGTATTGTTCATCGTACAATCCATCTTGAATAGGATCAGTCATGTTTTCATCTGTATACTATTCAAGCCCCAATAAACCTCTGATTACATTGGTAACCCAAATAATATTCTCCCCCTTGATCATTGCCCTCTCCCCCTTTATGACTTCTTTAGTAGTCAAGGAGGTTTTGGCCTGATCAATCTTTTCATCCAGATAGATAATATCCACTGAAATTTAAATGGCATTCTCATCTTCTTAAATAAGGAGCTCTGTTGGAATCTCCCCCTCAATCTTTACAATTCACATAGGAAGTTGATGACTTATATCAACTATAGCTGGAGCAATCTAGCTGTTCTTGAATTGATTGTGATTGCTCTCCCACAGTAGGTACAACCATCTGGGTAGTCTCCCCCTCAACCTCAGCATTGTCCATAGGGATATTCTGATCTTCAACAGTATTCTTCTGATCTATTCTGTGCTAGAAATACTCTAGGAAAGAGTCAATCTTGTCTAGCATACCAGACTGAACATGCTCTCCCTCAACAAGAGCATATAGCTTATCAGTATCTCGCTTAATATTTGCACAGATCCCGTTTTCAATACTTTCAGTCACCATTTCAGCTGAGGATCATGTGCCTCTTCCTTACTGCCCTCTAAAGAGCTGCTTCTTGTGCTTTCCTCTATGATGAGTACAGCCTTCATTTTCTTCTTATCATTTGTCTGCAGATATGGCAGCAGTACTCTGTTCCACCTTACAGACATCTTGAACTTCAATGGTTGGGTCCTCTTGGTCTTCACCTAAGTCTTATGCACTTTGTCCTTCTTCAGGAATGCACACAACATCCTCTTCCTCTTGGGCAGTAGGAGGAGTATCCTTAGTGGCCAGTTTATCCATCTCCAACTTCACAACTGTAGATCTTAGGTCCATTCCTCACTGGAGTATGATCCTTAAGATGGCTCCTTGTTCCATTCTTATGTCTGTAAAATCCTCTGTCCAAGTACCACATTTGCATTGTGTGGGCACATGGACTACCCTGCAAACATATATTAGTATACCTTAGGACCCCAAAATGGATTGGGTCCTAAGTTCTTGTTAGCTTGAAAATGCACATGTCTACCTATAGCAGTCCTGTCAGGAAGACTTACCCTTGCCCTTGGCACTCAAGGGTTGAGCCCACAATCTATAGTAAAGTGACCCACTTTACCACAACACCAACACTCATGGATGCTGTATATCCTCTTCTGAACAGCCTTTGAAGAGTATAAGCTATCCCTCACTACCTGTTCAGAAGGGAGAGCAGTAGCTTTCTTATTATTTCATTCAGGAAGAATCTGACTGAAGGTGAGTTTGCCAGAGGATGCACATAGCTTATTCTGAGTTTCATTAACAGTAGTCTTCTTTGCAGTTGATATGTTGTTGATGGCATCAGAGACAACCAAGTGATCCTTACTGACTGACTTCCCTTTGGTCAAGGTGGTTGCTGGTGGAACCTAAGAATAGGCCACTACCTTATCCTTGAGTATGGGGACTAGAGCACCAAATACAAATGGTCCATAATTGGACATTTGGACTTCTTCATTGGTAGCCTTCAGTGCACTCAAACCCAAGCCCTTTCTTCTTCCATTACAAGATACACTTGTTGTAACGTCCCAATTCGCGCTAGGCCCCTCGCACGTGTTCTGAGTCAAGAGACTCAACTCGGGCTCGGGGTGCACCGACGCGAGGTGTCAGGTGCATAGAATAAGTGTAGGGTTGGGTTCAAGGTTACCCCAACCAGTAGCCGAGATGAGGGAACTCGGCTAAGTAAAAGTCGTCGAGATTGGAGGTTGATGTTCGCCGATCGTCGAGAATGGAGGACTGATGCTCGCCGATTCGACGGGTATCGGTGGTCGATACCCGTCGGACACAGAGCTGCAAGTAGACTAAGGGAAATTCGGCGAGAATGCTCGGCGATTCTCGCCGATCGTCGAGAATCCCCTGTTATACCCACCGGTCGTCGAGTATTGCTGAGAATACTCAACGCAATTAACGCAGGATGTCCAGTAAAAAGGCTAAGGGAAAATCGTCGGGAATCATTGTTGATTCCCGACGAATTCATCGAGAATGACCTGACGGTTCCCACCGATCGTCGAGAATGACCTGACGATTCTCGCTGATCGGCGAGAATGGCGACTGATTCCCGCCGAATTTTACTTGGACGTTTTCTTCGCCCAGGCAGATTCGCCGGCCTGTACAGGCGGACTGAACCGGACTTCGGGATTCGTGCTGAATGATCCTTGGACCGGTCACTTCAAATGAAACCTAGTTTGGGCGGTCCAATTAGAGAGTGACACGTGGCGGAAGGGGTTTAGCCTAATATGTAATATAAAAAGGGAGTAAACCAAACCCTAGCCATCGCACCCGATCGTTCTTGCCGAGCTGTCACCGTGCAAACCGACGAGAGCGGAAGAGGAGATATCGTGGGTCACCGGAGCCGGATTCTGGAGGAAAAGCTCCGCCGTTTCCGTGGAAGAACACTGCTAACGAAGCCAAGGATGTCGCCACGGAGGATAACGCGATCCATGGCCGGCAACGGAGGAAACGCCGGAAATGAGGTGAGTTTCCTCCCCTCTCCCTTGGTGCTAGATCTATAGTTATTCTTAGGCGAGATATCGACTCAAACGAGTCTTGATGTGTGAGATGAAGCTTTCTAGGAAGGCCATGCTAGAGCTTGTACTCTAAAGCTTAGTCGTCTTCAACCTCCCCTTGCTCCAAGGTGATGATAGGGGTGGTCTCGTGAAGAGGAAATGGCCACAAGAGGGAGAATAAGGGTGGAAGAACTTCTGGCTGCGATTTGGGGAAAAATCGCTTGAGGAGGAAGATGAACGGATGCCGTTCACTTCGCTTCAAGATGCGTACAGAATCTATATTCTGCACGCAGCGACCTTCTTGGCTATTTTTAAGCAAGAAGGGGGCGGATCTGGGCTTTCTACTAAACACGAAAGTTGTAGCCCTTGAAATTACCTTTCCTACGAGTGGTTGCACGTTTCCATGCGATACCTGTAGCCACGGGAAAGGCCGTTTGAATCTGCTGTGGTTGGGGTAATGCCCAGGAATTCTGTATCCTGTGCGCAGCAGACTTCGAGTTGCATTTCTGGTATGATGTGACCAGACCTGGGCTTTCGACTAAACACAAAAGTCGTAGCCCTTAAAATTACCTTTCTAACGAGTGGTGGCACGTTTTCAGGCGATACCTGTAGCCACAGGAATCCTCTGTCAAAGTTGCTGACCGGATTACATATAATTCTAGGTGATTATAATATGAACTTGGATTCGATGGAATAGATGTTGCAATCCATCTCGAGGTTGGGGTGAATTCTTCTGTGTTAATCGCCGAGGTAATGTGAAGATTGATGTTTGAGGACTTTAATTCCTATGCCGAGATGTGAATCAAGCCTAAGTGAATGAAAGGCTTTGTTATATTTGTTAGATCACCATTATGCACATTATCTATAATATGTTGAATTCATTTGGAAGGGTTTGTAAATGGTTAGGACTATGGCCAGGATGTGTAATGGATTGATGGAAGGGAATGGATAGTCCAATGCTTAGAGTGTCGTCTCCCCACGGGTGGCATTGTGGAAGTTAACTAGAGCGGTGTTGATCGTCACGAATGGGAGTGAGGTTGAGTTGGATAAAAATTGAACGGTTGGGCTTGGTCCTCGGTGTTCACGTCCCGAGGCTCCATCCGTATTTGTTGGATGGTTTGGCTTGGTCCTCGTGCTTTCTCCGAGGCTCCTTCCATGCCATGAATTGTGGAATTGCATGTGGTGTGAGTCGACATGCGGTGTCGTGATCCCGGGTTAAGGATAGTGTGGCAGGTCTACGGGCTCGCCAATCGTCACACCGATAGGAGTTGACAGTTAGACCTTGGGCGGTTGGGCTTGGTCCTCGGTGTTCACGTCCCGAGGCTCCTTCCGTGTCAAGTGAATGGTTGGGCTTGGTCCTCGTGCTTATTTCCGAGGCTCCTTCCGTGTCACACCATAGGCCAGTCAGGGGCTAGGATCTTGGTGCACATTTACCCGAGAGAACCCGCTGAGCCGTAGTACGCAAGTGAGCTCCGCTGTTGTGTTCTTAGCGTTGAGGCGTACGGAGGCCTAGGCTAGGTAGTGTGGAGACCAGCCTAGTAGTGGAGATGCCCGCTCTACTGTCACCGTTTGGCCACGACGGTTGATGCCTGAGAGGTTAGCTACCTGCTCGAATAGTGGGAACTATAAGTCTGTGTCGACATAGCGATTGCATGTGCTTAAGCATGGGTGTGTCATTGCATTGCATACATAGCATTGCACTTCATTACATACACAAGACCCTCATCGTATAAGTTTGTATAGGCACTCCTATACTATGAGTTACTTTCTGCTGAATGACCCTCAACTTATATGCTTGTATGGGCATCCATATAAGTTGAGTTACTTACTGTTCTAGTTATATACTCTCTTGCTGTTGTAGTTCGTAGATTTGAAAATAAGAGCCTATTTATTATACACTACTGATGTTGCTGCTTATAATATTTATACTCACTTCACCTATTGTACTACTATTATTTATATATTGTACCTGTTCCTTTCTCCGCCCGGTGCCGAGGAGTCGCCGGGGGAGCGGATGTGAAACCACTTAGTCTTTTTGACTAACGGTTGCTACGTCTTCCTTTTTAAGAGAAAACCCCGCAGGTGGAGCAGCATGCTATGCAGACGGACAGCCAGGCCAGGGTGACGGGGCCTGAAGGGACGGTACCGTCACTACCGTCGGTTACAGATGTGAGTGAGAGAGAGATTTTGTTGTAGCCTTTCGGGGCAATTCTGTTTACGTACTCTGATATTAGAAGCTTGCTGTAGCTTCTCTATTTATGATATTATGGACATATGCTTGGTGTGGATTCGACTTTCATTTTATTATTGTTGGGTTGGCATTTATCTGTTGATATTGTTATTAGCCGGCAGAATAGGCGTCTTGTGGTACAGGCTAGCCTGAGTGTTAGTGTTACCGCAAGGCGGCTGTTCTGGGCATAAGACCCCTCTCGTGCCGTGTCTTGTGTTCCGGGAGGGGGGTCTTACAAATGGTATCAGCTTTCTACGATCCTCCAACGCAAAAGTCACTTAACAATGGTGCCACCCCCATTTGATTGGTCAGTTTGGGGACAAGCTGACTTAGCGGAAGCAGTGGTGTGCCCATATGTAATTCACACAAAGTTGTCCACCTTTAACCTTAGATTAGCCAACCTAACCCTAGGTTTGTACCTTATGTGTAGATTCCAGCACTTGTTGAGCCAGTAAGGGGCACCCCCGCCCCGTCCGTACCTACACAATTCCAACAATCAGAGCTGGGGCAGACGCTCACAGCTATTCTGGATGCCTTTAGGTCCCAATCTCAGCAGATACCTGTACAACAACAGGGTCCGGGATCTAGTTGGTTAAGCGTTTTCCGAGCTCTCTCCCCTCCCGCTTATGTTGGGACAGAGTCGGCAATGCGTACGGAAGAGTGGCTCGACACTATACAAGAGTTATTGGCAGGAATAAGATGTCCAAACAACATGGCGGTGACCCTTGCGGTGACACTCTTAGAGTTGCACGCCAAAAGGTGGTGGAAGTCCCTCATGGGCTCCACTTTTCGTGGAAGAGTGTACACGGACATTAGTTGGAGCGAATTCTCCGAAGCCTTCTTAGAGCATTTCATCCCCTCGGCCGCTCGGGATGGCCTGGAAGAGAGATTTTTGCAACTTAAGCAAGGGTCCATGTCGGTGACGGAGTACCAACGGGAGTTTTAGCACTTGGCTAGATTCGCTGACTCCTATGAGCTGGATGATAGAGGGTACGCCAAAAGATTCTACAAAGGCTTACAAGACCCCCTAAGGCAAGCCCTTTTGTTTATAGCGGACTCTAGTCTGGCGGAGATTATTGATATGGCGAAGAGATTGGAAGCGTACCACTTGGGAAGTGGTAAGAGGCCAGCAGAGTGGGTGATGGAAGCCGGCCCCAGCAACAGAAGGAGGTTTGACAATAAAAGAGGAAGAGGATATCGGAGGGGTGGCGGGCGTTTTCCCCAGAACTTTGGAGAGGAGCGCCCGGTTCCACAACTGCCAGCATTACCCCCACCTCCACGGTTTCAGCAACACGGCGGAAGGCAGGAACGGGTGTGCTTTGAATGCAACTAATCGGGCCACATTCGACGCTACTGCCCACAACTATTTGGTGATGCGCCTCTTGCTTTCCCTCCAGCAGCCCCTCGGGGCAGGGGATATGTGCGTGGTCGAGGACGAGGACCACGAGGAAGAAACCCCGGACCCGCTCGAGATCAGATGTATGCCTTGGACATGACTCAAGAGCGGAACCCTCAAGAGATGATTGCAGGTACGATTCGAATCGGTCATTTTGCTTTCATTAATATCCTCTAGTTGCTGGAGATATACTAGACGTCTAGCTTGAGTATTATTAATGACACTTAGGCACCGTGATGGTCGGCGGGAAACCGGCTTATACGTTATTTGACACCGGTGCCTCACATTCATTCGTGTCTGAAGACTTCATCAAAGATATACACGGAGTGCAATACTTCACTGGTATTGCTCGAAGAGTACGCCTCCCAGATGGATCTGAGATGAAGGCAACCGCGAAGTGTGAGTTAGAGATAACCATTGGGGGAATGACCTTTGATACCCCTGCCATAATTTTGAGAATACCAGAGTTCAACCTCATTCTGGGCATGGCATGGCTGGATTGGCACTATGCCAGAATCGACTGTGCGGAGAAGCGTATCTATTTGAGACATGGGGATACTGATGTGGTCTTCCAAGGTATAAATTTCGCACCACGAATACTGTTATCCTCAATCCAGACCTTGAAAGCTCATATGAGAGGGGATGAAGTCTACATGATACGATTCGAACTAAAAGAGATGAAGTTAGATGTGAAGGATGTGCGGGTAGCACGGGATTTCCCTGAGGTATTTCCCGAGAAACTGCCAGGGTTACCCCCGCATAGAGAAGTGGATTTTCAAATTAAGCTTGTACCAGGAGCTAAGCCTGTCTCTAGGACCCCTTATCAGATGGCCCCAAAAGAACTTGCGGAGTTTAGAGTACAATTGCAGGAGTTGGTAGAATCAGGGTTTGTTCGCCCCAGCTCGTCGTCTTGGGGAGCCCCTATTCTATTCGTCAAGAAGAAGGATGGAACCCTGCGTTTATGTATAGACTATCGGGAACTCAACCGACTGACAGTACGGAACACCTGGTGGGAGCGCATTGGTTCTCCAAGCTAGATTTGCGCTCGGGGTACTACCAGTTGAGAATACAGGAGGATGATATACAGAAAACGGCATTCAGCTCAAGGTACGGCTTATATGAGTTCACAGTGATGCCATTTGGACTCACAAATGCCCCATCGGCTTTCATGAGCTTGATGAATAAAGTGTTTGAGGCCTATCTAGATGTCTTCGTCATTGTGTTCATTGACGACATCCTAGTCTACTCGAAGACGGAGGAGGAACATGCCGGACATTTGGCCTTAGTTCTGGAGAAGCTAAAAGAGCACGCCCTGTTCGCCAAGTTTAACAAGTGTGAATTCTGGCTTAGGGAGGTGGCTTTCTTGGGCCATGTAATCAGTGGGGCAGGACTAGCTGTGGATCCGGCCAAGGTGCGCGCCGTGAAGCAGTGGTCGCCCTTGAAGTCGGTGGCCGATGTGAGGAGTTTTCTTGGACTTGCCGGATACTACCGCAAGTTCGTAAAGGGATTCTCCAAGATTGCCCTTCTGCTTACTTCCTTGACAAAGAAAGGAGTGCTATTTGAGTGTACACCCCAGTGTGAAGCGGCATTCCAGGAATTGAAGGATAGACTTACCTCCGCCCCCATCCTTGTCCTTCCGTCTGGGAAGGAAGGATTTCAAGTCTATACGGATGCGTCTTATCAGGGGTTGGGAGCGGTGTTGATGCAGCACGGGCACGTAATTGCTTATGCTTCAAGACAATTGAAGAAGCATGAAATCAATTACCCGGTGCATGATTTGGAGCTAGGAGCGGTGGTGTTCGCCTTGAAGGTGTGGAGGCATTATCTATACGGCGTCCACTGCGAAATCTTCTCGGATCATAAAAATTTGAAGTACGTCCATACCCAGAAGGAATTGAACTTAAGACAACGGCGGTGGTTAGAGTTTCTATGCGACTATGAGTTCACCTTGAACTACCACCCCGGAAAAGCAAACTCGGTAGCCGATGCATTGAGTAGGAAAGTACCCGGCTCGAACCCAGAATCTCGATTAATGAGCATGGAGTTGGCACGGATGATCGAGGAGATGGACATCACCTTAATAATTAAGGCTTCTTCGGAATATACGGAGTACCTGTCCAGCATGAGCATAGTTTGTGATATCCGGGACCGGATCCGAGTGGAGCAAGGATTGGATGCGGCTTTGGCCCCGGCAATCAAGTTAATCAAAGACGGGACTACCGACGAGTACACACTAAAGGACGGCCTCGTTTACTTTCGCGGCCTACTCTACATTCCCAAAGGTGGCAGAATCCGGGAGGATATTATGAGAGAAGCACATTGCTCTCAATATTCCGTGCACCCAGGAATTTCAAAGATGTACGCCGGCTTACGGAAGACGATGTGTTGGCCAGGGATGAAGAAAGATGTTCGGTACTTCGTCACGTATTGTGAAGCCTGCCAAAGAGTGAAGGCGGAATGTAGGAGCCCCGGTGGCCTGTTGCAGTCGTTGCCCATCCCCGAATGGAAGTTCGAGGATATATCCATGGACTTCGTACATGGGCTACCTCGCTCCCGCTCAGGGAATGATTCAGTGTGGGTGATCGTTGATCGCCTGACGAAGGTTGCCCGGTTCATTCCTATGAAGAAGGAGGCTCATGTGGATGTCTTGGTACGCCTGTTTGTGGAACAATTTGTACGGTATCACGGCATACCTAAGACGATAGTTTCGGATCGTGATGGTCGTTTCACCTCCAAGGAGTGGAAGGCGGTACAGATGTATTTGGGCTCACGTCTTACCTTCAGTACCGCATTTCATCCTCAGACGGACGGACAGTCTGAGCGAACCATCCGAACATTGGAAGATCTGTTGAGGTTGTGTGTGATAGATAGGGGAGAGCCGTGGGAAAGACTCTTGCCCTTGGTGGAATTCTCCTATAACAATAGCCATCAAGCTAGTATTGGCATGGCGCCCCATGAAGCCCTATATGGAAGGAGGTGTAGGACCCCCTTGTCTTGGGTGCAAGATGAAGACCCGAAGACTCTGGGAATTGAATACATAGATGACACTGATACGGTGGTTAGGCTGATAAGGGATCGCATGTTGGAGGCTCAAAGTCGGCAGGCGAAGTATTACAACGCAAGGCACTGTATGGTGGAATTTCAAGTGGGTGATATGGTGTTTCTAAAAATCCGGCCGATGCATGGAGTGTCACGAGTGCGAGTAGTGAAGAAGCTCAGTCCATGGTATGTTGGGTCCTATGTCATATTGGAAAGGATTGGCCCTTTGGCCTACCGGCTGGAGCTACTGCCTGAGCTAGAGAGTCTTCACGATGTGTTCCATGTATCGTCGCTTCGGAAGGCGCTGTTGCGGCCCGAGCAATACATCCCCACAACTGATGGTACTGTGGCGTCTGACAAGATCTGTGCGACTGGAGCCGGTGCGGATCGTTGATAATGAGATAAGAACCTTGCGCCACAAAAGTGTCCCCTTGGTAAAAGTGCTATGGTCTAATCATGGGAAAGAGGAATTCATATGGGAGCCAATGGATTTGATGCAAAGACGCTACCCGGAGTTGTTTGCTTCAGGTAATTTTATTTAAAAGCATATTTTGTTTTCCGTATGCTTTACTCCCCACGACCTCAGCCTGATTTCGGGGACGAAATCTTTTTATTTTGTTTATAGGATTTGTAACGTCCCAATTCGCGCTAGGCCCCTCGCACGTGTTCTGAGTCAAGAGACTCAACTCGGGCTCGGGGTGCACCGACGCGAGGTGTCAGGTGCATAGAATAAGTGTAGGGTTGGGTTCAAGGTTACCCCAACCAGTAGCCGAGATGAGGGAACTCGGCTAAGTAAAAGTCATCGAGAAAGGAGGTTGATGCTCGCCGATCGTCGAGAATGGAGGACTGATGCTCGCCGATTCAATGGGTATCGGTGGTCGATACCCGCCGGACACAGAGCTGCAAGTAGACTAAGGGAAATTCGGCGAGAATGCTCGGCGATTCTCGCCGATCGTCGAGAATCCCCTATTATACCCACCGGTCGTCGAGTATCGCTGAGAATACTCAACGCAATCAACGCAGGATGTCCAGTAAAAAGGCTAAGGGAAAATCGTCGGGAATCATTATTGATTCCCGACAAATTCGTCGAGAATGACCTGACGGTTCCCACCGATCGTCGAGAATGACCTGACGATTCTCGCCGATCGGCGAGAATGGCGACTGATTCCCGCCGAATTTTACTTGGACGTTTTCTTCGCCCAGGCAGATTCGCCGGCCTGTACAGGCAGACTGAACCGGACTTCGGGATTCGTGCTGAATGATCCTTGGACCGGTCACTTCAAATGAAACCTAGTTTGGGCGGTCCAATTAGAGAGTGACACGTGGCGGAAGGGGATTAGCCTAATATGTAATATAAAAAGGGAGTAAACCAAACCCTAGCCATCGCACCCGATCGTTCTTGTCGAGCTGTCACCGTGCAAACCGACGGGAGCGGAAGAGGAGATATCGTGGGTCACCGGAGCCGGCTTCTGGAGGAAAAGCTCCGCCGTTTCCGTGGAAGAACACTGCTAACGAAGCCAAGGATGCCGCCACGGAGGATAACGCGATCCATGGCCGGCAACGGAGGAAACGTCGGAAATGAGGTGAGTTTCCTCCCCTCTCCCTTGGTGCTAGATCTATAGTTATTCTTAGGCAAGATATCGACTCAAACGAGTCTTGATGTGTGAGATGAAGCTTTCTAGGAAGGCCATGCTAGAGCTTGTACTCTAAAGCTTAGTCGTCTTCAACCTCCCCTTGCTCCAAGGTGATGATAGGGGTGGTCTCGTGAAGAGGAAATGGCCACAAGAGGGAGAATAAGGGTGGAAGAACTTCTGGCTGCGATTTGGGGAAAAATCGCTTGAGGAGGAAGATGAACGGATGCCGTTCACTTCGCTTCAAGATGCGTACAGAATCTGTATTCTGCACGCAGCGACCTTCTTGGCTATTTTTAAGCAAGAAGGGGGCGGATATGGGCTTTCTACTAAACACGAAAGTTGTAGCCCTTGAAATTACCATTCCAACGAGTGGTTGCACGTTTCCATGCGATACTTGTAGCCACGGCAAAGGCCGTTTGAATCTGCTGCGGTTGGGGTAATGCCCAGGAATTCTGTATCCTGTGCGCAACAGACTTCGAGTTGCATTTCTGGTATGATGTGACCAGACCTGGGCTTTGGACTAAACACGAAAGTCGTAGCCCTTAAAATTACCTTTCCTATGAGTGGTGGCACATTTTCAGGCGTTACCTGTAGCCACAGGAATCCTCTGTCAAAGTTGCTGACCGGATTACATATAATTCTAGGTGATTATAATATGAACTTGGATTCGATGGAATAGATGTTGCAATCCATCTCGAGGTTGGGGTGAATTCTTCTGTGTTAATCGCCGAGGTAATGTGAAGATTGATGTTTGAGGACTTGAATTCCTATGCCGAGATGTGAATCAAGCCTAAGTGAATGAAAGGCTTTGTTATATTTGTTAGATCACCATTATGCACATTATCTATAATATGTTGAATTCATTTGGAAGGGTTTGTAAATGGTTAGGACTATGGCCAGGATGTGTAATGGATTGATGGAAGGGAATGGATAGTCCAATGCTTAGAGTGTCGTCTCCCCACGGGTGGCATTGTGGAAGTTAACAAGAGCGGTGTTGATCGTCACGAATGGGAGTGAGGTTGAGTTAGATAAAAATTGAACGGTTGGGCTTGGTCCTCGGTGTTCACGTCCCGAGGCTCCATCCGTATTTGTTGGATGGTCGGCTTGGTCCTCGTGCTTTCTCCGAGGCTCCTTCCATGCCATGAATTGTGGAATTGCATGTGGTGTGAGTCGACACGCGGTGTCGTGATCCCGGGTTAAGGATAGTGTGGCAGGTCTACGGGCTCGCCAATCATCACACCGATGGGAGTTGACAGTTAGACCTTGGGCGGTTGGGCTTGGTCCTCGGTGTTCACGTCCCGAGGCTCCTTCCGTGCCAAGTGAACGGTTGGGCTTGGTCCTCGTGCTTATTTCCGAGGCTCCTTCCGTGTCACACCATAGGCCAGTCAGGGGCTAGGATCTTGGTGCACATTTACCCGAGAGAACCCGCTGAGCCGTAGTACGCAGGTGAGCTCCGCTGTTATGTTCTTAGCGTTGAGGCGTACGGAGGCCTAGGCCAGGTAGTGTGGAGACCAGCCTAGTAGTGGAGATGCCCGCTCTACTGTCACCGTTTGGCCACGACGGTTGATGCCTGAGAGGTTAGCTACCTGCTCGAATAGTGGGAACTATAAGTCTGTGTCGACATAGCGATTGCATGTGCTTGAGCATGGGTGTGTCATTGCATTGCATACATAGCATTGCACTTCATTACATACACAAGACCCTCATCGTATAAGTTTGTATGGGCACTCCTATACGATGAGTTACTTTCTGTTGAACGACCCTCAACTTATATGCTTGTATGGGCATCCATATAAGTTGAGTTACTTAGTGTTCTAGTTATATACTCTCTTGCTGCTGTAGTTCGTAGATTTGAAAATAAGAGCCTGTTTATTATACACTACTGATGTTGCTGCTTATAATATGTATGTATACTCACTTCACCTATTGTACTACTATTATTTATATATTGTACATGTTCCTTTCTCCGCCCGGTGCCGAGGAGTCGCCGGGGGAGCGGATGTGAAACCACTTAGTCTTTTTGACTAACGGTTGCTACGTCTTCCTTTTTAGGAGGAAATCCCGCAGGTGGAGAAGCAGGCTATGCAGACGGACAGCCAGGCCAGGGTGACGGGGCCTGAAGGGACGGTACCGTCACTACCGTCGGTTACAGATGTGAGTGAGAGAGAGATTTTGTTGTAGCCTTTCGGGGCAATTCTGTTTACGTACTATGATATTAGAAGCTTGTTGTAGCTTCTCTATTTATGATATTATGGACATATGCTTGGTGTGGATTCGACTTTCATTTTACTATGGTTGGGTTGGCATTTATCTGTTGATATTGTTGTTAGCCGGCAGAATAGGCGTCTTGTGGTACAGGCTAGCCTGAGTGTTAGTGTTATCGCAAGGCGGCTGTTCTGGGCATAAGACCCCTCTCGTGCCGTGTCTTGTGTTCCGGGAGGGGGGTCTTACACTTGTACTCTTACAAGAAGAATTCTCATTCTTCAAGTGACCATACATGATGTCCTAGGCATACCTGTTGGAAGGGAGGATTACCTTATAAAAGGTGGTCTAAGGCAATATAGGAACATTGTCTTTTCCTTTTGAATGGACAACTCTAGAATGAAAGATAGGGTAAGCTCTGAATAACTCTAGAGGGGGGGTGAATAGAGTTTTTAAAATCTTTTTGATACTTGTAGAAATAAGAAGTCTTTAATAAAATATGTTACTATGATATAGGTGTATGAGTGTATTAGTGCAGCAAGTGAACTAGAGAAAAGATAACTAAGCTACACTACAAAATATATCACAGCACATGCACACAAGAAAATCACAGCCACACAGACAACACAAGAAATTTTATAGTGGTTCCCCAAACTTAGATACATCCACTCTTCTACCACCCTAGGTAGGAATCCACTACAGGTTTTGATCAGGTGACTGCCACCAATGTGCTTTTGATCAGGTGCTCAAAAACCAACCCCCAAGTCTTTTGGAAGGAGACTTACAACAAGAATAATTTTGAAGGGAATTAAAACCCTGTACAGAGGTGGAGATGAGAGTTATGATAGTCTTCTCTATTCTCAAAAGCAATTGAGAGAAGACTTTGTGGATTCTGTGATGTTGTCAAAGCTCCCCCTGAGATCTTGAATGGTTCAGGAGAGGAAGCTTTGCAAAGGGTGAGTAGGCCTTCTGCTGTAGGATCTACTTTCTGAGATCCTTTGACTGATTTGAATACTTTTGTCACTTGAGATCCCAGAAAACAAAGAAAGAGAAGAAAGACACTGGATAGTGATTGTTGTTCTTTCTTCTTCTTTGGAGAGCAGTTGATTTTTCTTCAGAGAGTTGTATGCACTACTCGTTTGTATTCTCAAAAGTTTTTGTATATCTATCCTTATGTGTCTTGCTTCTTGCTATCTTCTTTCTGACTGAGAGATTATCTGCTCTATAACTGTCTCAAGGTCGAATTCAAAAACCAGCAATTAATGCTTAGCCGAAATCTAGGGAATGAAAACGGCAAAAATGCTGTCATATATTCAATTCTATGTCTGTCCCGAGATATAAGCAATTAATTCCATGGGGGATATTTGCAATCAATGCTGCCAGTAACGGCTCTATTCAAATGCATTGATTATCTAGGAAATTAACAGTCTATAATAGAAAAATAAGGAGACAAAAAAGGAAAGAATAAATAATAATATGTCTTACAATTTTCATCGACCAGAGAACGGTTTTTGTCAACCTGGGATCAGCAAACAATTACACTGCATAAACTGGCAGATTCTGTGCTCTGAGTTCGTCGACCTGAGAATGGCTTTTGTCGAGCTGAGAATAGTTGTTTGTCGAGCTGAGAATAGCTGTTCATCGAGCTGAGAATAGCTGTTCATCGAGCTGAGAATAGCTTTTCGTCGAGCTAAAGTCTGAGATCGTCGAGCTGAGTATGCAGTATGGACTTAGAATATTTTCTGGTGTTGAATGTTGAAGTATTGATCTGGCGTTGAGAGCGTTGAGTGATCTTGGGCTCTGGGTGAGCTTTGGCTTTGAGTGAACTGTGGCATTGAGTCAACTATGGCATTTAGTCAACTATGGCGTTGAGAGATCTTTGGCTCTGAGAGCTGAAGTGTTAGTCGACCTTAGGACAGAGTTCGTCTATCTGATGTTCTTTAGTTCGTTGACTGAAGTTTGACTAGTGGAGTTATCACTTTGTCCAGAGTTCGTCGAGCTGAGATCTAAGTTCGTCGAGCTCAGCTCAGAGAATTGTCTCTGAGATAGTCGAGCTGAGCACGACGATCGTCGATCGGAGATCGACGAACGTAGATCTCCTTTTTCCAAAACTTGAATTCTCTAAGTCTTGAGTCTTTAGCAGTGTTGAAGGTTGGTCCTTTGTACTGTTGACTCTAAGGACTTGATCTAGACTCTAGGACATAGTCATGACCCTGATCTATACATGTTGGGTCGTATCCTAACTCAGTGAACCTAGCTCAAATCCAACTATGGGTTCCAACATAGAATTCCACTTAAACCCTAAACTTCTCTTATCTTTTTGAGAGGTCAAGAAGTCAATCAGTAGCGACACAGATTTGGGCTTACTGAATTCAGCCACAATCTTTTTCTCCTAAAGGAGCTTCTCTTCAAGAACTAAGATGATCTTGTTCTTCTGGCTTATGGTCTTAATTTGGATAATTGAGATTGTCTCCAGGTGGATAACTTCTCTCCTTAACTGAGCTAGTAAAGGGGCTGACTCAGACTGCAGGGAAGCAGCTTGTTGTAGGGAGACAATCTCCACAGCTTATCTCTTGACAAGTCTTTTGCTCCTTTTAAGAGCATCCAGAATTTCACCATACTTGTCAATCAATTGATTGACATCATTTTCAGATTCTGAACCATCATTCCTACTAAAGGAAGTGGATGCTACAGATACTGAGCCAGACTCATACATAGAAGAAGAGCTAGGGATAAAGTGTACATCATCATGAGTAGGATTGTCCTGATTATCTTCTGATAGAGCCATGAGGCAGAAATTTTTTATTATCTTCACAGTCAATGTCAATAGATGACAGTGGGGCCCTTATTTCAGATGGGGCAGCAGGATATTTAGACTCTTCTTCAATGGACATGAGACCATTGTACGCATCCTCTTCTAAATCTGAAGATTTAGAATCACAGTCTGATAGGCTGACTTTCTTCTTGGCCAAGAAGCTCTTTTTAGTCTTCTTGTCCATATGGTGCTTTTTTCCTTCAGACCTCATCTGCTCCTTCTTAACTGGACAGTCAACAATGACATGTCCACTCCTCTTGCAATAATAGAAAACAACATTAGACTTGACATGTTTGTTATGTTTGAAGTCATACCTTTCCGCAAATGGGTCATTTCTAGATTTGTCCTTGCTGGAGTAAGGATTATTTGAGGTGAAGCTAAAAGAGCCATTGTTCTTCCACTGTCTCCTTCTGCTCAGCAACTTCTTGAACTGCTTGGAGAACAGTATCATTTCTCAATTTGACAGCTCATTTCCAGAGGAGCTGGGATCTGAGCTTTCGGACACTACTACTCTCCTTTGTGGAGAAGGAGTTTTTCCCCTGCTTCTTATGTCTTCTGCTCTTAAAGCCATAGTCTTCTCTTTGTCAAGAGAATTGACAGCATCCTCTTCAGCATTTCTAGAATTTAGCTTCATCTCATGGGATAGTAGCTTCCCAAACAAGTTTTAAGGCAATATGTTTGCCAAGTTGCCAACTTCTCTAATGGCACAGATCTTGATGTCTCATTCTCTATTGAGAGATCTTAAGAATTTGTCATTAAGTTCATAGTTTGTGAACTGTCTATCATATGTGATATGACAGTTCACTATCAAGAAGAACTTCTCATAGCATTCAGCTATGGAATCTTTCATGTCTTGTTTTAAGGCTTCATATTATTGATTCAGGAGGGATTTCCTGTCATCCCTTACCTCCTCTGTCCCTTCCATGTAGATAATAAGAGAATCCCACATCTCTTTAGATGTCTTGCAGTAGACCAAGTTCTGGAAGGTGGAGTCATTTATGACATTGACAATAATATTCTGAGTCTTTTTATCCACGGTTGCCAAGATGACTTCATTCTTGGTCATTTCAGTATATTTCTTAGGGGTTTATACATTTGCATCTTAGACAGATATCTTCATGGGAATGAAGGGTCCTTCTTGCCCTGTAATGAAAATCCTTGGGTCTGAGGCTTTCATGAATAGTCTAACCCTCTCTTTTCGGATCCCAAAGTTTTTCTTCCTGCAAATAGGAAGCTTCATTGAGTTCAACTCCTTATGGTTCTAACTTGAACTCATATGGACAATTTTCAGATACTCTTTCAAATATGTTCGGATTGTTAAGTCCTTTTTGAATAACCTGGCTCTGATACCACTTATAGGGACATGACGCTACCACTCTCCCAAAAGCTCGGATTGTTTGAGGACGACATTACCACTCCTTTATGGAGCTGGCTACCCTGGCAGGATCCATGGGGCGGCCAGTTAGGCACAAGGGACACGCCTTTCTGTTTGACTAGTGTGGGACATAGCGCCTCGAGTCGTACCTCCCAACACCAGAGGCATTGCTGGACCCCAACAACTTTGCTTCTCACGGTTCATATCCCTTAGAAATAAAGGGCTATCCATCAATGCATATTTTTCCGATTCCAATTTTGTCACATCCATTATCAAATTCAAGTCATTATATTATCTAATAATTATTATAAGACTTGAATTGATAATAAATTATTTTAATTATTCTCCTATAAAATTAGGATTGTAGATTAGTTAATTTCTATGCTCTTACTTTGAAATTAAAATATCATTCTAAATTATCTGACAAATTCACTATAAGCAATAATAATTTTATTATTTAATAATGCTATTGAAAATATAGTAAAAAAAAACTATACTCTTGTATGCTTATGTCACACCGACTTTACTAAGGACCTGTTTGGGACTGTGATGGTGGTGAAAAAAGCAGTGATGGGGAATCAATTGTGAAATTAGAGTTGCCCAACAAATGTTTTGAAACAATTGTTTACAATTTAGAAAATCTTCATTTAAGTATTTATTAAAAATGTTTTTACATTTTCTGTTTGGAATAACAAAATTTTAAAAATAATTTGACTTTTTTATATTGCGCGTTGTCGGGGTAAATGCGCATCCGAGGGAAAAAATTGTGTAAAAACGGAAAATGCGTGTTCTAGAAGAAATTGCGCTCCCAAACGAAAAACGCTCTCACGGGCGGAAAATGCATGCCCTCACGGAAATGCATCCCGTGTGAAAAATGCAAGCCCGGGCGAAAAAAAATCATGCATAGGCGAAAAATGCAAGCCCGGGTGAAAAATGCGCATCAAGGCAGAAAATGTGCGCCCGGAAATAAAATGTGCACTCAGGGGAAAAATGAGCGTCCGGTAGAAAAAAATGTGCCTCCAAGCAAAAATGCGCCTCAAAGCGAATAATAAGTGCCTGAGCGAAAATATAGGTATTCGGCTGAAAAATTGCGCATACGACCAAAAATACGTGTTAGGTCGAAAAATGTGCGTCTGGGCGAAAAAAATGCACGTTTGTGCGGAAAATACGTGTCTGGGTAAAAAAAGTGCGCTAGGGCAAAAAGTGTGTGCCCGGCTGGAGTAATGCTCTCATGTTCCAAAAATACATGTCCAGGAGAAAAATGCATCCTCGGGCGGAAAATGCGTCCCCGAAAAAATAATATGTCCTCGGACGGAAAATGGGTCCCCAGACGAAAAATGCGTCCCGGGACGGAAAATGTTCGCTCGGGATAAAAATTTAGTGCATGAGGAGTAAATGTGCGCCCAGGTGAAAAATACCTACCCGGGCGGAAAAAGGCGTGCCGAGGAAAAATCGCGGTCGGGCAGTAAATGCTGGCCCATGTGAAAAACACGCAACCGGGAGGAAAATGCGCAACCAGGTGTAAAAATGTTCGTTCAGGAGAAAAAATCGTTCATGAGAAAAATATGCATGGAACAAAAAAATGCACGACATGGCAAAAAAATATCATCTAAATAGGTCTTTAAAAAACACTTTATGTCAGCTTTTTGAAAAGCTTCCAAAACTTTATTTTCTTAAACTGGCCAACACTAATAAAATAATCAATAATATTATATTCATCTAAAATATATCCAAAAATTACAAAAACGTGAGCCCCACGCAGCACAAAAACATCCAACTCCTCTAATTAGATTTGTAAAGTTGGAGAAATAAGGAGATGGGATGTTTTTGTGCTGAATGAGACTTAATTGTGGATTAGTATAATATTATTCTAAAACAATAGTGACATGAAAATAGAGAGCTTTTCCCACTGCCATCACGGTCCCAAGCACGCCTTAAATAAAAGAATTAGGCTCTCTACTATGGCTTTGTTTGGCGCCGCGTTTTCCAAGCGGCACCCTGCTCTTTCTGCTACCGCCGCACCAAACAGCCCACACTAGTACAGCAGTGGCTGACGCCACCGCTGTTTAATAGCGGTGGCCGCTATTCCCGAGTCGCGGAATTTTTCCGCGACTCGGGACAGCAGCAGCGCTGCAGCCAATGGCTGCAGCGCTGCTGCTGTATTTTATAATAAAAAATATATATATAATATTTAAAATTTATAATATAAACGTATTATTAATTAGTATATTATAAGTTATTATATTAATAAATATAAGTTTTTATATTAAATTTATATTAAATTATATTATAAGTTATATTATAAGTTATTAAATTAATATAAGTATATAAGTTGTATATTATTAATAAATACAATATTATTTATATAATA
The DNA here is from genome assembly GCA_039513925.1 of Platanthera zijinensis. Classification (NCBI taxonomy): domain Eukaryota; kingdom Viridiplantae; phylum Streptophyta; class Magnoliopsida; order Asparagales; family Orchidaceae; genus Platanthera; species Platanthera zijinensis. The sequence goes on along the minus strand of CM077095.1, from coordinate 66,183,234 downwards.
TTTATAAATTAAAATTATAAACAGCACTGCAAATGCTGTTCTTCCAAACAAATTCGCAGATTCTGCCATCACTCTGCAAAACAGCTGATTATTCCACCACTGCTTCCCACCATTGGTTCTCCAGTCGCTGCAGCCGCGCCAAACAGAGGCTATGTCGTTTTTAGTTCTTTAATTTAGGTCAAAAACATGATCTACATAGAATGTATATTTGACGTCATAAATGTGATAACAACGATTTATAACAACTGCGTTCATCAGTACTACCTTCACCGCCGTAATCTGTATAAAAATTGATTCTCCAGAAGTCTATAAAAAGACCAATTTAATTCTCACAACAATCACTTTAGCCTCCGCAGCAGAGTCTTGCTTAATTTCCTGATGGCTGTGCTCCACTCTCACCATATCCATCCTCGCGCCATGCTAAATCGCCTCCACTTCTTCTTCTACTCCGCAGCGATCATCGCCCTCCTCCACCGCCACATCGCCGTCATCTCTTTAGCCACCATGTCCTCCCTCCTCCTCTTCCTCGCTGACCTCACGTTAGCCTTCATGTGGCTCCTCTCACAAGGTTTTCGATGGCGACCCATACTCCGGAGAGAATTCCCCCACCTCCTTCCCCAAGAGACCGACCACCATCTTCCGCCATTGGACGTGTTCATCTGCACCGCCGACCCCATCAAAGAGCCACCGGAGAGCGTGGTGAGCACCGCCCTCTCAGCCATGGCCTTCGACTACCCTTCCGACCGACTGTCAGTCTATGTTTCAGATGACGGCTGTTCGGATCTCACTCTGTTCTCCTTCATGGAGGCCGCCAAGTTTGCTAGATATTGGCTGCCTTTCTGCAAAAAGAACAGCGTAATGGAGAGGAGCCCTGAGGCTTTCTTTGAAAACCGCAATACAGTTGGGGAAGCAGGGGAGATGAAGGTATAGTAATAATTTCACAGGCTTTTCTATAAAAATGTCAAATTTATAATATTATCTGCCTTACTTTATCTGTAGTTAAAAATAAAATATTCATATTAATTGTTTTAATAAGACAATATTAACAGGGTAAAAATAATGTCAATGTCAAATTACTCTATAAGGATCCGATCTGAGAACGAAGCAGTGAGATCAAAGTTTCAAGATCTGACCGGTTAGAGTGATCAGATCGGGGTCGGGGTTGAACCGTGATGTTATATAATATAATAAATATTAAAATTATATAAAATATATTTATGTATATATATATATATATATATACATATACTAGTATCTTCGAACGGGCTTCGTCCATTTTCGATGCGTCACTGCGGGCTTTGCCCGCTTGACATTCCAGCGGACTTCGCCCACCCCCTGACGGGCTCCGCTCATTCTTGATGCGTCACTACGGGTTTCGCCCGTAACCAAGTAGGCTTCGCCCTCCCCCGACAGTTATTTAAAATTTTAAAGTATTTAAAATTAAATTTATTGAATTGTTAAAAAAAATTATATTTTAAAAAAATATAATATATAAAATGAAATAAAAAAATACGAATGAAATAAAAAAAATACATGCGGCGCCGTTTCCCGATGCCCTTCTGCTTCCGCCACTCGCGCCGATTTCCGATGCCGCCGCCGGCGGCCTGACCGGTGACTACCAGCGAGTTCGCCGGTAGCTGTCCGACGGCGATCGGGCAGGGCCACCGGAGCCGCCAGAGGAGGCATCGGAAATCGGCGCGAGTAGGGGAGAAAAACCGGGCTATCGGGATTTCAGGAGTTTAAGTTCTTTTTTTTTTAGGAATTGCTATAGGCAGCTCTCCTCCTTTGAATCTGACGGCCTGCTTTTGATGGTGCTTGATCGGACGGTCCAGATAAGACTTTTGGTGTGCTTCCAAATATGTCTATTATTTTATATAATAAAGATATACGAGTGATAGACACGTGACTCCTCCCCTACGGCCAATCACGATAGTACCTCAACGATGATAGTGTATGGGGGCCCCTGTGCCCCGCGCGACATTTTCCTGCTTACGACATTATTTCGGCGTAATGACGCTCCCTCCGCTCGCAAACGATATTACACATTATATATAAGATTATACAAATAAAGAGATGATATTGGACGTATATATAAGATTATACGAAAAATATACAATTATATATAAAAATAAATATAAAATAATAATACTGCACATATATAAATAATATAATTAAATATTAGATAACTAGAAAATAATCCCCTTGGTTCATGGATCGAATCCCCTTGGCAGCACATTTTTGAGCCGGGCGTTTTCACAAACTCAGGCCAGTTCGCAGGTCCCCGGTTCGCCCGCCCGGTTAGCTGGTTCTCCCACGGTTCTTGTGTGAGGCGGTTCTTAGGCTTGATCGGACCGGTTACCTGATCGGTTCATGGTCTGTTCGGTTGAACCGGCCGGTCTGATCCGGTTTTAAAAACGTTGCTATAGAGAGTTTTATCAAAGTAGTACTTGAATTTTTCATATATGTTCCACTTTTAGCCACTCAATTGCACTCAAAATGAAGTTTGATGATGGCCAAAAAAAATGAAAAATGACATAATCTATAAAATTAAATACCGAATTGATATTAACTTGAGAACTCGGGAACTTAAATTATTTTTGTCCAATTAATGCATGTTCGTCGCTTATCATTACTTATATTCTCGATGCAAAAGAGCAAGACATTCGTCTCTAGATTCATATCACTCATAATATTTTAAAAGCATATAAATTAAAAAAAATTAACATGTTAATTTTATGAGAGATGATATATAGTATAAGGGCTAGACAATCCTCATTTGTAATCATCTAGGTATTCAAGTAATCATCAAAGTATTCCAAAAATAAAAGAACTCTTGTTGCGGTTCGCTCAAAGCCCCCGGTAGACCGGTTCCAGATCGTTCCGTCTTAGCCCCGAGCGATTGAGTACGCACACAGTCACAGTAGAAACAGAGAAAATGTACACACACAACTTTGACGTGGAAAACCCCGGAAAGGGGAAAAAACCACGTGGCCGGGTCAGTGCCAGCCAAACTCCACTATCTGTCTCTGTTACAGTGCTCTAGTAAAGAGAAAGCGAGGGCGACAGGCCGCGCCTCGTTACAAATACTGGGGAGTTGAGAGAGCTCTCCTTGGGTGACAGGCCACCGCTTAGGAGTCCGTGCACTTTAACGTGCGTCTTTCTTGAGCGCTTGCTATTCTGGCTCGCGCGCCGCAGGATGCCTGCGCTCTGTGCCTCGGACTGAGGAGGGTTGCCTTCACTGGCCCTTCTCTTCCTTCCTTCTCTGAGCGTCGTTCGCGGGAGAACCTGCCAAGTTAGCGAGTGAAAGAGGAGAGGAGGAGGCGAGTAGAGAGAGAAGCTCTGGGGAAAAGTAGGAACGAAGAGAGAGAAAACGAAGGAGAGAATGAAGCCGGATCCCTTGAAATGAACTATCAGGTGTGCTTATATAGGATTTTCGAGGTGGTTACGGTGGTTACGGTGGTTAATCGCAGATCGGAGGGTCGCGATCACTTTTGGCGATCAGAGGGCTGTGATGGCCCGCCATGATCGGACGGTGGAGAAAAGGCCGACCCACGGCGGGGGTCGGAGGAGGCGCGCCGGTTGATAGCCGCCCGAGGGAGGAGGCGGCCGGCCGCGAGGAGGCGGCCGGCCTCGACTAATCGGCCGCGGCGGCCGGCCGCAAGGGGGGCGGCCGACCACGGATGGCCGGCCGCGGCCGCCGGCCGCAAGGTGGCGGCCGGCCGAGGCCGCCGGCCGCAAGGGGGCGGACTGCCCCGGACGGCCGACTGCATGGGGGCGGCCGGCCCCGGGTGGTCAGCCGCGACCGCCGGCCGCATGGGGGCGGCCGACCGCTAAGGGGGGCGGCTGGCCGTGGGAGGCCGGCCACCGGCCGCCGCCCACCCGTAAGGATGGCGGAGGCGGCGGTTGCGATTTGGCGCGGGGGAGTTACGATCCGGTGCGCGGGAGTTACGATCCGGTGCGCGGGAGTTACGATCCAGTGCGCGGGAGTTACGATCCGATGCGCGGGAGTTACGATCCGGTTTGCGGGAGTTACAATAATTACTTATAATTTAAGGGGTATCCATCAACTCTTATGAACTCTCATGTTGTGGGGAGAGCAAACAGAGACTAATAAAGGAAGAGAGCAGCAGAAATTCACGAATCTTTTTTTTACTTGCATGATATAATAATGCTTGGAGTTTTGTGTGTTTCATGAGAAGAGAAAAATCAAATATTTTTTGGTGACTGTTATTAGCACTGCATTTTTGGATATTCGCACTACATTTACTCTTAATTTTTCGCGTCTTTTAAAAATACTCCTTGTACATGCATTTTTAGGAAAAGTGTTCAACACGAAATTTGCTGCGGATGGCTATTAGGCTGCGGTGTGGCTGAGAAGCACCGGAGTTTTGATAAAAAACGGTGTTTGGTTCAAGTTATTTTGAAACCTCCGTTTATTAGCAGCCGCACTTTTCTTCTATAACCCATCCGCAGCAAATTTCTCCGGTCTCCCGCAACAGTTCGACTCTTCTGCGCAACACTTCTCCCCCACGACATTCCCGCCTCGTTCTTCTTCTCCCCGTGCGACTCTTCTTCTCCCGTCCGAGGAGCTCCACCACCATGGCCGACGGATCCAAGAAAAATTTGCGCCCAGGCTGTTCGATCAAGAATCAGGATCCCGTCATTTTTCTTTGCCTGCAAGGGAGAATCCCGCCACCTCAGGGTTGCGAGATCCAGTATTTGTCGGTGATGCTCTCCCGTTCTTCACCATTTTTCTCCGTGGCTGTTGTTACTAATCGTGGTGGACATTACCGGAAAGCTGATATGAAATTTCTTGGGTCTTGCATGTTGCTTAGATCTGTTTTCACCTCTAAAGAACTATAAGGGTCCGTTCATTTCGACGACATTGATATTAAAGTATTGATTTTAAGAAAATGAAAGTCATTTCCGATGTTCGTATCAACAATTGTAGAGTGGAATTGGTTTTCTGGTGGAAAGCCGTAGATATTCACACAAAACTAAAACCTCATTGGTTCAATGTCTATCTCCAGGTACGGATATTGAGATTGCCAACATCGGCTTTTCAAAAGAAAAATATTTTTTTCTGCATGAATGCGATATTTTTGAACAAGACATGATTTTTTCGCCGAAAGCGATTTTTTTGCACGAACGCGATTTTTTCGCCAGGATGCTATTTTTTCGCCAGAACACTATTTTTTCGCCCGAACGCATTTTATTTCGCTCGGACGCGTTTTTTTCGCCCGAAAGCGATTTTTTCGCTCGGACGCGATTTTTTCGACCAGACGCGATTTTTTCGACGCGATTTTTTCGCTCGTGGGTGTTTTCTTCGCTCGTGGACATTTTCTTCACCCAGACGCGATTTTTCGCCCGGACGCGATTTTTTTGACGGATGCGATTTTTTTCACGGACGAGATTTTTTTCACCTCGAGGTGTTTTTTTCGCCCGTGGGTGTTTTTTTCTCCATGTACTTTTTTTTCGCTCGAAAGTGATTTTTTCAATCGGGCGCGATTTTTTCATCAGACCGCGATTTTTCGCCCGAGCACGTTTTTTTCGCACGGAAGCGATTTTTTCGCCCGGAAGCGATTTTTTTTGCACGGAAGCGATTTTTTCGCCCGGAAGCGATTTTTTCGCACGGAAGCGATTATTCAGCCGGGGCGCGTTTTTTCCGCCCGGGCGCGTTTTTTCCGCCCGGGCGCAATTTTTTCCCCCGGAGGTGACTTTTTCGCCCGGATTCGATTTTTTTGCCCTAATGCGAAAAATTCGCGTTGGGGGCGAAAAAATAGAGTCCGGGAGAAAAAATCGCGTCCAGGCAAAAATATCACGTCCGGGCGAAAAAGTCGCGCACGGGCGAAAAAATTGTTTCCGGGTGAAAAAATTGCGTCTCACCTAAAAAATCGCGTCCGTGCAAAAAATCACATCGGATACATTGAAATTGCTTGATATGAATCTTTCATTGAAAAAAGAGAAAAAGAAAACCCAGTTCGAAAATCGCATCGGTGCAAAAAAATCTCGTCGGGCGAAAAAATCGCGTCGGGCAAAAAATCGCGTCCAGGCGAAAAAAAATCGCATCTGGGCGAAAAATTCGTGTAAGGGCGAAAAATCACGTTCGGGATTAAAAGTCGCGTCCGGGCGAAAAAGTAGTGTCGGAGCAAAAAATTTGAGTTCGGGCAGAAAAATTGCGTTTGTGCGAAAAAATTACGTCTCAGCGAAAAAATCGCATTCGGACGAAAAATTTCGCATTCGGGCCGAAAAATTTAAGCCCGGGCAAAAACATTGCGTCATGACAAAAAAATTGTGTGCGGGCGATAAAATTGATATCAGGCGAAAAATCTGCGCTTGTTATTTTTAATTGAGAGCATTTACCAATGTCATTTCCTATGATTGAAAATCTTTTTACAAACGAACAATAAAAAGTGATAAATGTCAATTCCTATGACAGAAAAACATCATGCGGCCGAACAAAAGAATTGGAATTAAACTCAATATCATTTCCCATGTGTATTGATATTGGATTAAAAGCCAATACTTCAATATCAATGTCGTTGAAACGAACGGACTCTAAGAGGATTAATCCATATCCTGTAAGAGGCACTTGATTTATCCCTTTAATTTGATCTTTTTTATGGATCGGGTTGGTTTTGGGCTGTTTTTGAGTGTTAGCAGTGAGAACGATACATTGTTGGGATTCTATTAGGCATCTACTATTTAACTGTTTTTAAACGTTTTACAAACTTCATTTCACCCAAATAATTTTTTAACAAAATTCCATTTTGCAGGATCAATATTTTTTCTATCAGCAGCTTACCATCAGCAACAGGCCAACCAAACAGAGCCTAAAGCTCTGTTTGGAGAGACTTTTTTTCACCGGTCAAGCGGTTAAATTGTCATTCGTTAATGCACATCTAAGAAACTTCAGCCACTTTTATGTTCAGACGGATGATGTTTGTTAGGAGATCTTTAATGAATGACGATTAACCCATACATTTGCGACCGCCACCACCGTGCCTAATGGAGCCTAAGGGACTCCATGACACACACAAGTCCAATAATGCATAGAATTGGCACGGACACATTCATCATTTTTGTAAATTTTGTTGTCTCGTCAAATACATGCCTTGATAAAATTGAAAGAATAAGGATATAAATTCTAAAATAAAATAAACAGACAAACTAAATAGATTATTAACTCTTGTGTTAGATGCAAAAAATAATAATAATAAAATTGGCAAGATTGTTGCGGGTACTTCAAGCCATCTGGTATACCGGATTAAATTGAACTGTCTTATCCCGGGAGTGATCGGGCGCTGGCCAAACAGTCACAGAAATTTAGTCAAATGGCAAGACAATTTTTGTATCATGAAAAATCCCAAAAACGGATGAAAATCCACATGACCGGATCGGTGCCGACCAAACTTCCACTATTCTCTTTGTAATGTTACATAGCTTTTAAGGAATGCTAAAGTAATAGACCGTTACTCGTTACAATTATTGGAGAGAGAGCGGAGCTCTGAGGGTGACAGACCATCGCTCTCAGAGCTAGGTATTTTCTACCTATGTTGCTGGGGAGCGAAGCACTTGTTGTACTCTTGAGTCCTCTGTTGGTGCTTCGAAGCGGGAGTGGCGTGTCTTGCATGCACCGATTTTGCCTTTGTTTTCTTGAGCCGAATGTGGGATCGATCCCTTTTAGCCAAGTCATGCATTCTGGGTACTTGTGTCCTAGAACCTTGAGCGGTGCGTTTTGCGCACCTAAACCTCTGTGGTTTGTCTCTTATTGTGCTCAAAGGAGACTGGAGTGTTGTTCTTGTTGGTTGCTAGAGCTCTTGTTCTTAGTTGAGGGTGCTGGGAAGTGCACTGCTTGCCTGAGTATGGTTTACAGGTACTTCGCATGCTCTCAACTCGGTCTTGTACACTGATGGCATTGTTCCGGGAAAAGTATGTTTTCATAAGTTTTTTGGAGAGTTTGGTGCGCATAACACACTTGGAGTAGAGCGCGTAGAGGCGCACTTGAGCGGAGCGCATGGTGGAGCACTTAGAATGTAATTTGGAATGGAGCGCATGTGAGCGCACTTGAAGCAGAGCGCGCTGGAAGAGAAAGGAAGCGGCGCGCACGGGAGGAGAAAGGAAGCGGCTCGCACGGGAGGAGATAGATGTGGAGGAAGGAGAAGCTCGTAGGAGGAAACCCGGGGAGGAGAAAATGGACATGAATGAAGGTATTAGGTCCTATTTATGTTAAAATTTGATATAGCGTAAGACAGAAAACCAGACACAGGAATATTCAACCTATCTGAGCCCAAATAAACCAGATGCAAACCAGAAGAGCAAGAATCTTGTACCATAATAATCTTTACAATGCGAGACATACATGGCGAGACATGATTCACTGATGTATCCAAAGGAAGCAGAAACAATACAAGGCAAAACCAAACCGCGCGAACTCAAGGAGTATCCGCCTGAACTACTGCTGTACTACAGAGTCCGCTGAAACCGACAGGTCGCCAAATCGCAAACCAAGCCGCGCGGACTACCCGTTATTCCAATGCAAGCTCTACTCGCCGATCGGTAAGCCGCCAAACCGCGAGGTCTCCTAGCCTCCTGATCGCGCGATCTGCTACTGCCGAACTGAACAGGCCGCCAAAAGACGACAACTTATTGAACTGGGAAACTAGTTGTAGAAGAGAAGACCGTCTGGCCGAAACCCGCGACCTGCTGTTAACCTCCTGTTGTTAACTGCAGAGTCCGCACCGTCCCTAACCGCTGTCAGAACTAAGTCCTGGCTTTCCAGCACTATCCGCACAACCTGCACACCACAACCCGGTCAACCTTTAAACCGTGCGGATACAATATCTAGTCCGCAGCAACTATTCGCGAGTTCACTTACTGTTCATTTCGCTTATCATTGATGTGACAGGGGGTCCTATTTATAGGCATGATTAGGAGTGTAGTCACCGCCCTTGCCGATAGGATAACCGCCCCATCTCGCGGCGAGCACCAAGTGTATCCGCAAGCCACGAAAACACAATCAGTCTGCCGCAACCAATGCAAGATAAGCAGACCGCCAATAGCTTCACCAAGGTCGGATAGTAAACCTATCCGCCTTGTCGCCAAAGGCCAAGCAAGGACAAGCCGCCACCAGCAAACCGTGGCAACACCACCTGTCTGCATACCTGCGAACACCGCTCCAATCCGCACGCCCTGCGGACACAGCTCCAGTCTGCATTCACCAAGCTCGCAACCAAACCACAAGGCAACTGCTGCCGAGCTTGGCGAACTTAGAAGCAGTCCGCGCTTAACCGTGCGATGTCCCCGGACTGAGAAAACCTGGACTTGGTTTAGAACTAACCAAGTCCAAACCACCGGCCATAAGGGCTAGTCGCGCTTACTGGTGGACACTCGCCCCAGTCCTCCAATCCCGGCGAACTCCACAGCTTCCCCTTGTCGTGAGAGCTAGACCAAGGCATCTGTCATGCCGGTCTGCCGAGCTCCAGCCTAGTACGCATCTTGCCAAACTCCGCGGATAGAGACACTATCCGTCTGGTTATCTTCTGGGTCCAAACTGTTGGTTGAGCATAAGCCGGCATGGCTGACCGCCACATCTGTCTGCATAGACCGCACGAACAGACTGCCCAGGCCGCCAAGGAACAAGCTGACTGAAGCAACTCTTCCGACTTGGCTAACCTCCATTCCTATTCGCATAGACCGCGCAGACAGGTCACCCATTCCGCCACTTTCACTTAACCATTTTCAACACTCCCCCTTCAAGTGTGAAGTGGTGAGCAAACCCAACAGTTCCCGTAACCATGCACCTGGTCCCTCCGATAGCGCCTTTGATAAGATTTCTGAGATATAGTCCTCTCCCCATATATCTTGGACCATAAGGGATCCCTCCAGCATCTCTCGAAAGGAGACATGCTTCCCTCTGCCTTCTTCTTCATCTTCGACCCCCACTTGTACATCACAGGAGTATCACCAACGATCTTGGGTACAAGGCCTAAGCCTCATTTTCTCTAAGGGTAGTCACCTCCTCAACCTTAACGTCATCCACATCCTTGATTCCAGTGGTGTCATCATAACTAGAAGGTACTCGCTCGATCTAAGGGCCTCCGAGAAAACATGAGACCAAGCTCACCGCGTTTCCTGCGATATACCGAGCTGGTGGGTTGGTGATCCTCTTCGATCTCCGAAGAACCTGATCACGGCTAACCACCTCCGCTTCTCCTTCTGAACCAACTCCGTTCCAGTGCAAACCCGGAACAATGCTCCCCTTGCTTTCTGAACAAGAAGCCACCGCACTTGAACCAGAAGCACCTGGAGCAACGCTCCCCCTGCTTCCTGAACCAGAAACCTCCGCTCTTGAACCAGAACTGCCTGGAATATCGCTCCACTTGCTACCTGAACCAAAAGCAACTGTCTTCGAACTAGAAGCACCTGGAGCATCGCTCTCCCTACTTCTAGAACCAGACGCCTATGCCCTAGAGCTAGAATAACCTGGAGCTCCTTGTGACACAGGCAGCTCCATCTGAACCTTTGTAGCAGCCTACTCCAGCCCATCATCTGACCTACTCACCTCTAGCTCTACACATGAGCTACCCTAATACGATGTCAGCTCATCAAGGACAATATCTCTCGACATGATTAACTTCTTTGTCGCAGGATCCATACACCTCCATCTTCTCTTCTATTCATCATACCCAACGAAGACTAGCTTCGTCTTGAGAGCATCTGGAGCATGTACATAGCAGGTAGAACCAAACACCAAAAGGTGCTTTACGTCGGGCTTTACCTTGAACATTATCTCAAACAGAGTCTTCAAGTTGATCGGATTCAGAGGCATTCGATTGATGACATGATCCGCGCAGGCCATCCCTTTTGCCCAAAAGCCCTTAGGAATGCCTTTGCACTGAAGCCAACACTTGCAGGTCTCCGTAAAAAAGACGGATCTTCTGATCTGCTACTCCACTTTGTTTTGGAGTTGGTCTACAAGCGATCTCCCTTCGGAGTCCATGATTTCTACAAAAGTTAGAGAATACGGTTGAGCCGAACTCACCTCTGTAGCCCGTTCTTAACTTCTTGATATGCAGATCAAGCTGACCCTCCACAAGGTTTTTGAACTCCACAAACAAACGGAATGCGTTAGACTTCTCCTTCATGAAGTACACCCAAGTATACCTCGAGTAGTCATCAACCAATATCAGCATGTACCTGCTGCCTCCAAGACTGGCAGTGACGGTCAGCCCCAACATATCACTATGGATACACTCCAATGGTACCTTACACCTATACTGCGCCTTATCAGACGTAAAGCGATAAGCTTCACCGTGTTGACATCCTGCACAAGCTTGACCATCTCTGAAGGATGACATCCTAGGAAAGCCTCTTACAAGGCTTCTTACTGCCATTGCTTTCAGCTTATCCATCCCGACATGTCCCAGTCTTTCATGCCAGATAGCTGCATTATCATTGGCCTTCAACCAATCAGCATCAGAACTTGTTGATGACCCAACCAAGTTCTTCTCCTTACTCCCAACACGAGCAACGTTCACCGAGTGCAAGATAACCTTACACTCTTTCTTGAAGTTACTAGACCACTTGCATCTATATCACCTTGGTTTTTCCTTCCTCTTCCCATCACGCCTAGGTGAAACACGCCTAGGTGAAACACTTCTCTCTTGTTCATCAAAGTAGAGGGACTAACCTCAGCAGCTGACTTCACTTCCTTGTTGAACAACCCCATCAAGGGAAGTCCACACCTCCGCAGCTGACCGACATCCACCGATGTTCCAAGAGTTCCGATGATATAACCTGCTTATGAATAGACTCTACTTTCGCATTTGTCTCCTTCCAAGCTCTCACCACTTCAGTATTGCCAGTAGTAACCACTTGCCTTCTGTATCCACAAACCACCTCCCAAAAGTCCTTACCAAGAAGATAGCTTTCCATACATGACTTCCACTTTCAAAAGTTATTCCATGTAAGAAGCTTTATTCCAACATCTTTTGCCAAATCACCTTCCATTGCACTTAACCCTGGTTTACCTAGACTCACAGAAGCACTGAAGCAAACTTCCGGTTGATCCACTGCACAAGCCTCTATTCCCTCTAATACCATGTTGAAATTTGATATAACGGAAGACGGGAAACCAGGCACAAGAATACTCAACCTATCTGAGCCCAAATAAACCAGATGCAAACAAAAATAACAAGAATATTGTATTATAATAATCTTTACAATACGAGACATACATGGCGAGACATGATTCTCCGATGTATCCAAAGAAAGCAGAAACAATACAAGGCAAAACCCAAACCACGCAGACTCAAGGAGTATCCGCCCGAACTACTACTACACTACGGAGTTCGCTGAAACCGGCTGGTCGCCAAACCGCAAACCACGTCGCGTGGACTACCTGTTATTCCAATGAAAGCTCTTCTCGCCGATCAGCAAGCCTGATCGCGCGATCTGCTACTGTCACCTAAATAGGCCGCCAAAAGCGGACAACTTATTGATCCGGGAAACTAGTTGCAGAAGAGAAGACCGTCTGGCCAAAAACCGCGACCTACTATTAACCGCCTGTTGCTAACCGCAGAGTCTGCACCGTCCCTGACCACAGTCAGAACCAAGTCCTGGCTTTCAAGCGCTATCCGCATAACCTGCACAACACAACCCGGTCATCCTTCAAACTGCGCGGATACAATATCCAGTCCACAGCAACTATCCGCGAGTTCACTTACTGTTTATTTCGATTATCATAGATGTGACAGGGGGTCCTATTTATAGGCATGATGAGGAGTGTGGTCACCGCCCTAGCCGATAGTATAACCGCCCCATCTCGTGGAGAGCACCAAGTGTATCCGCAAGCTGCGAAAACACAATCAGTCGACCGCGACCTGTGCAAGATAGCCAGACCGCCAATAGCTTCACCAAGGCCAGATAAAAAACCTATCCACCTAATAGCCAAAGGCCAAGCCAGGACAAGCAGCCACCAGCAAACCGTGGTAACACCACCTGTCTGCATACCTGCGGACACAGCTCCAGTCTGCATGCCCTGCGGACACAGCTCCAGTCCGCATTCACCAAGCTCACAACCAAACCATAATGCAACTCTTACCGAGCTTAGCGAACTGAGAAGCAGTCCATGCTTAACTGCACGATCTCCCCGGACTGATCAAACCTGGACTTGGTTCAGAACCAACTAAGTCCACACCACCGGACACAAGGGTCAGTCTGCGCTTACTGGCAGACACTAGCCCCAGACTGCCAATCCCCGCGAACTCCACAGCTTTCCCTTACCGCGCCGCCAGAGCTAGACCAAGTCATCTGCCATGCCAGTATGCCGAGCTCCAGCCCAATCCGCATCTTGCCAAACTCTACGGATATAGACGATATCCGCCTAGTTACCTTCTGGGACCAAACTACTGGCTGAGCATAAGCCGGCTTGGTTGGCCGCCACATCTGTCCGCATAGACCGCGCAAACAGACCACCAAGGCTGCCAAGGAACAAGCTGACTGAAGCAACTCTACGGACCTGGCTAACCGTCAGTCCTGTCCCTATAGACCGCGCGGATAGGTTGCCCATTTCGCCACTTTCACTTCACCATCTTCAACAATTTATAGGCCCTAGGGGTGGTTAAGGTGGTTATGCGGTTATCTGCATACCATAATCACCTGATTTGATATTTGAAGACCATTTTAATATAGTTTATAACGCGTATTATTTTTTTAATTTTATTAAACACAAATAGACGCGATTTTGGATATTTGAACCCACCCATGATGGGTTGTTACACCGGGGGTTACCTACACAACGGATGGTGGAGATCGTGTGGCAGCGATCATACAATAGAGGGTTTGTCGAGGTGGAAACTGGCCGGTGGAGAGATCTGGCTGGCGATGAGATCTTGGTCGGTCGATAGTGGAGTACCGAGTAGCCAAGGGGCCTCCCAACTTGGGTGGTCGAGGGACCAAGCTGCCACAGGGTCGCACGACCTAGGAGGCCAAGGAGGTGCTCGGATTTGGGAGGCTATGGGGCTGCCCAGATGGCCAGGGACACCCAAATTTGGGCGGCAAAGAGGCCATTGGATCTGGGTGGCCAAAGGGTGGGGCGACCTGGAGGTCACCCTCCAAATGAAGAAAAAGGACCGCCATGATCTGTCTGGCCAAGAGGTCATCCGATCCAGGCACAAATGGGCAGGCCAGCTGCCCGCCCTTTGCGGTAGAAGAGCCTCCCAGATCTTGGCTGTCAGGAGGCCACCAAACCCGAGCGGCTAGAGGGTTGGGCGACCAAGGGAGTAACCCACCCTCTATGACGTGGCTATGCGCAGAAGCACGTGGCCAGAGGCCACGCACTGGCATGTGCATCTTGGGGCTACGCGTAGGTGCACACGGCCCTAGGCTGCACGCATGATCGCTTGTCCAGGGAAACACACGAGAATGCATGGCCAGACCGCGCGCGGGTATGCGCGGTTAACCCGCACGTGGATGTGCTCGGCCAGACAACACACAGACTTGCATGGTCAGGAGGATCCACACCCACGCTTGCACATGGCTGGGAGCCTTGCGTAGGAAGGTGCGTGCATGCATGACTTCATAGCTGCACGGTAGTGCTCGCAAGAGGTGACTTCGCATGCTTGAGTGCGTGCAGGTGCATTCGGGGGTTGAAGTTATGCTTAAAGGAACCCATGGTTCAATTTAATCGTATTGGGGAACCCCATCTAATCCCCCCTCCAATTTTTGGAGGATGTTTTCGTAAAAAATGAGACAAAAATTTTCCCTGACGCGAATCTTTGAGTGCGTTTATTTTTCTTGGTGAACGGTTGTTCCTTGTGCGGCTGTGGATTTATCTTGCCATTTCTGCACTGGAATATGTCGCTGAGTGTTACGTGTGTTGTGTGGGAAGTGCTTGGGGTATACTCTGTAACGGTCTAGGCTCGGCCCCTTATGAGTGAAGTGCACTGAGATCATCTGGGTTGCAACCCAAGACTCCAAAGTCTCTCCGCACCCGTTTCTCAGTCACGACGCAATGTTAAGGTCGAGTCTCGAACCCGCAACCCCTTGATGAAGTGCCTTCAAACCACTCTTCATCACCAATTGAGTTGCAACTCAATTGGTGATGAAGACTGGTTTGAAGGCTCTTTATCAAGGGGTTGTGGGTTGTTGGGAGTGGTATGCACATTGGGTGTAATATGCGCGAGGTGCGTGCAAGGCTTCCGCAAGGTGTAGTGTGTGCATGTTTGTGTGAGGTGCGATGTGTGTATCCGTGACTTCATATTCACAGTCTTATGTGAATTGTCTTATTAGGTGATGAGGCATTGCTTATAGGGGCTGGTGAGGTAACTCTCTTTGACGAATGTGGAAAAATGTTAATGTTTGGAGGAAACGATACGGAATACGTGCATGACTGGAGGTTAATATCCTTTGAATGATAGTGTGGATGTGTTATTGCGATGTAGTCAGCCTCCTTTTAAAGAATATATCCGAGTATATGGATTGGGGTTCTGACTCTGATTGATTATTTCGTTGGCGAGGAGAAGCTTTGCCTTCGTTATATCTTTACACATTTGCATTTTTCAATTGTATTTGTATTGGGTGCCTTTGTACTTTGTTTACGGTGCTTTTGATGCCCTTTTTGTATCACAACTTTGCTCGTACATTTATGTAGTGTAGAGCTTTGTTTATGTGTTGATTGGGCTTGTGTGGTGCTTTGATGTCGCTTTGCACGTGACTTCAATCTCATTTTTGGATTTTTGTGGTTGAGGATGAGACCCAATCGATGGCATATTCTTCCACCAGGATGAAGGGCAAACACTTCTAGCTAGTTAGTGAGTTGTCACAGGGGCGAGGCCCTTAAGAGACCATGACAGCAGACCCTACCGGCTGTTAGTGAATGTGATGAGGCAGGCCCTGTCGATGTGGTGACCTACCGCGGGAAAAAAGGATGAGCCTTCTATCTAGGGCAATCAGATGTCATAGAAATGCAACACGCTTCCCAGAGGCAGGTGCTATAAGTACGCTACTCGAAGGCAGGTGTTGTTAACGAGTGTATTTCCCATGACAGATGTTCTAAGCATGCTCCCCAGACGTAGGTGTTGTTAATGAGTGTGATGTCTGAAGGCAAGTGATGTGAATGCGTTGTCAGGAGACTGGTGTTGTTTATGAGTGTGCTGCCCGAAGGCAGGTACTGTAAGCACATTGTCGGGAGACAGGTGTTGTTAATGAACACGCCGCCCAAAGGAAGGTGTCGTGAGCACGCTGTCATGAGGCAAGTGTTTCTTATGAGTGTGCTACCTGAAGGCAAGTGTTGTAAGTGCGCTTCTTGGAGATAAGTTCCATTACTGAGTGCACTTCTCGAAGGTAGGTATAGTGAGCGTGTTACCAGGAGGAAGATGCTGTTTATGAAAGCACTGCCCGAAGACAAGTGTTGTAAGCGTGCTGCCAAGAGATAGGTATTATTAATGAGTGCGCTGTCCGAAGGTAGGTGCTATGAGTTTGCTACCCTGAGGCAGGTGCTATGGAGGTAAGCGAATTTCCTTTCTTTTGTTCAAGGTGTGTATGTAGTTCTGATGACGTGAATGATGTTTCCCTTTTATAAGACTGAAATGAACAAACTTTAAAAACCATTAGAATTATTATCATGAGTTTGATCTCGCGGTAATTTACATGTGGCATTAATAAAGAGAGAGAAATTTGATAAAACATAGTGGTGACGCAGGATGGATAGGGAGCTTTATTCTTGGTTGATTGTCTTAGGGATTCCCCCAAGTTCTTTCTGGCAAATGGATGGATAATTTCCTGCTAGTCGATTCAGTGCTTGGCCTTGCAACAAACTTTCCAACATCCCTTGACTAACGAGGCGCTCGATCTCCTCTTTTAGCTTGCATCAATTTTTGTGTTGTGTCCTCATCCGTGATGGAACTCACAATACTTTGATTGGTCGCCTGCATTTTTAGCAAGCGATCTTGGCTTGCAAAGTTCCTCGTTGCCTAGGATTGTGTAAAGTACATTGGCCCTAGAGGTATCGAGTGGCTTGTGTCTCTGATGTTGGTGAGGTTATGGGTTGCCACAACGCTTATCATCTATACCTAAGATGAGGCTTCATTCTTTCTCCTTTTTTGGGTCCTTATCGAACTGTCATTGATGTATCTTGATTGCCTCATCGACAACGATCTGTGGTTTGACTCGTCATACTAGATCAGAGTAACTTGTCATTATTTCTCTTATTAATGTTGAGTAGAAGCTTCCAGGAAAGAGTCCTCCTAAGACAAAGCTTTAAGAACACTCGGGGTCGACACTTGGGATTTGGCATGCCTTAGTGGTGAAACGCTTGAAGGAATCTCTAAGGGTTTCTCTGCTCTTTTGCTCTGGCGGATCCTAGAAAGGTGAGAGAGGTCCCGTATAATCCTCCATTTTGCAATGAACTGGTCGACAAAGAGTTGAGATAAACTTGTGAAGTTGTTGATCCCTCTTTATTTCAAAGAGAAAAACCAGGTCCAGGCTTGTCCTTTCATAGTTGTTGGGAATACTTGGCACAGTAGCTGATCTGGGGCATTATTGATCCTCGTGATGTTGGAGAAACGGTGGATGTGCTTTGATGGGTTGTCTAATCCATCAAATGTCTCGATTTTTGCGAGTTTGAAACCATGCTATATTGGGTGTGCCAGAACTTCGGGCACTAGCGGGGACTAGGTCCCGATGGAGCGATGCAGATACGCGACATGTCTGCCGACCTGGCCATACTCTTAAGCGATCAGCACTCTAATCTCTTCTCTAGTTGCTCAACATGTGGGGTTCTCAAGGATTTCCTCCCGCTGTCATTGATTTTATTGTCCATCTTCGGTAGCCCTAGCCAAGCGGGTGAGGCACGTGATTTTTGCTGCCTCTGAGGATTCTTAAGTGCCTTCTTTCTAATGGTTCTCTAGGACATATTTTGGAAATGGAGGAGACTGATTGAATAGTGCGAGGGGCACATTGGGAGATCGAGTGGTTACTATATTCCGGAGGAGTGCCATCATGTCAACTTGATGCTCCTCTATACATTATAGACATCCCTCGAGCACGGCTGCGAGCACTGTCTCTTCTAGCTATGCTGCATTGATTATAGAGTGGGGAGCCAAGTTAATGTGCTCCCAAGTACTGATCCTTAGAAGTGCGAGCAACATTTTCTGCCACGGACTCTAGTCATGTTTACCAATGCACTGAGGGTACTATCTTCTGAGTCTTATTCGAATTTCAGGTAACTCATTTATCGCAAACAACGTCAAACTATTGCGGGTCACTCAAGGCTTTTAGTAGACCGGAATAAATTGAACTGCCTTAACCCGGGACTGATCGGTCATGCAAACATTCACAAAAGTTGAGTCAAATTACAATGAAATTTTTTAATGTTGAAAACCCCAGAATGGGGTGAAAAACCATGTGTTCGGATCGGTGCTGACCAAACTTCTGTTGGATCTGGTGGCAAACCTTAAAGGGGGTGTTGGAACCCCTAGGTTATTTGGGCTAGGTTATCTTCTTAGGGTGTGACCCATGTTGTATAGAAGGGTCAAGTTTTATGTCTTTCTAGTCTTAGGTCAGTCCTACAGATGGAAGATCAAGGACATGCCTTAAGACAGCACCAAAATATGCCCTAGAAGAAAATTCTCTTAGTCTGTTCTCAGGTAGACGAACTCTAAGTGAAGGAGAAGAGTTCTGAGGTCGATGATTTAGTATTAAAAGAAAAATTCTGTAGTCTGCGAAGTGTGTGTTTCACTCAACGCTCTCAACGCAAAAGATCACTCAGCGCCATAATTGTCTCAACGCCATAGTTCACTCAAAGCCAAAGTTTACTCAGAATCAAAGATCACTCAACGCCATAAATGTCTCAACGCCATAGTTCACTCAAAGCCAAAGTTTACTTAGAATCAAAGATCACTCAACGCTCTCAACGTTATCAATGACTCAACGCTCTCAATGACTCAACGCCAGAAGTGTTATTGTCTCAACACCTTCAATTTGGCCAAGTTCTGAGGTCGACTAATTTCAGATTCTCAGGTCGACGAACTTAGAGCACAGAATCCGTATGTTTATGCAGTGCAGTTGTTCGTAGAGCTCAGGTTGACGAACAGCTCTGAGGTTGACGATCTCTGATTTCAGGTCGACGAAAGCTGTTCTCTGGTCGACGAAAACTGTAAGTCATATTGTTATTTATTCTTTCTTTTTCTATCTCCTGATTCTATATCTATTATAGGCCGTTAATTCCCTGGATAATCAATGCACTTATATCCTTTAAATCGAGCCATTACCGGCAGCGTTGATTGTAAAATTTTTCCATAAAATTGATTTCTTATATCTTGGGACATACATAGAATAGAATATATGACAGCATACTTGTCGGTTTTTCATTTCCCAGATTTCGGCTGAGCATTTATTGCAGGTTTTTGAATTCGAACTTGAGGCAGCTATCATCCTGATCATCTCTCTGTCAGATAAAAAGAAGGATCACACTCTTTGATATATACACAGAAGAAAATAACTGCTCTGAAAAGAAGAAGAAGAAAGAACATCAATCACAATCAAGAGTTTTTCTTCCCCTCCTTCTTTGTTTCCAGGATCTCAAGTGACAAGAATATTCAATCAGTCAAAGGATCCCTGGAGAGTTGATCTTACAGCAAAAGACCTTCACATTAGCAAAGTTCCCCTTCCTGAACAGCTGTTAATCTCAGGGGAAACTTTGACAATATCTAAAGAATTCTCAAGACTTCTCTCATTTTGCTTGAGAAAAGAGTAGTCCAAATAAACCTCTCTTCCCCACCTTTGTACAGGGTTTTAATTCCCTTCAAAATTATTTTGGTTGCAAGTCTCCTTCCAAAAGACTTGGATTGGTTTTTGAGCACCTGATCAAAAGCTCATTGGTGGCAGTCACCTGATCAAAACCTATAGTGGATTCCTACCAAGGGTGGTAGAAGAGTGGATGTACCCAAGTTTGGGGAACCACTATAAAATTCTTGTGTTGTCTGTGTGGCTGTGATTTTCCTGTGTGCTTGTGCTGTGATATATTTTACTGAGTAGATTATTTATCCTCTCTCTAGTTCATTTGCTGCACTTATACACTCATACACATATATCATAGTAATATATTTTATTAGAGATTTTTTTAATTCCGCAAAAATCAAAAAGATTTTAACAACTCTATTCACCCCCCTCTAGAGTCTATCAGAGTTTACCCTATCTTTTAATTGGTATTAGAGTTTTTCTCTATCCATTTCTTTCAATTGGTATCAGAGGGTGGTTAATCATATCATACAGGCTTACACCTGGATTAACCAAGATCCTCAAGATAAACTCTGAATAAGTCTTATTAGTCTCTTTGATTAGATTTTATTTTTTGATATCATGGCACAAAAAAAGGATTATGCCAGCACTGGACCTCCAGTCTGCAACTTGTAAAAGTTTGAGATCTGGAAGGCAAGAATCAAGCTTTATATGAACTCTATTGATGAGGAAATCTTTAATTCCATCTTGACAGGACCACCAACTCCAGTGGCCTCTACTTCAACTCTAGTAAATCTCAGTGTAGTGCCTCCTCCAGATCAAACTGATGTACATAAGAAAGCCAAGATTGCTGATGCCAGAGCTATGAATATACTGGCCCAAACTATGTCAGATGATATATTTCAGAAAGTTGCTGAATGTATATCTGCCAAAGCCATTTGGGATTCCCTCAACCAAATGATAGCAGGCTCTGCTGATGAGAGGAAGGATAGAAGATCCAACCTCATATCTCAATATGATAATTTCAGGAAAGAGGAAACAGAATCTGTGGAAGGAATGCACAACAGGCTGAGCTCCATCATCAATGAGCTCAGAACCTTGGACAAGGAGATTACTCTGACAGAGGTCAATGACAAAATTCTGATGTGCTTCCCCAGCACAAGGGATTCCAGAATCTGGCCCATCAGAGATGCCAGAAGCATGGCTGAAATTTCAACAGAATCTCTGCTTGGAAAGCTCAAATCTTATGAGCAATTGATCAAGTCAGGAGAAGCTGCAGTTGAACCAAAGGCTTCAACACCTACCAAGAAGGAACAGAATTTAGCATTTAATGCTGCAGAAGAATCTCCTTGCTTGTCAAGCAATGAAGATCTTATGAGTCTCTTTGCTAAGAGATTTTATAAAATGGCAAGGAAGGACTTCAGGATTAAGCCTTCAAGGAATGAAGATAAACCCAGGTATGACAAGACCCCTTATAAAGAGGTTGTATGTTTTGGGTGCAGGAAACCTGGACACTTCATCTCAGAATGTCCAGAAGTCCAAAAGAAGGACAGAAGGCAAGAGAAGGATTCAAGAAGACATCAGCATAGCAAGGCCTCCTCCAGCAAGTACAAAAAGAAGGAGAAGGGATTTGTAGCTGAAACCTAGAGTGATACTAAAGATGAAACATCCTCCTCCAGCTCCAGTGAAGATGATGAAGAAGAGAAGAAGGCAAGGGAAGTTTGACTTATGGCAATAGATGCTGGAAGCAGCAGATCAGATTCAGAAGAGTCAGATGATGAAGAATTCCTCTCTGAAGAGGATTAGGTAATTGCTTCCTATAACTTTCAATTTACAGAATTTCAATCTGAATTTAAACTCTTATGTTTAGACCCAATATGATCTGAAAAGGAAATCAAACTTCTCAGGGAAAACTTTTAGAACAAGATAAAATCATTGCTAAAAATGATAAGTTAACTGAAGAATTAAGCTTAGCCAATCAACAAATAGTTTTTCTCAAATCTGAATTAAGTAAGGCTAAGGAACTAGAAGAATCCTTGAATGGTAGGAGTGTACAACTGTTAGACATAACTAGCACGGTTAATACAAGATCTAACAATAACAAATTAGGATTAAGAGCCTCATGTAGTGAACCAATCCTAATTCAGAAAAAACAATTATCAAAACCTATTAATTTCATTTCTGAAAATGGTAAGAAAAATACTGAACATATAGAGAAGGTTAATGAAGTTCTTAAACAGTTAGAACTTAAGAAAACCAATCATAAAAAGAAAAATAAACAACATAACTCTGTTCAGCACAGTTCGTCGAACTCAGAACGACGAACCCTGAATGCAAATAATAATATAAACCATTCTTCGAACTGGGATCGACAAAACCAGTATGGTTCGACGACCAGAGATTGACGTTTCTGGGGCTCTGAGAATGGATACCTTCATTCTTTGAGCAGAGATCGAAGAACTCAACCCAGATCTTTGAACTCAGGTCGACGAACACACTCAAATTTGTCAAACTCAGTTCATAATCAGAGTAACCTAAAAACTGATAAATCTTTTAATCCCTTTAGTCAGTTGATCATACCTCCTAGAAGGTATCATCCTTTAGGTTATAAGGATCAACCTAAATGTTCATTTATTTCAAGTTTCAGTTAAGTTAAACAACAAGGAACCAAGGTAAGCTGGGTCAAAAACTACTAATCTTCTTCTTAGTAGGTAGAAGAGAACCTTGTCACTCAAAACAAATGGTACCTGGATAGTGGTTGCTCTAAACATATGACAGGTTACAAGAAATGCCTAATAAACTATAAAGCCAAGACTGGACCTAAAGTAATCTTTGGGGACTCAGGCTTTGGACTGATAGAAGGCTATGGAGATTTTAACTATAGAGCTGTCACATTCAAGAAGGTGACCTATGTAAATTGGCTTAAGCATAATCTGATATCAGTAAGCCAATTATGTGATACAGGTTATCAAGTAAGCTTCACTAACTCTTTATGTCTTATTTTTTTAAACAACACAACTGTTTTAACTAGAATTAGACAAGGCAACATCTACTTAGTAAATTTTGAATCAGCTAAATCTGAAATTTTCTTATTCAATTCTGTTAGCATTCAAACTAGCTTATGACACAAAAGACTAGGACATGTAAACCATAAGAATATAGCTAGGTTATCTAAGGACAATCTTGTTAGAGGTTTACCTTCTGGCCCCTACAAGAAGGAAGGCCTCTATAGGACTTGTCAATTAGGCAAGCAAACTAAATCTAGCTTCAAATCCATTAATAAGAGTGATTCACCTAGAGTCTTGTACTTGCTCCATATGGACTTTTTTTTGCCCTATTGCAGTACAAAGTCTAGAAGGAAAGTCTTATACATTAGTTATTGTAGATGACTTCTCCAGGTTCGCATGGGTCTTCTTTTTGAGAACTAAGTCAGATACTTTTAAGGTTCTCACATATTTTCTCAAGAACATACAGATTGAGTACTCTACTCAAGTGGCATTGATCAGAAGTGATCATGACACTGAGTTTGAATCTCTTCTTATGCTAGAGTTCTGTGAGAAGGAAGGTATCAGACATTGTTTATCAGCTCCTAGAACTCCTCAACAAAATGGGGTAGTTGAAAGAAAGAATAAGACACTCATTGAAGATGCAGGTACATTGCTTGCAGATGCTTACATGTCTCTTTCCTATTGGGCAGAGGCAGTAAGCACAACAAATTATGTCCTGAATAGAAGCCTAATACATAAACTAAAGCTTAAGACTCCCTATGAATTACTCAAATGGAAGAAACCTACAATAACCTATTTTAAAGTATTTGGATGTATATGCTATATTCACAATAATGACAAGAAACATCTTAGAAAGTTTGAAGCTTAGGCTGTAATGGGAATTTTTCTAGAATATTCCCAAGTCAGGAAGGCATATATGGTGTTTAATAAATCAACATTAAAAATTGAGGAATCTATGCATGTGACATTTGATGAATCTAATATGTTTTACAAGGAGAGAGACATCTCTACCAACAATAATCTGTAGGTACCAAATTTATGTGAGAGTTTGGATGATCTAAACCTTACCTCAAATGTTGAATCACATCCCTCTCCACAAGTTATATCAGAAGCTGAAAGTGAAGAAGAGATTGTGGAAGCAGTTTAATTTCCTCCAACAGTTGATACAATTCCACAAGAGGAATTAAATCAAATAACTGATGCTAAACAAGCTCTGCCTAATGATCTTGTTACACTTAGGGATCACCCTAGATCTCAAGTGATTGGAGACATATCAGTGGGAGTGCAGAAAAGGCATCAACTCAACCCTGATGTGATGCTTGCCTGCTTTCTCTCTCAAATTGAGCCTCAATCCATATTTGATGCAGAGCAAGATCCAAACTGGATCATTGCAATGCAAGAGGAACTCAACCAGTTTGACAGGTGTAGAGTTTGGGACTTAGTTCCAAGGCCTAAAGGCTATCTAGTAATTGGGACTAAGTGGGCATTCAGAAACACACTTGATGCTCAAGGTGTGATTGTGAGGAACAAGGGAAGGCTTGTTGCTCAAGGATACAAGCAAGAAGAAGGGATTTATTATGATCAAACCTTTGCTCCAGTTTCCAGACTAGAAGTTATAAGGATTTTCTTAGCTTATGCAGCATTCAAAAGATTTAAAGTCTACCAGATGGATGTGAAAAGTGCATTCCTAAATGAAGAACTCAAAGAAGAGGTGTATGTTGAACAACCTCCAGGTTTTATCTCTTCATCTCATCCCTCTTATGTTTTTAAATAGCATAAGGCTCTCTATGGTTTAAAGCAAACTCCAAGAGCTTGGTATGAGACCTTAGCCAGCTTTCTCTTAGAGCATGATTTTTCTAGAGGCATGGTAGATAGAACACTTTTTACAAAGTTGCATCATGATAAAATTCTCTTAGTGCAAATATATGTAGATGACATAATTTTTATTTCTACTGATCCCAAATTGTGCAAGAGATTTTCTGATTTAATGCACTCAAGGTTTGAGATGAGTAGCATGAGTGAGTTATCATATTTCCTTTGTAACACCTCCCCTGTAAGGACCGTATGATATGGGTCCGGCTGGGGCCCCACAATATACAGAGGCCACAGCTTCAGCATTATAAGATGATATTACTACCCAAACTCAAAACTCAGAACTAAACATAGCAGAAACAAAGCAAAACCACTAGAAGTTATCCACCACTATCAGGAGTATCAAATGGCCTTAGGGCCTTACACAAAAGAGTCCATCAAATAAAGACCACAAGGTCAAACATGAACGTGCAAAAGCACTCCTAAGCTACCTCGGCGTGCAAGCCGGACAATGTCCAAAACATGGATCATACAAGACAAGAAAAAGGAAAAAAGCTAAAAGTACAGCAACACTTCATGAGGCTTAGGGCTTTTCGCCCGGCGCACTAGCTCCTGCTTGCGATCCTTACCCTGTAAAGATTTTAAGTAACGTGGGTTAGCAAAGGCTGACCTCTACTGTGTAACCAACACATCTCCTCCCGGCCGCCCCTAACGGACGCCGAGGTACCCCTCCAACCTGCAAGTCAGCACTTCGTACACCAAATGCAAATATATATATAAAGCTATAAAATATGTTTAGATGTCTCATACAACAAACACGTTTTCTATGTTTAGAACAGAGTGAAAGGGGCCTATTATGCAACATGTATGCAAACCTGGGCTTCGCCCAAGGCACCCTATCTCGTATGCATCTAACACATCATCAAGCACTGGGTACTTCCGTTTCCCCATTGGCATAAGCCGCAAACAAAAGGGAACTACATTGCCTCTACTGGCCCAAGCACCGTTACACAAAAATCTTACAAAGGCCCCACCCGCACATAGGCCTTAAACCCCGGGCTTTCGTGCAAATTCTGGCTTCTCACGTTAGGGTTCCGTATCACACACAACCGATTCTAAGAACCCTTGCTTTCCCCACCCGCTCATGGCTTCATTGCCCGGGCTTGCCCTACGCTCGGCGTTCTCATCAGTCTCACATAAGGGGACTAGTCTCGCTGGGACACTTTACCCAAGTGATATGCACGTCACGGGATAGCCAGCCGACCACGGATACATGGCCACACCTTAGCACATCACAAACATAATTCACCACCGTAATCCATCATTCGTACCGCAATATTCCCGCGCACCAAGGAAACCATCTACCGCCGAAGCGAAGCTAACCTTGCCCGGTTCCGGCTACGAGTACTCACTCAAGAAAAGGAAAAAAATGCATAAATCATAACGACATCTAGCCGTAACAGATTTCTACCGAATCCTCAAAGCTCGCTATGCAACATCACCGAGTCAGACTAACAGTCACGACTTTAGCTTCACCCACAATGCCCAATCCACTAATGGAGCAAATCTCTAATGCAAAATAATGCCGGGGACGGACACAATCGACCCAAAGGTTTATCTTGAACCATGGCAACCCAAACCCCTCACATTTGAGAGATCTGGAGCCCAAAAGAAATGAGAATAAGAGAAGATGCTAAACGTGCATCCTAAAACCAAGAGGAGAAGTGTCGTTACCTTACGACCCCTCCTCCTAGCCATGGAAGCTTTGCTTTGAACGGCTTGACATGAGCGCCTCCATGCCCTCTCCACAGATCTGGTCTCGGAATGGCGATCGGAGCTCCGAAGCTCCGTCAATGGCGGAAGAAGCTCTCTCCTTCCTCTTCCCTTATCTTCCTCTCCAACCCCTCTCTCAAACCCTAAAGATGAGAATAATGAGAAGAAAAACCCTCTCAGCCTTAATAATATTGTTTGGGCGGAAGATCCTAGCCTTTGGATCTAATTTGGAGAAGCATCGGACAGCCATGAAGCAAAATTGACGGAACTGTCTCGACCGACGATCAGTGGTGCACGACCAGTGGTCGTGCGCAATAGATCTCATGGTCGTGTGATTACCTCTGGCAGAACTCCAAAAAGAAAAGGATAACGCGCACGAGCAGTAGCGCACGACCAGTGGTCATGCACACTCTGACCAAAGATCGTGCATTTACCCAACCAGAACTTGGCTAACCGGGATAAAGTGCGCACGAGCAGCAACGCACAGCCAGTGGTCGTGCGCACTAGATCCAGTGATCGTGCTCTTTAAACAACAGCCAAAAACGACCACCCATCGCCCGTGGCACCCCTACCGCCAGGCGTTAGCTTCTAGCGACTCCAGGTTTGCAAACTGGGGTGTTACATCCTTGGTCTCCAAGTGAAACAAGCCCCTGAAGGGGTTTTCATCTCACAATCTAAATATGCTAAAGAGCTCATTAAGAAGTTTGGGATGAATGATACCTCTGTCATGAAAACTCCCATGGCTGCCAATACTGTTGTAGATGCTGATGAATATGGAAAACCAGTTGATCAGACCAGGTATAGGGCCATTGCTGGATCCCTACTGTATTTAACAGCAAGCAGACCATATATTATGTTTGCCACATGTCTTTGCGCTAGGTTCCAGGTGAACCCTAAAGAATCTCACCTTATTTTCTTAAAAAGGATTTTGAGATATATAAAAGGTTGTCCAGATCTAGGCCTCTTGTATCCAACAAAATCAGCATTTGTGTTAACTGGATTTTCTAATGCTGATTATGCTGGATGCAGAGTAGACAGGAAAAGCACCTCTGGAACTTGTCAGTTCCTTGGTGACAGACTTGTATCTTGGTTCTGTAGAAAGCAAACATTTGTTTCAACATCCACTACTGAAGCTGAGTATATGGATGCAGGCAGTTGCTGTTCACAAATTTTGTGGATACAAAACCAACTATTGGATTATGGTATCAACTTAAATAATTCAACTATTCTATGTGATAATATAAGTGCTATTTCAATTGCACAAAATCCAGTATTGCATTCTAGAATAAAGCATATAGACATTAGACATCATTTCATTAGAGACTGTGTTGACAAACAAAAGATTAAACTTGAATTTTTCTCTACTGATTTGCAAAGAGCAGATATATTCACTAAGCCATTGGACTCATCCAAGCATCTGTTCTTTATCAATCAACTTGGTATGATAAATAGTCAGGATTTAATCTAATGCTCTGTTTGTGGTCATAGATTTATCTCTATTCGTCGACCTGAGATCGACGAACTGATAACTATTCTTGAAATTTTCGTCGACCTGAGATTGACGAAATCTCTTGTTGAAGCAATTTCGTCAACCGAGAACGACGAAAACTGTTTCTGGCAATTTTCTGAGAACGAAGAAAATTGTCCCCTCTTTATTTCGCCGGGCTGAGATTGTCGATTCATATTCTGAAAAACTTTTTATAGGCTTTCTTCTTCGACCTCAATCCCTCGCTTTCAGAATTCCCCTCCTGCACTTGATCGCTTGTTCTCTGTTGTAGATACCTCCACTCTCATTCAACCTAAGCTTCAGAAATGGCCGTAAGTGGATCAGCCGACATGAAGTTCGAAACGGGTTTCGATATTAACTTTGATTTGTTCTGCAATCCGATCAGATTTTCCTGGACATTCTGAAACTATTTGAGGAACAGAAGCTAAAGCAGTTCATGATAAGCAGAATAAAATTGCATGCAACTGAAATTAGGGAATGGGTATTTTCATCAACATCCTTAGAAGAGAAATGTCTGGACTCATCAGTGGGACAAAGGTCACTCTCTCTCCCTCTATTATTTCTGAAGTTTTTGGTGTCAATAATGGAGAAGATGAAATAGATTTGGATGATGAAGAGTTTGCAAACATGCTAATTGTTATGGGTCACTCCGACGGAAACCCTAATAAATTGCTTAAAAAGACGCACTCAACGCCATACATCAAAAAGCTGTGAGTTGAACTGAGTTCAGAGTTCGTCAAAATCAGTTCAGAGTTCATCAAACTGAGCTCAGCATTCGTCGAGCTAAACTCAGTGTTTGAGATTCTGAGTTCATCGAACTCAGTTGAGAATTCGTTGAACTGAGTTCAGAGTTCGTCGAGCTGAACTCACCATTCGTCGAACTCAGTTCACCATTCGTCGAACTCAGTTCACCATTCGTCGAACTAAGTTCACCATTCGTCGAACTCAATTCAAAGTCTATGGTTTAAGAGGCAGAAAAGTGGCTAAGTCCACAGGCGTTGAGTGAAGGCCATTCACTCAAAGCCATAGCCTCATAAGTGTTGAGTAACACTCACAGTCAAAGCCAGTGTTTTTAAACACAGAAAATTGGCTAAGGCAAAAAGCGTTGAGTGAGGCATGCTCACTCAACGCTCTCAACGCCTAAGATGCTGCAGAGACAGAAAATAGGCTAAGGCAAAAATCATTGAGTGATGAAGACACACTCAACGCTCTCAATACCAGAGAAGCAGGAAGATTTTGCTAAGGCAAAAAGCGTTGAGTGAGGCTTGTTTACTCAACGCTCTCAATGCCTAGATAAACAGAAATATGTTTAAGTTTTTGGCGTTGAGTGATGCTTACTCATCCAACGCCTATGCTAATGTTGTTTGATTTTTGGCTAAGTCCACAGTTGATGACGTCATCAAGTCAACAAGTCAACATATTTCAAATTAGTGGCGGGATGGCTATAGTACGCGAGAATTGTTGTCGCAGACCTACTATACGATAGTTGGCGTTAAAGCAAGGTTGCTGTTGGCCATTAATGATGCAGGCCCACTGCTCAAGATTCGTTGGATCATAATAAATAAAAGGGAAAGGCTTTAAAGAGAAAAGAGAGCTTTTTGAGAAAAGTAATTAGGCAGTTCTTCTTCACCGCCATTGTTGTTGTGATGAAGAACGGGAAGCTCAAGTCAGCTAGACTAAAAGCAAGTTAGTTGTTGTCATCTTCATCGACTTCAACAATTCAAAGATTTCTCTGAGGAAAGAGGAAGCAGCCAAGGGCCAACCCTTGATGCAATTTCTTCACAGTTCAAGTTGTACAAGCAACATCCTGAAGATCTTAATCTGGAAGCTGTGAAGAGAAGAAGCTTGAAGAAGCAGAGATCTGAAAGAAGGCTCAGGATACTATTCCTCAGGAGTCAAAGTTAGGGCTGAATCACCTTAGCCCAAGAAATGAAGAAGAGGCAGAGCTATCATAGTCTGCAAAGTTAGAGCTGAGATTTTCTCAGCTCAAGTAGCAACAATTAGCTGCAATAACTTCATAGTACCAGCAGGAAAAATCCCTGGTGTTGTGAAGTAGTAGTTAGGGCTGAGCTTCAGGCTCAGTTCAGAAAGAGGCAGAACATTGTTCTGCAAGTCACTTCCAGCTCAAGTAAATATATACTTGTTGTTATAGAAGTAGTTAGGACTAAGTACTTCTTAGTTCAGTAAAGATAGACTCAGGAAACAAATTCCCATAGTCATAGTTGGGCTGAGTTTATCTCAGTCAAGAAGCATGACACAGAGAAACATATCTTATGTCAAGAGTAACCACCAACCCACCTTCATCCCATAGGATCCAAGTGTGGATCTGAGCTGTAGGGATTAATAGCCTGAGGTAGGAGAGTGCTGCTCTCTGAGTGTAGGATCCTTTATGGATCTGAGGTAGGGCTGTCCACCCAGCCCGAGTGAAGGGCTTAACAATCTGAGGTAGGTGATCTTAGGATCACTGAGTTGTAGGGCATTGGGCCTGATAAGTAAGTCTTGGAGGCCGGAGACTTAGAGATCTTGAGGGATCTGAGGTGTAAGCTCTTTGGAGCAGGTTTTGGAGAAGTGCCTAGTCCAACAAGATAGTTGGATAGGTGGGAGGGAAAGTGGATGTACCCTTGTTAGGAAAACCACTATAAATCATTGTGTGTTCTTCTGTTTTATTTTCTTTGTGCAGGTTGCATGTCTTGAAAGCATAACCAATCTATTAATAAAGCACCCAAAGTAAAAAAACAAAAGATAGTCACTAAGGATTAAGAAACCTATTCACCCCCTGTAGGTGATTTAACTATCCTTGAAATAAAGACTTTCAAAGATCATAAAAGTGCTAATGGTTTTAGACTTTTTCTTTATAAAGAACACCCAAGAAAACCTGAAAAAGTCATTAACTATCACAAGTGTGTATACTTTCCTACCTAGACTGCTTGGGACCAAACAAGTCCATATACAAGAGATACATGAACCTCTCTTATTCTTTGGCCCCAATGTTCTTGAAGGATGCTTTAGTCTGCTTACCCTTTTAACATGCAGAGCAAATGCTCTACTTTATATGCTTTATATTGGGTCCATTTCTGACTAGCCCTTCACTGAAGAGCTTGCTAATTGTCATATGGTTCAAGTGAGAAAGCCTCATGTACCATTGTACAAAATATAAGAATTTCTCAATTGCTACCAGACACACAGGTGAGTTTGTACTTTAACATAGGAAGTTTAAACAAAAGATATTCCCACTCCTAGTGCCTATCAAGATGACATCTTAGTCACTTGACCTTTTGATCAAACACTCATCCTTGTGGAAGACAATAACATAGCCAATGTCACATAGTTGACTTATGCTAATTAGATTATATTGCAATCCTTCCACATAAGCTACTTTTGTGATGGATACTATGTCATTGGTGATCATACCATAAAATTTGGTGACTCCTCTATCTGAACCTCCAAAGATCATCTTAGGTCCATTATTCAAAGGACTGTAGTCCTTAAGATGGCTCCTTATTCCAATCATGTGTTTTAATCATCCACTATCCAAGTACCATATTGGAGTATGGGTACTTAAACTATCCTGCAACCATAATTTAGTTTACTTTAGGACCCCAAAAGGGATTGGGTCCTTGGTTCTTGTTAGCTTGAAAATACATATGTCTACCTGCAGTGCTTCTGACAATAAAACTCACTCTTGCCCTTATCATACTAGGGTTGTGCCAACAATCTATGGCAAAGTGGCCCACTTTACCACATCACCAATATTTATGAATGTTGAATCTCCTCTTCTGGAGAGTCTTAGAAGAGTACAAGCTATCAATAGTTGTCTGTCCAGAGGGGAGAGCATTGACTTTTTTCTTTCTATAAGAATTTAACTGAAAGATAGTCTGCTAGTGGATGCACATGGCATATTCTGAGTAGCACCAACGGATGTCATCTTTGTAGCTGACATGGATTTGATGGCTTTAGAAACTTCTAGGTGTGGCTTACTGACTGACTTGCCCTTAGTCTGGGTGTCTGCTAGAGGAACCTGAGAATAGGTCACTGCCTTATTCTTGAGTGTGGGGGCTGGAGCACAGAAAACAAATGGTCCATAATGGGCCATTTGGATTTCCTCATGTAGAGCCTTCAGTTCACTCACCCTCATGTCCTTCCTCCCTCCATTGTACGATACCTTTGTATTCTTACAAGAGGAGTTCTCATTCTTTCAGTGACCATACATGTTGTCCTGGTCATACCTATTGGAAGGGACAATTAACTTGTGAAAGGTGGTTTGAGACTCTACAAGAGCTTTGCCTTTCCCTTTGGAATGGGCAACTCTAGAGTTCCACTTAAACCCTAAACCCCTCTTGTCCTTTTGAGAGGTAAAGGAGTCAATCAGTGGAAACACTGTCTTAGGCTTTGAAAATTTAGCCACCATCTTTCTCTCCTTAAGAAGCTTCTCTTTAAGATCCAAAATGACCTTGTTCTTCTACCTGATGGTCCCAACTTGGAAAATTGAGTTTGTCTTTAGTTGGCTAATTTCCCTCCTCATCTGACCTAGCAAGGGTGCTGACTGAGATTGCATGGAAGTAGCTTGTTGTAGGGAGACAATCTTCTTAACTTGTCTCTTGAAAAGCATTTTGCTCTTCTTCAGAGCATCCAGAATTGAACCATAGCTGTCAATTAGTTCATTGACATCTTTTTTTAGAATCTGATCCCTCATTCTTACTTGAGGAAGTGGATGCTTCAGAGTCTGAGCCAGACTCACAGATAGAAGGAGAGCTAGGGATAGAATGTACCTCCTTAGGAATAACATTATCCTGATTTTCTTCTGATAGAGCCATGAGACTAAATTCATCATTCTCATCACAATCACTATCAACAGATGATAGTAGAGCTCTTATTCCTGATGGGGCAGCTGGATGATTAGCCTCTTCTTCAATTTCCATGAGACCAATGTATGCCTCCTCTTCCTCTGATCCTGAAAATTTAGAATCACTGTCTGATTGGCTTACTTTCTTTTTGTTCAAGAAGCTCTTTTCAGTCTTCTTGTCCCTGTGATGTTTTTTTTCCTTCAGACTTCATCTGCTCCTTCCTCTTAACTAGACAGTCAGCAATGACATGTCCACTCCTATTTCAATAGTAGCAAACAATATTAGACTTAACATATTTGTTTTGTTTGGTGTCATACATTTCCCCAGATGGGTCATTTCTGGATTTGTATTTGCTGGAGTAAGGCTTCTTTGAGGTGGAGCTAGAAGAGCTTTTATTCTTCCAATGTCTCCTCCTGCTAAGCAGCTTCTTGAACTATTTGGAGAACAGTGTCAGTTCTCCATCTAATAACTTCCTTCCAGAGGAGCTGGAATCTGAGCATTCTGACTCGGTAACTCTCCATAGAGGAGAAGGAGTCTTTCCCTGCTTCTTCTTATGGCTTAAGCTTTGAAGGTCGTTGACTTCTCTTTGCTAAGAGATCTGGCTGCATCCTCTTCATACTTCCTGGAGTTCAGTTGCATTTTATAAGACAGCAGCTTCCCAAACAAGTTCTGAGGCAGAGTGTTGGCCAGGTTGCCAACTTCTCTGATAACACAAATCTTGATATCCCATTGCTTATTTAGGGATCTCAAGAACTTGTCATTTAGCTCATAATTGGTGAATTTTATTCCATATGTGATTAGATTGTTCATAATTATAAAGAACTTTTCATAGCATTCAACTATGGAGTCCTTCTTCCCTTGCTTGAAGGCTTCATATTGTTAAGTCAGGAGGGATTTCCTGTCATCCATCACCTCCTTTGTTCCTTCCATGTAGACAATAAGGGAATCCTATATTTCCTTAGTTGTCTTACAATGGACAAGATTTTGGGAGGTTGAGTCATCTATAATTGTGACAATGATATTATGTGCTCTCTTATCCATAGTGGCCATGATGACTTCATCATTAGTCATTTTAGTATATTTCTTTGTGGTTTGGACATTGGCATCTAGGGCAAAGATCTTCATGGGAATGAAGGATCCTTCCTGAACTGTAATGAAGATCCTAGGGTCAAAGGCTTCCATGAATAGCCTGACCATATCTTTTTCAAATCCCATAGTTCTCCTTTCTACAGATAGGGAGCTTTACGGTGCTCAACTCCTTGTGATTCTCACCTGAACCTATTGAGCAAATATTTAGCTACTCTTGGAGATCTATTCAGACTGTTAAGTCCTTTTTGAACAACCTCCCTCTGATACCACTTGAAAGTCTTTATTTCAAGAGTAGCTATGCAACTAGACGGGGGTATGAATAGGTTTCTTAGTCTTTTAGGCTATTTTCTAAAATTAGTGTGTTGAGTGTTAAGTTATTTAGTTAGCTTTCAAGAACACACAACAGCACACCAGTATTTATAGTAGTTCCCCAAGGTATGAGTACATCCACTGTCCCTCCCACCTTTCTAATAGTGTGTTAGACAAGACAAACTTCTTCAATCTTAGCTCCAACAGCTTACAACATAGATCCCTCGGGATCTCTCTGACTTTCTCCAAGTCCTAACTCAGGACAAGGCCCTACAACTCAGAGTAAATCTTACTCCTACAACTCAGATCAAGAATGATCCTACCTTAGGCCAAAGACCCTACAACTCAGAGTAAATCTTACTCCTATAGCTCAGATCAAGAATGATCCAACCTCAGGCCAAAGGCCCTATCTCAGATTCACAACTGAATCCTACAAATCAGCCTATATATTTCAGGCTTACAGGTCAAATCAAGAATGATTCTATAGAATGAGTAAGTTTGTGGTTGTTTATTTTCTCCAGAGAAAGTGTTCTCTGATCCTGCTTGCTGAACTGAGTAAACTCAGCTCTTCTATCTTTACAGTACCAAGAATGGATCTTCAAGTTGTTCTGCTTGTGCTGAGAAGTTATTGTAGAGAATTGTTTCTTCAATCCTTTAATGGATTAGATTTGAGTGCAGTGGTCTTTAGAATGAACAACAGCTTGGAATTGCTCTTTTCCTCCTTCTAACTCAGAAAGAAGACTTTTTGGCCTTGCTGTTGAAAATGATTTAATCTTTAGTAAAAAATTTCTTCAACAACAAACATTATTTGAGATTTATAGACTAACTATAGAGCAAGTTCTTAGAAAACTTCAACTTCGTCGAGAGGAAGAAGATGACGAGAAAATTTTTTCTCTCCAGCCAATTTCTTCTTTCTCAGGACTCTGCTTTTGTATCTCATAGACCAATGGCTCTTTGTGCAGTATAGACCACCGAAGTAGGTAACTGCCACACTGCTTTTGTATTAATTGCAGTATAAAAGGCAAGCAATGCCTTTTATCATCTAGCATGCAAAACCCGCAACATTTGAATTCTGGTTGATGTCAGCATGGCTCAACGCTTCTTGACTTAGATAATTTCCAGACAATCTGCATTGGCATTGAGTGAAGCCTTGTCAATCAATGCAGAATCACTTTGCAGAATTCTGCAATATGAGCCGTCGAGTGAAGTTTAATCACTCAGTGCATATATCATTTACATTCCAATTGTCAAGGAGTCAAGTGATCCATCGTCACTCAAAGCTTATGGACTTGGTTGAAATTTTTCTGCATGAAGGCGTCGAGTGCAGCTCCTTCACTCAACACTCCTGGCTCCTGACTGCGTTCTCGATGAGGCATTGAGTGGCCTATCTTCACTCAGTGCTTCTGTACTTGGCAGAAATCCTTGATGAGTAGGCATTGAGTGATCAGTCTTCACTCAACACTTATGTCCTTAGACAGGTTTCTTGATGAAGCGTTGAGTGGCCTGTCTTCACTCAATTCTTTTATACTTAAGCTGATTTCCAAATGAGTAGGCATTGAGTGAACTGCCTTCACTCAATGCTTCTGTCCTTAGACAGATTTCTGGTCAACCACCCTGAGGATTTGACATCTTGTGCTTTTGTCAACGCTTTTAACCTCTTATCGTTGGATGAACTGTCTTCACTTAACGCTTCTAGACTTAGCCAGATTTCTGCTTTGTCAGCATCCTATCTTGAGTCCATCTGTTATTGTGACTCAGCCTACCTATCAAAACAATGCAATAGAAAGCAACCTGCATATATTGAACTTAGAGCATGCATCAGATACAATCATGTGTATACTATTGACTTGTGGGCCTTCTTCAAATCTAGGACATTGTAATCAATGGACCCAACAAGTTTTATATATATCTATCATCTATAAGAACAATCTTGATTCTTTTGTACAAATGCTTTGACACTTTAACTGAATCTTCAAACTTTGTATTCTAAGTTCATTAGCACGAATTATCTTGATAGTTTTGCACAATCTCCTTGATCTCTCATTGAATTTGTACTTAATAAATTTGTCATGTTCATGATGCTTTAATCCAAATGAAATTGCCTCTTACCAAATCTTCTAGTCGAATTTGCACTTAGCCATTTCTATGTAATCTTTTACATGATTCTTCTATATATTTCTTTACATTCAGTTTGGCAATCTAGTCAAACTTATGTCTTAATAGAACTTATGTGATCTTAATGATATATGTATGATTTGACTCAATAGTTCTGTATATTCTGCTTGATCACCTACAAGTTTTACTAGATGTTTGGTCGAATATTTACTTAGTTAAATTGTGTCTTTTAACACTTCACTTCTTTGCATTACTGAACCTTTTAGAATTATTTATTTGACTCATTAAGATTGAGTATTAAGTCCAACCTTGTCTAGAGCTTAGGTTGACAAGGTTTCTATCATGATGAGGGATTACATTGACAAAACAATGTCTGATGACACTAAGTCTAGCCCTCTATTGGGCTTGTACTATCATGTACTTGTCCTCTTCACAACAAGAAGCACATACACATCAAAAACAAATTCGTTCATCTATCTTATGAGGACTTCTTAAAATCAGTAAGATTGTGTGCACTATTCCCAACACTTATAATTAAGTTTACCACCAATATAGGAGTCATCATGAATCAATACCCTTGTCCAAAAGATATAACTAAAAATTGGGCACACACAAGTAAGTAAATAGACTTTATAATCAAGCTTCTTTGTTGCTCAAGCATAACTTGAACATTCTTTCTTTGGGTGATAAGAAGGCTCTCTTAGAGAAAAGAACATTCCAATGAAGTATTTCAATTCTTGTTAGTCTTTTATGTTGAATTTATTCTTAAAATAATCTTTTTAATTGCATAATATTTTTTGTACCATGATAATTGACCACAATATCAATAATATAAACTACCATCAAATTTTTTATCCTATGGTTTATTAATAAAATTGAAAGACCATAAATGGTTCTACATAACTCAAGTGTTGAGCATTACTAGCTAGTACCCAAACCCAAATACATTGAGATTGTTTGAGACCATATATTCTAGAAAATTCATGTTTTTATTAGTCCTATTTAAGGAATGAAACTAGATAAAGTTGAATTATAAGAAAGTAGGAATATTGTAAGAATCTATAACAACAAAGATTTTATCCAAGGAAGAAAAAAACTTACTAATACACACACACACACACACACACACACACACACACACACTCACACACACCTTTGTAAAGGGGAATTAGAAGATTAAGGTCAATATGGAATCAATTTGAGTGTGGACTTATGTAAGTTTTCAATGCTTGGAGGGCCTTATTCCTTATCTTACCATGTTGGCTGCTCAACTAAGTTATTATAGATTGTCTAAGGAAGGTTGTACTACATGAATATCATTATATTTATTAGAAAAAACATCTTTGAGTGATTATAGTATAACATTAGTATTAAAGAAAATGGGTTTTTTTAAGATTATGTCCATAAATATTATGAATATGTAAATTACTTTAGCATAAACTTATATCCATTTTGAAAATGAGGATATCCTAGGAAAAAATACTTCTTGATTTATCTTAACAATAGGCCTTGGTAGCTCATATTAATAATTATGCGCAAAAACTACTAACCAAAAATTTATGTTGGAAGTGTAGAAAAAATAATAAGGAAATGCATATAGATCTATTGGAATTCCCCCCTAAGACTGAGCTTGATAGACAATTCATTAGGTCAAAATCGTTGACAATAATATATTCAGGGGTGGACCTACACAGGGCTGAGTGTTAATTATTTTAGCAAAGTTTGTTGAGTGTGCCACATTCTAACAATTGGTTATGGGTTCAAGCCCGATGCATGATACATTTATTTATCATTTCTTAGATATAATTCAAATTATTTATATTTTCAAATTTTATTATTTTAATTAGTTCAAATTATATTTTTTAAAATTTCAATATTTTTGCTAATTTATAAAAATGGATAAAATGAATAATTGATTATTTTTCAGTAATAAAATCTCAAAGTACTATGGTGAATAATAAAACAAATTTACTATCATTTTCATTATTTTAATTAATGCTAAATTATATATGTCTTAAAAGCTTTTTTATTCAAATTAGATAAAAATGCTCAATATATTTGTTGATCTTTATTAGATATAATTAAAATTATTTATATCTTCTAATTTTATTATTTTAATTACTTTCAATTATACATGCTTTAAAAATTGAATAATTTTGCTAATTTATAAAAAATCGATAAAAATAAATAAATAATTATTGTTAAGCAATTCAAATCTAAAGTAGTTCGGTGATTAAAAAAAATTCAAGAACTTCATTTTTTTAATTTATGCTTAATTATATGTCTTAAAGATTATTATTTTTGTAAATCATAGAAATATCAAAAATTGAATAACCACATAATGTCAAGCAATAATTATTTAAATTATTATTTGGATTAATTAAAATTATTTTTTAATGTATATAAATTAGTAAATGTTTCAAATAATTGCGTGAGATTAATGTTGACATTTTTTATTTTCCATTTTTTTGTAAATATTTGTATACACCACCCACAAAAAAAAATCCTACGTCCTCCACTTTATACCAAAATTATTTAAGGACATTCATATGAATAATACAGAACGAGTATCTTGCCAACTACCAATAGATGTTTATTCTTACATTCATATATATAATTTCAAAGTGGTATATAAGAGAAGTGTAAAGGAGAGTGATAGAGAAGAAGAAAAATCAAATTGAAAGAAAGTCAAGGTCACCTCCACTGTATTAGCTAAATTGAAGGCCACTGGTAGTAATCATCAGTATTATTACTTCTTTCATATTGATACTAACACCCAATTGTTTTGCACCTCAGCATAAGGCATTTAAAACAATCAATGTCGTTAGTTATACATGTCAACAAATGCATCCATGTTATTGTAGATTGTCATCAATGAAATAGAGAAGTATTAATAGCCATAATTTGACATTATTGGGATTACCCCTTAATATTAAAATATACTAAATCAAGAGCCCTCAACATTCTTATTGACTTCCAATATCATGCTTCCTTCTGATTCACAAACTCTCTCTCTCTCACACACACAAACACACACTCCCTCTCTCTCTCTCTCTCTCTCTCTCTCTCTTCCCATATATTAATTAGTAAGTCAACATCATCAATATCCTTAGCCTAGCTATAAGGGCCAACCATTATATACTCAATTTCCATTCATTTTTGTGGAGTAGTGTATGAGGTATTAAATCAAAAATATGCAAATCATCTTGAATAGTTTTATCAAAATTGTATATATTAGTTTTACTCCATATCATACTCAATCATTTAATACTAAATCTATCTACTTATCTACTTATAATATTTTCTAACTTACATAATACATACTCAAATCAACAAAGCCAATTTATATTATCTTATCTTTGATTATGATTTTCATTGTAATAAGACAAAATTCCTAGGATTAGATACTTTAGGAAAGCTTCTATTCTCTTGGTGAATGATATCGAAGAAAATCTAGAGATGAATTATATATCCATTCAACATTTATCTTCAATATATACACATTGTAATGTTCTTTTAAATCATTGATGTGAGCAATTGTTTTTATTGTAATTCAAATACTTTGCTCAATAATAGTTAATCTATTATTATTATTGAGCATGAATTAAGGGTCCTATATTTTTTAATTTACAAAAAAAGACACGGGTATTGACACTGGAGGAAAAGAACTAAAGATGTAACAAGGATATGAAAATGTTTGTGTTTCATGATATTTTAAATAAAGAGATTTCCAAGAAAACTTAAATCGTGATGAGAGTA
Source organism: Platanthera zijinensis (assembly GCA_039513925.1). Taxonomy (NCBI): domain Eukaryota; kingdom Viridiplantae; phylum Streptophyta; class Magnoliopsida; order Asparagales; family Orchidaceae; genus Platanthera; species Platanthera zijinensis. Next base: position 66,143,275 of record CM077095.1, on the reverse strand, counting down.
ACAAGATGTGAGGAAAAGAAAGAATCGAAGATATGATAAGGTTATGAAAAAACACTATTTTATTCTTATATCTTATTGCAGATATTAGGATTATATTTTAGTCAATTAAATTATAGTAATATTTTTTCACTTTTTTGGATGAATAATTATGCATTTATATGTATTCCTTTCCAATACAAAATTATACATAAACAAAAAAACATATTTATGACATACATTCCAAAAAAACTCTCATCACCTTACATGTTGATGATAGGTATCCCTAGGCTAACATGAAACTCAACCTAACAAACTATGGATATAGATCTCACATTATCATAACACACTCACAAAATGATCACCTCACATATATCACACAACGGAATAGTAAAATAACCTTTTTAAATCGAACCCACCTCATGCCAGGTATAACAAGCCATTTCTTCTGAATGGTCTCATGTTGTTCTCTTAACTATAAATTGCTAGTTCAATGATAATTAATGTTATAACATATTAAATACTAATAGTATATATTCAATATACATAACAAAAAAAGTTTACATATTAAATATGGTATTTACTAAAACTCAAGCCTATATTTGTTAATCTCAGGTACTCTTTGAAGGCCTAAGAGAAAGAGTGAAGGCAGTTGTGAAAAGAGGTTATGTAGATCTCAACTTAGTTGATTCCTCAGAAGAGGAAATCTTCTTGAAATGGAAGAAATTCACTCACAGGGACCATCCTTCACATATACAGGTTATATTAAGAACTTATAAAGTTTCTCCTAAATTAATTCTCTCATACAAATTTAAATTACCTTTTTTATCGTAAGTCATATATATATACACACACATGAGTGTCTGACACTGAGCTTTGCTCCTACGACCAAGCGCGACAGTACCCGCCCCCCCCCCCCACCCCGGCAGTCGTGCTCACAGCATATACATATGAGCACTCAAAATGACAGTAAAAAATATCAATCACGATTACAAATTTTATTTTGTAAAAAATGTGCGTTTTGACTTACAATATTTAATTACTATCCTCTCTCTTTCTTTCTCTCTCTCTCTCTCTTTCTCTCTCTGATATAATAGTCTTCTGCCACCACCAAGTATTAATTTCGCCGCTGTAGCTTTGGGAGGTCTAATATTTTTTGTTTTTGCCATCAAAGTTGATCAGACAACAACCGATTTATAAAGTCAGAGATCGACGACGGTTAGAATTTTGAACTCATGACCTTGATATTTCTATTATAGTAGTAAAGATATATATATATATATATATATATATATATATATATATATATATATATCACGATGAATGACATAGCCAAATTAATTTGTAGTCATCGAGAATTAGTAGTTCTAAACTTACATATATTATATTATGCATCGTCAAATGTTGAAACCGAAAGATCGGTCTCTGTGGAGTTCACCCTTGGGGAAGGGGTGGTCGCACACCTACTTCGTTCCTGCAAGAAAAGCAACCGAAGAGAAGGAAAGAACAGAGGACTAGACCAAGGGCCCGGCGCGGAGGTCCCACCACAAACCCGGAAGATCTCAGAGCGCTTCCCCTCCTTAGCCAAAAAGGCTGGGCTAAGGTATCTCAGAGAACACTAAAAGACTGGGAGACAAGTAAGTGTCCTCTAAGGTACCCCTTGGGTCCTATTTATAGTTTTTAGAAGATGGTCTGCCAATAACTGACCTCTGATAGCTTGAAATTACTGAAAGACCCCTAGGGATGGTCTGCCAACAGCCTAATCTCGCTGTCCTGACCAGCTATGCGCAGCCCGTCCCGACCTGATAACCGAGAAACGCGGGTCGGGGCTGGCCCGTCTAAAGGAGCGAGTCGAGGCTGGCCCGCCTAACGGAGCGGGTCGAGGCTGGCCCGCCTAACGGAGCGGGTCGAGGCTGGCCCGCCTAAAGGAGCGGGTTGAGGCTGGCCTGCCTAAAGGAGCGGGTCGAGGCTGGCCTGCCTAAAGGAGCGGGTCGAGGCTGGCCCGCCTAAAGGAGCGGGTCGAGGGGTCTAAGATCCTCCGGCGGACACGGGGTTGTACATCAAAGATGAGAAAAACTGAGTCGACTCCTCTAAAGCGAAGAACAACAAGCTATAGTATTTCTAAAAATACATATATTATCATCAATTTCATTATTATTAATTAGCATTAACATTATTCATTTAGAGCACTCAATCAAAAGACAAACACTATCATAATTCCATAATTTTATAAAAATTATTTTGCACCTTTTCTTTGAGGTTAAAGATTCACTAGCACTCACATACATTGGCAACTATTCCACCATTTGTTTGCTAAGTCTTATGAACGTTAATTTCTAAAAATTAAATTGTAAAAAGTGTAAATGTTATGATAAAATTCAATTACCTAACGATATATTACTACAGGGAAGCTCCAGTTGCACATATAAAATCAATTTTACAAATCATATGTTCCACTAGTATAAAATCAATTTTACAAATCATTTTTTTGCTAGCTGTAGATATGAGCATGCCTAGGACTAGTCCTGCACAAAAAGACTATCAGTCCGGTCTTTTAAAAGACCGGTCTTTTGAAAGACCGGTCTTTTGACCGACCGGTTCCGCTCAAACCAGTCCCGGTCCGAGACAAATTTTCCTCCTCATGAGGAGGACCGGTTTTTTTATTTTTAAAAAGGTTTTTTTATTAAAATTCAAAATTTGCATTACAAATTTGATTTTTATTAAAATTCAAAATTTGCATTCAAAATATAAAAATTCAAAATGAAATAAAATTTTATTTTTATTAAAAATTAAATAGCATTACAAATTTGCATTTTACATTTTGACAAAAATTAAATAATATTGAACGAAAATGAAATTACATTTAAGTTAAAATAAAATTAAATTCAAATTTAAAAATGAAATAAAATGATAAATAAAATATATTTTGCCTAATTATTCTTCGATCGCTCTGGCCAAACTTAAGCTATTTATCTCGTCTTCAACTTCAGACTCACTATCTTCAATTGACGAGACATTTTTCCTCATCCTTATAGCATCCAAATGATCCTTGTAGCCAGGAGCAGATCCAAAGGGGGGCCCGAGGGACACTGGCACCCCCATTATTTTTCAAAATGATTAGTGTATTTGAATTCCTCTCGTCAAGGCAATGGATTTTGACTACTTAAACGTCAAAAACGGTGGCCAGATGAGGGAAATACAGCTCCGATAAGATTGAAATGTTCAATTTTTTTTTTTGAAGGAAGCTGATGTCTGGTCCCCATATTAAAATTTTTAGAACATAGTGACACATTCAAAAAAAAATTGTGTGTACCCCCATTATCAATTTGTGCACCCCCATTATTAATTTTCTGAATCCGCCACTGCTTGTAGCAAATGCAAATCTTTAAAGATTCCTCGTTCAAGCGACTTCTTCGCTCGTTTAGAATCCTACCACTCAAAGAAAATACAGACTCCGAAGCTACCGTACTAGCTTGGATTATTAGTAAATCACAAGTCATTAATGTCAAAATAGGATAAACATTTGTTTTAGTTTTCCACCATTTTAAAATATCAAAATTTTCTATTTCGCTTGCGGTCATATAATTTTGAAATTGTGTTTTTGTATATAAACCTAATTCATTTAAAGTACTCGAAGTTCGTTGTTTTTTAGAAGCTAATTCTAAAAATTTGTTTTTTAAAATATCCTTTGTTTTAGGGTGGGTGGATTCTTCACGATCTATACATTTGATCATAATAATTATAAAAATGAGTAAAATCGGAATTAAATTTTGAAATGTTTAAATTAAAAAAATCACTAGACGATTTGTTAAAATTTAAATTTCGATTAATTTCTTCAATAAAAATTTTTACCCCGTCCACACCCATTAAAGGATTTAAAGCTGCGGCACAAGAAAACAAGGGCGACATTTCTTTGTAATATTTTTAAAAATTTTCCTCCATTACTAATATTAATAGACGTCACATTTCGTTCGTTTTATATGTTTTAAATGTTTCAGTAATTAATAAAATATTTTCAATAACTAATGAAAAAGTAGGATAATAAACTCATGATAAAATTATTGTTTATCGATAAAAACATTCTAATAAATTTACGTAATATTTGAAAATGGCCCAATCCGACGCGATTAAATCATGTACTTCTACACTATTATAAAATTTTATAAGTAAGTTTTTTGTATCAAAGCTCGCTTTAACATTTTATAATTTGAGTTCCACCGTATAGGCATATCATAGGACGGACCTAAAAAAATTTTCCCTTTTGAAATAACAAATTTTTTAAAATCTTGTTTTCTTTTTTTTTGAACTGTAAATAACACTTAGCATAGTTCGTATTTTAATTACATACTCGTTGATATAAACTAAACTATCTTGTACAATTAAATTTAAAGCGTGACAGACGCAACGTGTATAAAAAAAATTCCATCTAACATTGGTTGTAATTTCGAAATCAAATATTTTATGGCGGTCACATTATTTGAAGCGTTATCAAAAGAAATACTCATAATTTTTTGTTTAATTTTAAATTCTCTAATACACTTAATAATTACCTGATAAATAACTTTACCGGTATGCGGATATTCAAATCTTTCAAAACAAATTATGTGTTTATTTAGTTCCCAACTATTGAGATCGATCACGTGACAAGTAATGCAAATATAAGAGTGTCTCTCAGATATACCGCTTGTCCAGACGTCGCTCGTTAAGCTAATGCGACCGTCAAATGTTTCAATTTTTTTAAAAAAATATTCTTTACATTGCATATAAGCTATTAAAGCATCGCGTCTAGTGGTACAACGACTTACCTGATGATATTTGGGCTGGAGTACCTCATGTATGTAGGATGTCATTTCTTCATCATTGTAGTGGCTGAATGGAAATCCTTTTTTGATGATGTTCTCCATTTGTCGCTATCGCTGCCGAGCTTGATCGTATTTCCAAATGTGCCCGGACGCCGAAATTTGAGCTTGGGTAGACTCCGGGGCTTGTTTTGAAATGCACAATTAAACATGTTGGAAAAGCGTTGTATTGCTGCCAACGGCCATTAGCTTCCTGCAAAGTTTGTACTTCGCCTTCAATTCGCTGTCGATCCGCACTTTATCGAATTTCTCCCAGACCGCCGCCTTGTGGTAGGTTCTACTATCTCATGTGCGACGAACATAAAGGAGGATGCCGGCATGGATGAAGAAGAAGCCATTTGAAAGTGGGTGATACTTGAGAGTTGAGAAAGAGAGAGAGAGAGAGAGATGAAAGAATGGATAAGAGAGGGGGGGGGGGTATTTATAGGTTTTTAATTTTTTTAAAAATAGATTTTATAAAAAAAATTAATTTTATTAAAAAAATTATTATTATTATAATTAAAAACACATTTGGTGGCAGCCATGGCCGGTCGGCACATGACTGCCACCAAATGTGCCTAACGGCTCTTTAAAGAGCCGTTAACCACACAGCTCTAAAATGAGCCGTTTTTAACAGCTCTTTTTAGAGCTGTTTACCGGACAAGTCTTTTGCCCGGTCCCAGTTCCAGTCCCAGACTAGGACCGATCTTTTACTGGTCCCGATCTGGGACCAGTCTTTTACCGGTCCCGGTCCGGGATGGGTTTTTGAGGTGAAAAGGGGGACCCCTGGGACCGGTCCGGGACCAAACCAGTCCTCACCGGGACCGGTCTTTAGCCGGTCCTAACCGGTCTGGTCTCAACCGGAGTAGTTAGGATCGGTTTTTTTGTACACCACTAACTACCCATGTCACATAATATTTCGATCTTCATATTTGAAAAATCTATCACATAATCTAATTAGTAATATTTATCATCTTTCACCCTAGGAGTAATGTCAAATGTGTAAGTGAACCACTAGAGTTTTGATTTTTTTCCTTCACCCATTTGCAAGTAAGAGATTGAGTCATACAATAAGTTTTATCTTCATTAACTTGGCCAACACATTAGATTTTTAAGCTCCTAATATATATATATATATATATATATATATATATATATATATATATATATATATATATATATATATATCTAATCACTATCATGATAGATAATACAAAGAAGTGACAAGCTTCATAAGTTACATATTTATATCTTTTAAATGACATCGTTATGAATGAAGACTTCACCAACATACTTTGATTAATCATCATTATTAATCACAAATTATTATGTCCTACAAATATAATAAACATTGTTTTGAATAAATGATCATCGATGAGAGTCATCTTTAATATTTGTCTTTCAAAGTAGACTATCTAGTTATTTTAACCATCTAGACTAATACATTGATATAATAACTTTTTATTAGATGATCATGCTCAAGAAATTTAGGGGATCTGGAGAGAAAGACAGAGTGAAGAGTAAGCTTTTCATTCATATAGATAAATATAAGAAAAATAAATAACAACAAATAATGAAAACAATGTATAAGAGTGAAACAGAGATAATATAATCTAAGGGATAATAATTTACTATATATGTGGTAATTTTATATGGAATTAAATCCTTTCCTTTTCGATAATAAATTATTGCAATAATTGTATTTGTGAAGGATATATATGCAGTTGTGAATGAAGTGGAATATCATGCAACTAATATGTTATAGTGTGAGCGTGTGCGATGAATAATCATGTTTAAGGAATAATTCAGCTCATTTGTTGTGAGTCGATGATTATAGCTTTGAGTTAGAAGATATAAATATTTGTAAAGCTCAATGACATACTGATGTCCTGTAGGGAAAGTGCACCCATTATCATCAAGTAATAATTAAAATGGGGAGTGACTCCCGAGTATCGATCTCTCAATGAGCACAAAAATGTGGATTAAACATCTAAGGAAGACTTGAGATTGAAGTCTCTCTATTGGTGGATTCACGAGGGGTTTTGAGTTTCTTCTACATAAATGCAAGAAAATAAAAACTAAATTACTACTTGGGTGATGACACCGCTTTGCTCCTTTGAGGGTCGATGACCTCCACTTTGCTGCACCACAAGTTGCTGACCTTTTCTTCGCAACTCCGCGCGTTTCTAAACATATACTATGCATCCACAACACTTACTTTTGCCACAACAAAGCATAAATGCTTAGGGAAAAGTTTAATAAAAGGCTAGGCCTCCCAGAATACTCCACAGAAATGGACACCACAAAGGAAAATTCTAATAGTAATAATAGTATAATTCATGTTACCATGTCCATTCAACCATCATCAAAATAAGAAGGGAAAGACAACCCAAATCAACCTAGAATTCAGTAGAGGAGGAAAGAGATACAAATGAAGCTTAAGACTCTTCCATGGAGATAAATGGGGTTTCAGATTGCGACTCTGTGAATGCTTTGCTCGTAGGTTATCGTCCGGGGTAGAAGAATTGTTGTCACTAGCTCCTAGTTGACATGTTCTCTCAATGGTTATGCGCTACCCACGTATTTTCTTTCAGAACCAAGCTTGCAGCGAGAGGGATGCTTCTTCTTATTCAACCTTGAGCTCTTGGATGAAGGAGAGAGCTTGGGGGATGATCTCTAGCCATTGGAGAACATAAACAGTGGAACTTGGGCGAAAAATACTGATACCTCATTAAAATCACAAACCTATGTATTTATAAGTGGAGCAGGATTTTGACCAGTGCAAGAGCATATGTATGACCAGTGGTCACACTAGTAGGAAAATTTCACAGGTTGTGTGCGAAGGAACACGGACTGGCTTGACAACATTAGGTTTGGGGTGGGGGGGGATTATTTATCGCGCACGATAAGTGGTCATACTATTATACTTGTGCAAAAATAGGGGCACTCAGGTCAGATTATGCAAATAGCTACACACAGCTAGTGGTCGTATGTAGATAGAGGGGACACTGCACGTGCGAGAAGAAAAATGCATGCCCGGTGGCCTTTTTTTTTTCAATTTCAAGGCTCTCATTAGTATATGTAGAACAATAGTGGATGACTTGTGGCTGTGCACAGAGGGGTGCACTCCACTTCCATGTAGAAAACTACACGAGTAGTGGACTCTTTTCTTCAATCTCATAGCTGCCAGGTGCAAAATGTCCGTGCATGATAAGTAGTCGCGTGTAGAGGGGTCCACTGCTTATTCGAGATGAAAAATGTACGAGTTGTGGCCTCCATTTTTGAAAAGGATCAAAGCGCATAGGGATAATACTATAACCATTATATATGCAAGAAGACAGCCAAACCCTCCAGAAAAACATATTCGCATAGCCACACAAATCAAATCTTACTATATAAATGAAAAGAGAATTAGAAAAGATTTCCCTCATGCATGAAATGACAAAAATATTTCATATATAGCTCAATATTGCTCACATGGCATATAATTAGAATATCAACAATTTATGATGAAAATAACAAATGGATGAGCAAAAAGAGAGGAAACTAAGTTATAATGGGGCCTAAAACACTATATGAAATTCGTTCATCAAATTCCCCAAGATTTGAATTATTGCTTGTCTCGAGCAATCAATCTTCCTATAGGGAGTATGATAGGCAATTATGAATCAAAAAATGAAAAAAGGCAGTGGACCGAGAAGTCTCATGTCCATGTGGAATAAAAAAAGGTTAGGAGAAAATTTCTAAGCATAAATTTAATTACATGGTATATATACAAACTGTCAAATGGCTATATCCACTCATAAACAAAAGAACTAAGCAATATATCCTAAGCATAGTACACGTGAAAGTAGAGACACTAAGTGTTATATTGTAGACTTAGAATTACTAGGATGAACTTCAAAGAAATCCATCAATGACTATGGTCATAGGCTTGCCCGAACACACCTTCTCCACCGCACTCCTAACTCCTCGATTCCTTAGGACTTAGGTAGGATAGAATTTTAGGCTTAGTCTTAAGGTGAGGATGTCAAATGAGTATAGGACGGGATAACTAACTCTTATGTAAAAAAATGTTGATCTTGCATAAAAAATTACAACCGATAGCTAAAATGGGTGAGTGACACCTCCAAACTTAGCTTTTGATGTATGAGGTCACTCACCACTTGTCGAACACCGTGCACATAATAATTTTTTTATTTTTTTCTTCTCTTTTTTCATTTTTAATTTTTCATTTCTTACTTCCATAATTTTTTTCATTTATACTCATTTTTTAAAAATTCCCTGTTAAAAGTACACCCACATATACACTTTGGAATGCACCGCACTAATAGAAAATTATCTGCTGCCGTAATTAGCAAAAATTACTTTTAAATGTTGCTCATAGATAAGTGTGATAGGGATTTTGACTATTTGGCTTTGGTGTGGTGAGGTGGAGGTGCACAAGAGAAGGGAATGGGCTCAACTTGGCTCGCAAATTTAGTGAAATTAGGCTCGGATACAGAGGTAATTGTGTTAATTACAGAGAAATTAAATTGATGAGTCATACCATAAAATTATAGGAACGAGTAATGGAAAGAAGATTAAGAGGAGAGACTAACATTTCGGAGAATCAATTTGGATTCATGCCAGGGCGGTCGACCATGGAAGCTATATATCTCTTAAGGAGACTCATTGACAACTATTAAGAATGAAAACAAGAGATGCATATGCTATTTATTGATTTTGAGAAGGTTTATGATAAAGTTCCAAGAAAGATCTTATGGAGAGTCTTAGAAAAGAAAGGTGTAAATGTATCATACATTGACATAATCAAAGATATGTATACAAATTTAGTGACAAGGGTGAGGACATCAGGAGGATTAACACTGGAATTCCCTATCATTGTTGGCTTGCATTAAGGTTCAGCTTTAAGCCCTTATCTATTTACCCTTATCTTAGTTGATCTCACTAGACATATCCAACAAGCAATACCTCAATGTTTATTATTTGTGTATGATATCATTTTGGTTGATGAGACGTGTGAGGGTGTAAACACAAAACTTAATCATGGCAACATACTTTAGAAAAAAAGGGTTTTAGGTTGAGCAGGGAAAATACAGAGTACATGGATCTTAAATTTAGTAGTACAAGAAGGAAAAATGACTTCGTTATTAAGTTGGGCGATAAGGATATTTCCCGTAGTGAGTGTTTTAAATACCTTGGATCGATAGTTCAAAATGACAGAGGTATTGATAAAGATGTGACATATAGAATCCAAGCTAGTTGGTTAAAGTGGAGAGGAACGCTAGGGATCTTATATGATCGTAAAGTATCACTAAAACTTAAGGGCAAGTTTTACCGTACTGCAATTAGACCCGCGATGCGCTATGGTTCTGAGTGTTGGGCAGTGAATTGTGTACACGAGCAAAAAATGGGAGTTGCGCAGATGAGAATGCTTAGGTGGATGTGTTGACACACGAAACTGGAAAAAATAAGGTATGAATGTATCAAGGATAAGACAGGAGTAACACCAATTGTAGAGAAGATGCGAGAAGCTTGACTAAGATGATTTGGACACGTACAAAGGAGACCATTAGAGGCACCGGTTAGGCATTGTGAGAGTATAGTCTAATTATCAATGAGATCTACAACTTTCGTGTTGAACACTTTTCCTGAAAATGCATGTACAAGACGTATTTCCAAAAGGCGCGAAAAATTAGGAAAAAAATATTTGCGAATAACCAAAACTGCAGTGCGGATAACAATCACCTAATTGAAAACTAACCATACCCCTAGAATTAAACTAAGCATTGTCCTCAGTGCAAATTTACCGTACTAAATATGATGAGGAGCGCATAAAAAATGGGGATCGATGATCCTTACCCATGCCCGAGAATGGGCCCTTCTAGAACCGTTAGAAATTGAACTCTGAGCTTGAAATTATACGCCAGCTCCGGCTTGGTCACAAGAAATTATACGCCATTCGATTCTGCGAAAGTCAGAAAAGGACAGTATGCAATACATGAATATTTATATATACGTATATATATAGGAAAAAGAGAGTATTAGCTCGAGCTAATACCTAAAATTATAGCACAAATGAGGAATTTTGAGATTTAGACCTCCTAAATGGCTTCATTTGGAAAAGTGATCAACATGAAAGTTGTAGATCTCATCGAGATCTACAACTTTCATGTTGATCACTTTTCCAAATGAAGCCGTTTAGGCCTCCGATTTGGGCCCCGAAAAATACCACTTCCGCAACCTGTCGGACGCGTGTTGCGGAAGTGGTATTTTTCGGAGCCCAAATCGGAAGCCTAAACGGCCTCATTTGGAAAAGTGATCAACATGAAAGTTGTATATCTCGATGAGATCTATAACTTTTATGTTGATCACTTTTCCAAATGAAGCCGTTTAGGGGGTCTAAATCTCAAAATTCCCCATTCGCGCTATAATTTTAGGTATTAGCGCGAGTGTATACTCTCCAAGCCCATATATATATATATATATATATATATATATATATATATATATATATATATATATATATATATATGCTAGCATCTTCGAACGGGTTTCGTCCATTCGAGAGGCGTCGCTGCGGGCTTCACCCGCTTGACAATCAAGCGGGTTTCGCCCGCAACCAAGCGGGCTTCGCCCGCAACCAAGAGACATTTTTCGGAGGCGGTGACAATGTTCGGGGGCGACGACATTGTTCGGGGGTGGCAACATTCGTTGGGAGTTTGTTCTCGACGTTGCATTGCGGCTGCGTCCACAAACCGAAGACATTGGTAGTGGACGGCAACATTTATCGTGGGCGGCAATATTTGTCGTGGGCGGCGATATTGGTCGTGGCGGCGACATTGGTCGTGGGTGTCAACATTGATAGTGGGCGGCGATATTGTTTGTGGGCGTCGACATTGTTCGTGGGTATCATCATTGTTCGTGGACAACGATAATGTTCGAGGGAGGTGACAATGTCCGGCGGCGGCGACATTGCCCAGGGGTGGCAACATTCTTCGGGGGCAGCAACATTCATCTGGCAAGAGGTATGATATCAAATCTCACACTCAATATAGCGAGAACTGTGGTTCGAGTAAGTTAATATATAGTCAAGTAAAAAACTTCATAATACGATGAGAATTTTACAAATCATCAAAAAGGACATCAGGACAATGATAATAAGATAGTTTGACATTTAATTTGTATTATATTCTGAAGATTATAGCACTGGAAGTCATTTCACAATCAACACCGATCATGGCCTTCTATTCTGCATAAAAAAGATTTAATTTAGCGGTTGTTTGGAGTAGTTGTAGTATTGTGAAAATAATGATCAAACGAACCTACCTTGGAGATATCATGCATGTTGTTGTCTAAGTTGTGCAAAAAATTTTTTATAAACAACGTTCATCGTGTAAATGCCTTCATGACCGGCTATCATGTCATTCTTTATCAGAATTTTTGTTTTTTCACTGGACACACCTCACGATAAAGTTACGTACAACTGGCCATGACTGAACACATTATTTGGCAGATATGTTCCAACATTTTTGATTGTTTGGCCTTGAGATTTTTTAATCGTCAGTGTGAAGCTTAGCCTCAATGGAAACATTTTGCGCATTAATTGAAATGGCAGTCTAATATCTTCAGCTATCTTCAATGGTATCCGTGGCAAGAAAACCAAATTTCCTTGAAAATGGCCTGTTAAAATCTCTGCTTCTATTACATTTTTCGCAAACCGGCGACAAATAAGTCTTGTTCCATTACAAAGACCTATCTTTAGGTCAATATTTTTTATTAACATGATTGGAGCTTCGATTTTTAACTTTAACTTATGAGGCGGAAAGCACGATGTTAGTGAATTTAGAAATTCAGGTTGATACAAACTTCTCCTATCATCAACAACAGAATCATAAGAGTAGTATATAACTTCTTCGTCTGGGAATTTCAATATATTCACATGCTCATTTAGCGATATTAATAAAGCTCTGTCTCGAATATAGTTTTTATCGCCAACGTGCAACTCTAAATTTGGGAATGTAACATTTATTAAACCATTAATCGATTTCTCACATTCACATGACATTCCCATTGGATTGGGGATCCTAATCATATCATCTTGGATGGTCATTTCCAATCCATTTCCAACTCAGAGGAGATATTCAGAGAAGCTATTATCATTTTTGGCTCGCATATTTTCTGTTAGAGTTAATATCTTGACATGCCTCCATAAATGTGATTGAACGATGTTTGCATTAATTATTTGTGCCCTTGTTCCATTGACAACGACCGGTAGTACTTGGCGAAAATCTCCTCCCATAATGATAATTTTCCCTCCGAATGGCTTGTCTACATCAGTAACATCACAAAACGAACGATCAACTGTCTCGAACGCCTTTCTATCAGTAATGGGTGCTTCATGCCAAATTATGGCCTTTGATTGTCTGATTGCTTCTGCAAAATCTGATAGTTTTTCAAAAGAGCAAAATGATTTTTAATCCAATTTAATTGGTATTTGTAATTTTGAATGTGCAGTCCGACCTCCCAATAAAAGGGTAGCAGTAATACCAGAAGTAGCTGTAGCTATAATGATGCATCCAATTTTTCTAAAAGTGGCCAGAATTGCACGGTACAGATATATTTTTCTAGTTCCACCAGGTTCATCAACAAAAAAACACTCATGTGCTTTGTTCTTTATTTCCTCACTGATCACATTGTAAACATGTAATTGACCTTCATTGAGCAACGTAACTGCGTTAAGATCATCCTATGTAATAGGTATTGATAATTCATCTTCTATAAGACCGGATAGGTTATTGAAATCATTGAATGATTCATTGATGGGTGGTAAATCAAACTCTTTAATAGAATGTCTATGTTGCTTCAGGATATCATTAAGGCTATGCAGTAGTTTATTCATTATGTAGAACTCATTGGTCATGCTAGAACTTGGATAATATTCAATCATGCTTGCATAATTTTCATCGCAAATACTTCTGACATCGGCTGGTTCACAAAAGATCAATATAGTGGCGAATAGTATTCTCAATGCAGATGGCATTCTGAATACTCGAGCCTTAAGTAGACATTCTCGAATACCGTTATCGTTCTTAAGCAAACCACAGTTTAGTGCAGTATTCTTAAAAGTGACGCAGTGCGTGTCGTTGACAGTTAATAGTGCATCGAATGACTTTGGGCCCGGTACGTGATTTAGGAGCATACACAAATAATATCTTTCGCTATCAGCAAGTGGTAATGAATACATCCTACCAAACACCCTTTGATTTTGGATCCTTTTCCTCCAAAAATTTTGTTGCTTAAACCATCAATAATATTTTGGAAAATCTCTATACAAATGGAGGTTTTGCTCTCGCTGCTGGCTATAAACACTAAAAAAACTCAGGCAACATTGTTTTTGAATTTGGGTAGTCCATTAATATCGATGAAATTGACTGTTTACTATAAAATTGTATCAGATGTTTATTATGTAGATGTATTTGTAATCGCTCCATTGATGGATATATTTGACTCATTTGGAACTTGAACGTTCTCCATAATGATTCAGGCAGGCACAACCATCTGCCTTCAACATAATTGTTTATTTCATCTTGATTAGCACCAGGACGGACTTCAAAAGCGGGATGATCTTGTCCTTTATATATGTATTTGTATAAATATTTAATGCTATTGATATTGCTGCATATCTCAACATTTAGATGACAATCATATTTTAAAAGCAACCATGGATTATATGGAACAACACATTTATTATCAACATTGAATGCTACATTTCTGTCTAAAGTAATGTTTTTATTATCATTCCTTCTTCGATACACTGGGTAAGCATCATTCCCTTGTATTGTCGCATCTACATATTATTTAGGAAAACTTTTATTACAAATATGATTCATGCATTGTGCATTTGGTTTGTAAGGTCCACATGACCCATAATTCATGTGTTTTATTACGGACTCGTACAATGCAGGTTCCTGGTATCTATAAGGTATCTCTTCTCGTACAACTGAATAGTATTCATTAGGGGAGGTTAATTTGTTTGTCGGATCCAATAACACTAACATGTGAACATGTGGTTGTAATGGCCCAGGAGGCAACCTGGCACCGCCGGCCCACACGAACCCAGAAGGCAACCTGGCATCCGGCGGTACAGTTGTGAACACAAGATCTGCAGACCGTGCACCCCAACCCATCACTGTGCCTTTTTCTCGGCGACAGTAGGTTATTGCCATGAAGTTTCAAACCCGATACCTTGATAAGAGAGCCTTCTGACCGCTTCTCATCACCAACTGCGCTGCAACGCAGATGTTGATGAGAAGCTATTATTTTGTGAAAAACAAATATTTTATTTACAAAAGGGAAGATTGATTTGTCAAACTAAGAGAAAAAGCGATTAAAATATTATGAAGAAAATGATGAGATTAAGGCTAACACTTGATCTAGAATCTCTTTGGATAAAATAGACTTTACTAAAAGATTAAATTGCAAAATCTCAAAATTAATAACTTTGACCGTGGAGGTTCTCAATTTATGAAAGCGCCTCTCTCGAGAATACGCTATCAAATAACCTTAGGTGAATCGATTAAGACCCATCGGGTAGTCAAAACACCTAAGCTTGCTTTAGGCGGTGAACCCCAATATAGGATTTAACACCAATTCAGAAGATCTATGTCGCCCTCTCTCGAGGATCACACATAAGTCATTTTATCTTCGAGTGATCTTCTCATATTCACAACCTCTTAGTAAATTAGAATACAGATCTAAAATTGAAAAATAAATTCACGTTCTATTTATCCTTGAATGATCTCCTTATTAGTGTTACCATGGTGATCTAGAAGTGGTCAAATAGGTAGTCTCACTACCAACGTAATATGAGCATATGAGGTCTTACATAAGAGTATTGGAGAATTTAAAAAGGTTTGTGTTGACAGTGCTCATATGTGATATGAGTAAAAGTCTTAGCCTATGGCATTCTAGATTTGGAGGTTCTTCAGCCCAGGACCTATATTGTGAATATAGATGACCAGGTAAGTTGTCAGAAGACTCAAGGGTAATCTATCGAAATGACACGATATGACTTGAGAAATCTGTCTTAATTCGTCGAGAGGTCTCTTGATATCTCAAAGAATTGGACTTGGATTCGTCGAGTATTCTCTTGACATTTTGATAAATTAGACTTAGATTTATTGAGTATTCTATTGACATCTCGACGAATTGGACTTGGATTCATTGAGTATTCTCTTGATGTTTTGACGAATTGATTTGTTTGAATTCATCGAGTATTGTCACGTTATTTCGACGGATGGATCCTTGATTTGTCGTATATACATGTGTCATCTCGACGAATGTTGTTATGTCCGATTTGATTCTTTAAGTTTTATTCGGTCTGGTCTGCGGGTAACGACTGTTTCAGTCTTGGAGTATATATAGATGAGATAAATGTTATCTACCACTCTTGACCTAATCGATCCTGATCAGAGTGTGGCGACTTCTTCCTCTCGATGGAACTGTTCCACAACCTAGAAGTCGCTGCTGCCGATCCATTGTCGTCGACCAATCAGACCCGCCGCTGTTGCCAGAAAGTGTTTCCTAAGCTTCGTGTTCGTTATCTCTGCTTCTACTTTAACGTGTCTAGCAATCTGTGGAGACGTTGAGGGCATTCCTTCTTCCAACCTAAATCTTGTATGACAAGATTCTAAGGATTCTTCTTGCTCGTGTGGATACCCATAGAGGCGTTGATATACTTCTATACTCAGAACTCCAGCCGCAAGTGTTCGTCGGACTTCCTTGGAGCATCTTGGTTGAGTAGTGACTCAATCCCGCTAAGGTATACTTTTTAATTCAAAGTCGGTTTACTTATTGATTAATGATCATCGCAAGATCCATTTCCTTTTGGGTTTTCTTGATTCCTTATTCCGCTACGCACATGTAATGTGCATTCATAGAAACCTAACAATGGTATCAAAGGGAGGTTCGACGATGATCATTGTTTCAGAAGTTGCTAAATCTACCGCGTGTAGATCTAGAAATTTAGAAGTGTTCTAAATGCCCAAATCTATTCCTGAAATATCAAATGTTGATGGAATTTTGTGAGAAATCGGTCAATGAGACCACCGCCAGGGGCGCGGCCCCTTAGACCCCGTTAGGGGCTCTACCCCTAAGAACTCGCTAGGGGCGTAGCCCCTTGGAACCCCTCCAGGAAAACGCATGTGATTTCATTGTGATGTCTTTGTTTCTAATGAACAGTAACCAACCTTCTTGTTGGTTTATGAAACTAAGTATGTTAGATTTTGAATCTCATATAGAGGAGCGAGCTTGTCTACTGTATAAATGGAGCTGGTATTACTCATGTCCAATGCATGTAAATCTAAAGATTTGGAAGGGTTTAAGATGTTCAGATTTAGCCCAGTTTGTCAAGTGTTGCTGATTTTTCTTTGTGCACATCTGGTATGCATTTGGATTTTGAGTGTTGTATGTATTTTGTAAATGTGCACCTTGGTTAATTGTTAACCATGATTGAGTGTTAATCAATTATCTTAAAGTCTCTTATGCAATATTAAGTATTCAGATGCCTTTTGATAGATGATACTCTTCCTGCCTCGATTGATAAAGTGTGGGCTTACCAAAGTAAGGCGCATTAATCTATCTCGGTAAGGGTGTGAGCGGATAGTTGTGATATCCCACTATCGACACCGGGTCAAACTTAACTGTGTGACCATACAAGTTGATAGCCTAGAGGCATAGGGTTGGCATGCACCATATGATGGATGCGAATAAGGAGTTATTCACCAACCATACAAGAGTTGCATGATGATGCAATCAGCAAGCATTGCCTACCTAAATATCTACATTGCGAGAGAAAAGTCAAAGCTAAATCATTGTGTTGGTGAAATACAGATCTTATCCACAGAAAGAGTAGCTTGCATAAACTCTCTGAATTGATATTGAGGGTTATAAGTTGGATTAAACTAGTGGGAGTAATTTTAATTAAAGTCTTAATTGAAATAAAAATGTATTTTGAAATATAGTACAAAGTTTTCATTATATAAATTCTTATAGAATTCCATGGCAAGTGGATCTCACTCCACCTTGTCCCTTAGAGCTATCCTTGAGAAGGAGAAACTGAGTGGCACAAATTATCTGGACTAGTACAAAAATTTGAGAATTATTCTCAGGCAAGAGCGTAAGCTCTATATCTTGGAAGTGGATTCCCCTGAAAAGCCAGTCAGGAATGTGTCTCGAGCTGATAAATATGCTTATAAAAAGTATCAAGACGACACCTTGGATGTCAAATGCCTCATGCTAACCACCATTGTTGGGTCCATTGACCCCAATATTCCAGATTTGTAAGAAGTCAAGCTGGTCAATGACATACACACATAGATGTATTTGATGTTTGCTTGAGTTCATGCATGCAGTTTGTCCTTGATTGGACAGGTGAACAAAAAGAGTATGCTGGAAGTCAAACAATTTGACTAAGGCAAAAGCGTTGAGACTGCTGAGACAACTGAGAAGAATGTCGCAGCATAATCGCTGAGATAGCTAAGAAGCTCAATACAAAATGTTGAGAGAAGTGTTGGTCTCAACAAAACCATTGAGATAGGAGATATTCTCAGCTGTGAAGAAGAAACCGTTGAGACAGTTGAGAAGAAACCGCTGAGATAGAAGACAGTCTCAGCTGTGAAGAAGAAACCGCTGAGACAGTTGAGAAGGAACCGCTGAGACAAAGCCAACAAAAATTCTTTAAGTCCAGAAGCATTGAGTGAAGCAGGCTCACTCAACTCCTCTAAAGAAGAGCTTAGTTCAAAATTCGTCGAACTGAATTCTGAGTTCGTCGAGTTGAGCTCACTTTTCGTCGAGCTAAAATTAAAGGTTGAGATTCTGAGTTCGTCGAGCTCAATTTAGAATTTGTCGAACTGATTTCAGAATTCGTCGATCTCAGGTGAACTTTCGTCGAGCTAAAGTTAAAGTTTGACATTCTGAGTTCGTCGAGCCCAGTTCAGAATTCGTCGAACTGATTTCAGAATTCGTCGATCTCAGCTCACCATTCGTCGAGCGCAGTCAAGTATTTCATGTCATTGCGGGAAAGCTATAGTAGTGCTAGAAAGTACTATTTGACCTCTTTTGAGGGAGGTGGCGCTCACTATCCTTGGTGCGGCCCACATTCAAATTGTGTCGTTGATTCAAATCAATAGATATAAAAGGAAAAGAGAAAAGGGGATTAGGGTTAACAAGAATAGAAAACAAAAATAGGAAACGAAAAATAGAGGTGGCTGGACTTCATCTTCTCTAACGAGCTTGAAAGCCAAGTCCAGCATGCAGAGAAAGATAGCTGAAGCTTCTTCCAGTTCAACAAGATTGTTCTTCAGAGAACAAGGTGGCTGATTCATCCAATCAGTAAGAGGAGATAACTGCGTGAAGGGTCGTCAGCCTTCAACATCAGTTAGCTTTTCTTCAGTGCAGCAGAGAAATTGGTAGCTGTAGAAGAAGACTAATTCCTTCTACAGTAAGAGATCTGGACTAATATTTACTCAGTCCAGCAAGGTAAACTCTGAGATTTATCTCTAAATCAGAGTCTTATTTTATTTCAACTTCTTAACTATTTTCCTGTAGGATTCAGGTTTCCTGAATCTGAGCTGTAAGGCCTTTTGTGCCTGAGTTATAGGTGACTAATTATTTACTAAGGTAGGTGCCCTGCTAAGGTACTGAGGTAGGATTCAAGTGTGGATCTGAGATTAGGGCTGTCCTCCCAGCCTATGTAGTAGGCCTTAGAGATAAGGCTGAGGTAGGTGGTTTGAGGACCACTGAGCTGTAGGAGCACTACATGGCTCTGAGGTAGGAACCTTTGTGGTTCTGAGGTAGGGTTCTGAGGAGAACCTGAGTGTAAGGCTGAGGGCCTGAGGTGTAAGCTCTGAGGAGCTATTTGGAGGAGTTTATGAGTTGTCTTACATAAGTTAGAAAGGTGGGAGGGAAAGTGGATGTACCCAGTTGGGTAACCACTATAAATATCTGTGTGTTTTGCTGTGTTGCTTGTTCTTCTCTTATATTGCAGGTACTAAGGACAAGCTCTAGATCACTTAGTAAAAAAACAACAAAAAGATTTAGGAAATTTCAAAGACCTATTCACCCCCCCTCCTCTAGATGACTAGCTAACCTTGAAGTAATAACTTTTAAGTGGTATCAGAGGGAGGTTTCTCAAGAAGGATTTAACAATCTGAGTATACCTCCAAGGTTAGCTATAAGACATAAGAATGGGGTTTGGTGTAAACTACAAGGAACTAGGGGCCATGAAGCTTCCAATATGTAAAAAAGAAGGCTTTGGCCTCTAGAAGGAAAGGGTTAGGTTATTCATGGAGGCTGTTGACCCTAGGATATACATCACAATTAAAGAGGGACCCTTCATCCCTATAAAGACCTCAGTTCTGGATGCCAACATCCAGACACCTAAATCTTATAATGAAATGAACAAAGATGAGCTTATACTTGCCTCTATGGACAAGAGAGCTCAAAACATTATTGTCAGTGCAATAGATGACTCAACCTTCCAAAATCTGGTGCACTGAAAGACCTCCAAGGATATGTGGGACACCCTAGTTGTGTTCATAGAGGGTTCATATGAGGTGAGGGATGACAGAAAATCAATGCTCAACAAGGAGTATGAGGCATTCAAATAAGGAAAGTCTGATGTCATTGTAGAGAGCTTTGAGAGATTTTTCAGAATAGTGAATGAACTGAGAATATATGAAAGGGTATTCAGCACCTATGAGCTGAATGACAAATTTCTCAGGTCCCTCACAAAGGATTGGGACACAAAGATTTGTGCCATTAGGGAAATAGCCAAGTTAGCTGACACTCCTCCTCCAACCCTGTTTGGAAAGCTGCTGTTATATGAGATGCAGCTTGCTGCAAGAAAGGAAGAAGAGAAGAGCAGTAAGTCACATGCCAAGGAGAAATCTGTGGCCTTCAAAGCTGATGCCCCAACCAGGAGCAGAAGGAAGAACTCTCCACCCAGGAGAATTACTGAGTCAGATTCTGAGAGCTCAAAGACCAGCACCTCAGACAGCCATATGTTTTATGAGGACTTTGCTGCCTGCTCCATGCAGTTTCAGAAATTCATAAGGAAGGAGCATAGGAAGAACAACAAACCTTCCTCTTCCTCACAGTAGAGAAGGAAATCCTCTAAGGAGGACAGGTATGCTCCTAACTCTATCAAACAAACTTTTTCTAAAGTTATTTGTTTCTGCTGCAGCAAACCTAGGCACATACTTGCTGACTGCCCATTGAAGAGGAGAGATGAAGGAGAGAAGAAGCACTATAAGGGGAAGAAGAAATAGAAGTCCCTTGTGGCCAAGAAGGAAAAGACCTAGTATGACTCCTCCTCTGGGTCAGATAGTGAAGAAGAAGAAGCCTACATTAGGCTAATGGATATTGCTGAAGAAGAACCTGAAGAATATCCTGCTGTTATGATAGGGATCAGGGCCCCTCTGTCACATTCAGAAAGTGACTCAGAGGTGGATGAAGATGAATAAGAAGATGTTAAATGTCATGGATTCATCGCAATGACAGATGAAGAGAACATCCAGGATCAGCCTGGACAGGCTCAGGTAAATTCTAAATCTCTGCCTTCTATTTCAAGCCATGAGGCTAACTCAGATTGTGAAGCTCAATCATCAAGAGATGAAGGGGATTCAGATTCTGAGGATGATGTCAATTCTATAATTGATAAGTATGGAGAACTTCTTGAAGCATTCAAGAAGTGCAAGCTCCTTGCCAAGAGACAGGCAAAAGAGCTTCTCAGTCTTAGGAGTAAGTGTGAGGGCCAAGAAAAGGATCTTAATAATATGGCTGCACAATCAACCAAGCTCAAGGGGATCATTGATATGCAGTCTGTGGTAAGAGTCTCAAATGAGAAACTTATCTAGAAACTTAAAAATGATCTCCTAAATGAGAAATTACTGGTGGCCAAGTTTTTTAAGCCAAGCACTATGCTTCCCTTAATTGACACCCTCTTTACCCAAGAGGGTAAGAAAGGGTTAGGATTTAAGGGACCTGCTAGACCTCCCAATCTAAAAGGAAAGGGAAAGGCACCAGTTGTGCCCCTAGCCTCATTGCCTCCAATTTCTTTTCAGAAAGTCTTGTTGCCTTCTAACAGGTATGACTATGAAAGTTGTTATGGTCACTGGGAGAATGGCAGATCCACTGGTATGGACAAATGTGACCATAGCCAAGGTGGAAGATACAACCATGTGAGGGCCTTTAAGGCTGCCCATGAGGAAATTCAAATGGCCCATCCTGGACCATTTATTTTTGGTGCCCCAGCTCCAAAACTCAAGGATAATGCTGTTGCACGAAATATGAGTCATCCAGCAAAAGCAATGACTCAAGGTGAGTCTTCTAGAAAGGCTGGAATGGCAGTTTCTGATGCTATCAGATGCATGTTAGATGAAAAGAGACATGCAACTAGTAGCTCTCAGAAAAGATCAAAATAGTCAGCTAAAAGACTTACCTTCAGTCAAATGGCTGCTGAAAGAAATCAGAGATATACATCAACACATCTTCCCACTATTCAGGGAGCAGTCCAGGCAAATGCTTGTCCTAAATATAAAAGGAGATATAATGTCCATGAGTGCTGGTGTTATAGCAAAGTGGGCCACTATGCTATAGATTGCTGACACAATCCTTTAGTGTCCAGAGGTAGCCAACCTGTCAGGAATACTGTAGGAATGCAAGCTTATTTCCAGGCTAATGTGAACTTAGGACCCAATAGAAATTAGGGACCTAAGGTGAGATAAATTGTGTTTTTCAGGTTAGTTCAAGTACCAATTCCCCTAAATGGTACTTGGAATGTGGATGTTCAAGACATATGACTGGAACAATTAAACTATTAAAAGAGTTCACTCCAGTAAAGAATGGACCTAAGGTCATCTTTGGAGGCTCTGACAAGAGAATAACCAGAGGTTATGGTAAGATCTCAAATGGCATAATCACCATCACAAAGGTAGCTTATGTGGATGGGTTGCAACACAACCTCATAAGCATAAGCCAACACTATGTAATCTTAGTTATGACATTTCCTTCCACAAGGATAAGTGCCACATCAAGAGGTTAATTGACCAAAGTGTCATATCAACAGGCACTAGGAGTGGGAATGTTTATTGTTTAAACTTTACTTGCTTAGATAATAGTTCCCCAATATGCCTAGTTGCAAATGACGAAGTCTCATATTGTGTCCAATGGCACAAGAGACTGGTTCATTTGAATTATAAGACAATTTGTCAGCTCTTCAGTGATGAGCTGGTTAGGAATGGTCCCAAAATAAAATGCTCCAAGGAGGGTATCTATGCTGCTTGCCAAAAGGGTAAGCAGACTAAGACCTTCTTCAAGAACATTAGGACCAAGGACTCAGTGAGATGCGTGTATCTCTTGCATATGGACTTGTTTGGTTCTATGCATGTTCATACTATAGGTAGGAAGATCTATACCCTTGTGGTGGTTGATGACTATTCCAGGTTTGCTTGGGTGTTCTTCCTTATAAGAAAGGATGAAATCCTTGATGTCTTCAAGAATTTTGTCAGGCAGATTCAGAATGAACTTGCAAGCTCAATGGTCAAAATAAGAAGTGACCATGGAACTGAATTTTAGTCTACTGTCATGACTACTATCTGTGAAGAGAAAGGGATTCATCAAGAATTCTCCTCTCCAAGAACACCCCAGCAAAATGGGTTAGCTGAGAGGAAAAACATGACTCTCATAGAAGCTGGGAGAACATTATTGAGTGACACTTCTCTCCCTGAATACTTCTAGGCTGAGGCAATTAACATTGCATGACATGTTCTCAATAGGGCTTCTATCACCAAATGCCACAAGAAGACTCCCTATGAGATCTTAAAGGACAAAAAGCCAAACATATCCTATTTCAAAATCTATGGTTGTAAGTGTTTCATCTTGAACAATGGAAAGTCAAAAGTGACTAAGTTTGCTGCCAAATCCCATGAGTGGATCTTTGTTGGGCACAGTAATAATGGTAAGACATATATAGTATATAACTTGACTAATTAAGTTGTATAAGAAACTTTCCATGTAGTGTTTGATGAGTCAAGCATGATTGATAGTGAGTTGTCAAGCTCTTTGCCTAGTTTTGTAGGTACATAAGTTATGATGGAAAAGCTCTCCATCAAAAATAAATACCCAGCTATGTAAGAAGAATATGGAGAGGGATGTTGCCCAGACGAAGTACAGGACAGTCCAGTTGGAGATGAAGACCAACCAACTGAAGAAATTGGTGCTCAGCAAGAAGCAGTCAGGTTTCCCCCAGCAGTAAGATATCTGAGAGATCATCCTCCAGATTAGATAATAGGTGAGGCTAGCCAAGGTGTACAGACCAGAAGCAGGAGTTTCAACACAGCTCTTTACTCCAGCTTCCTGTCACAAGAAGAGCCCAAGAAATTTGAAGAGGCAAATCAAGACCAATTCTAGATTGGCACAATGCAAGAAGAACTGAACCAGTTCAAAAGATGCAAGGTCTGGAAGCTAGTTCCCAGACCAAATGGACATAATGTCATTGGATTCAAGTGTATTTTCAGAAATAAACTTGATGAAAATGACATTATAATAAATAATAAAGCAAGAATGGTGGCCAAGGGTTATAGAAAGGAAGAGGGGATTAATTATGATCAGACTTTTGCCTAGTTGCAAGGTTGGAAGCCATCAGACTGTTCCTTGCATTTGCAGCCTTCTAGAGATTCAAAGTCTTCCAAATGGATGTGAAGTCAGCCTTCCTGAATGGAGACTTGAAAGAAGAGGTATATGTAGAGCAGCCTCTAGGTTTTGTAGATTCAAACTCTCCTACTGTTGTGTATAGACTTAGGAAAGCTCTATATTGGCTCAATCAAGCCCCTAGAACATGGTATGAGACATTTCCTACCTTCCTCATTGAGAACAAATTCTCAAGGGGAAAGATAGAGAATACCATATTCCTAAGGGAATCTAAGGGAAAGATCATCCTAGTCCAGATTTATATTGATGACATAATATTTGGCTCTAATGATGACCACCTCTGCAGGAAGTTTACAAAACTTATGCAGGGGAAGTTTGAGATGAGCAGTATGGGTAAACTAAAGTTCTTCTTAGGACTCCAAGTAAGACAAACTAATAATGGTCTATCCATATCCCAGTCAAAGTTCACTAGGGAGTTAATTAAGAAATATGGTATGGAGAATGCTTCGAACATAAGGACTCCCATGAGCTCAAGTATGCTCATTGGCAAAGATGATCCAAGGAAACCTGTTGATCCAACTTTGTATAGAGGTATAGTTGGCTCCCTTCTCTACCTCACTACAAGTAGGCCTGACATTATGTATGCAACATGTGTTTGTGCTAGGTATCAGGCCTACCCTAAAGAGTCTCACTACACTGCTCTGAAAAGAATCTTGAGATATATTAAGGGCACCCCAAAACTTGGCCTATGGTACCCTAGGAATGGGGAGATTGAACTAATAGTCTATTCAGATGCAGATTTTGCAGGCTGCAAGGAGGACAGGAAGAGCACATCTGGCTCCTGTCAATTTCTAGGTGGAAGGCTTGTCTCTTAGAGCAGCAAGAAGCAAACAAGTGTTGCAATCTCAACTATTGAGTCAGAGTACATTTCAGCTGGGAGCTGCTGTGCTCAGTTGATGTGGGTATAACATCAACTTCAGGACTACAATATTCAGATAAGTAGAACTCCACTCTTTTGTGATTC
The DNA here is from genome assembly GCA_039513925.1 of Platanthera zijinensis. Taxonomy (NCBI): domain Eukaryota; kingdom Viridiplantae; phylum Streptophyta; class Magnoliopsida; order Asparagales; family Orchidaceae; genus Platanthera; species Platanthera zijinensis. The sequence continues at coordinate 66,117,721 of CM077095.1, read as the reverse complement.
TACTAGTGCAATTTATGTAGCTAGGAATCCTGTCTCCCATAGAAGGACTAAGCATATAGAAATTAGGTATAATTTGATTAGAGAACATGTGGAAAGACAAGATATCAGCCTTAAGTTTGTGTTCACAGACAAGCAAGTGGCTGATATCTTCACTAAGCCACTAGATGAAGCCAAGTTCAACACCTTCAAATTTGAATTGGGTATGTTGAATCTTGTGTAGCTTCAATTCTCTCCTCTACCATATGCAGTACTGTCTATTTTGCATATAGTACAATTCCTTCCTCAAGAAAATGAAGTTGGTGTGCAACTGTTGAGGAGGAGCAAGCCCAACAGCTGAAATGGGATAGGGTCAAAGTGGGGGGATCAACCCCTGACAGATAGGGGGAGATAAACTCCACAAAAATCTCCCTATTACAGAATTCAAAAGGGGGAGAGGAGTTAAGGGGAAAGAAGAATAGACTTGATCAAGACCTGACCAAGAGAAGATGTAGGAAGCTCAAAGCCAGGTGGTGTTGAAGTTGCTTCAGCATAAGAACAGTAAGGATAGGCTCACCCAGGAGAGCAGCATGCCAGGGGGAGTAAGTAAAATTCTCTACAGGATAGAGAGATGTGGTAATATTTCCAAACTCTAATGATGTTACATAAGTGTTAGTTCTTATGTTAAATATACTGTGTATGTCAATGACCTATTTTATTGATCAAGCAAGATTTTGACTTCTTCAAATAGGGGGAGATTGTTGGGTCCAATGACCCCCAATATTCCAGATTTGCAATAAGTCAAATAGGTCAATGAAATACACACATAGATGTATTTGATGTGTGCTTGAGTTCATGCATGTAGGTTATTCTTGGTTGGACAGGTGAACAAAAAGAGTATGCTGGAAGTCAGGCAATTTGACTAAGGAAAAAGCGTCGAGATCGCTGAGATAGCTGAGAAGAATGTCGCAGAATAACCGCTGAGATAGTTGAGAAGTTAAATACAAAACATTGAGAGAAGTGGTTGTCTCAGTAAAACCGCTTAGACATAAGATAGTCTCAGTTGTGAAGAAGAAACCGCTGAGAGTGTAGAAGAAACCGCTGAGACAGTGTAGAAGAAACCGCTGAGACAGAAGACAGTCTCAGCTGCGAAGAAGAAACCGTTGAGACAGTTGAGAAGGAACCGCTAAGACAAAGCCAGCAAAAATTCTCTAACTCCAGAAGTGTTGAGTGAAGCAGGCTCACTCAACGCCTCTAAAGAAGAGCTCAGTTCAGAATTCATCGAACTGAATTCTGAGTTTGTCGAGCTAAACTCACCTTTCATCAAGCTAAAATTAAAGGTTGTGATTCTGAGTTCGTCGAGCTCAGTTTAGAATTCGTCGAACTGATTTCAGAATTAATCGATCTCAGCTCACCTTTCGTCGAGCTAAAGTTAAAGTTTGACATTCTTAGTTCGTCGAGCCCAGTTCAGAATTCGTCAAACTGATTTCAGAATTTGTCGATCTCAGCTCACCATTCGTCGAGCGCAGTCAAGTATTTCATGTCGTTGCGGGAAAGCTACAGCAATGCCACAAAGTACTATTTGTCCTCTTCTAAAGGAGGTGGCGCTCACCATCCTTGGTTGGTCCCACATTTAAATTGTGTCATTGATTAAAATCAACGGATATAAAAGGAAGAGAGAAAAAGGGGACTGGGGTTAACAAGAATAGAAATCAAAAATAGGAAACGAAAAATATAGGAGACTGGACTTCATCTTCTCCGACGAGCTTGAAAGCCAAGTACAGCATGCAGAGAAAGATAGCTGAAGCTTCTTCCAGTTAGCAAGATTGTTCTTTGGAGAACAATGTGGCTGATTCATCCAATCAGCAAGAGTAGATAGATGTATGAAGGGCCATCAGCCTTCAATAGCAGTTAACTGTTCTTCAGTGTAATAGAGAAATTGGTAGATATAGATGAAGACTCATTCCTTCTACAACAAGAGAGCTGGACTGATATCTGCTCAGTCAAGTAAGGTAGACTCTGAGATTTATCTCTGAGTCAGAGTCTTGTTTTATTTCAACTTCTTAACTATTTTCCTGTAGGATTCAGGTTGCCTGAATTTGAGCTGTAGGACCTTTTGTGCCTGAGTTGTAGGTGACTAATTAGTCACTGAGGTAGGTGCCCTACTGGGGTACTTAGGTAGAATCCAAGTATGGATCTGAGAGTAGGGGTGTCCTCCCAGCCTGAGTAGTAGGCCATTGAGATAAGGCTGAGGTAGGTGACTGTTGAGTCATCGAGCTGTAGGTGACAAGTGTGTCACTGAGTTGTTGGTCTTGGAGGAGACTGAGTGTAGGGCCTTTTGGCCTTAGGTAGGTGACAAGTGTGTCACTGATTTATAGGTGCCTGGAAGGGCACTAAGGTAGGTACCTGGAAGGGTACTGAGCTGTAGGAGTGATGCAGCACTCTCAGAGTAGGCCTTGTGCTTGAAGTTATAGGGCTGAGAAGCCTGAGCTGTATGCCTTAGAGATAGGGCTGAGGAAGGTGGTTTGAGGACCACTGAGCTGTAGGAGCACTATAGGGCTTTGAGGTAGGAACCTTTGTGGTTCTGAGGTAGGGCTCTGAAGAGAACCTGAGTGTAAGGCTGAGGGCCTGAGGTGTAAGCTCTGAGGAGCAATTTGGAGGAGTTTGTGCCTTGTCTAACTTAAGTTAGAAAGGTGGGAGAGAAAGTGGATGTACCAGTTGGGGAACCACTATAAATATTTGTGTGTTTGCTGTGTTGTTTGTTCTTCTCTTATATTGTAGGTACTAAGGACAAGCTCTAGATCACTCAGTAAGAAAATAGCAAAAAGATTTAGGAAATTTCAAAGACCTATTCACCCCCCCCCCCTCTAGGTGAATAACTAATCTTGAAGTAATAACTTTCAACCATGAACTCTGAACTTCAGAAGCAACTTGAGAACATGAGTTGTAAAGAGATTGACGAGCACTTTAAGAAAATGTTTCAAGGTCAAGAACGCCAAGAGAGGTTTGACGTCACCAAGGAGTTGTTTCAGTATAAGATGGGAGCTCGAGACCTAATAGGGACTCACATGCTCAAGATGATTAGGTATATAGAGAACCTTAAAATACTAGGTTTTCCTCTTGGCCAAGAGTATGCTACAGACTTGATCCTGCAATCATTATCGGACAGTTATGAGCAATTTGTCTTGAATTACAATATGAATGAAATTGACAAGACACTGCCCAAGCTCCTAGGCATGTTAACAACTGCCGAGATCAACATGAAGAAGGCCAAGTTTGCTAGATCCATATTGATGGTGCATAAAGGTAAGGGCAAGACCAAGGGTTTCAAGAAGACTAAGGTTGGGCCTAAGTCAACTCTTGAGCCCAAGTCTTCAACACTAAAGAAGAAAGGGTTGGCGAAGGAAGTAAAATGCCACCACTGTGACAACTCTGGTCATTGGAGGAGGAATTGTCCTTATATTGAGGGTTTGCAAGTACTTATGTTATAGAGATAAACCTTTCTTATCCTTCATCCTGGGTATTAGATACTGGATGCGGTTCTCATATTTGTATAAATGTGCAGGAACTAGGAAGGAGAAGAATGCTGAGTAAAGGGGAGGTGGACCTACGTGTTGGCAATGGAGCAAGAGTTGTTGCTGTCATCGTAGGGGTTTACTGTATTTCTTTGCCCACTAGGCTTGTATTAGAACTGGATAATTATTATTATGTTCTTGCGATAACTAGAAACATCATTTCTATTTCATATTTGGATATGATTGGATTATCTTCTGTTATTAAGAACAATTGTTGTTTTATATTTAAGAATGATATTTGTTATGTTGTAGCTCAAATGTTTAATGGTTTATATTTTTGAACTTAGATCATCCGTATATATTATAGAAAATACTAAAAAACTAAAAACGAATGACTCAAATTTTACATACCTTTAGCATTGTCTTTTGCGCCATATAAATGAGAAACACATATCCAAGCTCCATAAGGATGGACTACTGGACTCATTTGATTATGAATCATTTGATATATGTGAATCATGTTTATTAGGCAAGATGATTAAAGTCCTTTTCACTAGTTTTAATGAAAGGGTTAATGATCTCTTGGGTATAATACATAGTGATGTATGCGGGCCCATGAGTTCTATGGATAGAGGTGGGAACTTCTACTTTGTTACATTTACAGATAATTTTAGTAGATATGAATATGTATATCTTATAAAGTGCAAATCCGAAACCTTTGAAAAGTTCAAAGAGTTTAAGAATGAAGTAGAGAACCAGCTGGGTAAGAGGGTTAAATCACTTCGATCTGATCGATGGGGCGAATACCTAAGTCATGAGTTTCATGATCATCTAAAAGAGTGTGGTATTATATCACAGCTCACTCCATCCAGAATGACATAACATAATTGTGTGTCTGAGAGGAGGAATCATACTATATTAGACATAGTACAGTCGATGATGAGTCATGTAGATTTGTCTGTTTCCTTTTAGGGATTTGCTCTAGTGACTGCTGCTTTTACACTAAATCATGCTCCAACAAAAACAGTTCTGAAGACACCATATGAGATATGGTCTGGGAAGCATCCTAGTGTGTCTTTCATTAAGATTTGGGACTGTGAGGCATACGTGAGATATCAAATGCGACAAGCTGGAACCCAAGTCAGATAAATGTTATTTTGTGGGATATCCTGAAGAAACCAAATGGTACTACATCTACCTGCCGTTTGAAGGCAAAGTGTTTGTCTTAAGGACTTGTGTCTTTTTGGAGAAAGAGTTCTTATCTAGAAAAACTACAAAGGTAGAACTTGAAGAAGTTCAAGAACCACAAATAGTGAATGAACCGGAATTAGAACTTGAACAAGGACTACAAAATGTTATAGCTAGAGAACCTTCTTAGGAAACACAAATACTACGTAGATCTGGTAGACCAAGATCTGAGCTTGAGAGATATGGATTTATCGTATCTCAAATAGATAATGTGTTTCTTATGGATCATGATGATGAGCCTGCAACCTACCAAGAGTGGACCAGAATCCGAGAAGTGGCTTGAGGCCATGAAATCTGAAATAGACTCCATGTATGCAAACCAAGTTTGGACCTTAGTGGAACCACCTGAAGAGGTACGACCCATAGGGTGCGAGTAGGTCTTCATGAAGAAGACCGACATGGATAAGAATATACAGGCATTCAAAGGGTGACTAGTGGCTAAAGGTTTCAAGCAAATTCATTGAATTGACTATAATGAGACTTTTCCTTTATTGATATGGTTAAGTCCATCAAAATTCTACTTGTTATTACTGCGTATTATGACTTCGAGATCTGGCAGATGGATGCCAAAGTGGCTTTCCTAAATGGAAACCTCCTTAAAGAAGTGTATATGACACAACCCGAGGGTTTTCTATCTATAGGTGATGCCACTAAAATATGCAAGCTACAAAGATCCATTTATGGGTTAAAATAGGATTTTCGAAGTTGGAATCTTTGTTTTGATGAAGAGATCAAAGAGTTTTGTTTTATCAAGAATTAGGATGAACTGTGTGTTTACAAGAGAATTAGTGGGAGCATTGTTATATTCTTGATATTATATGTAGATGACATACTGCTGATCGAGAATGACAAGCCAATCCTACAAGTTGTTAAGCACAATCTAGGGAACTGCTTTTTATGAAAGACTTCAAAAAAGCGACTTACATACTTGGTATTAAAATCTATAGAGATAGATCGAAGAATTTATTGGGTTTTACCCAAAGTACATATATTGAGAAGGTGTTGAAATGGTTCAACATGCTTGAGTCCAAGAAAGAATTCTTATCCATGTCTCATGGTGTAAGTCTCTCTAAGGACCAGTGTCCTAAATCTTTGAAAGATAAGGACCGCATGAAGTTGATTCCATATGCTTCAGCAATTGGATCAATCATGTATGCAATGACATATACTTGACCAGATGTCTCTTATACTTTGAGCATAACTAGTAGGTATCAGTCTGATCCCGGTGATAGTCACTAGATAGCCGTCAAGAATATTCTAAAGTACTTAAGGACTAAGGATACGTTCTTAGTATTTAGTGGAGAGGAAGAGCTTGCTGTAAGGGGTTATAAAGTTGCTAGCTTCCAAACTGATAGGGACGACTCAAAGTCTCGGTCAGGATTTGTGTTTTTCCTAAATGGAGGAGCTATTAGATAGAAGAGTTCTAAGCAAGAGATAGTTGTTGATTCTATAACTGAGGTCGACTATATTACTATTATAAATGCAGTAAAGGAGGTTGTATGGATTAGGAAATTCATCAATGAGCTTGGTGTAGTTCTTAGCATTGTTGATCCCGTAGTTCTCTACTATGATAATAACGGTACAATTGCACTTGCTTCAGAACCTAGATCTCATCAGCGCTTCAAGCACATACTTCGGCGGTTCCATCTTATTCGTGAGATTGTCGATCAAGGAGATGCGAACATTTACAGAGTGCCGATTGAAGAAAATATGGTTGATCTACTAACAAAGCCCCTCGCACAGAGAAAGCATGATGGGCATATTAGATCAATAGGTATTAGATATCTGAACAATCAACTATAGTAGGAGTCTTGTAGATTGTACATTTGACAGTTGTTATAATAATTCATTTGATGAATAGAGTATTGTACATTTCATTTAATATTTATGGCAAGTTCTTTTATTATGTCAATTTATTTCTATGTGATAGATTAATTAAGGTGATAAATGCTCTTAAAATGTTTGCTTCGATAGGATTCAAGTAGATGACTTGAATGTGAGGCCCTATGTTCTTAGAAGCTTCATTCTTACATGGTCCCTTGTCTTACTTGAGAAAGGTTGATGATAAAGGTGATTATTGGGTGCGTTACGAATCATTTGAGTGTTTGTGTATGGATAGAAATGAGATTTGTCCTCCTATATGATAGGAGTTACATCCATGGGCCCCTTTGTGGAATGGGACTGAGAAATGCATGACCATGCTTGGTTGTGTCAATATATGATATTGGACTCATCAATTTTTGGAAGTCCAATATAGATCAAGAAACTTGAATTGAATAATTATGAGAGTGACACGGTCTATACCTTTAGATCTATCCGGATGTAAGGGACATGACAACATTGATACATAAGGATTAATGAGTTTAGAACTCTTATTGCTTGGGGAGCAATGATGTATTGCTAGATGCCGCTCGTTGTTTGTGAAACTTTTTTTTAATACTTTCAAGATCAAGTAAGAGACTGTTAGTGTTGCCATTGTGATCTAAAAATGGTCAAACAGGTAGTCTCACTGCCAACACAATATGAGCCTATGGAGTCACACATAAGAGTATTGGAGTAGTTGGAAATGTTTGTGTTGGCATTGCTCATATGTGATATGAGTGAAAGTTCAAGCTTATGACATTCTGTATTTGGAGGTTTTTCAGCCTGAGACCTATATTGTGAATATAAATGACCAGGTAAGTTTTCGGAAGACTCAAGGGTAATCCGTCGAAATGACACGAGATGACTCGAGAAATCTGTCTGAATTCATCGAGAGGTCTCTTGACATCTCAACGAATTGGACTTGGATTCGTTGAGTATTCTCTTGACATCTCGACGAATTAGACTTAGATTCGTCGAGTATTCTCTTGACATCTCGACGAATTAGACTTAGATTCGTCAAGTAGTCTCTTGATGTTTCAACGAATTGATCTGTCTGAATTCATCGAGTATTATCGTGTTATCTCGACGAATGGATCCTTGATTCGTCGTATATACACGTGTCATCTCGACAAATATTGTTAACTCTGGGTTGATTCTTTAAGTCTGATTTTTGTCTGGTCTGCGGGTAACGGCTGTTTTGATCTCAGAGTATATATAGATGAGATAAATGTTATCTCCCACTCTTGACCTAATCGATCCAGATTAGAGTGTGGCGACTTCTTTCTCCCTACGGAACTGTTCTGCAACCTAGAAGTGTCCGCCACCGATATGTTGTGCTGACCATTCTGACCCATTTCTGTTGCTAGAAAGTGTTTCCTAAGCTTCATCATCACCGCCGCTTCTCCTTTAACAGATCTAGCAATCTGTGGAGACATTAAGGGCATTCCTTCTTCCAACATAGATCTTGTGTGACAAGAGTCTAAGGGTTCTTCTTGCTGGTGTGGATACCCATAGAGGTGTTGATATACCTGTACGCTTGGAACTCCAGCTGCAAGTGTTTGTCGGACTTCCTTGGGGCATCTTGGTTGAGTAGTGACTTAATCCCGCTAAGGTATACTTTTATTCAAAGTTATTTTACTTCTTGATCAATGATCATCGCAAGATCCATTTCCTTTTAGGTTTTCTTGATTCCTTATTCCGATGTGCACATGTAATGTGCATTCATAAAAACCCAACACTCCCCGCATTCAAAACCTCTCGGTAAACTAGAATGCGGATCTTAAATCAAAAAATGAGTTCGTGAAATAAGAATTCAAAGCGAATTAATCAAAGATGAATCAAAGAGAAGGAAAATAAAGAGCTTGCTAATTTAAAAAGAGAAAAAGTAAAATTTATTTCATTCTAAAGTTCATCATGATCAAGTGCTAAGGGAAATGTAGCTACTCATCATTTATGGGGGAATTACAAATAAAAGTAGAGAGAGACATGATTACTAAGTACAAAAGAGCTTGAATTGAAAAAGTGCTACAGTAGGAATAGAAATACAAAAACAATACTAATAACTAGAAATGAGAAAACACAACTAGAACTAATCAGTATTATAACACTTCAGCCCCCAAATCTCCCTCCTCGGCTCAGGAACATTGCAATTATTTATAGAATTTGTAGCTGGAGAGACACGCCCCCTGGCCACGCATGTGACTAAGGCGTGTCTAATATGGAACTGCCGCTATAAATACCCCGGGAAATGTTTGGAGAGAAACCGACAAGAGCCATAATTCGGCTGGTCATGCCCCTAGGCTACACCCATGACCAAGGGCGTGTCTTTACCGAGTCTGGAAAACGGCAGGAAATGGAGGAATATGCAGTTAATCCGTCAATTTGGGAAGGTATCACGCCTCTTGGTCAAACTCATGACTAGGGCGTGTTTACAGTAACGTCACGCCAACGCGAACGGTTAGACTAAAAGCCCGACCACACCCCTTAATCTGCTAGATACGCCCCCTTGTCGTGCCCCTGATAGGGGCATGTAAATTTATTCTGATGTGGCTTCTTTTCTAATGCGCAAGAGAATGAGCATGGGGAGCAAGATTAGTCACGCCTCTAAGTTACGCCTGCGACCAGGGCATGTAACTTTCAACTTTTTCAAAAACCTTCCAAAGTGCCCAACAATCTCTAGTGAACTCCAACTTGATAATTACAGCCCAAAATAACCTGAATTGCAAAAAAAAAGTTAATTAAAGGTTATTTAAAACAAAAAGTAATTAAAATAAATACATTTATTAAAATAAAATTATGTAAAAATAACTCTAAAATTAGAGTTATCATTTAACATAAAATTAGCACAACATTTGCCTATAGCCAATTGAAATGCCACCCCTAGCCTCCTTGGTTTCTTTGGCATCCTCTTTCACTTTCTTCTCCTTCTGTCTTGGGAATTAGCCATAAGGATTTGGATGGTATATGCATGGTTCGATAGCAACTGTTGGAAGTCTTCCTACTTGCCTTTCTTTTTTAAAGTTCCTTCTCACTTTCACTTGTTACTCATGCTTTTCCCCTTCTAGGGTGTCGTATAGCATGCCTCTATAAGTTTTTTTCCTTAATGTGGTCCCAGGTAGTTAGAATTAATTCCCTCGATGTAGGGATCTTTGGCACATAGATAGACCAACTTTTCATCTCTTCCCTGAATCTTTTCTTTCTAAATCCTATGTCATCTCCCATGTAATGATTTCTTTCCCTTTAACAGGGATAAAAAGAGAACAACTAGCAATATTAGGAGTGGCAGTAGGTACATCCATAGGCATATCATCCAAGGGAGTGTCATGATTGAGTGACTCTATGCACAATGCCTCTTTTATGCTATTTAAAGTTCAAAAAGCCAGGTCAGCACTGGCTCTTACCATTGATCTCTCCCCCTTGATGACTTCTTCAGATAGATGTTGCATCAGACTCTCTTGAAGATTAGTCATCTTTTATTTCAACATATTGATTCCACCAGTGAGATGATTTTTTGTTTCAAGTGACCAATGGCTGCAAAAATCCATTCTGTCCATTATGCACTTTCTACTCTCAGCTAATTTGTTTGATATGGCATGGAAAGCATTTTGTAGGTTGTCAGATGTGGCATCCTAGTTTATAAGTATATTATTCACACCTTGATAGGTAAGTGCCATCTATTTTATAGTGTGATCCACTATCGTGGTATCTCTTATAAAGAAGTTGAATGTATTTTCTTCCAGACAATTCTTTTAAATTATCAACCCAGTAGTTTCACTAGATAAATCTCTTCTTAGATCTCTAACAGTAATATCCACATACTGTTCAAGCTGCCTCCTTTGATCATCTAGCAATAATTTTATCTGACTGATGAGGGAACTTGATTCTTCATGAATGAAGGCTTTTGACGAGCTTGGAATATCTGTCTTTCACAGCATGCCTCATATTCAGATCTTTTATTGTCTTTGTGACATCTACCTCTTCATACATTAGGGAGGGTGACCTCCTCTCAAGTATTAGACAATTAGTTCCCCTGTTACTTGCTTGAGCTTCAAAGGGAATTATCTCCCTCTGGACATTTTTAGTAGTCTCCACACTCATAGGTGTTTCACCTAGAATGTCTTTTTCCATTCTATCTGTTGGTCTCATTGATCCCAATGGCCCTGATTTGATGATGTCAAACGAGTCAATGAGATAGACATAGTTGTATTTGATGTATATTTAAGTTTATGTATAAAGGTTAGTATTTTTCATAATGATTGGACAGCTTGTTCAAGAGGCAATGACAGGTGTACTCAAGGTGATAGGCTGGAAACTCAGAAAAATGCCTAAGTCCAAAAGCGTTGAGTGAAACAAGCTCGCTCAACACCATTCAGCTAATAGTGCTGAGAGAAGGAAGCCAGTGAAAGCTGACAGAATTGCAAAGGAAGAAATCTGGCTAAGTTCAAAAGCATTGAGTGAGCTCAACTCACTCAACGCCATATGGTCAGAAGCATTGAGACAAGGTTATCCTGTCAAAGCATAAGCAGTGGAAGCCAGAATTTTGACTAAGTCCAGAAGCATTGAGTGAAGCTTCGTCACTCAACACCATGCTAAGTCTGTCAACGCCATAGCTTAAGGAGATAAAAAGTTCAACTAAGTAAAATAGCATTAAGTGAAGCTCACTCACTCAATGCCAAGTGAAATGGCTCTGAGTCTAGCCTTACTGTGAAGAATCTAAAAAATCGGCTAAGTCAAAAATCATTGAGTGAGGTCAACTCACTCAACGCCATAACACAGATAGTTGAAGAATGGGCTAAAGGAAAAAAATAGCGTTGAGTGTGGTCAACACACTCAATGCTCTCAACGCCATCGAGCAAGAACTGGAAAAATTTCTAAGTCCAGAATTGCTGAGACTACCATTAGTCGAGCTGATTTTAGCTTTCATCAAACGCAATTTAGATTTAATCGAATGGAGTTCAGAATCGTCGAACACAGTTTTTTAACTATAAGGAGAAGATTTCGTCGAACTCAGCTTTCAAATTTCGTCGAACACAACCTTCTACTGTAAGAAGAAATTAGCTATCAGAATTTTGTCGAGCGGAGTTCAGATTTCGTCGAACTCAGCTTTCACCTGAAGGAAGAACTCAGCTGAGAGAATTCGTCGATCTCAGCTTCACTATTTCGTCGAGCTGAGCTAAGTTTTCGTCAAACTAAGTTCAGATATCGTCGAATGCGGAATTTCAGAAAAGTTAGTTGATTTTGGGTAAGTCCAGAAGGATGCTGACTCAGTAAAGTCAACAAAGTTCAGATTCGATGCAAATCGACATTAACGTCGCCAACAGTCTATAGTGGATCTCAAGTTAATTTAGCTGAGGTTTTTACCACCATTTAAAACTCGGACACGTGTCAATCATCTTGTTATTTTGACGGGATTATAAATAGATGAGGTGATCGAGATCTGATTAAGAAAGATTATTATTGAGTTAAGTTTTCTGATTAATTTTCTCAGAAAATGAGAAACAGAGTTGTCGTCTTCATCCGCCATTATTGCAGAATCCAAGAACCTCAAGATCAAATCAGAAGGGCTTATGAGTAAGCTGTTGCGATCATCATCTGCTACAACAAGTTCAGAGTAATTCTCTGAGGAAGACGAAACAGCCTAGGCGTGCCCTAGCTGAAGTTATCTTTTCAATACAAGTCGAGCCAGAATCTGAATATCAATTCGTTGGATAAAAGAAGAAGATGGAAGGGCTGATCTGAGTCCAGATCAGGAGATATTCCTGAAGGAGAATCAGATTGATCTACTAATCGATTCCAGAACAAGCCGGGCAACAAATTCAAGATCATTGTATCATCTTATTGCTTGGAAGACAAAGTTAGGGCTGAAATCAGCTCAGTCCAGGTAGACAGACGCATAGACTTTCCTCTGTTGTCTGTAATTCAATTTATTGATTAATTATATGTAAGATTCATTTTGAATCTGAGTGGTAAGGCTAAGGCCTGAGGTGTAAGCCTAAGGCCTGAGGTGTAAGCCTGTTGTTATAAAGGCTGAGGTAGGACAGGGTTTGCCTGAGTTGTAAGCCTTGTTATAAAGGCCGAGGTAGGGCAGGGTTTGCCTGAGTTGTAAGTCTGGTTATAAAGGCTGAGGAAGGGCAGGATTTCCTGAGCTATAGGAGTGTGGAGTCACTCTGAGGTAGAGTTTTTGGGAAGAACTTGAGTTGTAGGATCTTGGTGATCTGAGTGGTAGGGCTTGTGCCTAAGTTGTAAAAGCTAGTTGGGCTCTGAGCTATAAGATTTGAGGATCTGAGAAAGTGGAAGGAAGTTTGGGCGAATCTAGCTTATTGCTAGATAGGTGAAGGGGGAAAGTGGATATACCCATCAATTGGGGAACCACTATAAATAACTGTGTATGCTGTGATTGTTGTGATTGTTGTGTGTGATGTGATTACTATGTTCAGATAATCTGTTAGCTGCCAAGAATTTTCGAATTGGACCTATTCACCCCCCCCCCTTTATGTGTTTAGTTGTTCTTGAAATCAAGACTTTCAAGTGGTATCAGAGGGAGGTTGCTCAAAAATAGACTTAACAGTTTGAGTTGATCTCTAGGGCAGCAATCAAAAGACTAAAATGGGTTCAGGTGAAAATCACAAAGTACTTGGATCCATGAAACTTCCTCTCTATAGGAAGGAGACTTTTGGCATCTGAAAAGAAAGGGTCAGAATTTTCATGGAAGCATCTGATCCTAGAATATACATCACAGTACAAGAAGGACCCTTCATCCCAATGAAGACATCAGTCATTGATGCAAATCTGTAGGCTCTAAAGAAGTATTCTGAGATGACTAAAGATGAAATCATCTTAGCTACATCGGATAAGTGGGCACAAAACATTATTGTTAGTGCCATAGATGACTCAACCTTCCAAAACCTAGTCCACTTCAAGACATCTAAGGAGATATGGGACACACTAGGTCTACATGGAGGGGTCTGAAGAAGTGAGGGAAGACAGGAAGTCCATGCTCAATCAAGAGTATGAAAGCTTCAGGCAGAATAAGTCAAATGGCATAGCTGAGTGATATGAGAAGTTTTTCAAAATTGTTAATGAGTTGATGACATATGGCAAAGTCTTCAGCACTTATGAATTGAATGACAAGTTCCTCAGGTGTTTAACTAAAGACTGGGACACAAAAATCAGTGTCATCAGAGAAGTGGCCAGACTTGCAGACACTCCACCACCAACCCTGTTTGGAAAGCTGTTGTCTTATGAAATGCAGCTGATTGCCAGAAAGAAGGAGGAGAAAATCAACAAGTCTACCATAAAAGACAAGTCAGTGTCCTTCAAAGCTGAAGCCACAAGGAAGAGCAGGAGAAAGATTCCTTCTCCACTAAGGAGAGGTGCTGAATTTGACTCAAAAACCTCAGAAATCAGCACATCAGACTGCCACATTTCTGATGAAGACTTTGCTATATTCTCTAGGCAGTTTCAGAAGTTTATGAAGAAGAAGCATTGGAGAAGCAGGCCATCCTCTTTTTCTTATCCCAAGGAAGATTACTTCAAGGGGAAGAAGAAATCCTCTAAAGAGGATATGTATGGCTCTAAACAAAGTAAAAATACTTCTTCCAAAGTGGTATGTTATTGTTGTAGCAAGCCAGGGCATATCATAGTTGTCTGCCCTGTCAAAAGAAAAGGTGCTGAAGAAAAGAAGGATCATCAGCATAAGGGAAAGAAGGAGAAATCCTTTATTGCTAAGAAGCAAAAGAGCTGGGCTGATTCCTCATCATCTGAGTCAGAAAAAGAAGATAAAGCAAAAGCCTACTTAGGCTGTTTTCTGCTGAAGAAGAATCTGTAGAGCCAGACTTCTTAGATATGTTGGCAGCTATTACTGGAAAAGCTAATGATGCTGCCAGGTCTAAAGAAGGGGAAGAAGTCAGTCAATGCCTTGGGTTGATGGCTTTAACTGAGGAAGGACCCAGCCATGAGCAGCCTAGCCCTAGTAAGGTACATTCTACACCTTTTATGTCTGATTATGTTACTAGCCATGAATCAGAGGCATCTGCATCAATAGATAAAGATGGCTATGAATCTGAAGGAGATGTCAATCAATTGATTGATGATTATGGTGAACTCTTACAAGCACTAGAGAGAAGCAGACTCCTAGTCAAAAAGCAAGCAAAGGAGATTGTCTCTCTAAAGCTGACTGCTTCAGATTCAGCAAACATGTTGAACCTGAAGATAAAAAAAGTCAGCAAGATGAAGAACATCACTATTATTCAGATGGGCACAATCACCGTAAAGAATAACCACATTAGGAATCTTGAAGGTAAGCCCCAAAAGGAGAGGGATCTAGTGTCTAAGTTTTCAAAACCTAGTTCTGTGCTACCTTTGATAGATTCCTTCTCCTTCCAAAAGGGTAAGAAGGGATTAGGATTCAAAGGAAGAACTAGAGCTGTCTATTCCAAAAGGAAGGGCAAAGTTCCAGTGCAGCCATTAGCCTCCAAGCCACAAATTCCTTTCAGGAAAGTGGTGCTACCATCTAACAGGTATGATCATGAGAGCATCTATGGTCACTGTGAGTATGGTGGTAGGAATAGCAAGGGTACTAGTGCCTACAAGGCAGCCCATGAAGAAATCGAAATGACCAATCCTAGACCATTTGTGTTTGGTGTATCGGCCCCAACACTCAAAAATAAGGCTGCAGGCCATTCTCAAAGTCTGCCTGTCCACAATCAGACAAAAGGAAAGTCTGTCAGCATACCAGACTTGGGTATATCTGAAGCTATCAGGAGCTTGCACTCTGAATAGAAGCCAGCTGCTGATAGGGTCCAATATATCCCTAGTACCTCTGCTGTCAAACAAATCCCAAATCAGGTTGTGGCTGGAAGACCTAAGAAAAAGGCCGTTGTACCTGATGGAATGAGAGTTGCTAACTGCTATGCTATAAAGCCAGCTCTTAAAAGAAGGTATAACATTTATGAGTGCTGGTATTGTGGAAAAGGGGTCACTATGCTATTGATTGTTGACACAATAAGAGTGTCCAAAGAGATAATGCCATCTTACCTGTCAGAAGAGCTGTAGGTAGGCATGTTCAATTTCAGTTTAACCTGCACCTAGGACCCAATAAGAATTGGGGTCCTGAGGAAAGATGATTTATTTGTTGCAGGTAAGTCCAAGTGGCCATACCCCTATATGGTACTTGGATAGTGGATTTTCCAGGCACATGACTGGAACAAGGAGCATGCTGAAGGAGTACACTCCAATTGAATATGGCCCAATGTCATCTTTGGTGGTTCAGAAAGAGGAGTAACCAAAGGGTTTGGTAAGATATCTAATGGCATAATCACTATCACACAAGTAGCTTATGTGAAAGGTTTGCAACATAATCTGATAAGCATAAGCCAACTATGTGATCTTGGCTATGACATTTATTTCCTCAAGGATGAGTGTCAAATTAGGAGGTCAAGTGACCAAGGAGTCATCTTGGCAGGCACTAGGAGAGGAAATGTCTATTGTCTCAATTTTGTTTGTGAGGGTAAGGACTCTCCTATATGCCTGGTTGTAGATGAAAAAGCTTCACAATGTGTCCAATGACATAAGAGGATAGCTCATCTAAATTACAAGACCATAGGAAAACTCTTTAGTGAAGAGTTAGTGAGAAATGGTCCTAAGGTGAAGTGCATCAAGGAGGGTATCTGCTCAGCATGCCAAAAGGGCAAGCAGACTAGGATCTCCCTCCAAATCCTTGATACCAAAGACTCGGTGAGGTGTTTATATCTCCTGCATATGGATCTATTTGGTCCTATGCCAGCTCATAGTCTAGGAAGGAAAGTCTACTCCCTTGTGGTTGTTGATGACTTTTCTAGATTTGCCTGAGTGTTCTTTCTAAGGAAGAAATCCGAAACCCCTGATGTCTTTTAGACATTTGTTAGACAAATTTAGAATGAACTTAACAATACTGTAGTCAAAATCAGAAGTGACCATGGGACTGAGTTTCAGTCTGAATGCATGACAAGATTCTGTGAAGAGCTTGGGATTCATCAAGAGTTCTCCTCTCCTAGAACACCACAGTAAAATGGGATTGCTAAGAGCAAAAAACAAAACTCTCATAGAGGCTGGTAGAACCTTGTTAAGAGACACATTTCTCCTAGAATATTTCTGTGCTGAGGCAGTAAACACTATTTGTCATGTTCTTAACAGGATTTCCATCACCAAAAGCCACAAGAAGACTCCCCATGAGATTCTGAAAGGCAGAAAACAAAACTTATCCTACTTCAGGATTTTTGGTAGCAAGTGCAATGTTCTAAAGAATGGTAAGTCCTATGTGATTAAGTTTGCTGCCAAGTCCCAAGAAGGGATATTTATTGGGTACATCAACAATAGTAGGGCATATATGATCTATAACTTGACTACTCAAGTTGTAGAAGAATCAGTACATGTTGTCTTTGATGAGTCAAACCTAATTAACTGTGAGCTGCCAAGCACCTCTTCTAGTTCTGTAGGTTTAAAGGATGTGATTGACAAGCTTACCATCAGGGAAATGGATCTAGCAGGATAATATAAGGAAGAAGATGGGTGCTGTCAAGTGGGAGCTCAAGACTCACAAGCTGAGGATGAAGAACTGTAAGCTGAATACAATGCAGTACAGCCAGCTGAAGACAATGAAGTTCAGCCAGCTGAGAACAATGCACAATAACAAGCTGAAGCAAGATTGCCTCCAACAGAGAGACATCTAAGGGACCATCTAGCACACTAAATCATTAGTGATGCAAGACATGGTGTCCAGACAAGGAACAAGAGCATCAACACAGCTCTAGGTTCAAGATTCCTATTACAAATAGAGCCCAAGAAGCTTGAAGAGGCTATCAAAGACTCTTACTGGATTGAAGCTATATGGGAAGAGCTGAACCAGTTCAAAAGGTGTAGAGTCTGGAAGCTGGTTCCCAGACCAAAGGTACATAATATCATTTGAACAAAGTGGATCTACAGGAACAAGCTAAATGAGAATGGCATTATTGTCAAAAATAAGGCCAGATTGGTGGTAAAAGGATACAGACAAGAAGAAGGAATAGATTTTTATCAGACCTTTTCCCTAGTAGCAAGGCTAGAAGAAATAAGGTTATTCCTTGCTTTTGCTTTATATCAAGGATTCAAAGTCTTCCAGATGGATGTGAAGTTAGCATTCCTGAATGGAGACTTAAAAGAGAAAGTATATGTAGATCAACCACCAGGTTTTGTAGATCATCACTTTCCTAATTATATTTATAAGCTTAAGAAAGCTTTATATGGGTTGAAGCAAGCCCCTAGAGCATGGTATGAAACATTATCTACTTTCCTCATTGAGAACAAATTCTCAAGGGGGAAAATAGATAAGACCATATTCTTAAGGAAATCTAAGGGTAAGGTCATCCTAGTCCATATACATGTCGATGAAAATATCTTTGGATCTACTGAAAACAACCTCGGTAGGAAGTTTGCCAAACTTATGTAAGGGAAGTTTGAGATGAGCAGCATGGGTGAGCTAAAATTCAACTTGGGACTCCAAGTAAGACAGACTGATGATGGATTTTCCATATCCTCGTCTAAGTTCACAAGGGAGTTAATTAAAAAATATGGTATGGAGAATGCCTCCACCAAGAGAACTCTAATGGGGTCAAGTATTCTTGTAGGCAAAGATGAGGCAGGGAAACCTATTGATGAGTCTTTGTATAGAGGGATAATTGGCTCTCTTTTATATTTGACAGCTAGTAGGCCTGACATCATATATACTACATGTGTCTGTGCTAGGTATCAGGCATGTCCTAAAGAATCTAATTATTTTGCTGTAAAGAGAATATTAAGATATCTTAAGGGGACAATAGATCTTGGTGTATGGTACCTTAGGAATAGAGATTTTGAGCTAACTAGATTTTTAGATGCAGATTTTGCAGGCTGGAAGGAAGACAGGAAAAGTACCACTAATACTTATCAATTCCTAGGTGGAAGACTGGTATCATAGATTATCAAGAAGCAGACTAGTGTTGCTATCTCCACTACAGAGTCAGAGTACATTGCAGCAGGTAGCTACTGTGCTCAATTACTGTGGATACAACATCAGCTTGAAGACTATAACATTAAGATAAGTAAAACTCATTTATATTGTGATTCTTCAAGTGTAATTTCTATTGCTAGGAATCCTGTTTCACATAACATGACTAAGCACATAGAAATTAAGTATCATTTTATTATGTAGAAGGTTGAGAAAGAAGACATTTGCCTAGAGTTTGTCTCCACTGACAAGCAAGTGGTTGATATCTTCACTAAGCCACTAGATGAAGCCAAGTTCAACACCTTCAAAATTGATTTGGGTATGTTGAACTTAGAATAGCTTCAGGTACTCCCTAAGGTATTATGTTTGGTACAGGTTTGTTCTTTTTGATGGTGCTGCAGACCTTGTGGAGAACAAGATAAGAGAAGGTGCTCCTATTAAGGGGGAGGAAGTCCAGCAGCTGCAGAACTAAAGGCTTTCAAACTGAGAGCAGATGCTTCTTATCAACAACCCTTTATAAGGGTCAAGTTGGCAGCTGCACTCATGGATTCCTCTACATCAGCTAGGGGGAGAATAGTAGGGGGGAGACAGACCTGTTGCTCTTTCCTGACTATCTAAAGAGGTCAAAAAGGGAGAGAGATGAGACTGATCAAGCTAAAAGGGGAGAGATAGAAGATGACTCTCTGAAAAGATCAAGCTCCTTCATGGCAGAAACACAAGGGGAGAATTTCATGGGGAGAAAAGGTTGATCAAGCAAGAAAAGTTCAAGCTGAGAGCTAATCCTCTAAAGAAACTCTCCATGCAGCCATCTAGGGGGAGTAGGTATAGGGAGTTGGTAAAATTCAAGCTCACTAAATTTAATATAAGTTTTATTACCTATGTAATGTGTATCTCATTGACTAAGGAAATTGATCAATGGTTTTGACATCTTCAAATAGGGGGAGATTGTTGGGTCCATTGATCCCAATGGCCCTGATTTGAGGATGTCAAACATATCAATAAGATAGACATAGTTGTATTTGATGTATGTTTAAGTTTATGCATATAGGTTTGTCTTTGTCATAATGATTGGATAGCTTGTTCAAGAGGCAATGATAGGTGTACTCATGGTGATAGGCTGGAAAGTCAGAAAAATGCCTAAGTCCAAAAACATTGAGTGAAACAAGCTCACTCAACGCCATTCAGCTAATAGCGTTGAGAGAAGGCAGGCAGTCAAAGCTGACAGAATTGCAAAGGCAGAAATCTGGCTAAGTCCAAAAACATTAAGTGAGCTCAATTCACTCAACGCCATATGGCCAGAAGCGTTGAGACAAGGTTATCCTGTCAAAGCATAAGCAGTGGAAGCTAGAATTTTGACTAAGTCCAGAAGCGTTGAGTGAAGCTTTGTCACTCAACGCCATGCTAAGTCTGTCAACGCCAAAGCTTAAGGAGACAAAAAGTTCAACTAAGTAAAATAGCTTGAGTGAATCTCACTCCCTCAACGCCAAGTGAAATGGCTCTGAGTCTAGCCTTACTGTGAAGAATCCAAAAAATTGACTAAGTCCAGAATCATTGAGTGAGGTCAGCTCACTCAATGCCATCAGACAGATAGCTGAAGAATGGGCTAAAGGAAAAAGAGCATTGAGTGAGGTCAACACACTCAATGCTCTCAATGCCATCTAGTAAGAACTGGAAAAATTTATAAGTCCAGAATCGCTGAGACAACCATTCGTCGAGTAAATCTTAGCTTTTGTCGAACACAATTCAGATTTCGTCGAACGGAGTTCAGAATTGTCGAACACAGTTTTTTAGCTGTAAGGAGAAGATTTCGTCGAACTCAACTTTCAAATTTCATCGAACACAACCTTCTCCTGTAAGAAGAAATCAGCTATAAGAATTTCGTCGAGTGAAGTTCAGATTTCATTGAACTCAGCTTTCACCTGAAGGAAGAACTCAGTTGAGAGAATTCGTCGATCTCAGCTTCACTATTTCGTCGAGCTGAGCTAAGGTTTCGTCGAACTAAGTTCAGATTTTGTTGAACACAGAATTTCACTATTTCAGCTTTGTTGACTTATTGACTCAGCAAAGTCAATAAGTCAACAAAGTTCAGATTCGATGCAAATCAACATTAACGTCGTCATCAGTCTATAGTGGATCTCAAGTTCATTAAGTTGAGGTTTTTACCACCGTTAAAAACAGGCACACGTGTCGATCAACTCGTTATTTCGACGGGATTATAAATAGATGAAGTGATTGAGATCTGATTAAGGAAGATTATTATTGAGTTAAGTTTTCTGATTAATTTTCTCAGAAAAAGAGAAACGGAGTTGTCGTCTTCATCCACCATTATTGCGGAAGCCAAGAATCTCAAGATCAAATCAGAAGGGCTTCTGAGTAAGATGTTGTGATCATCATCTACTACAGCAATTTCAGAGTAATTCTCTGAGGAAGGTGAATCATCCTAGGCGTGCCCTAGCTGAAGTTATCTTTTCGATCCAAGCTGAGCCAGAATCTGAAGATCAATTTGCTGAATCAAAGAAGAAGAAGAAGGAAGGGTTTATCTCAATCCAAATCAGGAGACATTCCTGAAGGAGAAGCAGATTGATCTGTTAATCGATTCCAGAACAAGTCGGGCAACAAATTCAAGATCACTGTATCATCTTGTTGCTAGGAAGACAAAGTTAGGGTTGAAATCTTCTCAGTCCAGGTAGACAGATGCAGAGACTTTCCTCTATTGTATGTAATTCAATTTATTAATTAATTCTATATAAGATTTATTTTTAATCTGAGTGGTAAGGCTAATGCCTGAGGTGTAAGCCTGTTGTTATAAAGGCTGAGGTAGGATAGGGTTTACCTGAGTTGTAAGCCTTATTATAAAGGCTGAGGTAGGGCAGGGTTTGCCTGAGTTGTAAGCCTGGTTATAAAGACTGAGGTAGGGCAGGATTACTTGAGCTGTAGGAGTGTGGAGTCACTCTGAGGTAGAGTTCTTGGGAAGAACTTGAGTTGTAGGATCTTGGTGATCTGAGTGGTAGGGCTTGTGCCTGAGTTGTAAGAGTCAGTTGGGCTCTGAGCTATAAGATCTGAGGATCTGAGAAAGTGGAAGGAAGTTTGGCCGAATCTAGCTTATTGCTAGATAGGTGAAGGGGGAAAGTTGATGTACCCATCAATTGGGGAACAACTATAAATCACTGTATACTGTTCTGTGTGTGCTGTGATTACTGTGATTGCTATGTTCAGATAATCTATTAGTCGCCAAGAATTTTTGAATTGGACCTCTTCACCCCCCCCCCCCTCTAGGTGTTTAGTTGTTCTTGAAATCAAGACTTTCACTATCTCCACCACCACCATTCTCAGTTATAATGTCACCCTCCTTCTCAACACCCTCTTCTAGGTCCTTTTGGACTGTCAAATCAGTTTGGGTGACATTATCAACCCCTAGAGCAGGGAGCTTAACGTTAGACTCCTCCTCAACAACATCTTCTCTTCTCTTCTGTTTCTTGTGATAACTGCTCCACTAGAGACTTACCATCAACATCACTTTCACACTACTCCTAAATATCTGTCAGGACTTCTATCTCTGGTCCTGACTCCCCCTAAACCTATGTATCAAAGTGGTCCAATATCTCAGTATCTTTCATAGAATCCCCTTAAATTTTAGAACTTCTTCCAGCATAATTATTTATTTCTGCATCCCCATTCTTTTCGTTATCATTAGTCAGCTCTGGGATTTGATCATCTCTGATACACTCCTTAGGAACAAACTTTGTCTGGATGATGGGTCCAGTTGCTATTGAGACTTGCACAAAATGGTCTCTTAGATCTTTCTCTTCATCAAAACATGAGGGAGCATAACTGTCACCTCTTTCCCCATTCTTCTCAGTTAAGTATTCTTAAGCACTTTATTCAAAATTTACATGCCTCTTCTCCGTGGTAGGATTCTTGTCCTTCTTTTCCCTTGGCATCTTTGACACCACTTTCTCCCACCTTTCTAAGATTTTGGAGTCAATCCTCTTCATGTGGTGAATTTTAATTCCAACCTTTTTGTTTAATGTGTCTGGCATTATATTTTGTAGGTATAGAGAGATTATTCTGCTAAAGTTAAGCATGTTTAGGCTTTCCTAAATTCTTGTGTACAGTATCTTTGCCCAATCAGTTTTCCTTACCAGAACAACTCTTGCCACGATTTCAAAGATATTCTTAGATATTTTGTCATGCGACCCTGGTTTGCACAAAAATGTCGTACTGATAATGTACACCAGTAGTTGGATCTTCTGATTGAAATATGTCTGAGCCTGTTATCTTTCGGGAGAGCCCGCACCATACTAGGGCATCATTTATATCCAGATCACTTTTTATCATCTGCTTCCTCTTTGTTAAACCTTGGAAGGCCTTGGTATATGGCCATTCTTCTAGGGCCCACTCTTACTATTGTACGACAAACTTTGGTTTATATCCCTTGTCCAGAAGAATGCAACTTTGCATTAGTGAAGAACTCTATCACCTCATATCTCATGATTAAGGTTGGCTCTAAAAGCACGTGTTCTAGGTTGAACTCATCGAGGAGTCAAATTACGATTTGTATTTCTTAATTGCTTCCTTTGAATCTGTTGCGTCACAACCGATACTGAAAGGGTCCTTTGGATTCTTTGAAGCTATTGAAGAAATTGAGAGGAGTTTGAGCTTCAATCGACTCAAGAACTAGAGCTTGGGCTGTAGAGAGCTTAGGTTAAATGAAGGTGTAATTTAATTCAAAATGTGTGACCTATTTATAGTATTTTCCATCTTGGAATACGAAATTGTACGTACCTGAATTTCCAAGGCGAGAGCTTTAACTCTGATCCAACAGCTGAGATAAATTGATCCAGTTTATTTCTTTGGCCCCACGTCAAAGATATAGCGTCGTGTTGTCAAGATGCAAGTGAGCTGTTTTCAGTGGATCTCTTTGAGAATTTCTCACAAGCTTCTAGCAACAATGTTAGAGTTCTATACCTATTTATAAGAGTAATAGGTGACATATGCATTTAGATAACATATAATTATCTACTTCATTTAGGTTAACTCTAGCTTGGAGTGGTGTTGAGTTTAAAAGCATGATCTAAAGGTGGGTCCATAAGAGCAAGAACACTCAGAGCTAGACCTACTCTAATTGCACATTAGGCATCAATGACTAGGCCCATCTTTGAGGGCGACTCATCTCTCCTATATTTTAAAAGTTAATCCATTTGTCATCTTATAATTTAACTGACTCAATCTCTAGTGCAATTGCACATCTAGAGATTTGAATGTCGGAGAGATTTAGATAATACATAACTCCATTTCCAACCTCAAGGTCAATTGACCTTAGGTCAATTATCTTAGGGAGTGTTTTCTTAAGTGCCAACTAGACCTAGTCTTAGGCCTGGATATACTTCTGTCCAATTATCATATTGTAATTTGATTGTCCTTTGGACATACCTTCAAGAAATAAATTAATTTACCTTAGGAGCTCAATAGAACTTTGGCCCTAGGTTTATGTTTGCATTGGGACAACTTTCTGAGTGAGAGAAATATTTAAAGAATTAACTTTCTTTTCTTGAGGCACTGTTTAATTATACCAAAAGTCCAAGGCAAAGTGGCCCATCTTGCCATAACATCAATAATCATACTTATTGTACCTTCTCTTCCGAACAAATTTTGGTGTGATGTGTATGTTCATGTTTAGAAAAGAAGGCATTGGCATTTTTTCATTTCTCGGAGAAATCATGTGACTGAATGCATGATGGTAAACTATTTTCATAGCCACAAGATTTCTCCTAGGATGACATTTTTCTTGCCCTTGAGTGTTGGATCTGGGGTGTTAAATATAAATGGTTCATAACTTCTCATTTTCATTTCTTACTAGAGAGATTTGGATGCTCTTAGACTAACATCCTTTCTTTCTTTACAGTGTTATTCCTTTTTGACATCACTGGTGTAGCACTCATTCTTACTCACATTGAGGAGCATCTTTTCTAAAGCCTTGATGGATCTTTCTTTTTGAACCAATAGGTCTACTTGATCATCAATAATTTTCTTGAACTCAATTATCTTAGAGTTTATGAGAAAAATCTTATCTGAGTTCTCATCAAGCTGAGATTTTAATGGCCTTAGGAGTTTCATCTCCTCAACCTGCATCTTAATAAGCTTCTTACTCTTTTATAGTGCTTCAAAGTGAGCACCATATTTTTCTAATCAACAAATCAAAAAAATCGATTCAGAGTCATCCTCATCTTTAGGATATGAACATGCCTCTGACTCAACACTAGTCTCATAGTCAGATTCTGAAAAAGATAATTAAGTTTTAAGGTTTATCTCATCAGGATGGGAGTCATCCTGATTTCCTCATCAATCATATCCATGAGTCCACAACTATCTTCATCATTAGAATCATTGCCTGGTAGTGACAGAGGGCCCCTGATGCCCAATTTAACAGGAGGATAATCAATCAGGTCCTCTTCTTCTAGCAATACAATAAGCATAATAAGGGCTTCTTCTTCTAACTCAGATGAGTCTGAGTCACTCTCACTCAAACCCTTGGAGTTCTTGGCTACAAATCACTTTTCAGGCTTTGTACCTATGTAGTGTTTCTTTTCATCAGATCTTCTCCTTTCTTCATGTCTTCTCCTCTCTTTTCTCTTGAATGGACAGTCAACATTGACATGGCCAAATCTATCACAATAATAACATATATTATTAGTAATAAACTGTTTATTTTGTTTAGAAACTTACCTATGCTCATTGGGATCTCACCTTGATCTATCAGAGCTACTGTGGGGCTCCTTTGAGGTGGAGGTGGAAGAAGATTTGTTCTTCTATTGTCTCCTCATGCTAAGCATTTTCTTAAACTACTTGGAGAATAATGTAAGTTCACCATCAGTCAGCTCAGATTCTGAAGTGTTGGGTCCTGTACTTTTTGAATAGCATATCTTCTTGAAGTTGGAGATGTCTTCTGGCTGCCTCTCTTGGAGCTTTCAGCTCTGAAGGCTATAGCCTTTTCTCTATTATTTTCCTCTTCAACTTTTCTGATGTTGATTTGTAGCTTATGGGACTGCAATTTCCCAAATAGGTTTTAGGGCAGAATGATGCCAAGATTTCTCATCTCTCTAATGACACATATCTTGATGTCCCAATTCTTGTTGAGGGATCTCAAGAACTTATCATTTAATTCATAATAAGTGTGTACAACCCTGTATCCAGCGAGTGAGCTAACAGGAGCCGATCCGGCCGGCCCAGACCGCCCCCGAGCCCCAGGCGAGTTCAGCAGGGTATGCCGAGCCCGGCATGCCGAGTACGGGCTCGGCAATCGTCGGGTCGAGCTCGAAGATCGTGGAGCTGAGCCCGACGAGATGAAGCCATTCATCGTGGGGCCGACCGAGAACGTGCTCGTCTAGAGCCAAGGGGTTGGCGAGTGCCAACGCGATCGTCATCTACGAGCAGGGGCTTCGGGCCCAACTTTCCCAGGCCTGAGGCGAGGCGAGCCGGACCGCGACGCTGAGAGAGGCGAAGCTCACTCGCCGCTTTTCACCTCAGCGCAGGGGGGAGCCTTCTCGCGCCCGTACTCGTCGCCCCCGCTCAATGGGCTCTTCTCAGGGCCGGCTCGCCCTTCAGTTGTGGGGTGTTTTTACCATGTTACCCCCTTTGCATTGCTTATAGTCCTCGAAAACAGTGATGGCTGGATATTTGCAGACCATCTTTTCCTATAAATAGGACCCAATGGGTACCTCAGGGGACACGCTTTCTGGTGTCCGGTCTTCTAGCGCTTTCTGAGGTACCTTAGCTTCAACACTTGGCTAAGGAGGGGAAGCGCTCTAAGATCTTCCGGGTGTGTGGTGGGACCTCCGTGCTGAAGCCTTGGGTCTTTTCCCGGTCCTTCTCCCTTGTCACTTGGGCTTGTGAGTAGAGAAGTAAGTGTGCGATCACCCCTTCCGCAAGGGTCGGACTCTACAGGGACCGATTTTTCGGTTTCAACAAAGTGAATGTTTTCCCATAATTATTTTTGTCATTTACAACCTTGAAGAATTTCTCATAACATTTAGCAATGGAGTCCTTCTCCCCTTCTTAATGTTTCATACTCTTAATTTAATAGGGATTTTTTGTCATCTCTTACCTTTTTGGTGCCTTCCATATACACAACTAGTATGTCATACATTTCCGTAGCTATATTACAGTGAATTAGATTTTGAAATGTGGAGTCATCTATTATCACAACCCGCATATTCTCCGGATTAAAATGATATATCAGAGTAAGAGAAAACACGCGTCATGATGTCACGTCGTGCAAGGGATAACTGCAAGCGCCCAGGCAAGAACTCGAACCTAACACTTTATATGAAATCCTCAAGTTTATTATAAAGAAAACTGTAATTTAAGTTCAGTTTTGATGGTTGTATCCCTCGGATCAGTGGATCAACTAATCCACAAATGAAAACATGAATATATTTTGCGAAAAATACTTTGTTTATATCGATTAACATCCTACATGAGCATAAACATCCAAACAGGACAACTCATGATAGGTATACCTCTAGATTTAATGCTAGTATAAAAAGAGCCTTTTTCGTAGTTAAAATAGATTGACTTTGTCTTGAAATATACTATGAATGAGATAATCATAATGATACTTTTATACTAAAAATAACTAACATGCGATCCTAACATAAAACCTTCTCAAAATACAAGTAAATCACATTTCATTTAGAAGAGACTAGACAGCTAGCAAGTAACTTAACAATATAAAAACTCCAGTGGGCGTCAACAACCTGACATGAACCCACCAAATAACATGTATGTCTGAACTAATCAACAAAACAACAACACTATCTCACAATGGTGAGGAAAGGATGACTGCAACAACTGCAGAACACCAGCAACCGCCAACCCTAGCCGCTCAACCAGCTACTTCTCCAAACCTGAGGCAATCCAAAGAAAAGAATATCTCAGCAAGAATATACAAATGGAAAATAAAAGTCAATCTCAAATAAAAACAAAGGAGTCAAGGGGTTACCAACCCAAACAGGAATAGCTAAAATGAAAACATCAGCACTCAACCACAAGGTAATAAGTAAGAAATAACTCACAAGGGTTAAATATCCCAAGCTGCACCAAGTGCAATAAAGATCTATGTTTTATAAAACATTTATATAAGTATGTGTATATATACACAAGAGTGGCAAGCTCATCATAGAATGAGCATGAACACCGAAAAAATCCGGCACCTGCGATGGTGGGAACCTACCTAATACACCAACTGTAAAAACTTCACAAGGGCCCAAGGAAATGTGGTTCGATAACTCGACACACCCAAAACCAGGGAATAACCAGCACCTGAGGTGGTGGGAACCTAGCCTTCCACACCCAGTCACAAACCCACACTGGGTAAACCCACCAGGGCAAAGATTCTGTTGGTACCCTAGTTTGATTTGAGTTCAGTCCTCTCCTTTGTGCCCCTTGACCCAAGAAATATCTATGGTCAATGGTTAGGAGTCTAGCTGTAGAGTCCTCGCTTTTCCAAATTGAGAATTTGGTTAAGTAGGTTTTTCGTTCGACTATAGTCGAACGCCGTTCGACTATCGTCTATCGGCTGATCGACGATCGTCTCAGTTGGTCGACGCTTTGTCTGCGCTGATAGGTCGATACGACTATCTGTTCTGCGCTGATAGTTCGACTATCTGTTGATAGTTCGACTATCTGTTCTGCGCTGATAGTTCGACTATCTGTTGATAGTTCGACTATCTGTTCTGC
This sequence comes from Platanthera zijinensis, assembly GCA_039513925.1. Lineage (NCBI taxonomy): Eukaryota > Viridiplantae > Streptophyta > Magnoliopsida > Asparagales > Orchidaceae > Platanthera > Platanthera zijinensis. Next base: position 66,089,380 of record CM077095.1, on the reverse strand, counting down.
GCTGATAGTTCGACTATCTGTTGATAGTTCGACTATCTGTTCTGCGCTGATAGTTCGACTATCTGTTGATAGGTCGACTATCTGTTCTGCGCTAGTAGTTCGACTATCTGTTGATAGTTCGACTATCTAGTTTGTTTTGATAGTTCGACTATCTTTTGATAGATCGACTATCTGTTTTCTGAGGTAGGTCGACTATCTGCTTGATAGTTCGACTATCTCTGTGCGCTTGATAGCTCGACTATCTGTCCTAGATAGATCGACTATCTGATAGTTCGACTATCTGTCCTGATAGTTCGACTATCTGCTGCGGTAGCTCGACTATCTATTTGATAGCTCGACTATCCGGATCGTTCGACTATCTGCCCGATAGTTCGACGATCTCCTGGCGTCGTTCGACGATCTTCGAAGGTCGTTCGACGTTTTCTGTCTGCCTTTATATTTTGTATTTATTTATTATATTTAATTATTTAATACATTTTCTGGCACTCTATTTTAAGCTGTATGATAAAGTTTCCAGGCATTATTTGCTCTATTCTTTCTGCCTGAGTTCAAATCTTTTAAGATAAAGTTGTTTGTCTTATTAGCTGTCATTTTAATTTACTTTATCTGCTGTCAGCCCCTTTATAGCCGTTAGACTGAAAAGTCTTCTTTTGCTATAAAGAGATAGTTTCTGATGTGACTTTATTTAGTCTATCTGTTTATTTGATTTAAGCCTGCAGCTTCTTAGAAAGAGGTTTATTCCTTTTTATAGAATGTTTTGCTGCAGAGATATTTCTGTCTTCTTGATATTTACAGCCCAGGTCTCAAGGCTCAGAAGAAGACAAATTAATTCAAATGGAAGAGAGCCGTTGCTTGCTGATGATTATATAAAGAACCCTTTGCTGAAGGATTCAAGCTAGTTAACAGGAGTTAATAGAAGAGAGTGTTACACACATATTCAAAAGCACTCAAGCCTTCATCAAGCTCAAGCTTCCTGCTCTCAGCAAACTCCATCTAACTGAGAAGTGTTAAGATCTTCATCTCTTCTTCACCTGAGTTCTCCTGCTTTCAGGAAGTTCAACTCAGAGTTTCTTTGAAGAAGAAGAAGAAGAAGATTGCTGCTTGAAGACTGTTTCTTTTTATTGTTTACTTTCTTCCTGTAGCTCTTTCCTTCAGAACTTTCTGAAGAGTTTTCTCTGCACTGAAGCAAGACTTCACCTGGACATTCTTGAGCCAGGGGGAGCCTTGATTCTTTAGAGCATTCTAGCTCAGTGCAAGCTTTTTGTGCTTCTCTAATCTATTGCAAAATAGAGAAGACATCTTAACCTTCTTCCCCCTCCTGTACAGGGTTATTACTCCCTTCAAAAGTATCCCTTGGTGGCAGGGCACCTGATCAAAAACCTGTGCTTGGTTTTTAGACACCTGATCAAAAGTCTAAAGGGTTTCTGAATCTACCTGAAGCAGATTCTGTTGGTGGCAGGGCACCTGATCAAAAACCTGTAGTGGATTCCTACCGTTTGGGTAGAAGAGTGGACGTACCCAAGTTGTTTGGGGAACCACTATAAAATTCCTTGTGTCGTCTGGCTTGTTTATTATTTTTCCTGTACTGTGGCTGTGAATAGATATAACTAGGTTGCTAGTTGCTGTTTAGGTTTTTCCAAGCTTAACTGTAATTACAGTTAGCTTGTGTTTGTACACAACACTTGTGTTAGGCTTTAAGGTTAAACCAATATCTATAATCTCTTCATTCCGCACTTCACTCCAAGGGAGTTGGGTAGACAGTTAAGTTTTGTATTGTGCAAAATTTGATTACTCTATTCACCCCCCCTCTAGAGTAGTATCTATCCCTTCACTTTCAATTGGTATCAAAGCGAGGTTGACTGACTGTATAGGCTAACACCTAAGTCACAAGATCCTGATAGATACCAAGAGCTTATAGATATTCACTATCATGGCCCAGTCTAAGGATTATTCTAGCACCAGACCTCCAGCATGCAACTTAGCAAAGTTTGGCATCTGGAAGGCAAGGATCAAACTTTATATGAACTCTATTGATGAGAGTATTTTTGCTTCTATTTTGTCAGGTCCCCCAAGAGCACCTGCTGCTGCCACTGCCTCATCATCTGATATGAGTGCAGTGCCTCCTCCAGATTATAATGATGAGTACAAGAAGGCCAAAATTGCTGATGCCAAAGCAATGAACATACTGGCTCAGACTATGTCTGATGAGGTGTTCCAGAAGGTGGCCGACTGCTCCTCAGCTAAGGCCATGTGGGACACACTGAACCAGATTGTAGCTGGTTCAGCTGATGAAAGGAAGGACAGGAGGTCCAACCTTATCTCACAGTATGAGAACTTCAAGAAGACTGATGCTGAATCAGTTGAAGCGATGTACACCAGGCTCAGCTCAATCATCAATGAGCTGAGGACCCTTGACAAGGATATCTCATTGACAGAGGTCAATGATAAGATCCTTATGTGCTTTCCTAGCACATGGGATTTGAGGATCTGGCCAATCAAGGAAGCCAGAAGCACCAATGAGATATCAACTGAAGCCCTTCTCGGCAAGCTCAAATCTTTTGAGCAAGTGCTGAAGACAAGGGAAGCTGAAGCAGAAGCCAAGACCCCCACTCCAACAAGAAAAGAGCAATCTCTAGCTCTTAAAGCTGCTGAAGCCTCAGAAGGCAGCCAATCAAATGAGGAGCTCATGGCATTGTTTGCCAAGAGATTTCTCAAAATGGGGAGAAAAGAGTTCAGAAGAAAATCTTCAAAGTATGAAGAAAAGCCAAGGTATGATCGTACTCCAACTAAAGAAATTATTTGTTATGGGTGCAGGAAGCCTGGACACATTTTGCCAGAGTGTCCAGAGGAGAAGAACAAGGAAAAGAGAAAAGATAAAGAACAACACAGGAAGCACTCCAAGCCATCCTCCTACAAAAACAAGAAGAAGGAGAGAGGTTTCATTGCTGAAACCTGGAGTGATTCTGATGAAGAATCCTCATCCTCAAGCTCTAGTGAGGATGAAGAAGAAAAGAAGGCAAAAGAAGTTTGCCTCATGGCAATAGATGCCTGCAGCAACCACTCTGCTGCAGAGAGTTCTGACTCAGATGAAGAAATGCCTACTGAAGATGAGGTACTTTCATCTTATGATTTTACTTCAGAAGAGTTTAAGTTAGATTTTAAATCTCTATGTTTAGATTTAATTAGTTCAGAAAAAGAGATAAAAGAACTTAGAAATAGGCTAGCTGACTCTGAATCAATAGCCTCTGAAAATGTTAGGTTAAAGGAAGAACTCACTACTTGTAGTGAAGAAATCAAATTTCTTAAAATGGAATTAGCCAAGTCTAAGAGACTAGAAGAGTCACTTAATGGTAGAAGCCTTAAGCTATTAGAAATTACCAGCATGACCAACACTAGGTCAGGTAATGATAAATTAGGCTTAGGAGCTTCTCCCAGTGAACCCCCAGTCTTGCTTAAAAATAATCTTTCAACTCCAGTGAACTTCATTTCAGCTAGTGGAAAGAAGAACACTGAGCAAGTAAACCTTGTAAATAAAACATTAAATAAGGCTAAGAGAGAAAAGAGAAAGAAGTTTTTCAAAGAAATGCAAAAAGCGTCGAACGCAGCTCGACGATCGGATGCTCCATGGTCGAACGAAGCTCGACGATCTGAGCGCCTATCGTCGAACGTCGATCGACGATTTCAACATGATTTTCAAAATCATAATCCATTCCATAGAAACCTAAATGAAAATAGAAACCCTAGGTTTGTTGACCCATCATCTGCATGGAGAATCCCACCTAGGAGATCTCACCCACTAGGTTATCACCCTCAGCCTGCATTTTCTTATATCTCCAGTTTTTCTTATGTGAAAAACAAGGGACCCAAGGTTACCTGGGTCCACTCTGTCTAAATAGTTGTTTTGCAGGTGAAGGCCTATCCAATCACTCAAAATAAGTGGTATTTGGATAGTGGATGCTCTAAGCATATGACAGGAAACAAAGAGCTACTGTCAAAGTACAAAGCTAAGCTCGGCCCAAAGGTTATCTTTGGAGACTCCAGCTGTGGTCAGACAGAAGGATATGGCAAGATCACAATTGGAGCTGTTACATTCAAGAGAGTTGCTTATGTCAGTGGACTGAAGCACAACCTGATTTCAGTTAGCCAGCTATGTGATGCTGGCTACCAAGTTTCTTTTTCTAACTCCTCTTGCAATATTACTTTAAATAATAATGTTGTCTTGATAGGTAATAGAATAGGCAATATATATTTAGTAGATTTTAATTCATCTCACTCTGAAATCTGCCTGTTTAATGAATTAACCCTTAATAATAATTCTTTATGGCATAAAAGGCTTAGTCATGTAAACCTCAAGAACATATCTAGGTTATCTAAGCACAACCTTGTTAGAGGTTTACCTTCTTGCCCCTACAAGAAGGAGAGCCTATGCAAGGCTTGTCAGCTAGGCAAGCAAACCAAGAATTCATTTAAATCTGTTAATAAAAGTGATTCTCCTAGAATCCTGTATTTATTACACTTGGACCTTTTTGGCCCAATAAATGTACAGAGTTTAGGAGGGAAGTATTACACATTAGTAATTGTAGATGACTTCTCTAGGTTCAGTTGGGTTTTCTTTTTGAGAACTAAGTCTGATAACTTCAAAGCCCTTACAGACTTTCTACTTTGTGTGCAGACTGAGTACTCTACTCATGTGGCCTTGATCAGAAGTGATCATGGTACTGAGTTTGACTCTCTTCTCATGCAAGAATTCTGTGAGAGAGAAGGTATCAAACATAGCTTCTCAGCTCCTAGAACTCCCCAACAAAATGGGGTAGTTGAAAGGAAGAATAGAACACTAATTGAAGCTGCTAGTATATTGTTGGCAGATGCTAACATGCCTCTATCCTATTGGGCAGAAGCTGTTAGTACAGCTAACTATGTCTTGAATAGAAGTTTGATACACAAACTTAAGTGTAAAACTCCTTATGAGTTGCTTAAAGGAAAGAAACCAAAAATTAATTACTTTAGAATTTTTGGCTGTACTGTTTATATTCATAACAATAATAAAGAATATATTAGAAAATTTGAAGCCAAAGCTTCAATGGGAATCATGCTTGGATATTCCCAAGTAAGCAAAGCTTATAGGGTTTATAACAAATCAACCTGTAAGATAGAGGAATCTGTGCATGTGACTTTTGATGAGTCTCAGATGTTTTACAAGGAGAAAGAAAATTCTCCTTCCTCCAGTTCTTTGCAGGTACATGATGCCCCTCAAGAAATCCTTCAACTTTCAACTCTTCAGATCACTGAATCAGACAGTGATGAAGACATTGCTGAAGCTGTTGAAGCTGTTGTTGTTCCACCAACAGTAGATCAAATTCCTCCTGAGGAATTAATCCCAACTGTTGCTGAAGATCACATCCCACCTGCTGATATTGTCACACTTAGAGATCATCCCACATCTCAAGTGATTGGAGACATATCAGCTGGTGTGCAAACAAGACATCAATTAAGACAGGATGTGATGCATGCTTGTTTCCTCTCACAGGTTGAGCCCCTCACCTTTAAAGATGCAGAGCTAGATCCCCACTGGATCATTGCAATGCAAGAGGAACTCAATCAGTTTGAAAGATGTAAAGTTTGGACTTTGGTTCCAAGACCTAAAGGCCAACTGATCATAGGCACCAAGTGGGTGTATAGAAACAAGTTAGATGCAAATGGAATAATAGTAAGGAATAAAGCTAGGCTTGTAGCTCAGGGCTACAGACAGGAGGAAGGTATAGACTATGACCAAACCTTTGCTCCTGTTGCAAGGCTAGAAGCAATAAGGATCTTCTTGGCCTATGCAGCCTACATGAAGTTTAAGGTGTTCCAAATGGATGTCAAAAGTGCATTCCTGAACGGTGAGCTTAAGGAAGAGGTGTTTGTTGAACAACCACCAGGGTTTGTTTCTTCAACTCAGCCTTCTCATGTTTTTAAGTTGCAGAAAGCTCTTTATGGACTAAAGCAAGCTCCTAGAGCCTGGTATGAGACTCTAGCTAGTTTCCTGTTAGAGCACAACTTCACTAGGGGAGTAGTTGATAGAACCCTTTTCGTCAAGCATCACAAGGACACAATCCTGTTAGTTCAGGTGTATGTAGATGATATTATCTTTGGCTCCACTGATCCCAAACTTTGCAAAAAGTTTTCCAACTTGATGCACTCTAAGTTTGAGATGAGTAGCATGGGTGTGCTGTCTTACTTCCTTGGTCTCCAAGTTAAGCAAGATGCTGATGGTATCTTCATCTCCCAATCCAAATATGCCAAGGAATTGGTAAAGAAATTTGGGATGGCTGATGCTTCAGCAATGCCTACACCCATGGCTACTAATGTAGTTATTGATTCTGATGATCACGGCAAGCCAGTTGATCAAAAGAATTATAGGGCCATTGTTGGTTCCCTATTATATCTAACTGCAAGTAGGCCAGATATAATGTTTGCTACATGCCTTTGTGCTAGATTCCAGGTCAACCCCAAGGAATCTCATCTGATTCTTCTAAAGAGAATCCTGAGATACCTGAAAGGATGTCCAAATCTAGGACTTTGGTACCCAGCTGAGTCAGAGTTTGAATTAATTGGATATTCTGATTCTGACTATGCTGGTTGCAGAGTTGACAGGAAGAGCACCTCAGGAACTTGCCAGTTCCTGGGAGAGAGATTGGTCTCTTGGTTCTGTAAGAAGCAGGCTTCTGTCTCAACTTCAACTGCAGAGGCTGAATATATAGCTGCTGCTAGTTGTTGTTCACAGATCCTGTGGATTCAAAACCAGCTTGTGGATTATGGTTACTCACACAAGAACACCAAGATCATGTGTGATAGTACCAGTGCTATTTCTATTGCACAAAATCCAGTGCACCACTCTAGAACCAAGCACATTGAGATTAGGCACCATTTCCTGAGAGATTGTGTGGAAAAGAACAAGATCTGTCTTGAGTTCATATCCACTGAGTTTCAGAGAGGTGATATATTCACTAAGCCTTTAGATGAACAGAAGCATCTGTTCTTTTTAGTCCAACTAGGCATGATCAATGGACGAGACTAAGTGTGACGATATCTGCCTATGTTGAGGTCTGCTTGAAGATCGTCGAACGATGATCGAAGATCGTCGAACGGATTGAGCCTATCGTCGACCTCTGGTTAATGATAGCTTCTGTTTGAAGATCGTCGATCGACGTTCGACCATCGTCGTACAGGCTGAGCTCATCGTCGATCTCCGGACGACGACAGCCTTTTGTTTGAGAAGCCAGAAATAGTCGAACGATTGTCCGACTACTCTGCTTCTGAGCCGATCGTCGAACGGCTGTTCGACTATCGGTTCAAGATCTTTTTAATAGACCGACTATATCCGGTTCAATATAAAGCCGATAGTCGACCTAGGTTAAAAGATCTGTTGCTTTATCGTCGACGGAACGTGCCCTTTCGCATTCTGCTTTCCCGCTTGCGATTTTCTGCCGCTCCGTCCCCTTCGTCTTCCTCCTCCTTCTCGCGTTTCTCCAGCGATTCAATGGCGATTTCCCCAGCTGTTCTAGCCGTCGTCAAGTTCGATGCAGGATTCAGTGTAGATTTTGAAGCTTTCAGCAGTTGCGATGCCGGCATAGTGGAAGTTCTCCAGCTCTGCAGAGATCAAGGCCTAGAGAAGCTGATGTCTGAAAGGATCAAGATTAATATTCCAGAAATAAAAGAATGGGCTTTCACGTCGTCTTCCACAGACGAGTCGATGATCGGTACCATCGGCGGAGTAGAAGCTATCCTAACTCCGGCCGTTCTTTCTGATGTTTTTGGTTTGGTTATCGGTGACGAAGATTATGAGCAAGACGCTCAGGAGTTCGGAAGGATGCTCGTCGAGCTGGGACATGCTGAAGGCATTCCCTCCAAGTTGCTCAAGGTAAATTTCCCTTTCAAGATCAAGTTCCTCGCTGAGGTCGTCGGAAAAGTGCTTCTGGGCAAGCATTCTGCCCATGATAACATAACAAGGCAGCAATTCGCACTTATGTGTGCAATTGTTAATCGAAAGAGGATCGATTGGGCTGCTGTTCTGTTTGATTTGATCAGGAAGAAGACAGGAAAGAAGGAAGTCACCCTGGGAAGGGTTATTGGAATTTTTCTTAAGGAGAAATTCCCCCAGCTGCTGAGTTCTGCCGCAACTACCATCAATGCCAGCAAGAAGATGGATCCCCATCTGTTCTCAAAGTGGAAGAGGACATTCATGAAATCTGCTCCAGCGCAATCTGAGGACACAAGGACTGCTTCAGTCGCTCCTCAACCTAGTGAAGCTGGCTCAGCTATCCCTTCCTCCTCCTCTGTTTTGCCGTCTACCTCAGTTGAAGTACCATCAACTTCTGCTGAGGTACGACCCTCTTCTTCTGCTGCACCTGAAACAACCGTGGTTGTTCCTCTGTCTCCTCCAGCCTCTCCTCTACCTGCATATCTGGCTAGGATATCTGCTCCTAGCTTCGATTTGTTAGGTTCAGAGAGAATTCTTACTCCTCATGCATCTCCCGTTAATTCCCCAGCTCATTCCCCATCCCCTGCTCCCTCTCCTGCTGTATCTCCAGTTCGATCCCCTGTTCACACCACCCTCCATCCCAGCACATCTACCATATCTGCTGCTGATCCATCCACCTCTCATCCATCTTCTTTTGATATCTCTCCAGAGATTATCATCCGCATCGTGGAGCTGATTACCCCGTCAATCAAAACCATGATTGACGAGGCAATCGCTCCCCTTGCTGCCTCCATTGACCGTCTTACTGCCTCCATCCAATCCATTTCTAAATCAGCTGAGCCATCTTCCTCTAGGAGCCTGGTTTCAGTAGCTACTGAAATCAGGCAGGGGGAGATGTTCAATGAAGATGTCTCAGACCTTCCTGCCTCTACTCCAGCTGAAATAGAAATAGCTCCAGATGTTGTCTTGTCTGCCCAGCCAGAATCTGCTCAAGTTGAGCCAGAAGAAGTTCCAGATGTTGTTATGTCTGTTCAGGAAGAGACAGCTCCTGCTGAGGAAGAGATTGTTCCAGCTGAGAAAGTGGTAACTCCAGCTGAGGAAGTGGTTGCTCCAGCTGAGGAAGAAATTGTTCCAACTGAGGAAGAGATTGCTCCTGCTAAGAAAGTTTTAGCTCCAGTCTTGACTGAGAAGGAAATATCAGATGGAATCCTGCTATCAGAAATTGCAGTGAAAGTATGCTTAGAAGATATAACCTCTCCTACGATTGCCAGATTCCTGGAAGGAATCATAACTAAATATCTGAATGACTGCTGGGAGATGGTTAAATATGAAGGTAATTCCCTAATCCGGTTTATTGATGAGTCAATTTATTTGCTTGCTGGTGAATACCTTGAAGGGATGATTCAAGCTTATTTAGCAGATCTGTGTTCTTGATTCTACAGATATTATTAAAGAAGATTTAACTGCCCAGAAAATAGCAGTTGTTTCTGAGGCTGCTCCAAGTGATTCTGATACTCAAATAGATCCAGAATTGGATGTGTTTTTAAATGATAAAGAGGATGAAAATCAAGAGGAAATCAAAGTTGATTCTCCTGTTTTAAATTTGGAAGAAATTCAAGCAAGGGCTGCTTGGGACTTAAGAGTTCAATCTCTAAAAGAAAAAGAGAAAGATTTGCAATTTGAGAAGTCATCCATCTGGGATGACTCTCCTGGTTTAGATTTAGACTCCCTTCTGGCTATGGATGCCCTGGAAGAAGAAAGGGAGAAATCTGTTTCAAAGCTTAAAGAAAAGGCTGTCTCAGAAGCCTATGATCCCTATGAGAACCCTCCATCATCCCATTCTGATGATGATGATGATTCAGATGTGTCTGAAAAATCAAAGAAAAGAAAATCTGCTACTAAGAAAAGAAAAGCTGCTCCTCCTCCACCTCCAAACAAGGATAATGACATTCCCTACTATATTCTGAAGGGCATTGACCCCAAATCAAAAGATTTTAAGCATTGGATGTGGTTTTCGAAAAATCAGCAAAAAGAAAGGAAGAGAACAAAGAGGTATGACAGTCCAGTCTCCAGATGGACTCCCAAAGGTCCTCCTCCACCTCCTGGTGCAGGAGCCTCTGGGAATCTACCTGCTAATCAATCTGCCGTCTATGGAAAATCTGCGTCTGCTCAGCCCCAACCTAGACAAGGTCATCAAAGTTCTCAAGGCAGATCATCTTATGGTTCTCAAAGACCAGTGAAGGAGGTTGTGGCCCAAAGACCAACCTTTTCCCCACCTCCTTCTCCAGTTCAATCTGAGAAAAGTGTTTCGAAAGGTAAATAATTTACAGTGTTTTAAAACCTTCTAGCAAGTCGCTTTTGCTAAGATTAATCTAATGTCTTATCTAGATAAAATAGCTGATGCTGCTTCTCCAGAGCCCGTATATGAAAATCCTGAGCTCGATCCTAATTTTAGGATGGCTCGCTTTCAAGAGCTTGTAGGAGCAGCCCAAATAAGAAAAGCAAGAGCCGAAGGCAAAGATACAACTGGCTTTACTACGATGTCAGCATATAGAAAGAAAGAATTTGAAAAATTCCAAGTCAATCCTGAGATATTTGATCCAGCAAAGTACATGGAAAAACATCCTGAAGCTGTTGTCCCCAGAGCTACAGAACTAAAGATCATTGGGGCTCAGGATCTGAAGATGTCAAAGAAGGAATCAGATGACCCGCTTAGAAAAATCTCTTTTGTCTCTAGTTCTTCTGATCCATTACCTGACCCTAAAGATTCTTAATAGTTTGATTAACTGCTGTGATATATTTGATTATTTATTTATCTGATTGATAATCTGTCATTGTTAACTATCTGCCGAATTTATTTTTAGTATTCTATTGCTAGCTGTTTTAGTTTTTTGAGAGACTTAACTCAAATAGGGGGAGATTGTTGGTACCCTAGTTTGATTTGAGTTCAGTCCTCTCCTTTGTGCCCCTTGACCCAAGAAATATCTATGGTCAATGGTTAGGAGTCTAGCTGTAGAGTCCTCGCTTTTCCAAATTGAGAATTTGGTTAAGTAGGTTTTTCGTTCGACTATAGTCGAACGCCGTTCGACTATCGTCTATCGGCTGATCGACGATCGTCTATCAGTTGTTCGACGCTTTGTCTGCGCTGATAGTTCGACTATCTGTTGATAGTTCGACTATCTGTTCTGCGCTGATAGTTCGACTATCTGTTGATAGTTCGACTATCTGTTCTGCGCTGATAGTTCGACTATCTGTTGATAGTTCGACTATCTGTTCTGCGCTGATAGTTCGACTATCTGTTGATAGTTCGACTATCTGTTCTGCGCTGATAGTTCGACTATCTGTTGATAGGTCGACTATCTGTTCTGCGCTAGTAGTTCGACTATCTGTTGATAGTTCGACTATCTAGTTTGTTTTGATAGTTCGACTATCTTTTGATAGATCGACTATCTGTTTTCTGAGGTAGGTCGACTATCTGCTTGATAGTTCGACTATCTCTGTGCGCTTGATAGCTCGACTATCTGTCCTAGATAGATCGACTATCTGATAGTTCGACTATCTGTCCTGATAGTTCGACTATCTGCTGCGGTAGCTCGACTATCTATTTGATAGCTCGACTATCCGGATCGTTCGACTATCTGCCCGATAGTTCGATGATCTCCTGGCGTCGTTCGACGATCTTCGAAGGTCGTTCGACGTTTTTTGTCTGCCTTTATATTTTGTATTTATTTATTATATTTAATTATTTAATACATTTTCTGGCACTCTATTTTAAGCTGTATGATAAAGTTTCCAGGCATTATTTGCTCTATTCTTTCTGCCTGAGTTCAAATCTTTTAAGATAAAGTTGTTTGTCTTATTAGCTGTCATTTTAATTTACTTTATCTGCTGTCAGCCCCTTTATAGCCGTTAGACTGAAAAGTCTTCTTTTGCTATAAAGAGATAGTTTCTGATGTGACTTTATTTAGTCTATCTGTTTATTTGATTTAAGCCTGCAGCTTCTTAGAAAGAGGTTTATTCCTTTTTATAGAATGTTTTGCTGCAGAGATATTTCTGTCTTCTTGATATTTACAGCCCAGGTCTCAAGGCTCAGAAGAAGACAAATTAATTCAAATGGAAGAGAGCCGTTGCTTGCTGATGATTATATAAAGAACCCTTTGCTGAAGGATTCAAGCTAGTTAACAGGAGTTAATAGAAGAGAGTGTTACACACATATTCAAAAGCACTCAAGCCTTCATCAAGCTCAAGCTTCCTGCTCTCAGCAAACTCCATCTAACTGAGAAGTGTTAAGATCTTCATCTCTTCTTCACCTGAGTTCTCCTGCTTTCAGGAAGTTCAACTCAGAGTTTCTTTGAAGAAGAAGAAGAAGAAGATTGCTGCTTGAAGACTGTTTCTTTTTATTGTTTACTTTCTTCCTGTAGCTCTTTCCTTCAGAACTTTCTGAAGAGTTTTCTCTGCACTGAAGCAAGACTTCACCTGGACATTCTTGAGCCAGGGGGAGCCTTGATTCTTTAGAGCATTCTAGCTCAGTGCAAGCTTTTTGTGCTTCTCTAATCTATTGCAAAATAGAGAAGACATCTTAACCTTCTTCCCCCTCCTGTACAGGGTTATTACTCTCTTCAAAAGTATCCCTTGGTGGCAGGGCACCTGATCAAAAACCTGTGCTTGGTTTTTAGACACCTGATCAAAAGTCTAAAGGGTTTCTGAATCTACCTGAAGCAGATTCTGTTGGTGGCAGGGCACCTGATCAAAAACCTGTAGTGGATTCCTACCGTTTGGGTAGAAGAGTGGACGTACCCAAGTTGTTTGGGGAACCACTATAAAATTCCTTGTGTCGTCTGGCTTGTTTATTATTTTTCCTGTACTGTGGCTGTGAATAGATATAACTAGGTTGCTAGTTGCTGTTTAGGTTTTTCCAAGCTTAACTGTAATTACAGTTAGCTTGTGTTTGTACACAACACTTGTGTTAGGCTTTAAGGTTAAACCAATATCTATAATCTCTTCATTCCGCACTTCACTCCAAGGGAGTTGGGTAGACAGTTAAGTTTTGTATTGTGCAAAATTTGATTACTCTATTCACCCCCCCTCTAGAGTAGTATCTATCCCTTCACTTTCAGATTCATAAGTTGTTCTTAGGTTGGTGGTCCTTTATCCACTGCCAACCATGGGCTACACCAAAAAGATCCATAAAATACCAATAAAACACTAACCGAAACACGAGATTACTTCAATGGAAAAAAAAAGAGAAAACAATCCCGAAAATTACCCTAAGGCCAAACTCGACGAATTTGACTCAATTTGGCAAGAAAATTCTAAGTCCATACTGATTCGTCGAGTATACCTGACGAATGCAGTAGACACTCGACGAATTCTACTAGCAAAAATCTGGCTAACTGGCAATACTCGACGAATCGGCTAACATTACCTTGATACTCAACGAATCGGCGCAAATTACGAAGTCCACGGGAAATTCGTCAAGTATACTTAACAAATTTGGAGTTCACTCAATGCACTAAACGCCAAGGCGGTTTCACTCAACGACTAGACTTAACTCCACAAATTTTACTTCACTCGATGCCTAGTTGAGTCCACTCGACACCTAGCTGAGTTTACTCAACGCTCTCGACGCCAAAGGCACTTATACTCAAAGCACTTGACACCAAATAGTCTTAACTCGACGAAAAATACTTAGACTCACATGTCACTCGACACTCTCGATGCCAAAACAAAATTCACTCAACGCCAAGACTGATACTCGACGAACTCGACACCTAATCTCAACGAATGCAGAATCACTCGACACCAAGGCTGATAATCGACGAATTTGACGCCTAAACTCAACAAATGCAGAATCACTTGACACCAAGGCTGATACTCGATGAATTTGTCGAGAATACCAGACGAATCTGACTTAGCCCCAAAACTCATATTTGACGAATTTCATTCAGACTGACCACACTATATATGACGAATTAAGCTTAGGTTGCCTCCCCTATAATCGACAAATTTCCTTTAACCGGACTCAACCCTTATCCCACGAAATTTCCCTGGTCAAAAATCCTACACTACTCAGCATATCGATCTTGGTCGAACCTTACACTACTCCTACATTCTAAGGGGAGAAGAAAACGAAGGGAATGAAAAGCAAGAAAATAGCAAGGGGAAGATTCACCACTTGACTTAAGATCCTCCAAAATCCGGCCTCACGGGCGCTCCGCTCCATGTATCAGCCGCAAGAAGTCCTAGACAATGATTCCTGAAACTTCTCGGGACAAACAAGGGTCAAGATCAAAAACCCTAACGTCAAAAATTCACGAAACGGGGAAACTTACAGCACACGGGTATATCTCGGCGAGAGATTTCCGAATCTACCCTCTGATGACGATTCCGAGCACTGGAACTCCTACAGTCGACGGACGAAATCTTGTGATGTCCGCCGCTTTCTCTCTTCCGTGAATCGGTCTGACGGATTGGAAAGAGGATGATGAATAGGGTTCCGCCAAAACATACATGCTTTATATATATAATATTATATTATATTATTAATTAAACGTCCAAATGACCAAAAATTTGAATCAAAACAGATTTCCACGAAATTTGCACCGAAGCTAAATACTGATGCTACAAAACCAATGACGAAGTCGAAATAAGAATCCGACAAACTAAAATCGGGTAAAAACTCCCCGACGCCAAAACACCAAAATATCCCTAAAAGGCTCCACCGAGTTCCCGGATCGCAAGGGAAATTTCAAAAATACAATAGAAATTAGCCATGCTAATATTCTAAGTCAAAACCTCGAATATCAATTAGCAAAAGTCATGCTTCAGCACCGATAACCGTCAACTACGCGTCAACATAACGCTCTGACGTTAAAAATACGACACTAATGGAATTAAAATATACATCGAAAAAATCAAGGGCGTTACATCTATAGCGCACATAATTATGTTCATGGCCCTTTTGTCCATAGTGGCCAGAAAAATTTCATATTTTGTCATTTCAAAAAATTTCATGGGAACTCTTTTATTGGCATCAAGAGTAGAGACATCCTGGGTATCAAAGGCCCTTCTTCAATACAGGTGTAGATTCTAGGATCAGATGCTTCCATGAATAGCTCGACCCTTTGCATCCAGATTCCAGAACTTTTTTTCTATAGATTGAGAGTTTCATTGAGTTTAGCTCCTTATAACTCAGACCAAAAGTCACGGTGTTTAGACTATTTACCCATTTAAGGGTCTTGTTCAGCTGTTAAGCCTTTTTGAACAACCTAGATTTGATACCACTTAAAAGTTTAAGGGCAGTCTAGCAACCTAGAGGGGGATGAATAAGTGTTTCTAATTTTTAGGTTTTTTTGAAAGTTTTTTGATTTTATCTAACATGGAGAAATTAAAAGAAAATCACAACACAAAAAACACAGAGATTTATAGTGGTTCCCTAATTATGGGTACATCCACTTTTCCCCTCCACCTATCTAACAGAGTTCTATACTAGGCTAACTCCTCCAAAAACTCAGATCAAAAGATCTTACAACTCAGGTCCATACCTAGATCCTACACCTCAAATTGATGGCACTCCTATAACTCAGATTCCACATAATCCTACCACAGGACTTCAACAAGACCCTACCTCAGGTGCACAACAAAAATCCTACCTCAAGCTTTAGCAAAGCCTTACCTCAGAGTGTAAGCACTCCTACAGATCAGGAATACAGGCTTCAACAAAGTCGTACCTCAAAATCCAGTAGAGTCCTATCATCAAATTATCAATACAACCCTACAATAGTATAACTAATTATAAGTTTATTACAGCAACTTAGACTCACTAAAAGTGCTTGGAGGCTTTGAGCCTTCTTTGGCTTTGTTGAGATAAACCCTTTCTTCACAACAATATCTTTCCAAATAATCTTCCTTAAATGTTGAAGTTGTGCTGAGATCTTTAGATAAAAAGTCTTCTTCCTCTAGAAAAATGTGTAGAGTAAAAAACATGAGCAATATTAAGTTTTATTCTTCAAAAAGAGACTTCTCTTTCTCTGGAACTTTGTCGGTCGTTACTGTTCAATTGAAGACCAGGGTTTTTTTTTTGCGAAAGTTAGGGTTACCCCTCATCTCTTCCCTTTATATAGTGAAGGTCTTCTCCAACGGTCGTAAAACATAGTTTAATCCTTTTCCAATTGGGTCTGATTTTGACTTAGCGTTTTGGCGCTAATGGAAATTTGAAATCTCGTCTTACGCAAATACACGCTCCATTTTTGCCTCAACACGACGCCCAAAATGCTTTCTTTACTTAGGGCATACTGATGTCAAGCTGAGGCTTCATACGACGGTTGAGCGTTTAACATGATGCATTTTACTTAGAGTAATTTACTGAGAACGTGGCGCTTGTCTAGTTGATCACGACGCATTTGCTTCTTGACACGATGCTTGTGTTCTTAATCAATTTGTGTGAACTGATTAAACATTCTCTTGGCCTTAATTGGCCTCCTGACTTATTTAAGAGGATACTCATTGTCTACAAATGTCAAATTAGATATTTATCAAATACAATTTGTATTTATCATTGACTTGATGGTTTCTTCAAATCTAAAATATTGTGGGCAATATTCCCAACACTATCGTCGAATGACAGAGGTCTGAAAAAAGATATGGTTCTTCATCTCTAAAGATTGTTAGATCCGTCGCCGAAGAAGATGATTGGTGCTTAGGTTCCAGTTTGCTAAAGGAAGTCACTGCGCTCCTTGTTGTTCTAATATTTTAAAAAAGGGGCGAGTGAATAGTTAACTCTTTAACCTATATATTAGTGATCCGGGTTTAGGTCTATAAGAGAAAGATGATTGGTTTAGATAGCTTCAAGTTACTATACACTATATCGATTTGATGTCCAGTCGACATGCATGTTTTCGACTTAAGATCCAATCGACATACAATATATCGACTTGAGATCTAGTCGACAGACATTTATATCGACCTAAGATCTAGTTGATAATGTCTCATTCGACAGAGAGTCAAGTCTACATCATCATATCAACATGATGTATAGACGACAAACATTCTAGTTGATAGACACTTAATCAAGTCGATAATGTTCTAGTCCATATATAGTCAAGTCAATATCTCTATATTAACTTGATGTCTATTTAACAAAAATTCCAGTGGAAAGAACCTCTATGTCGATAATCCGTAAAGTTGATATACATTATATCAACTTGAAGTCTAGTCGATAAAGTTCAAATAGACTTAAGCTCAAATTAACAACGTTCAAGTCGACATAGGCTTCGTTTGATTCGGCGGTGGCGGGAGCAAGCGGCAGGTGGAACCGGAGACTTCGAACTGGAGGTGGGGAGGAGGGGCTCCAAACAGAGCTTTTTGCTCTGGTCTTCAGGCCGCGGCGGGAGCAGACGGAGCAAACTCCGCCGGAGGCCGTTTGTTTTCCCGCCGTCCAGCGGCGTTTGCTCCAAATACCTGGCGAAAACGGGTTACCAAACGAAGCCTAGTTCGCGATAGGGAGAACCGATGGTAGTTGCGTTTCACTTTTTCGATCGACCAGCGACGCACAAAACCGTGAGACGCAAAATTCTTTCAGGTGGCTGCAGCAAGTAAAAATAAGAGATAGCAGACGAAAAATCTTAAATGTTACTTTGAGAATGATGAGGCTCTCCGCTCAAAGTTTTTTATGTGTCCATCAAAGTTTCGAATGACCCTTATATAGTACCTGAGTCTTACCCTAAGTAGACACGCAACTCACGAGCCACTATCGAGTAGACATTCTACAAAATATTCAACGGGAAGAACCTCATTATTTGGGTTAAGATAAGTAGTGAGTGCTTATCTGTACCCGTAGCTAGAGAAAAAGAGTAAAGTTTCTAGATTTGGAAAATATTTAGTGGAGGTTTTAAAATTTGAACATAGGAGAGGGTCTCTTCAAATTGTCTCGATGTGTTATTTTGCACCTGCATAATTTGTACATAAAATTAGATTTCAATCTTTCATGCCATTGCATTTCACTTCCAATAATTAAATGCAATATGGATACCTTATTTCCCTCCCAACAATGAACAAAATTTGGAGAATAGCAAATGAAATATGGAGATCTAGGGCATAAAATACTTCCGAGTGAATTAGCAATCGTGTCTGGTTGAAGAAAAGGCGGAGGTGCCGGTTGGCCGGAGCCTGAGAAGATGACCGTAGTAGGGGTGGGTATGAGATGCGAGGGAATGAAGAGCTAACATATTACTCTGTTTGTAATCCAGGTTCTCTGTGAAAGCACCAAGGACAGGGACATCGCAGGTCATCCGCTCCCCAATCTCATCTACATGTCCCGGGAAAAACGACCGGCTTCTCCTCACCACTTCAAGGCCGGAGCCCTAAACGCCCTGCTTCGAGTCTCCGAGGTCATGACCAACGCGCCGGTGCTCCTCACCCTGGACTGCGACATGCACGCCAACGACCCCGGCAGCCCTCAACGCGCGCTCTGCTATTTGCTCGACCCTGATCTGGTGCCTAATCTCGCCTTCGTCCAGTTCCCGCAGAAATACCAGCGGCTCAACGCCGACGATATCTACGGTGGCGAGCTCAGGTGGATCTTTCCCATCGCCTCACGTGGCCTCGATGGACAACATGGTGCTAACTTTGTTGGTACCGGCTGCTTCTTCTCACGCCGGTCGCTCTATGGCCCTCCGTCGGCGGCGACTGCTTTTTATTATGAATCGAAAAGCCGCAGCTTTTTGCGGTCGGAGTCTGTGCTGCAGAAAGCCCATGATGTCGCTAGCTGCAGATATGAGCATGGCCAGGACTGGGGCTATCAGGTATCTCCCTGTTATATTTTGAGGTGATTGTTATTTGGACTTTTGGCTATCCGCAAATTCAATTGTTATCCGCAAATCAAATTTTTCATATCCGCAATTTATATACTTTAAACCTTTGTTTTCACCCGTCCTTCACAGCAACTTCATCCAATAAGAAAAAGAAAACATAATCATTGGATACAACATTCTCATCCATACAAACATTTGTAACATTTGTTGTATAGTTAAGGTAAAACGTCGTCATAAAAATATCATTTATCAGTCAAAAATAATCTATTTTCACAAAGAGTCATACCCACATGAGTTTAGAACATCTTCAACATTGCGACCACAACTGCTCAAATCTCTAGTAGCGATTACGGTGACGATGAAGGCGATGGCAGCGACGATAACGGCGATGGAAACGACGATGAAGGCGATGGCGGCGACGATAACGGCGATGGAAACGACGATGAAGGCGATGGAGGCGACAATGACGCTGATGGTGGCGGTGATGACGGTGATGGAGGCGGTTGTCGCGACGATGGAGACAATGATGACAGCGATGGGTGCGGCGACGACGGCGATGGCGGCGGTGATGACGGAGATGGCGTCGGTTACACCTCGGGATGGTTACGACGTTAGTGAGAGCTCTTTGGATAACCGTAACCCATGCATAAGATGCGGCTAGCGCTCCTAAGTGAGATCTCATTAAATATAACTCTCATTAGATCTCAGGAAAATTTAAAGATGCCTCTCAAAAATAATGTAAGATGAGGGGAGAAAAAATAGTGCAGATAGGCAGAACTGCTTTCCGATTATCTAACTTTTGTGAGAGAAAAAACACCTAAAATAGAGTGCGGAAAATCAAAACTGTTTTGCGGATAACAATCACTTATTTTTATAATAGGGGAGTTCTTTAAGAAATTATTCCCCAATCTTCATTTCGTTAATAAATCAGTTCCCAAGGCTCGTTACTTTTAAAATTTAAGGCCTGGTTTGGTGCAGCTTATTCCGCTCCAATGAGTTTGGTCAAAAACAACATTATCTTTGAATGCGAGAATTTTTTAGCTGAGGTAGGGCTTTCACGAGCGACGGTTCATAGTTATGACCGTCGTCACCGCACCAAACGACGGTGGTCATGAACCATCATTCGTGAACGCCCAATCTCACCTAAAAAATTCTATGCATTTTAGGCTCAAAACTAGTTTATTCTCATGATAGCGGTCAGTGGCGGACCCAAAATTTTTGTCCGACCCAAGCACCAACTAAAAAGTCCTAACCTGAAGCTCTCCCTCCTGTGAAGTAGCAGGCCACCACAAGGCTTTTTTTAAGAAGACATCCTCTCGCTAACTTTTCTCTTGATTGCGGCCCCGTTGTTGTCTTCATTTCTGGCAATTGTTGCTTCCACATCGTAGCCACATCCAAGGAGTACACCACTACGTAATTTTTGTCTCCAATCTTTGCTTCCATGAGGTCGTAGAAGACGGCAAAATTTGCTAACATGGATATAGCTTTATTTCAAGAACAGATTTGAGAAAATAATTACTTGGTAAATCTTTGGAGTGCTAAATTAGTTTTAACCATCTTTAATTCAAGTTAAATTTTTAAATTGATGGAAGTTAAATAAAAAAGTTATGGAAATACGAAAGAGGTGATTAAAAATTTCAAATATTTGTTATGAAAATAAGGGGGTATTTGACAAAGTGCATCCTCGAAATATAGACTTTTGGCAAAATGCATCCGAATTTTTAAAATTGGCAAAATGCACCTCCCAAAATGGTTTTTTTGGCAATGTGCACCCTAGAGTGTACATTTTGGCTATTTTATTTTTTGCCTATTGAGGGTGCACTTTGCCAAAAAACCATTTTGAGGGGTGCATTTTGCCAATTTTAAAATTTCGGGATGCATTTTCCCAAAAATCTGTATTTCGAGGATGCACTTTGTCAAAAGCCCAAAAATAAGGTATCTATCGAACTTGACAAACACCTGACGTGCACATCCTTCATTACTAGGGAGCAAAGGCAAGCAGCCATCAAATAACACAGCAAAGCAATAAGGGAACTAGGGAAATCATTAACATTTACCTTTCAGGCTTGATCTGTGAAGGTTGAAACAGGGAACCAAACTGAACAACGGTAAATGGCGGATTGCTGACTGCAGGATTGAAGCTTGGAAACATGGAGACTGAGTGCCGAGAAGCTGTCTAGCTAAGGGCACTAGGGAAGAGGCTCTCCCAGGAGTCTTGCTTCAGCAAAGCAATAAGGGAACTAGGGAAGGGATTAGGGCACGACACAGCTAAGGGCACACGATCTTTTTTCTATCTCCGGGATAACAGGGGCGGACTAGTGGGAAGTCGCGAAAATTTTTACCCGGGCGTGCCCGGATATGCCTGCATGTGGGTCCGCCCCTACTAGCGGTCATAACCTTTGTCTTGCCACACATACATTTTATGATAATGGTGTTTTTTGCCAAACTCACCGGAGCAAAATGCCTGAATTTTTTTAGGCTTTGTTTGACACGATGGTGGCGATCGTAAACGCAGTGGTTATGAACCGTCATTCGTGAATGCCCGATCTCACTTAAAAAAATTCATGCATTTTATGTTTGAAACTACTTTATTTTTATGGTAGAGGTCATAATCATAGTGTTGTCAAACATGCATTAAATTATAATGACATTTTTTTATCAAACTCACCAAAGCAAATAAATCACACCAAATGAAGTCTTAGGTCTCTCAACTCATTTCAAGGACCAAAATTACAATTTTCCTTTCTAATAATAATTACTATTATGTATCAGTAATCGTCATAATTTTTTGCTCATCATAAATTTCTTTGACTATAGATAGGTTTCAGGTATGGTTCTCTGGTGGAAGACTTCTACACTGGTTATCAACTACACTGTGAGGGATGGAGGTCTGTGTTTTGTAATCCAGATAGGCCAGCCTTCCTTGGCGCTGCACCGAGGAGTTTATATGATTCACTCGTTCAGAATCGGCGATGGGTATTGGGTCTCTACGAGGTTGCCTTCTCCAGTTACTGTCCTCTTCTCTACGGAACCCGGAAGGCTTCCTTGATCATGGGGCTATGCTACATGCGTTATGCATTGTGGGCTGTTTGGTGCTTTCCAATAACTGTATATGCTCTTTTCCCTCAATTGGCACTTTTCTATGATAAGCCTCTTTTTGCTAAGGTAAGCAAAATTTTAATTTAATTTTGAAAAATATTAATTATATATTAATAGTAAGCATAAACTAATGAAAAATGGTTGTGAAAAGATAAAATATCTCCCTTCTTAATTTATTTGCATTCGGTTTGAAAAGGTTCTTCTCTTGGATATACAACAGGTCTCAGATCCATGGTTCTTCCTCTATGCCTATCTTTTCTTAGCCTCCTATGGGCAAGACTTCATTGAGTTCATGGAAGCCGGTGGAGTGATCAGGAGATGGTGGAGTGATCAAAGAATGTGGTTGATCAGAGGCATCACTTCCTCCGCCTTTGGAACATTGGACTTCATTCTTAGCAAAATAGGTGCCTCATCCCCGGGGTTCAACTTGACAAGCAAGGCAAACGACGAAGAAGTGAACACGCTATATGATAAAGGCAAGTTCTTCTTCGGCACATCATCCCCTCTCTTCATTTTTATGGGGACTATAGCCATTATAAACCTGACCTCCTTCATTCTTGGTATCGTGAAAGCTCTGAGAAGCATTGGCGCGTTGGATGAGATGTTTATACAGCTGTTGTCATGCGGATTTGTTGTGACGAACATGGTACCGGTCTATGAGGCTATGTTCTTTAGAAATGATATAGGAAGAATGCCGAGAAGTGTCACTAATGCATCCATTTTGTTTACAATAACATTCTTTTGTGTTGGTAGAATGATTAGTTAGCTAGCTAGGTTTGGGGCATCTATGTTTCTTGGTTGTTGCAATAAATAGTATGCCTATTGAACATATTGATATAATAAATAGTATGGTTATTGATCATGTTGATTAATAACATTATGTTCTTCTTTATGTTGGCAGAATGATACTTGCCTTGAAGTTTCTTTTTCCGTGTTTGTTTGCTTGTTTGTTTTATTCTAAGAATAGTTTTGATGTGGAAGCTTTAAGACCCTTCAACAATGGCAGTGAATCACGGTGCTTGAAGCTTACTTTCTCAAATATGATTATGATAGTGTGTTAGGTCAAAATTTGACAAGTTCCTTGCAACCACGGCTTTTCATGGTTCTACAGAACGAACAACTTCATTGATCACTCCAATCTCGGAATTGGTTAACACTATGACAAAGAGGGGGGATCCTAAAAAGGGCTCAAGCGTGCTCTGAAACGAATGATGTATTGGGGTTGTGAGGTGGGAAGGCCAACAAATCATCTCGAGTCTTAAGAAAGAGTGGAGGGATATAACAAAAGGACTTTTTTTTTATTTGCTAATATAAATTTTGGGATACCAAAGAAAATAGTTAAATTTTAGAAGTTTTTTATTTTGGTGGACACAATTCATTGAGACATCCCGATAGAGTTGTACGTGATTATTTGAGTCTATTTGGACTCCGACGAGCATGCGTTCATTTAATCAGGCGAACGATCAAAGTCTGTGATAGGTGGGTCAGATCGTCTCGTAAATTCAGGTCGCAAACCCGATCTCCCCTGACATAAATTTTGGCATAATCATGAGATCCAATTTATCGATGGATTTTCATGATTTATTTCATTTGGAGCTTTAATTGGATTTGTTGTGGGTCGCTCGGTTTTTCTCCGGTCCCAAAAATCAGACCGAATTTGGTCTGAGTCGGATTTGGCACGCAAACAGTCAAGTGAGAAAAACAAAAGAAATGACATGAGTCTTTTTTAATAGGAAAAACTCATAAATGGTGAAAAAGCGCATGCCTGGATCGGGGACGGGCCAAAATTCACAAGCAAACCAAGCTTCCTTAGCGTACTGAGCTTAATCTTCTCTTTGTTACAAGTATTTGGAGTTCATCGGATGGTGACAGGTCACCTCTCTGTTACAAGCTTTGAGTGCAAATAAAAGAGGGGAAAAGCTAAGTCCACAGAGTTTCCATGATGCGCCTACGAGAGCAATCACGCGAGCTTCCGCGATAGCGTTCTCATGGGCTCACTGTATCCAAGTGAGTGTTGAACGTTGAGCGGAGTAGAGAGAGCGGAGCGGATCACGAGAGAAGGAACGATATAACTCCCAAGTTCTCGCCAGATAACCTTGAGTTCTTTCTAGTCTCAGGAGTTGGTTATCCTTAAATGAAGGAATGAGAGACTTTTTATAGCTTTCTAAAGAGACGTGTTGGAATTGCGCCTAGTTGAGTCTTGAGTTGGTGAATGACGTCTCTCGGTCTCGGTCACATGAATCACTAATTTTTACAAAATGTCGAAAGAGCCCCCCCCCCCCCCCCGAGCGGTCCATGTAAGTTGTTTGATGCCGACAGCGGCATCGACACGCGCGCGGCATGCGCCTGCACTGTTGAGGTATATTGAATTAGGTGTGATGAGTGATTAATGAGTTGCGGTTAGGATCCGATAGGAATCCAACAACACATATTCGGGTATTTAGGGTTTGCCTATAAAATACCTAAGATAGGGGCAACAAGTAGAACGTTCCAAACTTGACGGTCACGCGGATGCTTCGAGCACACTCTAACATGGATGTCGTGTGTGCGCGCTGCATGTGCCCGGGAGTATCACGAATGACGATTACACTGATGCTACATGCGTTATCGTCAAGCTTCCGTGTGACCATAGAGAGAGGGCAGTAACTGGAAGCATCCGCTTGACCGTCAAGCTTCATCTTACGATTCCCTCGGTCATGCAGATGCTACATGCATTATGCTACATGCGTTATGCATTTGGGTATCTGATAACATTTATCGACGATTACTGTAGGTTTAGTCACATTTACCTACTTAAATCCAAAGATGAAGCTTTTGAAAAATTTCATATTTTCAAAAATATGGTTAAAAATCAACTAGACATGAAAATGAAAGTCTAAGAAGTGATAGCAGAGGTGAATGTCTCGAAGGAGTTTAGAGATTTTCTTGCCAGCAATGACATAATTCCTGAAACCACTGCCCCGTATTCACCACAATCCAATGGTATCGCTGAGCGGAAAAATAGGACTTTAACAGAAATGTTGAATTACATGTTGTTGACTGCTGACATGTATGCGGTCTACTGGGGTGAAGCCGTCCTCACGTCAAATCACATTCTTAATAAGGTACCTCATGCAAAGTTAACTAAAACATCATATGAGTTTGGGTTTAAGAGACCTCCTAGATTTGATAATCTTAAAACTTGAGGCTGTATCGCTTATGTCAGGATACCAGACTCTAGAAGAGCTAAGATTGAACCTAGGATGAACACTTACGTCTATCTAGGATGTGCAGAGGATAGTGCTGTAGACAGATTTCTAGATCTCTCGACCAATACTGTAATAGAATCTAGAGATGCAGTTTTCTTTGAGAATAAGTTCCTTAAGGATAAAAACATAATGCTTCCAGATCTGCCAGCTACTACTACTGAGCCTATTGTTGAGTCAGAAATAAGGAACACTAAGCATATAGACATGAGTGGTTTAGCATCTAAAAGGTTATCTAATAGAGAACGAGTGCCTAAAAGCTTTGGTACAGACTTTGTGACTTATCAAGTGGAAGCTGATTCATCGACCTATAAGGAGGCAATGTGATCTAGAGATTCTCTTTATGGAAAGAAGTCATAGATGATGAGATGAACTCTCTCCTACAAAACCACACTTGGACTTTGGTCGACTTGCCCAAAGGGGCAAGAACCATTGGAACTAAGTGGGTTCTGAAGAATAAGCTTAATCCTGATGGGAATATCGCTAAATACAAAGCACGTCTAGTTGCCAAATGCTACACTCAAGTGAGTGGTATAGACTACTTTGATATATACTCACATGTTTGTCACATTGTGACAATTAGAATACTTCTTGCGTTAGCATCTATTAAACATTTTGTTGTTCATCAGATAACAAGAATCATTGGAAGTAAGTGGGTTCTGAAGAAGAAGCTTAATCCTGATGGGAATATCGCTAAATACAAAGCACGTCTAGTTGCCAAATGCTACACTTAAGTGAGTGGTATAGACTACTTTGATATATACTCACCTGTTTGTCACATTACGACAATTAGGATACTTCTCACGTTAGCATCTATTAAACATTTTGTTGTTCATTAGATGGATGTCAAGACTGCATTTCTTAATGGAGATCTGACTGAGGAGATCTATATGCACCAACCTGAAGGGTTTGTCATAGAAGGTCTAGAAAATAAGGTCTGTAAGTTGATTAAGTCACTCTACGGATTGAAGCAAGCACCGAAATTGTGGCACAAAAAAATTGATACTTGTGTTAAAGACTTGAGCTTCAAGTATAGTCTATCAGATAAATGTTTATACGTAAGAACGAGTTCAAATAAAGTCGCAATTATATGTTTGTACGTTGACGACATGCTACTTTTGGACACTGATCAGTCTGAGGTGGAAGACGTGAAAATTGTCTTGATGGCTAAATTTAGCATGACAGACTTGAGAGTGGTGAAGACCATCCTAGGTATGGAAGTGAACTTCACTGAAAAAGGTATTACCCTAAGTCAGAGTCACTACGTTAGAAATCTACAAGAAAAGTGGGGTTACATTAGTAGCAAAAAGGCTGAGACTACATACGACTACAACAACAGCCTGAAACGGAATAAAGGTTCACCTATTAGACAATTGGATTACTCCAAACTCATAGAAAGTCTCATGTATGCTACAACCTGCACTAGATCTGACATAGCCTTTACGGTCGGCATGTTAAGTAGATTTACGAGTAACCCTGGGAAGGACCACTAGGATGCCTTAGATAGGCTAATGCGATACTTAAAGTACACTGAGAAGTATGTTTTATGTTACAATGGACATCCTCCTGTGCTTGAGAGTTATTCTGACACCTTCTAGTGCTCAAAAAATTGTTGATAGTAGATCCACTAGTAGTTTTGTCTTTACCCTAGGAGGAGCAGCAGTAGCTTGGAAGTCAAAGAGGCAGACGTGCATTACACTATCTTGTATAGAATCAGAACTCTATGCTCTCGCTTCAGCTGAAGAAGAAGCAGAGTGGTTAAGAGATCTGATAATGGGCATTCTAATGACGAGTCTGAAAATGAACTCTATTTCGATTTATTGTGACAATCAAGCCATAAAGACCATTGCTACAAATACGTTGTTCAATGGAAAGCGAAGACAGCTTAGGATGAAACATGCCTGGTTGACTTATCTCACTAGTCAGGGGATAATCTCCCTTTTGGACGTGAGATCAAAATATAATATAGCAGATGTCTTTACAAAGGGCTTATGTAAGATTCTAACAAATAAAACATCGGGGGAGATAAGATTAAAATTCATTTATGAGAACTTAATACCTTGCTTATATTTTAAATTTTATAATTGTAGTCTACTTACATTCAATCATCTAGAGTTGAGTACACTGAAGTATTTCAGATGCTATCTGATGAAAGTAAGAGATGATTAGTTGTCAGTCATTCCAAACTTGATGACTTGCACAATTATTTTATTCAAAGGCTGAATTGGGTATCATTCCAAAAAGGAATAGTGAAGTTGCTGATATGAGTTCTGATATTATGATTATTAATTATATCATTCCAAACTTGACTATATGATGATCACAGCTTGTTGTATCATTCCAAACTTGATGATATAACACAATTGTGAAATGGTGAATAATAATCTTAATAATCGATGAAACATGGTTTGATTCTATAAAATCAATTTTCTAATTTTGTGTAAATTAGATAGAGATGCTGATATGAGATTCTTTCTTTCTGCTTAGAGTATTATGTTCTTTTACTGATAGAACTAATAACTTTAATTTTGATTAGCAAATGTTAGAATTCTGATAGGAACTACTAGAGAGAAAGAGGAAGAAACTAGAGAGAAGAGGGAAAGAGGCTAGGGTTTAGAGGAAGAAGGAGAATACCTTAGGGTTAATTTGCATGCCTCCACAATATGACATCCCCAGGTATAAATACCCGGGCCAAGGAGGGAGCCGGCCGGCCCCTCCCTATAGGGTTGAACCGGTTGGTTCATCCCATGGCTGGCCGGTTCTACTGAGTGGGGGCTGAACCGGATGGTTCAGCCCCTTCGTCGCCTGTCGTCTCCTTGCATCTGCGAGCATAATAACGCCCCGAGAAGCGGGTCGCGGTCGGCGGCGTAACATTCCCCTCCCCATCAAAACCCAGCGTGTCCTCAATATGGAAATCTATGTACAGCTCCTTGAAGTCAAACAGATCAACCCAGGAGGTATGTGCTTCCTATAAGTGCTTCCACTTGACCAAGAGTTCGGCCCAAAACTCGGTGCCCTACTGCTTTCACCTGAGTAATAGAACATTCTCCGACATCGGCCGTAGTTTGCCTGCAACGGTTGCTTTTGGTAAGAATGGGCTCGGTTGGGCACTGTCACCAATCTTCTTCTTGAGCAAAGAGACATGAAATGTCGGATGGATGCGGGAGCCCGCGGGTAGCTCCAACGTATAAGCGACCGGCCCCACCCTTTTGAGAACACAAAAGGGGTCATAATATCGAGGAGCCAGCTTCTGATTTGCACGACGAGCTACTGAGAGCTGTTGGTAGGGTTGGAGCTTAAGAAATACTTTATCGCCCACGACAAACTCCCTCTCCTTGCAGTGCTTGTCCGCCTGGGTCTTCATGCGATTATGGGCAAGGTGAAGATTCACCCGCAATGTCACTAAGGTGCGATCGCGGTCGCGGAGGGCCCGATCAACCGCCGGTAACGTCGTGCTGCCCGGCTCATAACTGCTCAAAGAAGGTGGTGGGCGACCGTAGACCACCTCAAATGGCATCATCTTGCTAATGGAGTGGTAAACAGTGTTGTAACAATACTCGGCCCAGTGCAGCCAACTGGTCCAAGTCTGAGGCTCGTCCATGACGAAACACCGGAGGTATGTCTCCACGCTGCGATTAAGAACCTCCATTTGGCCATCGACCTGTGGGTGATTCGCAGTTACTGAAACTCAAGCAAGTCCCTTGAAGCCTGAAAAGCTCTCGCCAGAACTGGCTCACAAAAGTTGGATCACGATCAGAAATGACGGCGCGCGGGAGGCCGTGCAAGCGGACGACTTCCCGAGTAAAGAGTTCGGCGACCGACTCCGTCGTATAAGGATGACTGAGAGCGAGGAAGTGACCATACTTGGAGAGCTTGTCGACCACCCCCAGAATGACAGACTTGCCCAGAGACTTGGGCAATCCATCGACACAGTATCCCAAATGTGCTGCCGAATCTCAAGTGGGTGGAGCAACCCGGCGGGTCTGGTGTTCTCATACTTCTGTCGCTGACATGTCTCACACTATCGTACAAACTGCTACACAACCTCTGAAGGGTACGGAGCACCCCTGCACGCACTGGAGAGGAATGAAACTCGTGGAGCATAACTGTCTTCCATGCCGAGCCTGGAGGTATGACTACTCTGCCGTGGTAATGTAGTCGCCCACTCTGTAGATGATAACCTTGCATCACAGTCTCCCCACGCTGGAGGGCCTCTATGAGGGCGCGAAGAGAGGGATCCCACAAGACCTCCTCTATCATCGAGGGAGTCGAGTACCATCCCCGAAATCTGGGTGAGTACACCATCAGGTAGGCGAGACAAGGCGTCCGCCACCATATTCTCCTTGCCCTGGTGGTAAATGATTTCATAATCGTAGCCCAAAAGTTTGGTGACCCACTTTTGTTGAAGAGGAAGAGGAGACTTTCTGGTCCAAGAAATTCTTCAAAATCTGGTTATCCGAACGAATCTTAAAGTGCCGCCCCAAAAGACATGGCCGCCAAAGGCCCACTGCCTGAACCACTGCCAACAAATCTTTTTCATACATGGATAGTCCCAACGTCTTAGGCTCTAGAGCCAGTTGGCGGCCCTCCTGCATCAATACCATACCCAGCCCCACCCCTGATGCGTCCGTCTCCACAACGAAGTCCTTCGTAAAATTCAGGAGGGCTAACACTGGGGTGGTCGTCACCGCCTGTTTGAGCGCCTGGAAAGCCACATCAGCATCATCCTGCCAGGAGAAGGCATCCTTCTGCAGTAGCTGGGTCAGTGGTCGAGCAATCTTCCCATAATCCCACACAAACCGTCGGTAGTAGTCAGTGAGGCCCAAGAATCCCCGCAGAGCCCGAACAGTCCGGGGTCGTGGCCAAGAGACCATGCTCTCAATCTTCCGAGGGTCAGCTTTGACCCCTTCAGCCGAGACCAAGTGGCCCAAGTACTCGACCTCCTCCTGCCCAAAAGAACACTTGGAGCGCTTAGCATAGAGCTGATGCTTGCATAGAATAGAAAAAACCTGTTCAACATAGCACAAGTGATCTTCCTAATTAGCACTTTATATCAAGATGTCATTAAAGAAAATCATCACAAAAAGGCGAAATAATGGGCGAAAGATCTCATTCATATTGACTTGGAAGGCGGAGGGCCTACCAGTCAGCCTGTTGTCCATCACTAGGAACTCGTAGTGGCCGTCATGGGTCCTGAAAGCTGTCTTATGAACGTCCTCCTCCCGCATAAGGATCTGGTAGTAACCCGACCATAGGTAAAGCTTTGTGAATCGAGTCGCCCCGTGTAGCTCATCCAAGAGCTCTTCAACCAAAGGAATTGGAAACTTGTCTTTCAAAGTGATGTCGTTCAAAGCCCAGTAGTTCACGCAGAATCGCCACGAGCCATCCTTTTTCTTGACGAGAATAATCGAGGGCGAAAAGGAACTTATGTTGGGTAGGATCATCCCGGCGTCGAGCATCTCCCGGATGCTGCACCCGATCTCTGCCTTCTGTATGTGTGGATATCGGTAAGGCCAGATATCGGTAGGCTCTGCTCCGGCCTTGAGTACAATCTGGTGATCCTGAAACCGTGATGGAGGAGTGTACGTGGCTCCTGAAAGACGTCAGAATACTGCTCGACTAAGGACTGCAACTGTATGGGTACCTCAGACGACCCAGCCTCATCAGACCGCACCCCTAAAAGGACTGTCATCAAGCTCTCTTCCCCTCCGAGTCGCTGCATGCTCCGAAGAGAGACTTCCTTTACTGGTGAAACTATGAGACCCTTCAAACAGAACTGTCGACCACGCTGCAGAAACCCCATCGTCATGAGCTCCCAATCAAAAGTGACCCGCTTCAGCTGCTGCAACCACTGAACTCTGAGTACCATGTCTGATCCCTGGATGGGTAGAGGGTATACATACGTGAACCCAACGTATCCTTGTATCCGCAATTCCACTCCCTTCATGACCCCTTCAAACAGAACTCCATCGTCATGAGCTCCCAATCAAAAGTGACCCGCTTCAGCTGCTGCAACTACTGAACTCCGAGTACCATGTCTGATCCCCGGATGGGTAGAAGGTATACATCCGTGAACCCAACGTATCCTCGAATCTGCAATTCCACTCCCTTCATGACCGCTTCACACTACAGCTTGCGGCCGTCAGCCACCATAACCTGGAATGTAGCGCCCATATCAATGTTATGCTCAACCCGCTGAGCAACGACCGGATGAATGAAATTGTGGGTGCTCCCACTGTGGACTAAGATAGTCACCTTCTCCTGTCTAACCCGTCCGGCAACCCGCATCGTGAGGGGCGGATTGCACCCTTCTATGGCCTGGATCGAGACCCCAAACTCCGTCACATCCACATCCTCCTCCAATAGCGCCTCCTCGACTGCCGCCTCGGGCGAAGACTCGTCGGCCACCTCTTCATGCAGCATGAAAACCTGTAGCTTCTGACATTTATGCCCGGACACAAACTTCTCGTCACAGTTGAAGCAGAGACCCTTCTCCTTGCGGGCCTGTAGCTCGCCCCACGACAAACGAGTCACTGTAGGCTTGGCAATCGCCTGTGGCTCTCTCCTGGCTATGGCGGGTGTGGCAAGAGGCTTCCTTATGGTTCATGACCGCTGCCAGTTGAATCGTTCCTCCTGAATGCGCGCTAAGGTGATATTGTGATTCAAGCTCCGTGATATATAAGCATGAACCTCATCCCGCAATTGCTCCTTCAAGCCCGACAGAAAATAACTCAGCAGTGACTTCTCTTCCCAGTGTACCCGGTTGGCCAACTTCTCGAAATCCGTCCGGTAATCAGTCACTGTCCCCTTCTGTTGCAGCTTCTGCAGCAGTGCCTCAAAGTCCTCATACTCCAGTTGCCCGAACCGGGCCGTGAACCCATCCACAAACTCAGTCCAGGGTACATAATCTCTACCTCTCAGGAACCACTAAGTCCACTGAAACGCGTCGTCTTCTAGATGGAACGACGTTAGTTGCACCCATTGCCCCTCCGGGACCTCCTGATAGCTAAGAACAACTCCACCTTGTGAACCCACTCCAACGCATCCCCCCTTTGAATTTGGGGAAGTTCATACATGTCAACCTCGGTGGCATGTATGCACGCGGCCTGGCCTGCCCTTGCCATCCCTTTCCTTGCCCATTCTATCGTCCCATATGCCCATCGTGTCCACCCGAGTAGCCTTGAGATGGCTGACCTTGATGAGGAAAGTGTTGCTCGGCCCACGGAACGTGGCCTCCAAACCCGCCGGGAAGAATGCCGCCTCGCGGGTGAGGAAGAAGTCCCGTTGCACCTCCTGGATCCCGCACAGCATCCCATGCCCTCCATCAGCCTGTAGCCATGGCTGCCGCCCGCAATCCACTGGTCCAGCCATGCCGGAGCCGCCGCCTTGATGTCTAGCCGGCCCGCGCTCAGTCAGTCCAGCGAAACTGGGTCGCCAACTCCTCCTGCTGTCGCTGGCTACGCCGCCGCTTTCCCGCCTTCGCCCGTGGTCCCCCAGGGTCGGGCGAACCCAACACCGGTGTTTCCGCCCAGTCCTGGTGCTCCAATGCTCGCCATCCCAGCAAAACTGGGGTCAATGCCTCCCGCTGCAGCCGCCGACCACGTTGCCGCTCCCTGACATTCGTCGGTGGTCCCCCACGGTCGGGATAGGCCAATGCCGCCGTTTCCGCCAAAACCCGACGCTCCCTTGCCCAAACGCCCCAGATCAGGCATTCCGGACGCTTCGGCGGACCGATCGGGTCTTCCGTCGATCGATTCTTCCTCACTCGTGCATTTTCCCTTCAACAGCGCCTTAAGCTCCTCCATACGCATGTCTATGCGCTCCTCCAATCGTTGTGTAGATGTGCACATCTCTTGCTTGATTGCGGCTACCGAATCCAACAATCCACCATAGTTCTCCTCCAAGGTTTCCAAACAAGTGACCTCTTGCGTGCGAGTAGTGACCATCGTCGGAGAATGACCGCCTCTGATACTAAATGATAGGAACTACTAGAGAAAAAGAGGAAGAAACTAGAGAGAAGAGGGAAAGAGGCTAGGGTTTAGAGGAAGAAGGAGAATACCTTAGGGTTAATTTGCATGTCTCCACAATATGACATCTCCGGGTATAAATACCCGGTCCAAGGAGGGAGCCGGCCGGCCTCTCCCTATAGGGCTGAACCGGTTAGTTCAGCCCATGGCCGTCCGGTTCTACTGAGTGGGGGCTAAACCGGATGGTTTAGCCCCTTCGTCGCATGTCGTCTCCTTGCGCCTGCGAGCATAATAACTCCTCTAGAAGCGGGTCGCGGTCGGGGGCATAACAAATTCATAGAGATTTATTTCATGACATTCTTATGGTGTTTGTTTGCAAATCAAATGGAGATTGGAGGAGAGAAAGTTGATTTCGACCCGGATGAAGATGATCTGCTGTTTGCGTAGATCAATTTTCAATTTGAGTTTTTTTTTCAAATTTCTTGTTATCATGCTTGGAACTATGTGTTTGAGTTTAGATATTCTGTATTCTAAAACTTATATTTATGCTTTCTGAAAACTCATTTTTTGATCGTTATTAACTCTTGTTTAAGTAACATGTACTGTGCTAACACCTATTTACAATATAGGAGAAGATTATTAAGGTATATTGAATTAGGTGTGACAGGTGCTTAATGGGTTGCGGTTAGGCCGATAGGAATCCAACAACCCATAGCTGGGTATTTAGGGCTTGCCTATAAATACCCAAGCTAGGGGCAACGATTAGATAGTTCAAAACTTGACGGTCACGCGGATGCTTCGAGCACACTCCAACATGAACGATGTGTGTGCGCGTTGCATGTGCCCGGGAGTTATGCGTACACACGTTGTGCACTCTCGCGCGCTGCACCCGCACGCGTTGCATTCTCCCAGGCATTTGGTGTGCGCCTGAGCGTCGCGAATGTGCGCTGGGTGCGCTCCAGCGTGCGATACGCACATGCGAGGGTGGTTTTGGAATGAGTGTGGTCCACGCATGTGGCTCACTTGATTTGGTTGGCTTACTTGCGTGTTTTGGTTGAAGTTCTTTGACTCGAAAAATCTTAGGGGAAAACCCATCAGGATTCATTGATTCCATTCTCTTTTTTGTAACTCCAAATTTAAGGGTTTACCTACATAGGCAAAAATATAAATATTATGCCATTTAGAAATGTTATAATAAGTGTTTGTGAACACGGGCCAAACATGGGTTAGGTGGTTTCCTCTTGGGCTTTCGGAAACTGCCCATTTCTCCCTGTAGGCATTGATTGTGAAAAGGAAATTCGACATTTTGTTCTGAAGAAGAATACAGTTTTCAGATGTGTTGGTTTTGGGCATGTGCACTTTCATCTTGGAGAAAAGGCAAAGGCCCTTTTCTCTTTCTTCCTCTATTGGGGGACAACCGTCGACAATCCAATGACAGAAGATTAAAGAAGCACATCCAACGTTCGAGATTACAAGCATTGGCAATGGAGGAGATTTAAAGCAACTTTTGAAATGTTTACAGGAGGTGGCGACATGTGGTCGTAGCTATCAGCATGCAATGGAGGAGATTTTAGAAATGTTATATGAGTATCAGAGCTGGGTTAGCTCTAATTTTGGTATCAGAGCCAGGTTAGTTTCTTTGCAGCAAAGTTGGTCAATCTGTAAGACCGATGGCAAGCCCGTGATGGGTGTTCCTGGCTGATCGTCCCTTTGCCCTCAGGAATTTCCCTGCATTATTGTACCATCTTGAATGGCTAATCTAGTCCGACGTCTTTTATCTGGTTCTTCTAGTATTTCCACCCGTACTGTTCTTAGTCAAGAAGATATTATTCATACTGATTTTCTTAATTGGTCTATTCTTACTGAAAACGTTGATAATATTTACAAAATTGGTACTTTTGATTTCAAAACCGCTTTTAGTGTAAAAACACATGAAGAAACTTTTAATATTCAACAACAATTTCAATCTACACCTTTATTATCACATATTGCACTACAAAAATATTCTGACCGCGGTTTTCGTTATATCCACTTTGGTATGATACAAGTTGCTGTCAAACCCTTAGTTCATATTGGTGTCAATATTCCTATTTATATGACCCTTCGTGATAAACGATTAGCTTGATATAAGTCTTCTATTCTTGCCATGATCCAAACTAATATATGTAATGACCCTATTTATTTCAATAGTATTCCTAACTTCACAGTCTCCCTTACAGACCCTTTAATCCTCGATTTGTTAATCCTCGACATTCATTTACAAGGGAATGAATTTGAAAAACTAGCAGAGCAATTTGCAATCATGTATCGTATTTATTTTAAACTCATGAGTTCCTGTTTAAATCCCAAACTTAAACTTGGAACAAATTTTTAAGATGAAATAATTTTATTACAGATAGATGCTCCCTATTCCAAAACTTTTTCACCTAAACGATTAAAATGGCATGAAATAACAATCCCCGATCAATTTAAAATTGAATGCCCCCAAATACCACCAAGTCTCGAACAAACCGAAATACAGGATGTCATTGAAGAAACGGATGGCACTGTGCTTATCCGATTCAATTCCTTCACTGATCGAACCTCTCTTTCCCAACTACCTCCGTACATTCCCTCTCGCTTTTCTACCTCCTTACCTGAACCACCCGACATGTCTTCGCTCCACACTCCTGTCATCCATGTCAATTACACATCTCCCCTACCGGACATTGTGCATACTCCTAATACCACTTATTCTCCTACTTCTACACACATGCGCGTTCACGGTGTTAATGTTATCACACTCCTTAAACCCTTTAACCCTTATTTTTATAACTTATTAACTGAGTTTCAAGAAGATTCCCCTTATTACTCTTGGTTTGAATCTTTTAACACTCCCACCAAGCAAATACTACATAAACAATGGAAATTTGATATTATTCGCCATCAATTAGAATTAAACTTTGAAGTATGGCTAGAAAATTATCTTCACAATCAAAATATTTCTTCACTGTTTACACAGTCCATTATTAATGTACAAACCTCCTTACACACCAAATGGCGACTTCCTGATAACACTGTTGTTACTTCTGTTACACCCCCTCTTCAAACTATACAACTATCCACACCAGATGGTCATGACATCATCGCCACGCCATTTAAAAAAGGTCGAGATGGTCCTGACTCCACCCCTATTCTTATCGATGATATACGAAAAATATATCATCAAAATAATTATTCTAATCAACTTCTTCATACTATTTCCACCCAAATAGCATCTTTAAATATTGACTCCAAAGCTTCACAACCTCCAACAGCTCTCAACACTTCTAAGTTTCCCTACAGTAACTCCGCCCCTCACTTCCAACCTCATAGTCTCCCTCTTTCTCAAGAACAACATCTTACTTTCGGACATGACTCATTACTCCATAAATTAAACCAAACCCTCACAAACCTTAACAAAAATTTTCCCGGTCCTTCATCATTAAACACTATTGATCATCATACTGATGATTCATCCACCCCAAGCAGTGAATCAAGACAATCCTCTTTTAAATCACTTAAGTGACATCGAACACGATCTCCACAGTGATGCTCCGCCACATCTTAATAAAATACGAAGACACCAGCAAAAATCCACCTTCCCACGCACTAACCGTCGCTTGATCAATCCTGATACTAGAAACTATTATCCACGCCCAACACCTCCAGACATCCAATACGAAGAACGCGCCAAATTTCATGCTAAACATTATGACGGTGGTTCCATTTATGAATGGAATATCGACGGCAAAAGTGAATATGAAATCTTAAATACCCTCCAAGAAATGGGGATGGCCAAAATGGCGTACAAAATCAAACACTGCCCCAAAAAAGAAACTGCCAGTATCATAGTTACTGGTTTTACCGGCCAACTCAAATATTGGTGGGACAATTCTCTCACCATTGACGATAAAAAAAATATTTTGAATCATACCATCGATACTGAAGATGAGCAAGGCGTCATTAAATCAGAATCTGACGCTTGTGATTATCTCATTATTACCATTGCCATGCATTTCATTGGCAATCCTCGCGAAGAATTGAATTCCTCCAAAATCCTCCTTACTAATATTCGATGTCCAACTCTTTCCGACTTTCGCTGGTATAAAGATGTTTTCCTCACTCAGGTACTCAAACGACCTGACTCAACTGCTCCATTTTGGAGGGAAAAATTCGTCACTGGACTACCTTCTCTTTTTTCCCAACGCATCATGCTCAATCTTCAAAAAGAAATGGGAACTGATCACATTGATTTCAATCAAATGACTTATGGTCAATTATTTGCTTTTGTCAAAAGTGAGGCATTAGCTGCAAGTAAAGAACTCAAGTTTCAGCCCAAATATGACAGCAAATGCCGCGAACTTGGTTCTTTCTGTGATGCTTTTGGCATCACCGACCTATCTGCTTCCTCTACCGCACGACGAAAGTCTCACAAAAGTTTCATACATCCCAAATATAATCAATTTTCTTCTAAACGACGCCCTCCTTACCATCCCAATGAACCTCACTCCTCTAAACCGTATCCTCGACGACCTAAGCGTCCTCACCACTCTACTTCTATCACCTGCTTCAAATGCGGCCAAAAAGGCCATATTCCTTCTAAATGTCGCAACAAAGGACGTCTCAATGAAATCATTGATGACCTCCCTAATATCAATAACGACATCAAAAATAAATTAAAAAATAAACTTCAAATCTTCCAAATTACTAACGATGACCACGATTCTTACGACTCCTCCAGTACTTCGAATCATTCCTCCCCTTGCCCTTGTCAAAACCAAGTCAACATGATCCGCACCACTCAAAATGACACCAAAGACTTCATCTTTGAAATGATCAAACAAATTCCTGATCTCATTCAACAGAAACAATTTTTTTGACAAATTACAAACCTTAGTCCTCCAAGACAACCGAATCTCTCTAGTCCAACCCTTTAGTATTTCCAAACTCTTTGATAAATATCCACAAATGTCTGCCCAAAAGACTCCAGCCATCAAAGACTTACAAACTGAAATCCATCACCTTAAACAGGAAATACAAATCCTCAAAACCCAAATTCATGCACTCGATATCAAACATCTCGCACATGAAACACAATTCTCTTTACTCCAAAGTCTTCTCTCCCCACTTCCAACAAAATCCGAACCATCTATTATCTCCCTTCCTCCTCTTACCATTTCCAATACTCCACCTACTGATGTTTCCTTCCTTTTCACCATTGATCGCATCCAGTTCCAAAAATGGTTAATCCATATTACTATTTCAATTCATAATTTCACACAAACCTTCATTGCCATGATGGATAGCGGTGCTGGCCAAAGCTGTATCCGCGATGGTCCCATCCCAACCAAATATTACCAACCTACAAATGAAGTCTTAATTGCTGCAAACAATTCACCTTTACAAATTCATGGAAAAATTACCCAAGCTTCTATCTGCAATGGACCATTTTGCTTTAAACATCAATTTATTATCATCAACAATCTAAACACCGATATCATTCTTGGAACTCCTTTTCTCACGCAAATCAATCCCTTCCAAGTCTCCATTAATGGTATTAGTACTAACATCATGGGTCAAACTGTTCTTTTTAAATTTATCCACCCTATACGCCAAAAACAACTTAATCTTTTACAACAGCATTCTAATTTTCGACACATTAATCTTATCCAACAGAAACACAACAAACTTATTTATTTACAAGACGATCTTTCACATGCCCACATTGAAAAACAACTACGATCGTCTGACACCCAACTGCACATTCACCAGTTAGAAGAATTATTCAAACACGAAGTTTGTGCGGAATTACCCAATGCTTTCTGGGACCGCAAAAAGTATATCGTCCAACTCCCATATGAAACTGACTTTTCCGAACGCAACATTCCAACTAAAGCACGACCAATCCAAATGAAGCATGAACTCC
Source organism: Platanthera zijinensis (assembly GCA_039513925.1). NCBI lineage: Eukaryota > Viridiplantae > Streptophyta > Magnoliopsida > Asparagales > Orchidaceae > Platanthera > Platanthera zijinensis. The sequence goes on along the minus strand of CM077095.1, from coordinate 66,050,348 downwards.
TAGAAGTTTGCAAAACAGAAATACATATCTTATTAGATAAAAAATTAATTCGACCTTCCCACTTCCCCTGGAGTTGTGTTGCATTCTATGTAATGAAAAATGCAGAAATCGAACGGGGCACTCCACGATTAGTCATTAATTACAAACCATTAAACAAAGTGTTACAATGGATTCGCTACCCTATCCCTAACAAATGTGATTTACTTAAACGTCTTAGTAATGCAAAAATCTTTTCCAAATTTGACATGAAATCTGGTTTCTGGCAGATCCAGATCCATCCCAAAGATAGATACAAAACTGCTTTCACAGTCCCCTTTGGGCACTATGAATGAATGTTATGCCATTCGGTTTAAAAAATGCTCCTTCTGAATTCCAACATATTATGAATGACATTTTTAACCCTTATTCAACTTTTTCTATTGTTTACATTAATGATGTTCTTATCTTCTCCGATTCCATCGATCAACACACTAAACATCTCAAAATATTCTTGTACGTTATAAAAAAGAATGGCTTAGTTATTTCTGCCTCAAAAATGAAATTATTTCAAACACACATCCGCTTTCTCGGACACCATATTCATCGCAATACCATCATCCCCATTCAACGAAGCCTTGAATTTGCATCCAAATTTCCTGATATCATTAAAGACAAAACTCAACTTCAACGATTCCTCGATTGTCTCAATTATATTTCGGATTTAATTCCCAATCTTCGTCAACTTTGTGCTCTTTTATATCAACGACTTCAAAAAAAACCCCTTCATGGACTTCTCAACATACCAATATCATCCACACCATTAAAACAAAAGTCCAATCTCTCCCCTGTCTCTGTCTACCTCACCCTCATGCATTCATGATCGTTGAAACTGATGCCTTGAACATTGGTTACGGAGGCATTTTTAAACAACGTCTTCCTCCATCTACGCAAGAACACCTAGTCCGATACCATTCTGGTATCTGGCTAGGGCCTCAAAAAAATTATTATACTATTAAAAAAGAAATACTTAGTATTTTTAAATGTATTTTAAAATTCCAAGATGATTAGATTAATAAAAAATTTCTTTTACGCATTGATTGCCAGTCTGTAAAATATATTTTACAAAATGATGTACAAAATCTCGTTTCAAAACAAATTTTTGCCCGATGGCAAGCACTTTTATCTGTTTTTGATTTCGATATTGAATATGTCAAGGGCTCTGACAACTCTCTTCCTGACTTCCTGACTTGCGAATTCTTACAAGGCAATGAGCAAGAAACCAGCAACACCACCGCAAAAGAACCAAACGCCTCAGAATTATGCACTCAAGAAGCTTCCGCCCGTGCAAACACAAAATAAATTCACCTCCTTAACATATTTCGATGTCCTCACTCATGTAAAAGCATTACCACCCACTCCACTCTCCCTCACTATAAATTATGCTCATACCGATCCCACTTATATTCCTCAACCAATCACCGAACATATTCATCTGACCCACTTTACTCAAACTCCACCATATGACGCACTCCAAAAACACGTCAGCCACACTTTTCCCCCTCACTCTTATTGGCTCGACGACCCACTCAAAACCCAAAGATTTTATGAACTCATCCTTATTGACACTCATTCTGCTACCATTACTCACACAAATGACAAAACCAACCCTTCTCAAATCGTCTTTTCAAAATGCGTCATTCATAACGTTATTGACTCATCCTCATGGTCCAATCCTTGGACTCCACACCAATTTTCAGTTCCATTCAACCCCCTGCATACACCTACCACGATTACCAACTTGCGTGGTTTCGTACATTACTTTTTCGACCTTTCTCCCATTCATGGTTCATGGTTTTTCACTAGTCCTGTCCAAACACTCTTCCTATCTGGTTTTATGACTAGGGGCGACACTATGGTGCCTCCTCCCAAATCCTTCCACCATCACTCAATCCTAGCTACCAGACCTGGTTAACCAAGTCCACCGGACCTGCATTCAAAAAATCTCTCCAATTCCACAGCTCCTTCAAAATCCCTTGGATCTTTTGTTGGAGCTTCGCCATTACCAAAACCTATCCAGACGATTTCCCCTTTTCTCTCATTCGTGTCTGTCTTCAAGGTCAAATGGTGGCCTAAATTCAATACTGACATTGCCTCTGACAAGGTCGTCCTTCATTACATCAGAACCGGTACTTTACAAACTCCTACTTCCGTTCTTACTACCCCACCTATTCCATCTCCAACAACGCCACTCCCACAAACTCCACCTTCAAAATCACCTCACCTCCTCACATCTTCCGACGAGGATGATGATCTTCAAACTTTCTTACAATTTCAACAATTCAAAAAAAAATGCAACAAAATTATCGCCAACATTTACCATCCACTTCTGTTCAGGCCACGCCATCTCCTTCAAACTCACCCGATCCTTTTGGTCGATCATTCGCCCAAGGTCCTTACAACAGTTTGGATCTCCTTGATCCATAATCCAAACTCATAACGCTTTCAGTAGAGCGGATTTTAATCTATTAACTAGCCCAGTTCAAACGGTAACCGGTAAAGGCATACAAAATCCGTTTATACCTGCGGATTTGCTCAAAATCCGATTCATCTAGCCCGGTTCAAACGGTAACCGGTAAAGGCATATCAAATCCGTTTATAGCTGCGGATTTGCTCAAAATCCGATTCATCTAGTCCGGTTCAAACGGTAACCGGTAAAGGCATATCAAATCCGTTTATAGCTGCGGATTTGCTTAAAATCCGATTCATCTGGCCCGGTTCAAACGGTAACCGGTAAAGACATATCAAATCCGTTTATAGCTGCGGATTTGCTCAAAATCCGATTCATCTAGCCCGGTTCAAACGGTAACCAGTAAAGGCATATCAAATCGTTTATAGTTGCGGATTTGCTCAAAATCCGATTCATCTAGCCTCTGTATTGAGCCTCGGGGAGCCGTACAAAGATTCCTGCCAGCTCTGAAGGCCCGTAATTATTCAAGCAGCCACTCACGATTATTCCTGCCAGCACTAAAGGTGTACTCCATTATTCCTACCAGCACTAAAGGCGTACTCCATTATTCCTGCCAGCACTAAAGGCGCACTCCATTATTCCTGCCAGCTCTAAAGACCCGCAATTATTCAAGAGAAGCCACTCACGATTACTCCTGCCAGCACTAAATGCGCACTCCATTATTACCAGCACTAATTCAAGCCATTCAAGCCACTCTATGATAGAATTAATTTCAAGATAACCCAAACACCTAGAGGGAGGGGGGTGAATAGGTTCTTTTCTTTTTTACTTAAGGCAGAATATTTTTTCAGATCTTAAAATAGAATCTAACTATTCTACAGCAATCACAACACATAAATCACAGTCACACACACATCACAGATTGCACACAGGTTTATAGTGGTTCCCCAGGTCTGGGTACATCCACTTTCCCCTTCACCTATTTAGCAGTGTGCTAGATTCGTCCTAACTTCTTCCTTCTTCCTTCTTCTCAGATCCACAGATCTTACAGCTCAGAACCCTGAAAGGTTCCTACAACTCAGAACCCTATAAGGTTCCTACAACTTAGAGTGAAACCACACTCCTACAGCTCAGACTAACAACTCTACCTCAGCCTTGCCACAAGGCCTACAACTCAGAAAAAAATTTCTCCTACACTCAGGCTCAAAAGCCCCACCACTCAGAGATCTATATCTCCTACACTCAGCCTTTATAATATAGGCTTACAACTCAGATCTATGAAAAGATCCTACAAAATTTGATAAGTGTTTAGATGGACTCTTACCCTTGTTGAGAGAGAAGGGATAAGAGGTGTCTTGATTAGCTTCTTGATAAGACTGATGACTGAAATAAACTTGTTCTTAGCTTTCTTCAAAGCTTCTTGAATCTGAACTCAGTAGGGTTGATTTCCTTTGAAGTTGACTTGCTGCCAGCTTCCTTCTTAGGATTCAGAAATAGATCTGAATCCTTCTTAGCAGATAAGTTCAAGATTTGCTTCTTAAGAGACTGGTAAATGTCTCATACTTTACTTCAACAGTTGGAGATCACTCTCTCTCTCTCCAGAACTTCTGAAGTTTCTTCAGAATTCTTGCTTGAATTCTCCTTAGATCTTCTCACGAAAATCTTCTTCTGTGTGACGTGCACTTCCTTGATCAATGATCAATACTTCAATAGTTGTCGTGTGGTTGTTATTGTTCTTCTCGTTGTTCTTGTTGATTTGACAGAATCCATCTATATATAGACTTCATCCATGGTAACCGGCTGATCCGGTTTCTAACCAACTTCTGACAGGTTTGACAGCTTCAGCAAACTTGTTGGAATACACAGCTGTCAAGTCTCCAGTCAGTTCTTGAACCTTTGTCTTTGTCAGCAAAGCGTCGAGACTGATTGTCATTATATGTCGACACAAGTAGATTAAGTGTCGACACAAGCTTTGGTGATGTCGACACAGCTCCTCTGGTGTCGACACAGCTTTTTGACACTGCATCTATAGAATGTGTCGACACAGCTTCTTTGTGTCGACATAGACACTTCTTCACTTCACAGCAATCAACATTGTTGAAACTCTACTGAGTGTCGACACAAGTCCTGTGTGTCGACACAGTTGATATAGTCTCAGAATTTGTGTGTCGACATTGCCTCCAGGTGTCGACATAGTTGATGTCGACTAATACTTCTGTGTGTCGATACTGCCTCCCGGTGTCGACACAGTCGATGTCGACTAATATTTCTGTGTGTCGACACTGCCTCCCGGTGTCGACACAGTTGATGTCGACTAATAAATTCTGTGTCGACACAGTTGCTTCAGGTGTCGACACAGCTTTTCCAAGTGTCGACACAGACTTTCTTAAGTGTCGACACATGCACTTAGAAACTTTTTCCTTCATTTTAGCAAATCCTTAACCTGCACATATAAACTCAAAATAACATTAAATACACCTTGATTTATATCATAGAGCTAAGTGAGACTTCTTCAAATCAGGTACACATTTTCCAATATACCCAACAATCTCCCCCTATTTGGAGAAGTCATAACCCTTTAGTCAATGATATACACCACTTATAATAAACAAACATGATGATGTATATAAATAATAAATGACAGAGTAACTTATAAACAAAATATATAACAAAATCACATCACAAAATAAGAATGCAACTTGAATGAACATGAAACATTGTTTTGTTTATATTAACAAAAAGTTTCTTAACAACAGATTACATAGATTTCTTTCAACACTAAAGATTACATTGTTCTTGAAAAATCTAGTAAATCTATACTAAAGCTGATCAGGCTCCTTGATGACTATGCCTTTTCCTAGCTTAATCTGAGCTTGCACAGGAGGTTCTGCTTCATCAATAGGCTTCTTTCCTTTCAACTCTGCCTTCTTCTGAGCTTCAGCCTTAACCCTTTGCTTTTCAAAATAATGAAAAGACTTAGGAAAATATTTGCTAGGCTCCTGAGCATTAGGAGGTAGCTTCCCAATTTTAGCCTTTCTTCTATGTTGCACAATGGTTTCTTGCCTTGCCTCATATTTCTGTCATTCCTGTTCATTATACTACTTGCCCCTTTCATGAACTTGATCTTTCACAGCTTTCCAGGCAGTCAGAATGATATTCCTGGAAGTGGGGCTCCATTGCTTAAAATCAGGCTTTAACTCAGCCTGTTCTCTAAATCTTTTCTTTGAAAGTTGAGCTTCCTGTTGAGCTTTCAAGGCAGCTTCTGGCATTTCAACTTTTTTTATTATAACATTATCAACTTCCTATGGAGGACTGTACATAGACTGAACCTGTTGTTGAATCATATCAAAATCTGTTGGAGGGTAGATAATCTGAGCAACTTCAGGTTGATATCCTTCAACATAAGCAGGTTGCACACCAGATTCAGCAACATTATCATCATCACAAAGGGGTGGATATCCCAGAGTGGCTCTGATGCTATTGGATATCCATTTGGCATGTTCTGAGCCTGCTTTGACTAACACCCTCTCCCCCTTTATGACTTCTCTTTCAATGTGGTCCCTTAAATCATCCTTTAGAAATCTTACTTGACCATCAAGAAAATTTATACCATCTTTATAAAATGATTTTATCTTAAGAAGCTGATCATAAATTATTTTCTGATAAGTAGTAATGGCTGTCTTAAATGAATCTAAGACATCCTGTAACTTCTTATCAAACTCTTCTTTCTCTTTAGCTCTTTCTTCAGTCATTGCAGTAACTGTATTCTTTATTTCAGTGACTATCTCATTGTGAAATTCAGTCAGATTGTCATTCATTCTAATCTGATTTTCAAGGACATAGCCTTGCAATATCATCCACTTGAGATTTTACTGTTGCTTGCTGCTCAGCCAGAAATACTACAACATTGCCCCCTTTGTGGAAGCAAGCTGTCATCTCTTTCTTGATGAAGATTTACTTCAAACCTTATGGATTTAATATCCTGAGCCAAATCAAATTGAAGTGATTTATGGCTTTCATCCACATACTTCTCTAGAGTCATTCTCTACTCATCAAATTTAACTTGCAAAGCCACCATTAATGAGCTGTAATCAGCCTCTGGGGCAGGTTGTGAAGTAGTAGTTTGTAATGCCTTCTTATAGCTCTGGTTCCTTCTCTTAAAGACCATCAGTTTTATTTTCTTGGCATTTCTAATCTCTTCATCTTCTGAAGCAAATGAACTAGAAATGTCTACTCTTTCCTTAGGACTAGGAGGCAGCTCCTTTTCAGTCTTATGCTGCTCCCTCTCAATGTCAGGAAATAATTCTTCCAGAGTGAACTCCTATTGAGTGTGAACTGGTGATATTACTTTCTCAGGAGCAACAGCAACACCAGATGTATCCTCCATGATAGCATCTTGGGCTGGAATATTAGCATGAGATGTCTCAAGGACTGTTTGTGAATTTATTTCCTCTGCCAAGTGGATTGGCTCTTCCCCCTGCACCTATGCAGTAACTGTCTCCCCCTGCACTTGTGCATTCTCAGTCAGGTCTTGTGCTTGTACACTATCTAGCTCCCCCTGTGTCACAACCCGCATTTTCCCAACAATTAAATTAAATCAGAGTAAGGGAAAATACGCGCCGTGATGCCACGTCGTGCAGGGGATAACTGCAGACGCTCAGGCAGGGCTCCAAACTCTACGGTTTTAAAAGAAAACATATGTTATCATTAACAAAATCCCGTTTAAGTTGAGAAGATAGCCGTATCCCTCGGCTTAGTGGATCATCTAGTCCACGGTCTACAATATAATTATACGCTTGCGGAAGATATTTGATTAGATTGACTCTAACATCCTACATGAGTATCAATGTCCCCGAGGAATAACTCATGCTATGTAGACTCTAGATTTATAATAAGTATATGAAAAGTCTTTACGCTAACTAGAAAGTAGTGACTTAGTTTTGAAAGAAATTGCATGGATGCTTTACTATTAATAGGTTTTTTTTTATAAGTCAAAATACCTAACATGCAGTCCTAGCAAGGAATCATCCCAGAGAGCAAGTTATCTAAATCAAAATATAAGAAACTACTACAGCCAGCAAGTGTCAAAAATCAACAATCATGTGGGCGTCAATAACCTGACACGAACCCACAGTATTAGGTATGTCTGAACTAAGGAAAACAACTAAAAAGACAAACTACCTGTTAATTGCTGATACAAACCCATATCGAGGTAGTTTGTCTTTTTAGTTGTTTTCCTTAGTTCAGACATACCTAATACTGTGGGTTCGTGTCAGGTTGTTGACGCCCACAGGATTGTTGATTTTTGACACTTGCTGGCTGTAGTAGTTTCTTATGTTTTGATTTAGATAACTTGCTCTCTGGGATGATTCCTTGCTAGGACTGCATGTTAGGTATTTTGACTTATAAAAAAAACCTATTAATAGTAAAGCATCCATGCAATTTCTTTCAAAACTAAGTCACTACTTTCTAGTTAGCGTAAAGACTTTTCATATACTTATTATAAATCTAGAGTCTACATAGCATGAGTTATTCCTCGGGGACATTGATACTCATGTAGGATGTTAGAGTCAATCTAATCAAATATCTTCCGCAAGCGTATAATTATATTGTAGACCGTGGACTAGATGATCCACTAAGCCGAGGGATACGGCTATCTTCTCAACTTAAACGGGATTTTGTTAATGATAACATATGTTTTCTTTTAAAACCGTAGAGTTTGGAGCCCTGCCTGAGCGTCTGCAGTTATCCCCTGCACGACGTGGCATCACGGCGCGTATTTTCCTTACTCTGATTTAATTTAATTGTTGGGAAAATGCGGGTTGTGACACCCTGCACTTGTGCACTAATTGTTTCCTCCTGCACTTGTGCATTCTCAATAAGGTCCTGTACAGGAGATTTCTCAGCAGCTTCTTGTCTTTCTTTATCTGGTATGTCCTTTGTTAGGACCCTATCCCATCTTGAGATAATCCTGATATCCATTTTCCTCATATGATTAATTTTAGAACCAGAAATCTTGTTCATTACTTCTGGAATTGCTCCAGCCAAGTATAAGCTCATCAATTTAGCCAAATTTGACTTCTTTATTCCTTCCTTGATCTTCTCAAACAGTACTATAGACCAATCTGTGTTGAGCGTAAAGATTATCCTTGTCATGAGGCTGAACATATAGGCTGAAATCCTATCATGTCCTCCTGGCTTACACAGAATCACCTTTCCAACCACTTCAGAAAGGAATTTACCTTGCTGATTCATCCCTTTCCTGTTAATTGCTGATACAATCTTCATGGTGGGATCCAATCCACACCATTGTAGTGTCTCCCTTGTTTTTGATACTGGTACTTCTTCTTCATCCTGAATTCTTGGAAGATGAAGAATTTTTCTCAAACTTTTCAAGGTCAGTTTGACTCTTGCTCCATGAACTGTCGATTTAATCTTCAGGCCAGATGAATCTACTACAGCCGCACCATAAAACTCAAGTATCTCTTTCTTCCATATCTTGGTGGGTTCAGAAACCAAAAACTCCAAACCATTGTTAGTGATTAGGGTAATTACTCCTTTAATCTCTGAGTCAGCATCATCAAAGGCATGGCGAACCAACTCATATCCTTCGTTAATGTTATCTTTAACATTTGGCCCATTGGGATGGTGAGAAAGCTTGGATTGAGAGAAGAGAGTTTGTCGACACAAGGGTTTAGTCTCGAAAATCTGGAGAGCGTGTCGACAGAATATGTTCTTGACCTATTTATACCCTTTTAAACAAAGAAGGTCAAAAGGCGGGCAAAAACTGTCTAAAAGTGTTGACACTGTTGGAATGTGTCGACACATACTTCTATTGTCTCGACAACGGCGTTGACTACTATGTGTCGACACCAATTGATGATATGTCGACACTAGACTTACTTAGTAGTTCTTTAGAAATTGTGTGTCGACTCTTACTGCAAGTGTCGACACAATTTCTGGATGTGTCGACATCACTACTCTGGTTGTGTCGACACCACTAACTGAAGTATCGACACCACTTCTCTGGATGTGTCGACACAGATTTACTGAAGTATCGACATCACATCTCTGAATGTGTCGACACAGATTTACTTAGCCAAATTTGTTAGACTAATCTATGTTTGACATTCCTAATTCAATTTTAAATTTATTGAATTTACTTTCATCTACAGGCTTAGTAAACACATCTGCAATTTGATAATCTGTTTTGACAAATTCTAGTGAGATGTCCTCTTTCTCTACATGTTCTCTAAGAAAATGGTATCTTATTTCTATATGCTTAGTCCTAATATGTGAAACAGGATTATTTGTAATAGAAATGGCACTAGTAGAATCACAAAACAAAGGTGTTCTACTTACCTGAATACCATAGTCTTCTAGCTGGTGCTGAATCCACAACAGTTGTGCACAACAACTTTCTGCTGCCACATATTCAGACTCAGTTGTGGAAATTGTCACACTAGTCTGCTTCTTACTGCTCCAAGACACCAATCTTCCTCTTAGAAATTGACAGGTGCATGTTGTGCTTTTTCTATTTTCTTTGCAACCTGCAAAGTCTGCATCTGAATAGTCTGTCAGTAGAAAATCTCCATTCTAGGGTACCAAAGGCCTAGATTAGGTGTGCCATTTAGATATTTCAAAATCCTTTTTACTACAGTGTAATGAGATTCTTTAGGGCATGATTGGTACCTAGCACAGACACATGTTGCATACATAATGTCTGGTCTACTAGCAGTTAGGTATAGAAGAGAGCCAATTATTCGTCTATACAAAGACTCATCTACAGGTTTACCTGCATCATCTTTGCATATATGCATACTTGTTCCCATAAGAGTTTTCATGGTGGAGGATGATTCCATACCAAACTTCTTAATTAACTCCTTGGTGAACTTAGACTGGGATATGGACAAGCCATCATTAGTCTGTCTTACTTGAAGTCCCAAGAAGAACTTAAGTTCACCCATGCTGCTCATCTCAAACTTTCCTTGCATAAGTTTAGCAAACTTCTTGCAAAGGTTGTTTTCTGTAGACCCAAATATTATGTCATCTACATAAATCTGGACAAAAATTATCTTTCCTTTGGATTCCCTTAGGAATAGAGTTTTGTCTATTTTCCCCCTTGAGAATTTGTTCTCAATAAGGAAAGTAGACAGGGTTTCATACCAAGCCCTTGGGGCTTGCTTTAACCCATATAAAGCTTTCCTAAGTCTATAAACATAATAAGATTTGAGAGAATCAACAAAACCTTAGGGCTGCTCTACATCGACTTCTTCTTTAAGATTTCCATTTAGGAATGCTGATTTTACATCCATTTGGAATACCTTGAAGCCTTGATATGCTGCATAGGCAAGGAACATCCGAATTGCTTCCAGTCTTGCTACTGAGGCAAAGGTTTGATCAAAGTCAATACCCTCTTCCTGCATGTATTCTTTTGCAACAAGTCTTGCTTTGTTCTTCACAATGATCCCATTCTCATCCAGTTTGTTCTTAAAGATCCACTTTGTTCCAATGATGTTGTGGTCTTTTGGTTTAGGAATTAACTCCCAGACCTTGCACCTTCTGAACTGATTCAGCTCCTCTTGCATGACATCAATCCAATGTGGGTCCAAAATAGCTTCTTCAAATCTCTTTGGCTCCAGTTGAGAAAGGAAGCTTGAGCAAAACACTGTGTTCAAGTTCCTGCTTCTGGTTTGCACTCCATGTCTTAGATCACCAATTATCTGATTTGCTGGATGATCCTTTAAGTGTCTAACAGCTGGAGGTAGACTATCTTCAGGTTGAACCCCTCCAGTCTCTTCAATATGCTGCACCTCTTGGTGTTCATCTGCATCTAGAGAGTCCTGTACTCCCCCTGGACAGTAGCTACCATTTTCCACTTCCTGCTCTTCAGTTGATTCTTCTGTAATGGTAAGCTTGTCCATTTTCTCATTTAAACCTATAGAACTGCATGAGCTACAAGGCAACTCACTGTTAATCAGTCTTGTTTCATCAAAGACAACATGTACAGACTCTTCTACAACTTGAGTAATCAAGTTGTAGACTCTATAAGCCTTATTATTATTGTTGTACCCAATAAATATCCCATCTTGGGATTTGGAAGCAAACTTAGTTAGATAAGACTTGCCATTGTTAAAGATATAACACTTGCAACCAAAGATCCTAAAATAGGATAAGTTTGGTTTTTTACCCTTCATGATCTCATAGGGAGTATTTTTGTGGCTTTTGGTGATAGATGCCCTATTGATCACATGACATGCAGTATTTACTGCCTCAGCCCAGAAATATTCTGGGAGAGAAGTATCACTCAATAGAGTTCTACCAGTCTCAATCAGTGTTTTATTCTTCCTTTCAGCAATACCATTTTGCTGTGGTGTTCTAGGTGAGGAGAATTCTTGAAAAATCTCAAATTCTTCACACAGTCTTGTCATACTCTCAGATTGAAATTCAGTGTCATGGTCACTTCTGATTTTGACCACTATACAATCATGTTCATTCTGAATTTGTTTGACAAAACTATATAAAACACTTGAGGTTTCTGATTTTTGTCTCAGAAAGAACACCCAGGAATATCTAGAATAGTCATCTACCACCACAAAAGTGTAGACCTTCCTACCTAGACTATGAACTGGCATATGACCAAATAGATCCATATGTAAGAGGTATAGACACCTCACTGAATCCTTGTTTTCAAGGCTATGAAAGGAGGAATTTGTCTGCTTGCCTTTTTAACAAGCTGAGCATATCTCATCCTTTATATACTTAACATTTGGACCATTCCTTACTAACTCTTTGCAAAAGAGTTGACCAACTATTTTGTAGTTAAGATGGGTCAGCCTCTTGTGGCATTTGACACAATAAGAGGCTCTCTCATCAACTACAAGACAAATAGGAGACACATTGTTCTCACACTCAAAATTAAGACAGTACACATTTCTTTTTCTATATCCTGTCAAAATGATCTTTTGATCACTTGATCTTTTGATATGACATCCATTCTTAATAAATGAAATGACATATCCTAAATCACTCAGCTGACTTATGCTTATAAGGTTGTGTTTCAAACCCTTCACATAGGCCACTTGAGTGATAGTAATCTGGTTATTAGAAATGTTACCAAACCCCTGATGATTCCCTTTTCAGAACCACCAAAAATTACTTTAGACTCATTTATGATAGGTAAGTACTCCTTCAGCAACCCCTTTGTTCCAGTCATGTGCCTGGAACATCCACTATCCAAGTACCATATAAGGGCATGGTAACTTGGACTCACCTGCAATAAAGAATTACCTCTCCTTAGAACCCAAGTAAGTCTTGGGTCCTTAGTTCAAGTTAGCTTCATACTTAACAAATCTACCTGCAGCTCTTCTAACAGGTAGACTGTTGTTCTTCCTAACACTAGTGTTGTGCCAGCAATCTATGACATAATGACCTGTCTTGCCACATCACCAGCATTCATACATGTTGTATCTATTTTTAGATACATTCTTGGTAGTCTGGTTGACAGCAAATCTTTTGTTTTGTGCTGGTACTTCTGCAGCTACACCCACTATTTTCTTAAGAACATGAGGTTTATGGACATGGGCTGCCTTATTGACATAACACTCTTGTCATTCAGAACTTCAGTCTTACTATGATCATGAGTATTCTCAAGGTCATACTTGTTAGAAGTCACTTATATCTTTCTAAAAACAACAGGGACTTTAAAATTCAGTGGATGGACTGAGGCTTTGCCCTTTCTCTTGAATTGGACAGCCCTGGTGTCACCTTTAAAGTCTATTCCAGTCTTACCCTTTGGAGCCACAAACTCATCTATTAAGGGTAAAACTGATTTTGAATTGGAATAACTAGCCACCAAATCTTTTTTCTTTTGAAGTCTGACTTCCAGACTTTTAATTAGATCATTTTTGTATGTGATTGTACCATCCTGAATAACAGTTATAGTTTTTAGTTTGGCAACCTCATTCATTTTTTTGATCCAACTATTTCTCTAAATTAGATGCAGCCATTTTAAGATCTGCAATTTCCTTAGCCTGAGTTTTGGCCAGTTTTTGCTTTTCTTTAGTGTCTGCAACAAGTCCCCATATTCATCTATCAGCTGATGAATATCACCTTCAGACTCAGATCCATCCACATCACTTGATGCAGATGTAGCTTACTCTGTACCAGTACTACAATCTGAATTTCTAGAAATACATTGTACCTTACTAGGACCAGGCTGATCTTGACACTTGTCTTCTTCTGACCCAACCATCAGTCTCATGCACTGATGGTCTTCTTGTTCATAGATAGAGTTCAGCACTTGCATAAACTCATCTTCTTCATCTGTTGCATATAGACCAATGTATGCCTCAGCTTCAGATTCAGACTCTGAAGATGATTGGTCTGTCAAGCTCTTCTCCTTCTTAGCAACAAAAGATTTCTACTTCTTGCTCTTTTGTTGAGTCTTCCTTTTATCAGCTGACTCCTTTCTTTTGTCTGAACACTCAGCCACAACATGTCCAGGCCTATTACAGCAGTAGCAAACTATCTTTGATGTTGTAGATTTACTAGGTTTAGACTTGCTCCTGTCCTTCCTAGATGACTTCCTCTTTTGATAATAGTCATCCACAGGCTGAGATGTGGAGGGCCTAGACTTTCATTGCTTCTTTTTCAGGAATCTCTGAAACTGTCTTGTGAAGGCAGCAAAGTCTTTATCTGAGACACTGCTGTCAGAACTTTGGTTGTCTGAATTATCTGAAGTAATTTCAGCAACTATCTCAGGAGGTGATGGAGACATCCTCCTATTCTTCCTAGTGGCCTCCACCTTGAAGGCCACAGACTTTTCTCTATGCTCCCTTTTTGTACTTTTCTCTTCCTCTTTCATAGCCATCAGCTGCATCTCATATGACAGTAATTTTCCAAATAAAGTTGGAGGAGAGATATCTGCAAGTTTGGCCACTTCCCTAATGACACAAATCTTAGTGTCTCAATCCTTTGTCAAGGATCTTAGAAATTTATCATTCAGTTCATATGTACTGAAGCATAAGACATCAACTCATTTACTATTCTATAAAACTTCTTATAACACTCAGTTATACCATCTGACTTTCCTTGTCCAAAGCTCTCATATTCCTGGTTCAACATAGATTTTCTATCTTGTCTGACTTCTTCAAAACCCTCCATGTAGACTATCAAGGTGTCCCACATTTCCTTGGAGGTCTTGCAGTGAATCAAATTTTGAAAGGTTGAATCATCTATGACACTTACTATGATATTCTGGGCTCTTTTATCCATAGTTGCCAGGATGATCTCTTCCTTAGTCATCTCTGAAAAATCTTTGGAAGTTCTTTGATTTGCATCTAGAACTGATAACTTCATTGGAACATAAGGACTTTCCATTACAGTATTGTAGATCCTTGGATCAGAGCCTCCATGAAAAGCCTGACCATTTCTTTCCATATTCCAAAAATCTCTTTCCTGCATATGGGTAATTTCATAGAACCTAGTTCCTTATGATTTTCTCCTGAACCCATTTTCTTAATCTTGAATCTGCCTTATGGATCTTACTCAGACTGTTAAGTCCTTCTTTGAGTAACCTCCCTCTGATACCACTTGATAGAATTAATTTCAAGATAACCCAAACACCTAGAGGGGGGTGAATAAGTTCTTTTCTTTTTTACTTAAGGCAGAATATTTTTTTCAGATCTTAAAATAGAATCTAACTATTCTACAGCAATCACAACACAGAAATCACAGTCACACACACATCACAGATTGCACACAGGTTTATAGTGGTTCCCCAAGGTATGGGTACATCCACTTTCCCCCTTTCACCTATCTAGCAGTGTGCTAGATTCGGCCTAACTTCTTCCTTCTTCTCAGATCTTACAGCTCAGAACCCTGAAAGGTTCCTACAACTCAGAACCCTATAAGGTTCCTACAACTCAGAGTGAAACCACACTCCTACAGCTCAGGCTAACAGCCCTACCTCAGCCTTGCTACAAGGCCTACAACTCAGAGAAAAATTTCTCCTACACTCAGGCTCAAAAGCCCTACCACTCAGAGATCGATATCTCCTACACTCAGCCTTTATAATATAGGCTTACAACTCAGATCTATGAAAAGATCCTACAAAATTTGATAAGTGTTTAGATGGACTCTTACCCTTGTTGAGAGAGAAGGGATAAGAGGTTTCTTGATCAGCTTCTTGATAAGACTGATGGCTGAAATCAACCTATTCTTTGCTTTCTTCAAAGCTTCTTGAATCTGAACTCAGTAGGGTTGATCTCCTTTGAAGTTGACTGGCTGGCAGCTTCCTTCTTAGGATTCAGAAATAGATCTGAATCCTTCTTAGCAGATTAGTTCAAGATCTGCTTCTTAAGAGACTGGTAAATGTCTCCTACTTTACTTCAACAGTTGGGGATCTCTCTCTCTCTCTCTCCAGAACTTCTGAAGTTTCTTCAGAATTCTTGCTTGAATTCTCCTTAGATCTTCTCACGAAAATCTTCTTCTGTGTGATGTGCACTTCCTTGATCAATGATCAATACTTCAATAGTTGTTCGTGTGGTTGTTATTGTTCTTCTCGTTGTTCTTGTTGATTTGACAGAATCCATCTATATATAGACTTCATCCATGATAACCGGCTGATCCGGTTTCTAACCAACTTCTGACAGGTCTGACAGTTTCAGCAAACTTGTTGGAATACACAGCTGTCAAGTCTCCAGTCAGTTCTTGAACCTTTGTCTTTGTCAGCAAAGCGTCGAGACTGATTGTCATTATGTGTCGACACAAGTAGATTAAGTGTCGACACAAGTAGATTAAGTGTCGACACAAGCTTTGGTGATGTCGACACAGCTCCTCTGGTGTCGACACAGCTTCTTGACACTGCATCTGTAGAATGTTTTGACACAGCTTTTTTGTGTCGACATAGACACTTCTTCACTTCACAGCAATCAACATTGTTGAAACTCTGCTGAGTGTCGACACAAGTCCTGTGTGTCGACACAGTTAATATAGTCTCAAAATTTATGTGTCGACACTGCCTCCAGGTGTCGACACAGTTAATGTCGACACAGTTGATATAGTCTCAGAATTTGTGTGTCGACACTGCCTCCAGGTGTCGACACAGTTGATGTCGACTAATACTTCTGTGTGTCGACACTGCCTCTCGGTGTGGACACAGTCGATGTCGACTAATATTTCTGTGTGTCGACACTGCCTCCCGGTGTCGACATAGTTGATGTCGACTAATAAATTCTGTGTGTCAACACAGTTGCTTCAGGTGTCGACACAGCTTTTCCAAGTGTCGACACAGGCTTTCTTAAGTGTCGACACATGGACTTAGAAACTTTTTTCCTTCATTTTAGCATATCCTTAACCTGCACATATAAACTCAAAATAACATTAAATACACTTTGATGTATATCATTGAGCTAAGTGAGACTTCTTCAAATCAGGTACACATTTTCCAATGTACCCAACACTCTGCCCTACGCTTATAAATAGGAGGCCATTTGCTTGAGCAGAGGAAGGAGCGAGCAGAGGAAGAAGGCCTCCAGAGTTGTCTCTCAGTCTTTGTAATATTTCTTTTCATTGTAATAATTTTTTTTTCTTTGTTTAGTTATTTTTCTTTTCTTTGTACAGTTAGCCTGGGTTAGCTCTAATTACTTACGTCACTTCCATTATCGTCCCTTACCTTGCCCTAGTGGTTGGATATTGAGTGGAGAATCAATTATCTAAGATTCCCCCTAGTAAACTTGAGCATACTCCTGATATTTTGGGATCCTATCTGGCGACACATCGCACCCTCGATGAGTTTTGGGACGCACCACCTGTTGATCCACCAGACGAATTCTTTATTTTTGGGGATACTCCCCACACTATAGAGTCACACCTTCTAGTCTGTGCACACGACTTTCACCTAGGTGGTCGTCGCATTCGGGATGACTTTTCATACACACCTCCTAGTGAGCTGCCTGATGTGTTACGCTCCCTGAGAGACGTTTTGCTCTTCATGAGCTTGCCCTTGAGTGTAGATGTTTCTCATGATCATCTGAGCACTCGTTTCACACGGAATGAGTTTTTCTACACTCCGTCGAGAAAGCCTCCTGATAGGTCACCTCCCTTGATAGATTTTCAGGTCATTATTAGATTTTCCCATAGAGAGCATGTTGTGTCTGACATGTTTTATTTGCATCATTTACATGAGTCAGTTGAGTCATTTCTTCGTCATTTGCATGAGTCTGTTATGTTGTATGTTCATCGTTTGCATGTGTGTCATGAGTCATTCTGACAGACAATCCATAATAATAATGAATTGTATAAATTGCATACGGATGTTCACTGGCAAGAGCGGGTACTTCATGAAGGCGGGCAGGTGATGGTGAGAATCTGCGTTGTGAGGCTCCGTGCGAGGCTTGATAAATGCTTGAGCGTTAGACGAATGGATCCATACATGAGACAGATCGAAGCAAACACCTATGATCTTGATTTCCTTGCAAGTACGGGTATCCACCTGGTATTTAGTGTTGAGGATATGACAGAATCGCTACAGCTTGGTGCTCTCAATGAGAGAAGTTACCGTTGGCAATATGTGGGACGACACCAAATCTAAAGATATCAGCCAACAACTGACGGAACTTAAGAAGGCGATAGAAGATGAATAGAATACCAGATCTATGCAAATGAAAGGTATCCAACACCAATTCAGTATTGAATTACAAACCAAAGAAAACTTCCTGGTGCAACAGATCGTGGATACCCGCGAGCAAGCAACAAAACAAATCAATAACTTATTTACAAATCGACGTAAGGAAATGATGGAACAGTTCAGCAACATTCATCAACATATGAAAAAAAAAAGTCAATCCAACACACCAAAAGCCAGTTTCCAGCCCCCCACAACAAATCGAAAAAGCTGTAGGAACCAATTTCTGTCCAGCGACAACAAGGTGTCAAGAACTGAATCTAACACCAATGCGTAAATTTGAGACGGGGCAATATTCGGGCGGAATCTTGGGAATAAGCCCAAACCTAGCTGCAAATCAGATAATAACGAACCGACCTAATCAATTAATGTATCATCAATGTCCCCGATTTGCTGACGGTGATCCTACCAATTTTTTATATGAATTACAATTTTATTTTAATTTCCATAACGTACCCTCCATTTAGACAAATCAGCCTCAAAATGGTATCAAGCCATGTTAAGGGATCACCCGACCATATCTTTCCCTATGTTTGTCGATGCTTTAAAAATCGATTTGATCCTTCTTGCTATGATGACCCTGTCGGGGATCTAATGAAATTACAACAAACAACAACCGTAAGTGCATATAAACAAGAATTTGAGCATTTGACCACTAAAGTACTCGGGCTAGCTCAATAGTTTCTTAAGAGTATGCTTGTTTTCGGATTAAAAGATCCTATTAGACAAATGTTAAAAATCAAACAACCAAAAGAAGTCCACATCGCGTATGCTTTGGCTAGAATGTTTGAAGACCAGGAACGAGATAACCAAAATAAAACAAGCTTCACTACCAAAAATTTTGTAGGAAATAATATAAAAACTTACAAACCAAAATTTGATAATTCTAGTATGTGAAGGGGAGTGTCCAGAAGAAGAAGATTTAATTTTATAAGAGGATTAAGTCCCCGAGTCCGCGATATCTATTCAAGCTCTGCATGGAGAATTACCAGCCCATGGACTAGTTACTTCATATTATCAACAACACCCCTTCGAAATGTTTATAGATGGAGGGAGTTCACATAGCTTTATATCACATCACATGTCTAAATTCCTTTAATTACCAATTCATTTGATAAAAATGTTTCCCGTGTATATGGGTAATGGAACGACTTCATAGTGAAATGGATTGTGTAAAGACAATAACTACTCATCAAGACCAAAGAATATGTCACCAATTTGATTGTACTCGACATTGAATGGCCAAATATAATTTTAGCAATCCATTGGTTACAGACACTATGTCTGATAACTACAGATTACACTAAAAACATGTTATCTTATCAAGATTCAGAAGGGACAAATGTTATAATAGGGCAAAAGACTCCCCATATTGATGTCATTTCATCATCGCAGTTTGCTAGGCTAACAATCCATCACATTTTGTATTATAGTATCAGACGATGAAGGAAATATAAGTTCAGATTATCAAAATAATGACCACATACCAGCAGACCAAGAAAAAATATTAAGATTCTATGAATAGTTGTTTGCTAACCAAAAGAATTACCCCATGAGAGATCAATTGATCATATAATAATACTAGTTACAGGAAAAACACCTCCAAGTATAAAACCATTTTGATATCCATACATACAAATAAATGAAATATAAAATGATAAAAAAAATGTTACAGGCAGGACATATCTGTCACAATACTTTAAGTTTTAGTTCCCCAGCCATCTTAGACAGGAAAAAAGATGGAGGTTGGAGGTTTGGTGTTGATTTTAGAGATTTAAATAAACTTACTATGAAAAATAAATTTCCCATACCAACTATTGACGAATTATTAGATGAATTATACGAAGCCTGATTTTTTTTCAAAATTAGATTTAAGGTCGGGATACCACCAAATTAGGATGGCAGAAGAAGATATTCATAAAACAACCTTTAGGACTCAATAGGGTCATTATGAATTCATTGTCATGTCATTTGGATTATCTAATGCTCCATCCACGTTCCAAACCCTAATGAATAATATATTCCAACCTTGCAAAAATTCATAGTAGAGTTCTTTGACGATGTATTAGTTTACAGTTCGAGGGGCATGTAAAACATTTAAGCTTAACTTTGTAAATTATTTCAAAAATCAGTTGCTAATAAAAAAAGCTAAATGTAAATTTTAATCGACTAAAATCGAATTCTTGGGACATGTCATCATTTAGGGACAAGTGATGCCCAACCCAGATAATATCAAAGCTGTTAAAGAATTTCCTACCCCCACTTCCAAAAAGACTGTTAGGGCTTTCCTTGGATTATCCGCGGGTATTATAGAAATTTTTTTAAAAAAATTATTAAATAATAGCCCATCCTATAACTGAGTTACTTAAGAAGGTACCCTTTAAATGTAATCCAAAGGCCCAAGTGGCTTTTGAAGAATTAAAAGAAAACTTATTCCAAATTCGGTTCTGGCATTGCCTAATTTCAAGGAATCATTTATTATAGAAACTGACGCCTCTGGCAGAGGGATTGGAGCAGTTCTATTACAAAATCATAAAACCATAGCATATTATAACGGAAAATTTTTAGGGACGGGTCTCGTTTCCAAAAGTAGGAACAGGTGTAAATAAACCTGATTGTGGGCCCCACCATCCTTTCAAAATTTTCCCCATTTCAAACCCCCAAAACAGCCGTTTCCCGACTTTCCCCCTTCTTCATTATTACCCTAGGACGACTGTAACGCCTTCTTCATTCACCCTAAGACGACTATAAGCGGAAGAGGAAAATTCGTGCCCTGGTACTCCTCACTTTGCGCACGCCTCCTCTAATCTCTGCCAACGCAGCGTAATCCCAGGCGACGGCGACACCCTCAACCCTCAGTCGTTTGTGAGAACAGAACACTGAAGGACAAGATAAAGAAGGTGCGAGTTTCTCTTGTTCAACTGTATTTCAAGTTCTATGTTTTTCAAATTTAACTGTATTTCAAGTTCTATCTATCTGAAATCCAACTGTATTTCAAGTTCTATATTGTTCAAATCCAACTGTATTTCAAGTTCTATCTATCTGAAATCCAACTGTATTTCAAGTTCTATGTTTTCAAATCCAACTGTATTTCAATATATATCTATCTGAAATTCAGTTGTATTTCAAGTTCTTTGTATTTCTTGTCCAACTGTATTTAATTTAGTCTGTACAACTGAATTTCTTTTGTTGTACTCAGATGTCGGACAACAAATATTTGAGTTATCATTGCGCAGTCTCGACTTTCATTGCAAATGCTCGTCCCTTACTAGATGTGATTTCAGATGATTCGAAGGGTGTTCTACGGGAAGCCAATGTCTTGTCTTTATTCTCTATGCCAGCATTACCGCAGAACATTCCTTTATTATATGTCCTAGTGAAGATGTACAAAAGGGACTAGAGATGTTTTTTATTAGGAAATCATTACCTAAAGTTAACTGTTAATAAAGTAGCGATGATTCTTGGGCTACCAAACAGGGGTAGGGAATTCCTTTTTTCTAGACTCTCTTGCATGGAACTTTCTCACAAAGATTTGCTTAATGAAATGCACATTCTTGTAAATGAGGAATGGTCAGAGAATCTCGAGCAAAAACGAGTAAATTTACTCATTAGGTATTTGCTAATTGTCTTTTTATTCCCCCTAAAGACCCTCAAGATCCCAAAATGTCTGGGCGTGTTGGAGGATGGCATGTGTGCATTGAGAGATTACAATTGGCCCAAGGCCATTCATGCTTTCGTGCATTTACAGCTAGACTGTCTAAGTCGGGCCAACGTTGTTCGAGAGGCTGACACATATTTAAGCTACTTTGAAGGCTGCTCGACAGTATTATTGGTAAGAGATGCATTTATATCTGAAAAAATGATTTACTAATTATAAGTTTCCAACTAAAATGTTTTTTTGTAGGTGTGGTTCTTTGAACACACTAGTGTGCAGAGAGTAGTACATTTCCATGTTCGGCCTCGAATTTGTCGATGGTCAGACAAACTAAGTTACAGTGCGAAGTTCTGTTTGGACTTGCATAGTGAGCTTATAAAACCAAATCAGGTATATTTAATTAATTTGTTTTCCCAATTATACAAAAAGCTTGTCACGTATACTACTTTTTGTTATATCATGTAGCTTAGATTCAAGTTTAGTAGTGTAGAGGAGGTTGAGAAGCCGCTCCTAGGGTCGTCGGAGGAGGAGTCTGATTTTGAAGAAATGAAAAGCAAGAGAAAGGGAAGAGGAGTGAAGGCTGCCAGGAAGAAGATGACTGTCGATGATGACTCCGACTTTGAGGATATTGAGAAAGAGAAGGAGAAGATTAAGTTGGAGGAGGTTACTAAAAAGGTTTTAAAAAAAACTGAAAAGATATTAATTAGGCAGGTGGATAAGGAGAAGAAGAAGAAGGAAAAGAAGAATGATAAGATAGGCAAAACAAGTGAAGATTGGAGAGGAAAGGAAGCTCGCCTTCGTGGTTTTATACGAGAGGAGGTTAGTAAGGCTGAAGGATCTTTGAAGACCTTCTGTGAAACTTGGTTCAAGAGACTGCAAGCTGACATGCCCCAATCCCATCGACGTACATCATCACCCAAACCATCTACTCCCCATCAAAAAGTCTCCCCCACCACATCCTTTTTCACCCAATCAAACCCCGAACTCGCACTTATCAACCTGGAAAGCCCTGCAAAAGTAGACTGTTCGGAGCCAGTGCAAGGGCCACTCAAGACTTACAGGAAGAAGAAAGAACTGCTCAACTCTCAATTTTACAAAGAGCTTGTCAAGGTGCCTAACTATCCCGGTAGACCGCATATTTCACCTCGTATTCGAGATACTGTTGATTTTGTTCTTAATCAGTTTGACGAGAGGTAAATTTTGGTTGTCATGCACGTAGTCTCACACTAATAATTACTTTCCAATCCTGTATTGATTTTAAGTATTGTTACAGCTCCAAAGTTATTTTTTCAAGCGGGAACCTTCAACTCACAAGAGGGTCAGCAGATGATCTGTTAGGAACTGGTTGGATATCTGACACTCATCTGGATGCTTATGCAGTGTTTCTTGGGTCAAAGCAAAAGCGGTCATTGGGAGGAATGAATAGTTTCATATACGTTTCACCAAATCACGCAGTATGTTTTTTGTGTGTCCACTTTTTAACGTGATTCATGTTGTTTATTATTGCAATTTTGAACTCCTATCATTTCATTGTGCAGTATTATAAGACCAACAATGTCCCAAATTGCCAGACCCTGTTGAGTCACATAACATTGAACCGTGTATAGGCAGTTGATCTAATACTTATGCCATGTCACATGTCTGTCCATTGGACATTGCTTGTTTGTCGTCTCAAGGAACATTATTGGGAGTTCTATGATTCACTTAGAAGTAGCCGACATCGTGCCACTCTTCAAAATTTGGTACACTCGCACAACCATATGAAGGCTAAGGTTTCATTCATCTTGACAATTTACCTTTTATACGAGGATGCTAGTGATGCTTTGCAAGAAGCTATAATCCACTGGCCTATCAACGACGTTGATGATATGCCACAGCAAGACAATGGAGATGATTGTGGTGTTTTCGTGATGAAGTTCATGGAGGCGGTGTTGTCAACCAAGACAGTTGCTTGGAAAGAAATAAAGAATTGGTGTAAGGAGATGCCTAGATTTCGCGCTGAAATAACAGCAAACATATTCCGAGCTTTTTCAAACGTAATTGAATCTAACGACAATTGACAATGTTATAATTATTTATAAGACTGATTATGATCATGCACTAATCATATGAATGTTTCTCACGCATACTGACACATGTTATATACACTTCGGCAAATACATAGAGTCTGATTATTTTGTGAAGGTTCATATGAATGCTTCTCATTGAGAATTAATTCTGTCTAAAATCAACAAGCTCTTTGTGAGTGTCGATTAACGACCATATGAGAACATATATCACATCATATGAATGCACTTAATCATGGTTTGAATACATCAGGGATGCTCGAAAAATTAAACGACAAATCCAAGTCAAATTCTTCTTGAGAATCAAAATCTCTATTATTGGCCGGTGGAGTTGCCTGGTGCGCATGAGCTGGAGAATCCAGGAAGTTGTACACCGGGATTGTTTCTTTCTTTACTTCAACTTTCTTTCCTACATTTGGAAACATAACATTTATTAATTTTTATGACATAAAATAAAAACATAGAATATTTTGTAAACATTGAAATAAAATAAAACATTACTTGACTTTTTGATGTTTTTCTCCCAATGTCCTTTAAGTCTTGCGTTCGAAATGCCTTTCGGCCTCTTCTTGAGAGGGTCCCTTAAACATGATTCTTTTTTGTCGTTATGATTCGCATCTTCAATGACTAAAGCTTCAACCCTCCTAGCCAAATCATTCATTGCAGTCATAACAAGTTCTTTTGCTGGTTGACAGCTCTCAATTTGGAGGGATAAGTCATATGTAAATCTCATTAAATGATTTCTGAAAATCACATTTGATTCCTTTTGAGCCATTGAAGGCGAGTAAGGAAGGTAAATACCTCTCTTAGCTTTCAAACTGAATCTTTTGAATAAATATTGAGCGGGAACCTGCTTTAAATTTCTATGTATGAATATTCGCAAAACATGCTTGCATTGAATACCATTGGTTTTAAAGCCTCGACAAGAACATTTTGCTTCACCGGTATTCGTATTGAGGTTTACGAACCAATTTTTACCATCTTGATCTTCATCACACTGTGCGGTCCAATATAAAATACTATTGTCATCGTACATTGTCTCATTGACAATGCTAACCCCAATAGCCCCCTCCATGAAGGATTTCTCAAAAATAGAAACATCTTCCTGGTATAAACCTTTGAAACTTGCTTAAGTAAGTTGCTACCTTTATATTTCAAACTAACACTCCCCTGTGTTCACTTAAAATCTTCATCAAGCTCAGCTCTCCGCCATATTGACACAAGTTTCTCCAACTGATGAAACACTCTACAAGAGAGCTTGTTGCTTTGGAACAACCATGCAACCCGTTATTTGCTGATTCACTCCTTTGAGTCGACAAAATGCCGAGATCCAAAACATCCTTGTTGTAGGCAGTGGACCACTTTCGCTTAACTGAATATAAGTCCTTCAACCATCTATTGTCAAGTAAGCTTCCTTTCAACATCATCTCATTCCAATACTGCTCAAACTCAAACTCACAGTCACACTTGCTCATAACCGACAAAAGCAACTTGGTGAGGAAACTGGAGGAAAAAGAAGAAGAGATTGCGCGGCTAAAGGAGCTGAATGTGGTAAGATATTACCTAATTCTTGCGGCTTCATTTATCAAGCCGCCCGGACTGACCTTTCTTTTTTCCCTTTGCAGAAAATGCACGATCCGGCCAACCCGGACTTCCAGTATGCCGTCTTCCCACAACTTGTCCAAGGTATCGACGGAGCTCTTAACCGCCTCCAAGAATTCACCGACTACTCCTGCACCGCCCTGTACCCATCATTGAAGAAAAAGGTGGTCGCTGTTTACCGAGCGCTCAAAAGAAGGTCGATGGAGAGGGCGAGAACAAGGATGAATAGGAGGAGGAAAGCCAAGAAAGCCGGACAGAGAGTGCTTCTTCAGAAGCCGGCGGTCAAGCTTCCGGGACGGCGCGGGTTGAGTCATCCAGCGAGTCCGAGACTGGGGAGACTGGCAGTTCGCGTACGTCTTCATCCGACAGCGGCGGTTACTCGCCATCAGAGGTCGATGTCGACGGTGAAACGGACTCTAGTATTCCTGCGGCTAAAAAACTCAAGTCGGATAGTTAGGACTGAAATTTTACTTGTAATAATTTTTCTCTTTTGAGAACCGGCGGTATAATTTTGTAAACCGCGCGGTCTAACTTTTGTATTACTTGATAACGGAAATGACAATATTTTATCTTTAATGAGAATCAATCGTATTGCAATTTTAATCACTTACCTGTTCGCGCGGCTTAATCTTTCTTACTCGTTTCTGACTTAAGAATGCTGATTGACGAATTCGCCGAATGAGACTTAGCATAAGTGCCTTTGTTCCGGTTAAAGTCAAACAGAATACCAGTGGCCGGGTATATTAGTCGTCTGCGAGTTTATAGCAATCCGATCACCCTTGAACATTTATGTAGTCATAAGCCGAGCGGCCAGGAAAGTATTCGCCGACAAGGTGAAGCAATTCTACCATTGCCGGGTATCAAGCCAAATTCAATACGAATCCGCACGACTAATACAGGTGACCGCTGATAGGCCATAATTTAATTGGAGATTAAGAATATATATACTGATTATTAAACCGCTCGGCTAAGTAAATAAACCGTTGAAAAAGCTTTAATAATCAAACTGATGGTGGCGGTCTGTCTGAACGTTAATGTAGACCACGCTTTCAATGAACAATACTCAAGGGTACAGATAAACAGCCCGCGACTTCTTGAAGTAGCGAGTCGCAAGTTGTTTAAAATGAATACCATAAGCCGGCGGACTCAGGCCTGGAATTAACTGACAGAATCAAGTCGACCGGATTCCCGAGTATATTAATAATAAACCGGCAGTGAGGCCTCCATAAGCCGAATAGAATAAACCGGAAAACATAACCGCGCGATCTGCGGACTGTGTAATATAAATCGGCTAGAGTAGGCTGTAAAACCGTAAGACGGCGGACAAGCTCACGCTGACCTGCAAAAATAGGAGGAGCTATAAACTTATGTGTCGATGTGGGCAGGTGCGTATAGCATTTCTTTCCACACAAAGATTACATAAGCAGGGCTAAAGTTTGATATCCGCGACCGATGTCAAGCGGGATAAGTACATATCATCTGTGACTGTAGTCGAGCGGGATAAGTACGTAATATCTGCGACTGATGTCAAGCGAGATAAGTACGTAATATCTGCGACTGTAGTCGAACGAGACAAGTATGTAATATTTGCGACTGATGTCAAGAGGAATTGCCACTACACATCTGCGACTGGTGTCAAGCGGGATGTGGAGGGCTCAAGAACTTAGCACGATATTCAAGTATTACCTTTGTCAAAAGGCATTTTGCATCCATACGAGTGAATGTTAGCATCAAAAGCAATAGCTAAGATATAATTCAAATGGCAAAAGGATATATATTTGGAACTTGATCCAGATGGCATATAAATGCTCTATTGAGATGTGTCATTGACACAATCAATGCCGGCTGGTGGTGAAAACCCGCTCAATAGCCACCGCCATAGCCTGATCTTGGTTAGTGAAAATAGTGATGGGTTATTTACCACCAACGAACTTAAGAAAAGTATCAAAAACCCAACAGAAGGAATCAATGATTTCTTCTGCTATGAAAGTACAACCGACGCAAATACTTTGCCAGTGATTGTTAACAGCAATGAAAGGAGCGCATGCCAAGTTATATTTATTGAGTCTGTAGGTAGTATCAAAAATAATAACATCCCCGTAACAATCATAGTCAATCTTAGCACACCCATCCATCCAAAAAAATTGGTCAATTGATTTAGTTCATCTGTCTGAACTTCGTATGAGAACATACCATCCTCAAGTTTTCTTGCATGTAGCATCTTCAGCAAACTAACCGAGTCACCAGATTCAATTAAGTCTTTTTACTACGATGGACATAATTATAGACATCAGCTTTGCTAAATCCGAGATTTTCAATACCTCCAACTTTTTCGGATAGAAAATTATACGCATGCACTATTTTAATACCAGCCCCTGTAATATTTTTAATAAGATCGCCCTGCAAATCTGATAACTTTCTATTTGACCTCAACAAATGCTTCTCTTTCTCCAATGCAAGGGGTAATTATGCTCCTCCACAAAATCTGAAACTGTCCAATTCTACCCATTTGTATCAGTTCTAAAATGACAACCAAGACAACCTGTTTGAGTGTCTAATTTGCGATACTTAAGTGGTGACGGTTTTGTGTGCTTCTTTCCAGCCTTGGAGCAGGTATATTCCCGTACTTTTATAATTCGGGTGTGTGTCCAATAAATAATGTGTTCCTTATGAACACTAAATCCGGTTTTGTGGGCGTACTCACAATACAATGCATAAGCCTCTTCTTCTGACTGGACAATAGGGAAAGTATGATATTTAATTGGAATCTGCAGAAAAAATATGAAAAGAACCACATTTGAAGTTCAACATTAAAATACAGTTGTACTTTAAAAATACAGTTGAAATTCAATATTAAAATACAGTTGCACCCTAAAAATATAGTTGAAGTTCAATATTAAAATACAGTCGTACTTTAAAAATACAGTTGAAGTTCAACATTAAAATACAGTTGTAATTCAGATGCAGTGCTACCCTAAGAAACACTACATACAATACAAACCATACAAGAAAGAACCACATTTGAAGTTCAACATTAAAATACAGTTGTAGAGATGTACAACTCACCAAAAATGACAACATGCTCGCAGAAAAATTAGGCAACAGATGCAGTTCATGGAACAAGCTTGAGGAAATACTGCTGAACATTCAACATTCATTTCACCGCCGCTCAACCTCATTTCACACAACATTTAACCCCAGTTGCAGAAACTATAATATGGAAAACTTACATGTTCGTCTTTATCCATTTCGCCGCTGCAGGCCCCCATGTCATTACTCCCCTGCTCTATTGATCCCGGATGAAGCGACGAAAGCTTGGCGGCGATGGAGACTTAGTTGGTGAATCTGGTGAAATAGGCGGGAAACTGAAGGTCGATGGAGGTAAAAATAATGGCGGAAAGGCTTAGGATAGGTTAAAAATATTTCTGCAAATTTAGCTACCGGGGAAGAGAAAGGATGGTGGGGCCCGCGATCAGGTTTATTTACACCCGTTCCTACTTTTGGGAATGAGACCCGTCCCAAAAAATTTTCCTATTATAACAAGAAGTTAATTCCAACAATGCAACAAAAATCAACATTTGTACAGGAAATGTACGGAGTTACTTCTGCTACTGCAAAATGGAGGCAGTACCTATTGGGGCATCATTTCACAATACTGACAGACCACCAAAATTTACACCATATCCAAGAATTACATACCCCAAAACAACAAAAAATTTTCACTAAATTACTAGGTTATGACTATTCTTTAAAGTATAAAACCGACAAGCTTAATAAGGTGGCTGATGCTTTGACTAGAATACCCATAATTCCTAATCTGAACACAATTTATGTACCAATCTCTCCAATACTAGATGGATTGGAACATGATTATGCCACAAATAACGACACTCAAGTACTAAAGCAACAAATAATAAACTAGCCCCTATTACATCCAGAATGGACTGTCAAGGGAATGCACATTTATTACAAACATAGATTGCATATACCCAGTACTTCTAACATTAGAAACTTAATAATAGAGGAAGCACATGATAGTCACCAGGGAGGACACTCAGGAATTAAGAGGGTGCTGCACCAACTAAAAAATCAATTCCATTGGTATAAAATGAAAGAAGACATCACTAACTATATCAGTAATTATATTATTTTCCAAAAGGCAAAACCACTAAATCATAACACTTAGGGTCCGTTTGTTTCAACGACATTGATATTGAAGTATTGGCTTTTAATCCAATATCAATACACATGGGAAATAACATTGAGTTTAAATCCAATTCTTTTGTTCGGCCGCATGATGACTTTCTGTACTAAGAATTGACATTAATCACTTTTTATTGTTCGTTTGCAGAAAAATTTTCAATCATAGGAATTGACATTGGTATGCTCTCAATTAAAAACAACAAATGCGGATTTTTCGCCCGACATCAATTTTATTGTCCGGACACGATTTTTTCGTCATGACGGGATATTTTTGCCCGGGTTTAAATTTTTCGGCCCGAACGCGAAATTTTTCACCCGAACGCGATTTTTTCGCTGAGACACAAATTTTTCACACTGACGCGATTTTTCTGCTTAAACACAGATTTTTCGCTCCGACACTACTTTTTCGCCCGGATGCGCCTTTTAATCCCGGATGCGATTTTTTCACCCGGACATGATTTTTTCACCCGGACGTGATTTTTTCACCCAGACGCGATTTTTTTCGCCTGGACGCGATTTTTTCGCCCCGAAGCGATTTTCGAACGGGGTTTTCTTCTTCCCCTTTTTCAATGAAAGATTCATATCAAGCAATTTCAACGTGATTTTTCTCTTAGACGTGAAAAAAAATCGCCCGGACGCGATTTTTTTCACCCGGAGTCGATTTTTTTCGCGTCTGGTCGAAAAAATCGCGCCCGGGCGAAAAAAATCGCGTCCGGGCGAGAAAAACGCATCCGGGCGAAAAAAACACGTCCGGGCGAAAAAAGCGCGTCCGCGCGAAAAAATAGCGTGCTGGCCATAAAATTGCGTCCGTGCAAAAAAGCCGCATTCAGGCAAAAAAATCATGTCTGGTCCAAAAAAACCGCATTAAAACAGAAAAAATTACTCTTCTTTTGAAAAGCCGATGTTGGCAATCTCAATATCCGCACCTGGAGATAGACATTAAACCAATGAGTTTTTAGTTGTGTGAATATCTACGGCTCTCTACAATTATTGATACGAACAACGGAAATGACTTTCGTTTTCTTAAAGCCAATAATTTAATATCAATGTCGTTGAAACGAACAGACCCTTATGGTTTACTGCAGCCACTTCCCATCCCACAAAAATTATGGGCAAATGTGACAATGGATTTCAAAACCCATTTACCTAATTCTTACTCTTATACCATAATTTTTATCGTTGTGGATAGATTATCAAAGGCTTTACATTTTGCACCCTTCAAAGGTCTCATTAATTGACCCCTGGTAGCCAGAGAGTTTGATGCAATCTATTCGCCTCCGGCCTTCCGTTGCGCACTGTCCGTCCCTGCTAACAGCCATGAACAAGCACAAACACCTAATTACCAGTTACAGCTTACCACAAACCCAGCACAGAACAGAACGTAAATGGATAGAAGAACCTCCAAGGGATGATTCCCTGAAGGAATTGCGAAGAGGTGCAGGGCATCTCCAGTTGCTACCGCTCAGTTCAAAGACTTCAAACAAAACATAGCATAAACCGGTTCACAACAACAACCCGGTATAAAACCCCCCAAAACCCTAACACACCAAAAAGACACAACTACCCCTCCCAAACATTAAAAATAACAAACATAGCATAACATAAAAGATACGTAACATTCCACCCCCCATCAAACGTTCCTTGACCTCAAGGAACAAGATGCGGCCACCTTTGGCGGAGTGACCACAGATCCTCCCACGTAGCCTCCTCTGGGATACCATTCAGCAATTGAACCAGCAGTTGGGTCACTACTCTACCCACACGGTTGGTGATACGCCGTTGCAGGATGGCCAACGGCTCCACAAGAAAATTGCCCTCGGCATTGACGGTGTCCGGTAGCTGATGGATGACTCCCCCTCGCGGTCCTTTGTACTTCTTAAGCTGTGAGATGTGAAACGTGTGATGAATTTTTGTCTCCACCGGAATACCCAACATATAAGCCACTTGTCCCACTCGTGTCAGGCTGTCAGCACGGCAAACGGACCAAAAAATTTTGGTGCCAGTTTATGAGCACGGTGACCCTTGAGGCTGACCTGCCGATAGGGTTGTAACCGCAACCACACCCATTCCCCAACCTCAAACACATGCTCCCTCCTTTTCATATCCGCCAACATCTTCATCTGATTCTGGGCTTGTGCGAGGTTAGTCTTGAGCAATTGCATCATCCGATCCCTAGCTACCAACGAACGATCCACCGCTTCAAGTGAAGATGTGCCTTCCACATATATAGGAAGTGCAATCGGTTCTTGGCCATACACCACTTCATAAGGAGTCAACTGAATGACACTTTGATACGACGTGTTATACCACCACTCGGCCAATGGTAGCCAACTCGCCCAACTCCTCGGTTTCTCAAAACACATGCAACGGAGATAATTTTCGACACATCGATTTACTACCTCCGTTTGGCCATCGGATTGGGGGTGATAGGTCGTAGACATGTTCAATTGCACCTGAAGGACCTTGAAGAGCTCTTGCTAAAAATTGCTAACAAAGACCGTATCCTGGTCGCTTACTATGGCGGTAGGTAAACCATGCAAGCGAACGACCGAATCCAAAAAAACTTGTGCCACCCCTTCTGCGGTATACGAATGATTCAATGCAACAAAGTGCGCTTGCTTGCTCAACCGATCCACAATCATCAATATCATTGATTTACCGTTGCTCTTCGGTAGGCATTCAATGAAATCCAAAGAGATCTCTTGCCAAATTCGCTCTGGTACGGGTAGCGGCTGCAGCAAACCCATAGGGCGTTGATTATCCGGCTTGCACTGTTGACATACAGTACACTGCTGAATATAATGGTACACGTCCGGCTTCATATTTTTCCAATAGAGCACCCTCTTCATTCGTTTGTAGGTGGCCGTAATGACGGCGTGGCCTCCCATGGCACTGTCATGATAAATTTGAAGCAGTCGGGTCCTCAACCCGGAGTCATGTCCCACCACAAGCCTCCCCTTTCGCTGCAATACATTTCGTTCCCATGAAAATTTCGGGTAAGCATTAGGATCCTCCCTCTTGGCGGCTATAATTTTTTGGATATGAGCATCTCCTTCCCATGACACCTTAATTAATGGTAGTATCAGCTTGCAACACGCTGATGGCGAACAAGGAGGTTGCTGGCTGCTCCTGCAATGTAGGTTGGGCCTCTGATTTTTCCGGAATTCGAGATAATGCATCCGCACATATATTATCCTTCCCTTGTTTGTAGTGCACCTTGAAGTCATACCCTATCAACTTCGAAAGGTAGCGTTGTTGAGCCGGCGTCGCTAGTTTTTGCTCCAACATAAATTTCAAACTATGATGATCCGTGCGAATCACGAACGAGCACCCGATCAAATAATGTCTCCACTTCTGCACCGCTAACACGATGGCCAATAACTCCTCGTATGTAGACAAACCCGCATTTTTGTGCCCAAAGCTTTGCTAAAAAATGTGATTGGTCTCTCATTCTGCAGCAGCACCGCCTCCACTCCTAAATTCGATGCATTAGCTTCTATTACAAACGATTGTGAAAGTGAGGGTAAGATCTACCTTTACTCTAGAGGGGGGGGGTGAATAGAGTATTTTAAAATAATTTTGCAAATTAAAAACTTATTGGCAGTGGAAGACTTAATTTATTTATAGTGTATTGTGCTTGCAGTAAATAAAACAAAGTAAAGCAAGATATAAAAAACACAGCACACAGCAACCAATACACAAGCAAACCAGATGACACAAGGAGCTATAGTGGTTCCCCAATCAACCTGGGTACATCCACTCTTCTACCACCCTAGGTAGGAATCCAATGCAGGATGAGTTGATCAGGTGTCCTGGGCACCAATGAGCTTTTGATAAGGTGCTCAAAAACCAAACCAGATTTTTTGATCAGGTGTCTTGCCACCACTGAGTTTTGACAAGGTCTCAGGAACCAAACACAAAACTTTTGAAGGAAGTTTTGAATAACCCTTTTACAGCAAAAGAAAATAAAAAGAGTTGAAGGCGTTCTTCTCTGTCAACAATCAAAGAGAAGACTAGTGGATTTGTTGATGTCAAAGCTCCCCCTGAGATTAACAGTAGGTCAGGAGAAGAAGCTTTGCACAGGGTGATAGGCCTTCAGTAAGTTGAGATCTCCAGCAATTGATAATTTCAGCAAAGGCTGAAATGTGTTGTGTCTGGAGTCTTTGATTGATGAAGCCTGGAAAACTTGAATCAGAGAAGAGATCTGAAAGAATAGAAGAGATTCTTCTCTGTGTGTTGATCTCCTTCTCTGTTCTATTTCTCGTGTTCTGTAAAACTCTAACTGTATAATCCTGTAAAATTCTTGAGAGATATTCTCCTTGGTTATCTGTCTCTATTGTCTATAATGATATTATGAAATCCAATCTCCTAGATAGTCGTTAGCCAGTCATAAATGACTTCCTTAATTGGTAGCTGTCTCTGGAGGAAAGTCCTAAGAAACATTCCCTTTCAGTCTCCTTGAAACTTGCTCCAAATTGATGAAACAGCTACAAAATCTTCTGCATTAAATGCTGGATATTGAAGATATTTGAATTCCATAACAGTCTGATTTGAAATCCTGAAATCGTCGATCTCTCAAAAAATCGTCGATATGAGCTCGACTATCGTCGATCTGAGCTCAGAGATCTGGAGTTTGACTTGAGACAGAAATCGTCGATCTGAGCTCGAAGATCGTCGAACCGAGTTCGACGCCTCGTCGACCAGAGCTCAACGAAAATTGCCTTTGGTCTTCTGCACTTGTAATCTGAACTAGGAGGTCTTGGGGGCAGCTTTCAAACATAAGTTCTAAGCCTTAGACCTATTCTAGTTGACCTTTAAATCTATACAATGAGGTCAAGACACAATCCTATGGACACAGTGATCCTTACCCAAATTAGTAATAGGGTGTTCCAACAGATTGGTAAAAATCTGGCAATTGCAATACCGGAGGGTGGGACACCGCCTATTTTAATTTTTGGAAGGCCACCTCCGCCTCTTCGGTCCACCGGAAGGTGCGTTGTGTGAGTAGGTTGGTTAGAGGTCGAGCTAACTTCCCATAGCCTTGAATAAACCGTCGGTAATAACCCGTTAGGCCCAAGAAGCCCCGTACTTTCTTCAACGATGTTGGAGTGGGCCATTCCATCATTGCTTGTATCTTTAACGGATCAGTAGCAACGCCTAGTCCCGAAATCACATGCCCCAGATAATGCACTTGCGATAACCCAAAATCACACTTGCTCTGTTTAAGCACCAAATGATTGTCCCGTAAAATGCTGAATGTGAACGCAAGATGCTCCAAATGGTCCACCCATGTAGCGCTGAAAACTAAGATATCATCAAAAAAAACCAATATAAATTTTCGGAATTGACCTTGGAAGAGACTGTTCATGAGGCTTTGAAACGTTGAAGGAGCATGGTTAAGCCGAAGGGCATAACCAAGAATTCGTAGTGGCCTTGGTGCGTGCGGAACGCCGTCTTATGAATGTCTTCATCGGACATCCTCACTTGGTGATATCCCGCACGTAGATCCAACTTGGAGAAGTACTTGGCACCATGCAATTCATCCATCAATTCCTCGATAAGCGGTATCGGAAACTTATCCTTCACGGTGTTCTGGTTCAGCTCTCGATAATCCACACATAATCGTCATGTTCCATCGTGTTTTTTTACCAAAACCACCGGAGATGCAAATGGGCTATTACTGTACCGAATTACTCCCGTCTCCATCATTTCTCCCACTAGGCGTTCAATTTCCGTCTTTTGTATGGGTGGATAGCGGTATGGCCACAAATTAACGCATTTTCCGCCATCCTTCAACACTATCCGATGTTCATGCTCCCTCCGAGGTGGTAATCCTTGTGGCTCGAGGAATAAATCAGCAAACTTCTCCAATAATTTCTGCAGCCCTTCTTGTTCCCTAGGTGAGGATACAGACCCATGTAACTGCCAAACTTTACCATCCTTTTCTTCCTCTTCCCCCCTTGTTGCCGGCTCAGCATGGAGGCTGCAGAGCGCCATCATGTTTAGCTGCCCGCCATTAGTCAACAGCTTTTGAACCCGAGTTTCCTTGCTCCAAGATCCATTGCCTTGCTTCGCGGGTGACTCATGAACTCCATTTTAAGATTGCAAAAATCCCATTGAACCGGACCCAAGGTGATTAACCATTGTATTCCCAACACTACATCACACCCTCCTAGGGGTGATTAACCATTGTATTCCCACAAGGAACGGTGGCATAGGTACCACTGGGCATTGCAGTCGGTTAGCCGCCCCCTCGTCTAAGAAATTGTGAGTGCTCCCCGAATCTATCAGCACATGAATCGGTTTGCCTTCGTATGATGCTGTCACCCGCATGGTATGGAAGTGCGACATGCCTGTCAACGCTTGCATGCACACTTGGGGTGTATGTCCATCTCCTTCCCCTTCCTGCAAGTCCACCACGTCTGTACCTTCCTCCGGTTGTTCATAGTCCTCCACTGCCTCTACTATAACATCCATCGAGTATGCTTGCTTGCGGTTGGGACATTTGTGGTCGGGAGTGTAAGCTTGGTCGCACCAAAAACACAAACCTTTCCTTCTCTTCTCATCCATTTCCGAAGATGTGGATTTCCGCCCTCCCCCAGAGTTGGCATACCGCTGCCCAGCAATACGGTTATCACCCGTTACACCGGTTGGACGGTGAGTGTACCCGATCCGCTCCTCCCTCTTGTAACCTTCCTCCACATGAGTTGTCGTTTTCTTTCCACAGTATGAAATTTGTTGCTCTTGAAGACGCGCTAACGAAAACACCTCCTGCATTGATTTTGGTTGGAACATTCGTACTCCATATTGTATATCCTCCCGGAGACCCGCAAGGCACAAACTGATTGCATGCCCTTCATCAATCACCACCCGGTATAGCACCTCCAAATAGCTTTGCACTGATGCTTGTTGCCTCAAGTTCTTCAACTCGCTCATGTGATCGTTAAAAAGGACGGACCCAAAATGCCCATGTAGCGCTTGACTATTCTTCCCAATTCGGCCATTGTCGAGTCAACCTTGCCTTCATATACGATTGATGCCAATACAGGGCTGCTCCTTCCAAATGCACGGATGCCATTTTTACCTTCATATCTTCCGGTGTGTCATCTATTTCAAAGAACTGGTCGCAGCGATAAATCCATTGGATCAAATCCTCACCCAAAAACCTTGGAAACTCCAGTCGAGGGAATCAGGTAACAATGTGCGACGATGATGAATGGTGGGACTTTCCGCCACTCTCCGGTGTGAATCCACCCCCAATCCTACGCTCTGCGGGCTGCTCGCCACACAAACTAGCAAACATCGACCTCATCTCCTCACCCATCGCCTGGATCGACCGAGCCAGCTCTTCCTGAGTGTTCTTGATAGCTTCCATTTCCGATTGTGTCTCCTTGGATCGAGTGGCGTCTGAAACCGGCATCGCCCGCACGCCAACCTCTCTCTGATACCTTGATGCAATCTACTCGCCTCCGGCCTTCCGTTGTGCACTGTCTGTCCCTGCTAACAGCCACAGCAAGCACAAACACCTAATTACCAGTTACAGCTTACCACAAACCCAGCACAGAACATAACGTAAATGGATTGAAACAACTCCAAGGGATGATTCCCTGAAGGAATTGCGAAGAAGTGCAGGGGCTCTCCCGTTGCTACCGCTCAGTTCACAGACTCCAAACAAAACATAGCATATACCGGTTCACAACAACAACCCGGTATAAAACCCCCCAAAACCCTAACACACCAAAAGGACATAACTACCCCTCCCAAACATTAAAAATAACAAACATAACATAACATAAAAGATACGTAACAGAGTTCTAGGAACATGTTGGAAAACTCCATGGGATTCCCGAGTCCATTATTACTGATAGAGATACTATATTCTTAAGTGATTTCTGGAAAGAAATGTTTTTCAAGTTAGACACAACCTTTAAATATAGTTATGTCTATCATCCAGAAATGAATGGCCTAACAAAAAGAACTAATAGATGTCTACCTCAATACTTTAGAATTTTTGCTCATAATACCCCGTAAATGGTCAACATATTTAAGTCTTGTTGAATATCATCACAATACTGCATTTAACTGTTCGATCGACATGACCCCATTCGAGGTCATGTTTGGTCGAAAACCCCCCGGTTTACTTTCACATTGTGCAGGGTAGTCCAACAATGAAGTTGTGGACAAGACACTTAAGGATAGGGACACTATCTTACTGCAGTTGAGGGACAACTTGGCTAAAGCTCAGAATCAAATGAAGAGTTATATTGACTAGAGACGTAAAGACATAAGGAGATTTTGTGTTATTAAAACTACATCCTTACCTACAACATTGGCCAGGATGGCTAACCGCAAATTAAATTTGAAGTATAATGGACCCTTCCAAATTTTAGAAGTAATAAACAACGCTGCATATCGCTTGGATCTATCACCAGAATCCAATATACATGATGCCTTTCATGTACCAATATTAAAGTCGTTCAAGGGTCAGTCACACACTCCAGTTATCGCGCTACCACCAACTAGTTCTGATAATCGACCAATCCATGAACCACTTACTATCATCAGTACAGGTAAGGTACTTAAGCAAGGGAAACCTATTGTCCAAGGATTAGTATAATGGAAGGGCCTGCCTCCATCAGACAGTACTTAGGAGGATTTATTAGCTCTACCTACAGATTTAGTGGGACTGTACTATAAATCAGTCCCAAACGACTCCAGAGAATCCGGAAAAATTACACCTAACAACTCACTCAAGTGGAAGAATCAGAAAAAGAGAAGCGTTCAAAGAAATAAGACCGATCTATGGGATAGAGAAGGAACTCAAAACTTACGATCGGAGGTTTTATTTCCAGAAGACCATCCGCAAGAGTTACGGGAGTACAATCTAGCAAAGAAACGAAGCACACTGCCTTCTCTATTGCCGATTTCTCCAGATGTGGAACCCCCTGTAAAAACTATAGCCTGAGAACTCAAGTAAGACAAAAAGATAATGGGTGCCGAAGCTCTGTTATTCCTCTTGCTATTCCATTGTATTTATAGAGTTTTTTACAGGTGCCAAAATAGGCATAAAAGCTAAATAAAGACATGAAAACTGAAATAAACTGAACCTTTAAAAACAGTCTTTAACACTAAACAATAAAACGGAAACCCATAAAGATCAAATAAAAACATACGAAACTGCAATAACTGGGAACGGCAATGTTAATTCCAACATTCTCCTCCTAAACCTTGCCGTGCTTGCTGTCAACATTGATGAGGCCGATTTTTGACCTTAGTTCATGAAACTTGGTCTTACCGAGCAACTTTGTGAGGATGTCTCCTAGTTGGTCCTCGCTTCTGATGTATTTCACACTGATCAGGCCCTCTTCTGCAGACTCCCGGACGAAATGGTACTTTACTCGAATATGCTTGCTCTGTCCGTGGAGTACAGGATTCTTGATTAAAGAAATGGCAGACTGGTTGTCCACCCGCAGCATTGGTGCCTTCGGTGTTGTTCCCTGCACTTCTGCCAACACCCGACTGAGCCATAAAGCTTGACTAGCGGCATTTGCAGCCGCTATGTACTCCGCCTCGCAGCTTGATTTAGCCACCACCTTTTGCTTCATGGATTGCCAAGTGATCGGGCTGCTGTTAAGGAAAAAAATCACCCCTGTCATACTTTTGCTTGTATCGATGTCTCCAGCAAAATCACTATCACTGAAACCAGTTAACTTGGCTTCGCCCTCCTCCTTCCTGCCGAACCAGAGCCCCCAATTTTGAGTCCCTGCTACATAGCGTAGGATATGTTTTACCGCGGCGAGGTGGTCCTCCCGCGGATCCTCCAGGAAACGGCTAACGTATCCAACCGCAAATGCTAGATCCGGGCAAGTATTAACCAGGTACCTGAGGCTCCCCACAATGCTCCTGTACTCCGTTGCGTCGACCGTCGGCTGCGTACTAAGCTTGCTTAGCTTTAGGCGGACCTCCATTGGCGCTTGGCAAGGATTGCATTTGATCATGCTGCTTTTTTCCAAGATCTTGCCGGCATAGGCACCTTGACTCAGAGAGATTCCCCTGGCGCCCTGATGTACCTCAATGCCGAGGTAGTAGTGAAGCAGGCCGAGGTCGCTCATCTTGAAAGCTGCCGCCATCTCCCTTTTGAACGCCTTGATATTGCTGGGGCTTAAACCAGTGATCACAAGGTCATCGACATAGACCCCAACCACTAGCTGAGCGTCTCCACTTCGCCTGACGTAAATGGCGTGCTCCGAGGAACTCCTCCGAAAACCGAGCGATAATAGCGTGTCGTTTAGCTTTGCATTCCAGGCGCGCGGAGCTTGATGCAGGCCATATAACGCCTTCCGAAGTTTGAGCACTTTGTGCTCCTTGCCGGTGATGACAAAACCCGCTGGTTGCTCGACGTAGACCTCCTCCTGTAGATCGCCGTTTAGGAACGCCGATTTGACGTCCATGTGGTGCACCTCCCACCCTTCGTGTGTTGCGAGCGCAATGAGCAGGCGCACCGAGTCAAGTCGGGCTACCGGCGCAAATACTTCGTCATAATCGATGCCATGTCGTTGTGCGTAGCCCTTCACCACGAGGCGAGCCTTGTGTTTGGACACCGCCCCGTGCTCATCCCTTTTTACTTTGAACACCCATTTCACGCCTATTGCTTTGCAACCAGGTGGGAGGTCAGTGAGGGTCCAAGTACCATTTTCTTCAATTGACTTCATCTCCTCTATCATTGCCTTCCTCCAGCTAGGGATGTTTTCAGCTTCGGAGAATGAGGCGGGCTCATCGGCGCTTACTGCGTATAGCTCTTCGACTCCTAGTGCTCGTGTAGCGAAACCAGGCGACGAGGCCGGCCTGATGATGTCGCTGATGCCGCGGTACCGGGGAGGCATATCAGTGTCGTGGTCGGCGTCGCTTATGCCGTCTGGTGAGCCGGGCTCCAGTTCTCCATTGACCGCGCCGGGGAGTGGCGACTGCTCTCCTGGTGCTCCACCTTCATCATCATCAGTTGGGTGTACTGCCTTCCCCATGGTCGCGTACTCCATCGTGAAAACATCTTCTCCACCACTTGGCTCGATGTCCTTGTCGTCGGCGCCCCAGTCCCACTGGGCTTCCTCTTCAAATATTACGTCTCGTGTCACATGGACGCGTTTCGTAGTGGGATCGTACGCGCGGTATGCCTTGGAGCCGCGCTCATAGTCGATGAAGATCATCTTCCGCCCGCGGTCGTCTAGCTTCTTTAGGTTTGGCGTCGTATTCCGGACGTATGCTATGCATCTGAATGTCCTGAAGTGGTGTACTGCTGGTTTCTTCCCATGCCACGCCTCGAATGGTGTCATCCCGTCCACGCTCTTTGTCGGGCACCGATTTAGTATGTAGACGGCTGTGCTTACAGCCTCACCCCAGAACCAACCGGGCAAGCCTTTGGCCTTCAGCATACTTCTTGCAGTTGCCACCACCGTGCCGTTCCGGCGCTCGACGACGCCGTTCTGCTGCGGGCTGTATGGTGCAGTGTGTTGACGGTGCACGCCCTCAGCCGCGCAATACTCTGCGAACCCAGCCGAGGTGAATTCGCCACCGTGGTCAGTTCGGAGCGCCTTCAATTTTTCGCCGGACTCGCCTTCTGCCCGCGCCTGAATCTCCTTGATGGCAGCCGCGGCATGATCCTTGGAAGGGATCGCGGTTATCCACATGTACCTGCTGAGATCGTCCACTAGTAGTAAGAAATATTTGTTTCCTCTGGGTGTCGCAGGCGTAATGGGGCCGCACAGATCACCGTGCACCAATTCTAACCGCTGCCGAGCCCGGTACTCTGCCTGTGCTAGGAAAGAAGTGCGCCTCTGCTTCCCAGCTTGGCATGCCTCGCACATTCGATCCACCTGCCCGAGCTCCGGTAGGCCACGCACTAGCTCCTCCCGAGCCAGCTTCCGCAGCGCCGCGACGTTGACGTGGCCGAAACGTTCATGCCAGCGCCACACCACCTCGTCCTCACGCCCGCGCACCGCCAGGCATAATGGTGGCGCCATTTTGATACGTAGAAGGTATAGACGGTTTGCCGTCCGGGTTACCTTTGCTAGAAGCTGTTCACCAGGCTTGCGGATTCTCATTACCCCGGCGTCGAGCTCTACCTTGTAGCCGTCTTCATCGAGCTGGCCGATGCTGATGATGTTTGTCGTCAACTGGGGAATGAAGTGCACCCCAGGAAAAGAGCGGGGCTCACCATTCTTGCACATGAACGTGACGGTGCCCCGACCCTCGATCTGTGCCACCGAGTCGTCCCCGAACCGCACGGTGCCTTGCACCTTCGTGTCCAGCCTTGCAAAGGCGGCCCTGGATCCTGACATGTGGTTTGTGGCGCCGGTGTCTAGGACCCAGGTCTCCGCCTCCCGCGCCTTCTCCTCGCCGAGATGGGCGAACACCTTCTGCTCCCGGATCTCGATCTGGGCGACAGCTCCCATCGGCTCCGGCCCAGATCCGCCATTCCTGTGCTCCGGAACGGTTCTTGGCGGCGGTGAGGTGTCTAAGGTTGGGGATGACTTTACCAACAAGAGAGAAGCCTCCTCTTCGTCGTATGTTACGTGGGCCTGCTCCTGCTTGGGCTTTGACCAGCAATCACGAGCCCAATGGCCCAATTTTCCGCATCGTCTGCACTCGTCGCCGGTGGGCTGATTTGAATTAAGGGGCCCGTTGAAATTTCCGCGCCCATGGCCACCACGCCCGCGGTTGCGCCCGCGTCGTCCTCCTCCCCTATATGTGCTGCCACCACCTCTGGCACCATCGCCAGAGTGGTTCTCCGCCTCGTGTTTCTTTCGCCGTGCGTCCCATTCTTCCTCCGTTAGATATAGCTTTCCTTCATGTTGTAGTGATGTCGGTGCTTCCTCGAATGTCTCCTCCGCCTCCCGGAGCCGCCCCACCAACTCGGCGACCGTCATGGTTGACACATCTAATAGTGTCTTGATTGCGATCGAGATTTGCTTGAAGCTGGGCGGTAGGCTACGAAGAATTTTGGCGACGATCTCGACATCCGGCAGATTTTCTCCGAGCGTGGAGAGGTGTGCCGCCATGTTGGTTAGGCGCAAAACATAGTCCTCGACGGTCTCGCCGTCGTTGAAACTGGTCG
This sequence comes from Platanthera zijinensis, assembly GCA_039513925.1. Taxonomy (NCBI): domain Eukaryota; kingdom Viridiplantae; phylum Streptophyta; class Magnoliopsida; order Asparagales; family Orchidaceae; genus Platanthera; species Platanthera zijinensis. The sequence continues at coordinate 66,007,577 of CM077095.1, read as the reverse complement.
AACTTCCGGCGCAGCTGCTGCGCCGTCGACTTCTTGACGCGGTCATCTCCGACCCTCATGGTTGCGATTGCGGCCCAAGCTTCCTTGGCCGTTTCCTTCTTGGCGATTGTCGGCACCATCTCCGGTGGTACCGCGCTGCATAAAGCATCGAGCGCCATCATTTCCTCCTGCGGATCGGCGCCGGCTCCTTCAATGACGTGCCAGAGAGCCCGCGCCCTTAACTTCACCTTCATCAGGAGCGCCCAGTCGGAGTAATTGGTCTTGGTGAGCACGGGGTAGCTGTTCCCGCTGCCTACCTCACGAATCACCCTTTGGATGATGGTGCCGTTAGTCGAAGTGGATGAGTCGGCCTTCTCCATCGTTGCACAGGTCCGAGGATTGTAAACCCTCTGGTACCAAATGTAAAAACTATAGCCTGAGAACTCAAGTAAGACAAAAAGATAATGGGTGCCGAAGCTCTGCTATTCCTCTTGCTATTCCATTGTATTTATAGAGTTTTTTACAGGTGCCAAAATAGGCATAAAAGCTAAATAAAGACATGAAAACTGAAATAAACTGAACCTTTAAAAACAGTCTTTAACACTAAACAATAAAACGGAAACCCATAAAGATCAAATAAAAACATACGAAACTGCAATAACTGGGAACGGCAATGTTAATTCCAACACCCCCCGCGGAGCCGTCCACCGGAATATCTACATCCTCCCAGAGTGAATTTTAGTTTCAGGAGGAAGTGCTGCTCACTCCTTTTTCAGAAAAAAACAAATTACAGTTTTTGGAGGAAGAAAAGAAGAGATCTAGCTTTCTCCATTTCGGTTGGGTTGATCACTCAAAGAAATTAAAACAGATCCAAAGCAGCCGAGCCCTTCAATTTACACCAGCAACTATTCTTTTGATTAGTAACAGGAAATCAAAGGGAGATAAAAGTGTCATACTTTTATGTGTTCTATTAACACATTCAGGTACTCTTTTTATAAGCACTATCCAAACCTACAGTTTTCATTAATTAATATTTTTGGATGGATTAATTTGAATACTGGCATATCCAGATGAGCCCGAGTCCCCTAAGAGGGATGAGAGAAACGGCTCTTGTACGTACATTCAAAGTTCCTTTTAACTACGAAGATAATGTCTAGCCCCGCAAGTTGAAATTCTTAGATTAAAAGAATCACTGATCAATTTTTTTTCGTTATACAAGTCTCTAAGGGTTTGTTTGCCGCGACATATTTGCTCCGATAAGTTTGATCAAAATGTCATTATCATAGAATGTATGTTTGGCAAGACCATTGATATGATCGCTACCAAGAAAATAAATTAGTTTTGAGCATAAAATGCATGAATTTTTTTAAGAGAGGTCAGACATTCATGAACGACGGTTCACGACCGCCACCGCCATTCCAAACGAAGCCTAAATCTAGGGTAGCTGTCTATGGACCGGTCACATTGACTGGTCTAAATTGAAGGGCCCGACTGAGTGTGACAATGGAGCCCTGATGCCAATCCTTGCAACGGGTGCCTCCTCTTCTTTTTCTTCTTCTTGAGCAAATAGCCCAATATAGGCTTCCTCATCTTCTAATTCAGACGATTCTGAGTCGCATTGACTCAAACTTTTCTCATTCTTGGCAAGGAAGTCTCTTCAGACTTCTTGCCCTTAACAGTGCTTCTTCTCACCAGAAGCGTCTTTCTCTTTTCATTTGACTGGCTAGTCAGTTATAACATGTCCAGGTCTGTTGTAGTAGTAACAAACAATATTAAAAGAAAATTGTTTACTGGGTTTGGAACCATACTTGTCCCTTTTGGGGTCCTTCTTGGCCTTTTCAAATTTGTTGCTCTTCTTCTTATAGTTGGAGGAGGAGGAAGTTCTTCCCTTCCTCTTCTTCCTTGTCATCATCTTTTTAAATTGTTATGAGAAGACAACAAACTCCACATCAGGCATATCAGCATCCGAAGTGCTGGGTTTAGAAGACTCTGACTGTAACATCCCTATCCCTTCTAGACCCCATTGCTGGTGTTAGGGTTTGAGTGACGAGTTAGAGTAAGGAGACGACCCTAAAACTCCTTGAGCTAAGGAAAATTGTTATGTGCACTCCAATGTGCACAAGTCTACCTAGGCCGATTTACACCCAAATGAATTCACCACCTCAAAGTAAGCTCCCTAACATCTCCCTAATCCTAAAGGGGAGGCACTTGACCAATGGACTCATAGCTAGGTCAATGAAGTTTGTCAAATTGACCAAAGTCAACCCTAGCTCAGCATAAGTCAACTCAACCCGAATTGGCTCGATTAGACTTCTTATGGTCAAATTTTCCTCACCCCTAGCCCTATAATATCATTGGGGTTAAGTGGACTCAAAAGCTCCATCATGAGGGTGTTAATTTCTCCAATTTGACCAAAGTCAAATCTAGGTCAATTTTGGTCAAACCTACACCTTTTGGACAAATTGGCCCAATTGGGGCTCCCCTTAGCCCAACCAGCACAAGGAGGTGTCATAGGACTCAAGACTAACCCATGTCAATCAACCCATTAGTTGACCAAGTCAACACCCCAAGTCAACCATGGTCAAAGTGGAGCCTAAATGAGAGGAATAAAAGCTCAACCTATTTCCTATGGGCTAAGGCTTGAACTAAGGCCCATCCTAAAGCCCACTAAGCTTATTAATTTAATTATTCTGATTAAGGAATTAATTGGATTAATTATTAAAGAAAAAAAAAGAAATTCTCACTTATTAATGGTGTAATGAAGGAAATTCATGGAGAGAGGCCATGTGGTACTCCCCTCATCTCCCCTAAGCACCCATCCATATACCCAGATGCTTGGGGACTGATTACTCATTATTCCAGGCTAACCACCATCAAGGAGAGCCTTTAATGGCCATGATTGAAACCCCCAAAGCATGGATCTCCTATATATATCCCCTCATAGGTCTATTCGACCCTTTCATCACCTTTAGAAGCCCTCAAGCAGTTGAAATCGACTTTTGGATCATTGCAATCGGTGGAGAATCAGATTCGGGAGGAGGATCGCCAGAAAACACCTCCACCATAGCCACCCGCCGGAGTAGTCGCCTCCAAGCCAAAAATCAGGAACGTTTCTCCTCCTCTCCCCTTGTGCTAGTATCTTAGATCGATAGGAAACGGAATCGGGCTCAAAAGAGACGATTTCCATTTTCAAATCCATGGAATTTTTCCATTTAGGCTTCCTCTCGGGTTCACCGGAAATGGCCCCTCCGACAGCCAAGCCGCCGCTCAGCGATAACCACCACCTCAACGAAGGTGGTGGAACCACCTCAACAGTGGTGGTGGTGGCGGTGGTCGGCCGGGGAGTTCGCCCCATCGACAAGATTTGGCCTTGGAATAGGCTACAGGAAGGGTGGATCCCATCCCTTGGCTGGAGGTAGGGGATGAAATCACAACTGTCCGTTTTGATTAATAGGTTTTGATATTAATTATTATAATATATCATGTGTGTTTATTTACGTAGGGAAAACACTTTTTGATCCTAAAAAATGAGGCCCTTAGGTGCAGAACTATGAAAAATTCCCAACATGAAAAAGGTAGCCCTAAGAGGCCACTTTAATTGAAAATTAAAATCAGCCCATTTGGAGCATTGTGACTCCTTGTAGGGCAGTTTTAGTGGGACTGGTGCCAAGGAGAGGACTGGTCCTAAGGGATTTACCCAGAGGTGATGTGAGTTAGTGTACATGGACCCTAAGGGGCGTAGTTAAGTTCGGGATCAACAAAAAATCGTCGTTCTCTTATATGAAGCACAAACCATCATTGACTTTCTAAGAGTTATGTGTGTGGGTTTGGTAAAAATAGTCACTAACAAAACTAAATATTTTGAGAAAGGGAACGATGGGGTTAATCCCATCATAGTTTCTAGTACTACTGCGATCCCTTCACAGGATAGAACTCAGGAAGTCCAAGATTAACCCTAAATCTTAAGCAATAAAGCTCTAGGCAAGATTAACATAAGGGGGTAATAAATCCACAGAGTTAGAAAATCTTGTCTTATGTGATGATGGATTGGGGTGAGGACTTATTAGTCCTAGAACTGAAGACTCGATAATGTATAAGATTTGAGGATGGGTTGGTCCTGCGAGCTGGAGGATCGGATAGGTATTTTCATACGTAGTTGTGTTTGTGTAGTGGGTCATTCGACTCTAGTCCAGTCGACACATCGATGAAAGTAGGTTGACTCTAGTGAGGAGTGCAGGTTTTAGGGGAGACCAATAAGATGTTTATACTGAGGTTTGGAAGACTATCCCCTAAACGCATACCCGACCATAAAGTTTGGTAGTTGACAGCAAGATTAAGAAAGGGCTTCATTGTTGTGTTCTAAGCATTGAGGCGTACACAAGGTCTATGCATGGTAGTGTGTGTTGAAGCCAGAAATGACCGAAGCCAAAATTGACTTCTGTGGAGTTCGACCCTTTGGGAAAGGGGTGACCTCACACCTACTATGCTCGGAAGAACGTCACGGACCGAAGACTTACGAAGCTATGAACTGACCCTCGGCTCTAGCGTGGAGGTCTCACCTCACACCCGGAAGACCTTTGAGGTCTCCCCCTCCCTAGCCAATGCTTGAGCTAGGTGCCTTGGAGGAAGAAAGCCAAAGAGATTTTTGTGACTAAGGAATGAATGAATGCTCTCTAAGGCACCCTCAAGGGTCTATTTATAGCTTTTCCAAGTCCTAGGGGTAAAATGACCAAAATACCCCTAAGACAACTAAGCCTCTAACCAATAGAATAACTCCACATCGGGGGGTAGAGAGGTAATTCCCCCCCCCAGGGCATAACGGTAAAAACATGGTCCGGAGAGAGGTCCAAGGGTGGGAGGAGCCACACCCCTTATCTCCCTGGGAACACTCCCGCCGAGGCCCTGGGAGCTGTCCTGCCGAGACCCTGGGAGCTGTCCCGCCGAGACCCTGGGAGCTGTCCCGCCGAGACCCTGGGAGCTGTCCCGCCAAGACCCTGAGAGCTGTCCTGCCGAGACCCTGTGAGTTATCCCGCCGAGACCTTGGGAGCTGTCCCGGCGAGACCCTGAGAGCTGTCCCGCCGAGACCCTATAAGCTATCCCGCCGAGACCCTGGGAGCTGTCCCGGCGAGACCCTGAGAGCTGTCCTGTCGAGATCCTGGGAGCTGTCCCGCCGAGACCCTGGGAGCTGTCCCGCCGAGACCCTGGGAGCTGTCCCGCCGAGACCCTGGGAGCTGTCCCGCCGAGACCCTAAGAGCTGTCCTGCCGAGACCCTGTGAGCTGTCCCGCCGAGACCCTAAGAGCTGTCCCGCCAAGACCCTGGAGCTGTCCCGCCGAGACCCTGGGAGCTGTCCCACCGAGACCCTGGGAGCTGTCCCGCCGAGACCCTAGAAACTGTCCCGCCGAGACCCCTGGGAGCTGTCCCGCCGAGACCCTAGGAGCTATCCCGCCGAGACCCTGGGAGCTGTCCCGCCGAGACCCTAGGAGCTGTCCTGCCGAGACCCTGGGAGCTGTCCCGCCGAGACCCTGTGAGCTGTCCTACCGAGACCCTGGGAGCTGTCCCGCCGAGACCCTGAGAGCTGTCCCGCCGAGACCCTGGCAGCTGTCCCGCCGAGACCCCTGGGAGCTGTCCCGCCGGGTCTACCTGGGGCCTCCCTCGCTACACCCGTACCCTAAAGAGGGGCAGGGCGAGTGCCGGCCTCCCGCCACACTCTCCCCCTGAAGAGTACTCCAAGCACTAGCCTGCTCAGCTCCTTTTTTCCTCCCCTACTAATATATTTCCAAGGCAAGGCCAAAATTGGCCACCAAGAGTGCCAAGACGTCCAAAAAGCTTAAAACTATATAGGGGCGAATACGGGGTTGTACACAATCCCCGCTCTTTTCGAGCGAGTCCCACGCTCGGAAAGAAACATCCAACCCAACGTATTCGCTGAGTGACCTCTTTTCACGGTTTGAAAGATTATAAGGTCTCTCAGAGGGGTCAACCTGTCATGCCAGCTTGATGGGAGCCTGGGTGGCGAGACCTCCTCCGGGCAAAAAACACTTAACCTCCCGGAGGGGTCAACCTACCATGTCTGCTTGATGGGAGCCTGGGTGGCGAGACCTCCTCCGGGCAAAAAACACTTAACCTCCCGGAGGAGTCAACCTGCCATGCCAGCTTGATGTGAGCCTGGGTGGCGAGACCTCCTCCGGGCCAAAAAAACTTAACCTCCCGGAGGGGTCAACCTGCCATGCCAGCTTGATGGGAGCTTGGGTGACGAGACCTCCTCCGGGCAAAAAACACTTAACCTCCCGGAGGGGTCAACCTGCCATGCCAGCTTGATGGGAGCCTGGGTGGCGAGACCTCCTCCGGGAAAAAAACACTTAACCTCCCGGAGGGGTCAACCTGCCATGCCAACTTGATGGGAGCCTGGGTGGCGAGACCTCCTCCAGGCAAAAAACACTTAATCTCCCGGAGGGGTCAACCTGCCATGCCAACTTGATGGGAGCCTGGGTGGCGAGACCTCCTTCGGGCAAAAAACACTTAACCTCCTGGAGGGGTCAACCTGCCATGCCAGTTTGATGGGAGCCTGGGTGGCGAGACCTCCTCCGGGCAAAAAACACTTAACCTCCGGGGGGGGGTCAACCTGCCATGCCAGTTAATGAGAGCCTGGGTGGCGAGACCCCCTCAGGGTAAAAACACTTAGCCTCCTGGGGGGGTCAACCTACCATGCCAGCTGATGAGAGCCTGGGTGGCGAGACCTCCTCCGGGAAAAAAACACTTAACCTCCTGGAGGGGTCAACCTGCCATGTCAGTTTAATGGGAGCCTGGGTGGCGAGACCTCCTCCGGGCAAAAAACACTTAACCTCCGGGGGGGGCAACCTGCCATGCCAGCTGATGAGAGCCTGGGTGGAGAGACCCCCTCAGGGTAAAAACACTTAGCCTCCTGGGGGGGGTCAACATGCCATGCCAGCTGATGAGAGCCTGGGTGGCGAGACCTCCTCCGGGCAAAAAACACTTAACATCCCGGAGGGGTCAACCTGCCATGCCAGTTTGATGGGAGCCTGGGTGGCAAGACCTCCTTCGGGCAAAAAACACTTAACCTCTCGGGGGGGTCAACCTGCCATGCCAGCTGATGAGAGCCTGGGTGGCGAGACCCCCTCAGGGTAAAACACTTAGCCTCCTGGGGGGTCAACCTGCCATGCCAGCTGATGAGAGCCTGGGTGGCGAGACCCCCTCAAGGTAAAAACACTTAGCCTCCTGGGGGGGTCAACCTGTCGTGCCAGCTGATGAGATCCTGGGTGGCGAGATCATCCCGGAGTCTAAAGACTTAGCTTCACCGAGAGATCAACCTGCCCTGCCAGCTAGTGAGAGCCTGACAGTGGAATCATCATCGGAGCAAAGGACTTGGGCTTCCACGAGAGAACAACCAGCCTTGTCAGTTAGTGAGAGCCTGACAGCGGAATCATCATCGGAGCAAAGGACTTGGGCTTCCATGAGAGATCAACCGGCCTTGTCAGCTAGTGAGAGCCTGACAGCGGAATCATCATCGGAGCAAAGGATTTGGGATTCCACGAGAGATCAACCGGCCTTGTCAACTAGTGGGAGCCTGACAACAGAATCATCATCGGAGCAAAGGACTTGGGCTTCCACGAGAGATCAACCGGCCTTGTCAGCTAGTGGGAGCCTGACAGCGGAATCATCATCGGAGCAAAGGACTTGGGCTTCCACGAGAGATCAACCGGCCTTGTCAGCAAGTGAGAACCTGACAGCGGAATCATCATCGGAGCAAAGGACTTGGGCTTCCACGAGAGATAACCCGGCCTTGTCAGCTAGTGAGAGCCTGACAGCAGAATCATCATCGGAGCAAAGTACTTGGGCTTCCACGAGAGATCAACCGGCCTTGTCAGCTAGTGAGAGCCTGACAGCGGAATCATCATCGGAGCAAAGGAAGAAACGAGCCACCCTCCGAGGAACTTTCGACCCTGCCAGCTGGTGTGAGCCTAGTATGAGAAGATCCTCTCGGGGGTGGGAGATGGACATATCACCTAAGATTTTTCAATTCCAACATCCTCTAACGGGGAAAAAAAGATGGGTTACATGACCCCTCCGACTCAACTGGTCGGGGACTGGACTCATTACATCATAAAGAAATACAAGACTCCGCCGAGGTGAGGCTTCTTCAGAGGGCCTGAGCCTGATGGCCATCGTCCGTTTCCTTCTCCTCGGACACTTCCATCCTGCTCAGGCTCTCCATGATCTTCTCCATCTCCCCCGCCTTGGCCAACCAAGAGATGGTGTTGACAGCCGTGACGTAGCACTGCCTCGCCATCCTGGAGTCTCCCTTGATCCTGATCTGAGTCCCCTCTGAGTTGAACTTAAGGCACTGGTGATGGGAAGACGGCACACAACGGAAGGCACTGATGAGGGGCCTCCCGAAGATGGCGTTGTAACTGCTTGGGGCGTCAACAATGACGAACCTGCAATTTCTTGAGGTCCCCCCTAACTTCACCTGGAGTCCGACTCCACCTTCAACTTCCTTCCTCTCCCCTGAAAATCCAAACAGGGGTCTGTTTGAGGCCAACACCCTCCTTGGCTCTACTTTCATCCCGTCAAACGCTTTCTTGAAAACGACGTTGACAGAGCTTCTGTTGTCAACCAAGATTCGGGATACGGTAAAGCCTTCGATGGCCGCCTGAATTACCAGGGCATCACAGAAGGGATCCTCATGCTCTGACATATCTTTTGATGAGAAGGTGATCTTTTCTTCCAGGGGCGGGGCCTGGGACGTCGAGGCGACGCTCCGGCAGTACATGACGTGGAGACTTGCCTTTCGAGTGGCTTCGATCCCCACCCCCCCGTGGATCACAGCTATACCACCTCGGAGTCCTACATCGACCCGGTCCTCGCATACATCATCACCCCCTCCTTGGGGTAGAACTTCAATCCGCTCCGGCGGCGGTTGCTGGGCTAGACCCCTCGCCCCCCTTACCTCTAGGAACTCGGGGCAGGTGGCTGTTGCGTGCCCCTCCACCTGGTGGAAGTCACAGTACAGTAGTGCCCTTTCTCCCCTCTTTCGGCGGGCTGGGCGATCTCTCATGTTGCCTCTTCCTCCTTCACCTATTGCCAAGGCCTGCTGGGGCGGGGGCAGGAGCTGCCTAGGGGCTTGCCTCTAGTAGTTGTACCTCCCTTGGCCCCCATGGAAGTTCTCTCCACCTGGGACGAGAGCTCTTCCTGGACCTTTGGCAGGTCTTCCCTGCTGCCTCCACCCTGGTTCCGGACCCTCCTGTCCCTGGAACCCCTGAGCTCTCTGCTCCTCCCTCCTTCTTCCTTCATGATGCCTTGGGCCACCTTGCTCCTTTGACTCTGTCTCTGTTAGCTTCGCCAACTTCTTGACGAATGCCGGGTTGGCCGCCTCCATGGCTATCTCCTCTGCCGCCCTTTCCATCAGCTCCTCGAAGGAAAGAGGAGCCTTCCGAGTCAAGCTCATCTTGAAGAAGCCCTCCTTCAGCCTAACGGTGAAGGCCATCTGGAGGGCATACCCTGACACTTCTTGGATGTCAAGGACCTCCTCCTGGAACCTGTCAACGTAATGGGCCAGCGACTCCTCGGTCCTTTGCTTTATCAGGAAGAGGGACTTATGACCTTTCTTCCTCTTCTTGGAGGTGGAGAAGCGAAGCTGAAAGCTCCGGCTCAAGTCTTCGAACCCGAAGATGGACCTTGGAGGGAGTTGATGGAATCAGTCCCTCGCCTTCTCTTTCAAGGTGATCACAAATAGACGACACTTGAAGGCGTCCATCATCGGCCTGATGGAGACGGCATCCTCGAACCACTGCAGGTGCTAGATGGGGTCATCCTTCCCGGTATAGTAAGCCATGTCTGGCTCTCTGAACCCCTCGGGAACGGGAGCTGAGATGATCAGCTCGCTGAAGGATGACACCCTAAGGGGAGTTCTTGCCACCTCTATCCGCGTAACCTGCTCTCCAGGAGGGCTAGCTCTCGTCGGGCTGGGGAACAGCTCCCGGCCGAGGAGGTCTCGCTCGACCCCCTCTCCCATCCTCTCCTTGCCAGGTCGCCTACCTGGTGCACTTCCTTCACCCCCTGCTGGGGTCACCTCGCCTGTGCCCCTGGGAGCCAGCTCGCCGAGACCACTCTGGGTTAGCTCGCCGAGACCCCTGGGAGCTAGTCCCTAGGGGGTGGGGGTTGAGCTGTCAGCCCGCGGGGCAATGCTTCTCAGCATATCCATGATGTCTGAGATGGAAGCCATGAACTCTTCCCTTCCTACGAAGGGTCCTGGGTTGGGGAGACCACCGAGGTCATCACTACCTCCCTGATCTCCAGCCATGACACTCTCCCGAGATTTTCTGTGCTGGTCACTCTCCACGCTCACCGCACCAAAACTGTTGAAGCCAGAAATGACTGAAGCCAAAATTGACTTCTATGGAGTTCGACCCTTGGGGAAAGGGGTGACCTCACACCTACTATGCTCGGAAGAACGTCACGGACCGAAGACTTAGGAAGTTATGAACTGACCCTCGGCTCTAGCGTAGAGGTCCCACCTCACACCCGGAAGACCTTTAAGGTCTCCCCCTCCCTAGCCAATGCTTGAGCTAAGTGCCTTGGAGGAAGAAAGCCAAAGAGATTTTTGTGGCTAAGGAATGAATGAATGCTCTCTAAGGCACCCTCAAGGGTCTATTTATAGCTTTTCCAAGTCCTAGGGGTAAAATGACCAAAATACCCCTAAGGCAACTAAGCCTCTAGCCAATAGAAAAACTCCACATCGGGGGGTAGAGAGGTAATTCCCCCCCCAGAGGGCATAACGGTAAAAACATGGTCCGGAGAGAGGTCCAAGGGTGGGAGGAGCCACACCCCTTATCTCCTTGAGAGCTGTCCCGCCGAGACCCTGGGAGCTGTCCTGCCGAGACCGTGGGAGCTGTCCCGCCGAGACCCTGGGAGCTGTCCCGCCGAGACCCTAGGAGCTGTCCCGCCGAGACCCTGAGAGCTGTCCTGCCGAGACCCTGTGAGTTGTCCCGCCGAGACCTTGGGAGCTGTCCCGGCGAGACCCTGAGAGCTGTCCCGCCGAGACCCTAGGAGCTGTCCCGCCGAGACCCTGGGAGCTGTCCCGGCGAGACCCTGAGAGCTGTCCTGCCGAGACCCTGGGAGCTGTCCCGCCGAGACCCTGAGAGCTGTCCTGCCGAGACCCTGTGAGCTGTCCCGCCGAGACCCTGGGAGCTGTCCCGCCGAGACCCTGGAGCTGTCCCGCCGAGACCCTAGGAGCTGTCCCTGCCGAGACCCTGGAAACTGTCCCGCCGAGACCCTGAAAACTGTCCCGCCGAGACCCCTGGGAGCTGTCCCGCCGAGACCCTAGGAGCTGTCCCGCCGAGACCCTGGGAGCTGTCCCGCCGAGACCCTGGGAGCTGTCCCGCCGAGACCCTGGGAGCTGTCCCGCCGAGACCCTGTGAGCTGTCCCGCCGAGACCCTGGAAGCTGTCCCGCCGAGACCCTGAGAGCTGTCCCGCCGAGACCCTGGCAGCTGTCCCGCCGAGACCCCTGGGAGCTGTTCCGCCGGGTCTACCTGGGGCCTCCCGCTACACCCGTACCCTAAAGAGGGGCCGTGGCGAGTGTCGGCCTCCCGCCGCACTCTCCCCCTAAAGAGTACTCCAAGCACTAGCCTGCTCAGCTCCTTTTTTCCTCCACTACTAATATATTTCCAAGGCAAGGCCAAAATTGGCCACCAAGAGTGCCAACACGTCCAAAAAGCTTAAAACTATATAGGGGCGAATACGGGGTTGTACAGTGTGCCTACCTGCCTAGGAGTGGAGATACCTGCTCCACTGCGAACGTGAGCCACGACGGTAGGTATATGAGAAGCTAGCTATCTCCAAAAGTGGGTAATGTTTGAAAGGTCTGTACGCACAGAGTTGGGTGGGTGAGTTACATTATAATCATTGATTGCACCGCATAACATGACATATGTAGATAGTATAACTTAGCTTATGTTTCTAGACCCTCATCATATAAATTAGTATGAGCTTTTTTATATGATGAGTTACCTGGAAACTTTAACTTATAAGTTTGTATGAGAATTCATATAAGTTAAGATACTCTTTTGTGATGGTAGAGTAGCAACTTTTACTTTTCTAGATTTATGCAGCTCTTCCTTACTGCTTTTATACTGTACTTTGTTACTGCTCATTACTACTGCCTTTTGTTACTATTCATACTGGTATAGAACTGCTAAAATTATATATAAATACCACTGTCACCTGTTTGTACATTCTGCTACTATTGGTCCTCCTCTTTCTTCCTCTCGCGCGGTGCCTAGGAGTTGCGAGGGTGAGGCGAGGATGATAATGGCTTAGTCTTTTGACTAACTATTAGTGGACCATATCATTTTTGGGATGCATGGAGACGCCGCACGAGCTCGACCAGGTGGAGCCAATAATTGAGCTACCAGGATCGGAGGAGCAGTTGTCACGCACTGCTACTACTACCCAGCGACATGTTGATGAGCGTTTTGTTTAGCTTTCGCATGTATTTGAGAGAGAGAGTTTTATGTTATGTTCAAGCCCTATTACTCTTCTCGTTTATTATCTCATTGTGGACTTTTCCCTTCATTTGATATTTATATAGCTATTCTGTGATATTATGGACTGGTTTTTAGAACTTCTTTTCTCATTGGTCATGTGTATGATCGTACTTGCTGGTTGGGTCATCGTCTTGCGCTGGTAGCTAACTTGTAAGTTAGCGTTATTATAAGGCGACATTCCTAAGCATAAGATCTCTCTTCGGTCGTGGCTAATTACCAGAAGGAGGGATTTTACACTGACTCGATCACTTTCTTGGGAGGAGAGGGGATTCTCTCCTTGTTCTTTCTGGACCCCATAGCCTTATGGGCCATAGTCTTCTCCTTCTAGTGAGACCTGACAGCAGCTTCCTCCTTCTTTCTTGCATTCAACTATATCTCATAGGAGAGCAGCTTCCCAAAAAGAGTGTGGGGGGTGGAATGTTGGCACGGTTCCCCATCTCCCTAATGACATAGTTTTAATTGTCCCAAACTATAGTTGACATCTAAGGAACTTGTCATTTAGCTCATAATCTCTGAATACCCTTCCATAGGTCTTCAAATCAATCATTATTTTAAAGAACTTCTTATAACACTCAATTATGATATCCTTGATGCCCTGCCTGAAGGCTTCATACTCTTGGTTAAGCAGGGATTTCCTGTCATCCCTGACTTCCTCAGTCCCTTCCATGTACACAATAAGTGTACTCCACATTTCCTTTACTGTCTAGCATGAATCAGATTTTGGAAGATGGAATCATCAATTACACTAACTATAATATTTTTGTCTCTCTTATCCATGGTAGCCAGTACAATTTCATCCATAGTCATTTCAGCATACTTCTTAGGGACCTGCATATTAGAATCAACGGTGGAGGACTTTATGGGGATGAATGACCCCTCTTTAACTGTGATATAAATCCTAGGATCTGAGGTTTTCATGAACATCTTCACTCTTTGCTTCCATATGTTAAATTTCTCCTTTCTGCATATGGGGAGTTTTATTGAGCTCAGCTCCTTATGACTATCAGCTGAAGACATGGTGATATAATAGACTAGCCATGTAGGATCTTGGTTAGACTATTAAGTCTTATTTTGACCAACCTCCCTCTGATACCAATTGAAAGATTATTGTTATTGGTAATCTAACTCACCTTGAGGTGGGGTGAATAGGTGGTGTAGCAACTTATTGGTTCCTTTTCAATTTTTAGCAGTTAGAAGAAATATAAAGTAAAATCAAACAATTACATCGCACATCACACACTAATTTATAGTGGTTCCCTAGGATATGGGTGCATTCACTGTCCCTCTACCCTTATCTAGCAGTGTGCTAAACTCAACAAAATTCTCCAGAACTCAGCTGCAAGAGCTTAAAACTCAAATTCCCTAGAATCTCTTAGGTCTACTCCCAGACCCTACCTCGGGCTCTACAACGCTACCATAGGCTCAATAGCCCTTCAACTTAGAGTAATCCAATTCCTACTGTTGGGAATATTGCCCTCAATGTTCCCTAAATTTGATTTGAAGAGGCATCACTGTCAACACTAAAAGAATAGCTGTATTTGATGTTGTTCAAGCTCATCATGTGTAGGATGTTCCTTAGAATAAGTTTAGACAGGTTGTCTAAGTGGTTGTGACAAGTGATCACAAAGTAGAAAGGTGGAGAGACAAAAAACTGTCTAAGTCCACAGGCGTCGAGTGAAGCCAGTTCACTCAACATCAGATGCTAAGAAAGAGTGCTAGAAAGACTAAAAATCATCTAAGTCCGCAAGCATTGAGTGAAGTCAGTTCACTCAACGTCATATTCCAAAAAGTGCTGAGTAAAGGTTTGACAGTCAAAGCCCAGCAGTTTGTAAGACAGAAATGCGGCTAAGTCCATAGGAGTTGAGTGAAGTCAGTTCACTCAACGCCATATATCAAGAGGCGTCGAGTCAAGCTGAGTCTATCAAAGCCTCAACATTGGCAAGCAGAAAAATCAACTAAGTCTAGAATCGTTAAGTTAGGACAGCTCACTCAACGCCTGAATAGAAGCGTTGAGTCAAGCTCAAGCATTTGAAGATTCTGTCAAGAATTCTGGCTAAATGTAGAATCATTGAGTGAGGACATCTCACTCAATGCCAAAGAGGAAAGCGTTGACAGTGCAATGGTCAGTCAAAGATTAAGAAGATAGACAAAAAAAATTGTCTAAGTCCAGATGCGTTGAGTGATTACAGCTCACTCAATGCACTCAATGCCTAACAGAGGCAGAAAGTTTTGGTTAAGTCCAAATGCATTGACTGATGAAAGATCACTCAACGCACTCAATGCCCGAGAAGCAGAAAGATTTGGCTAAGTCCAAATGTGTTGACTGATGAAAGATCACTCAACGGACTCAATGCCTGAGAAGCAGAAAGATTGTCTAAGGAAAAAAGTGTTGAGTGAAGGTCATTCACTCAACGCCTGGAAGTGCAGAATTATTTGGCTAAGTGAGGGCTGTACACTCAACGCTTGGGATAAAACTGAAAATTTGGCTAAGTCTACAAATGCTGACATCAGCATGAGTCAGCAAAGTTTCAAATTATTGCGGGAAAGCTACAGTAGACGACAAATGACGCTACAGGTCTATAATATGACTTTTGCAGATAAATATAAGTTGCAGCCAACAACTTCGGTGGGGCCCACAGGTCAAATAGGCGTTGGATGGTGGAAGATAAAAGGGATAAGTTCAGTTGATTCAAAACAACTTTTAGGGTTTATCATTTTGCAAAGAGACGGAACTTCATCGTCTTCTTCCTCGCCATTGTTGCAGAGCTTGAAGCTGAAGTTTTCAAACCCGCTGAACTAAAAGTTCTTACAATTAGCTGTAGCAGTTTGCATCAGCTATAGCAAGCTCAGAAAAGGTTTTTGAGAAATATAACTAAGCAGAGCCTTCAACTTTCAACAGTAAAGGTTAGTTGTTTGAAGATTAACAAGAACTGTCAACTTATCAGTCTTCAACATCAAGTTTAGAGACTTGGTTTCTGCGTTACTTCTAGCATAAGCTTCAAAGTTTTGAAGATCAATTTCTTGTTGCTGAGAAGAGGTTAGGGATGAGATAACTCAGCTCAGGAAGTAGTAGACTCAGAGAACTTCTCTGGAGTCATATCAATAATAAAAACCACTTTCTTATCTATAGGATCCTTTGGATCTGAGTTATAGGCCTATTCTATAAAGGCTGAGGTAGGATCATTTGTTGATCAGAGTGTAGGACTTGTGTGCCTGAGGTAGGGCAGTTTTTCCTGAGGTAGGATCCTGTGTGGATCTGAGTTGTAGGGCCTTTGTGCCTGAGGTAGGGAAATTTGCATGAGGTAGGAGATTCATTCTCTCTAAGTATAGGACCTTTGGATATGAGGTAGGATCTATCTTTGGATCTTAGGTAGTACCTTTTTGCCTGAGCTGTAGGAGAGTCATTCTCTCTAAGGTAGGGCTATCCTCCTAGCCTGAGTGTAGGGCATCTTATGTGTCTAAGGTAGGTGACTTGCTGAACAATGAGGTGTAGGAGCAAGCTTGCTCTGAGGTAGGGAAAGTCTTGAGGACACTGAGTTGTAGGAGCAAGCTTGCTCTGAGTTGTAGGGCATCTTTGTGCCCGAGGTAAGTCTTGGAGGACACTGAGAGATCCCGAGGGATCTGTGTTGTAAGCTCTAAGGAGCTGAGATTTGGAGAAGTGTCTTATCTAACACACTGTTAGAGAGGTCGGAGGGGCAGTGAATGTACCCATAATCTAGGGAACTACTATAAACCTTGTGTGTGCTTTTGTGGTGTGTATTGAAAGTTGATAGTAACTAACTCACAACTCACATAAAAGAAGGAAATCTCAAAAGAGACCAAAAACCTATTCACCCTCCCTCTAGAAATTTAGCTACCCTTGAAAACTAAAGACTTTCAAGTGGTATCGGAGGGAGGTTACTCAAAAAGGACTTAACAGTCTGAGTAATTTCTAAGGGTAGCTACAAGTACAATACTTATGGGTTTAAGAGAGAACCATAAGGAGTTGGGTTCCATGAAACTTCTTATCTACAGGAAGGAGAGTTTTGGAATCTGGAAGGAGAGGGTTAGACTCTTCATGGAAGCATCTGACCCAAGGATCTTTATTACTGTCAAAGAGAGACCTTTCATCCCTATGAAGGTCTTAATTCTGGATGCAATAGTCTAGACACCAAAGAAATATTTAGAGATGACTAAGGATGAAGTCATCTTGGAAACCATGGACAAGAGGGCACATAACATCATTGTTAGTGCCATAGATGACTCAACCATTCAGAATCTGGGTCACTACCAGAACTCCAAAGAGATGTGAGACACTTTGTTGGTCTATTTGGAGGGAACTGAAGAGGTCAGAGATGACAGGAAGTCCATGCTCAACTAGGAGTATGAGGCTTTTCGGCAATCCAAGAGAGAGCATAACTGTCTGCTACGAAGGATTCTTCAGGATAGTGAATGAGTTGAGGACCTATGGGAGGGTCTTCAGTCACTATGAGCTTAATGACAAGTTCTTTAGGTCTCTAACGAGAGACTGGGACACCAAGATTTGTGCCATCAGAGAGGTGGCAAAGTTGGCTGATACTCCCCCTCACACTCTTTTTGGAAAGCTGCTCTCTTATGAGATGTAGTTATCTGCTAGAAAGGAGTAGGAGACCATCAATAAATCCCAAGACAATGAAAAGTCTTTGGCCTTCAGAGTAAACAACACCAGGAAGAGCAAGGAGAGGATTCCCTCTCTCTAAGAAGGCCTACTGATTCAGACAGCATAGGTGGCAAGCTCATTAGACAGTAGCTTCTCAGATGAAGACTTTGCTGCCTTCTCCAGGCAGTTTCAGAAGCTGATGAAGAAGAAGTAGTGGATGAGCGGACCTTCCTCTTCTTATTACCAGAGGAAGAATCACTCCAAGGCAAACATGTATAATTCTAAAACTAATAAACATAGTTCCTCTAAAGTTGTTTGCTATTGTTGCAACAAACCTGGGCATGCGATAGCTGACTGACCAGTCAAGAGAAGAGAGGCTGGTGAGAAAAAGATCCACCAACATAAAGGCAAGAGGGAAAAGTCATTCATGGAAAAGAAGGAGAAGAGCTGGAGTGAGTCTAACTCATCATCTTTTGAGTCTGAAGAAGAAGAAGAAACCTACATAGGGCTAGTTGCTGCTGAAGAAGTAACTAAAATAGAAGCTGAAGACTATCCAGCTGCCAAGATAGGGATCAGGGCCCCTCTATCACACTCAAATAGTAACTCAGAGAAGGATGGAGATGAAGAAGAAGGCATCAGCTACTATGGGCTGATGGCCAGGTCTAATGAAGAATCTAGCCAGGGTCAGCCTGGTCCAGAAAAGGTATTCTCTCTATCCAGCTCATCTTCTGAATCTGATTATGAGGCTAGTCAAAATTCTAAGGGATCATCATTCAGTGGTGATGATGGGTCAGAATCTGAAGAAGATGTCAATCAATTGATTGACAAGTATGGTGTACTTGTGGATGTTTTCATGAGAAGCAAAAAGTTGGCCAAAAATCAAGCTGAGGAGATTACCACTCTTCAGCTAGCTGCTACCCAGCAAGTTGAGATAGCAACTGTGCTAGATCAGAAGGCTAGGGAAGTCAGCCAACTGAAGAATATCTCTCTCATTCAGATTGGCACCATCAAGTTCAAGAATAGTATCATTAGGGACCTTGAAGAGAAGCTCCAGATGGAGAAAAGGATAGTTGCCAATTATTCTAAGCCTAGTACTGTGCTGCCCTTGATAGGCTCCTTCTCCTCTCAAAAGAGTAAGAAAGGGTTGAGATTCAAGGGAAGCACAAGAGTGGCCTATTTCAAATGGAAAGGCAAGACTCCAGTTTAGCCTCTAGCTTCGAAGCCTCCCACTCCATTTAAGAAAGTGGTATTACCTTCAAATAGGTATAACCAAGAGAGTATCTTTGGTCATTGGATGAATGGTAGATCCACAAGTGTGAACAAAGATGTTCACAACTATGGTGGAAGGTATAGTAGGGGAATGAGTGACTTTAAGGTTCCCCATGAGGAAATTCAAATGACCCATCCTGGACTATTTATTTTGATATCCCAGCCCCCACTCTCAAGAACATGGCAGTAGCCTTCACTCAAGCCCATCCAACAAAGGTTCAGTCCAAGGGTAAGTCTGTTAGCAAGACAAATCTAGCTATCTCAGATGTTATAAACAGCATGTCATCTGCAAAGAAGACGGCTATAAATAGCAGTCAGAGCCATCCAAGAAAGACTGCTGAAAGGCTCACCTTCAGTCAGATCCTTGCTGAAAGGAACTTGAAGAAGGTTGTTGCACCTCTTCCTTCTATTCAGCCAGCAGTTAACTATACTGCGGGACCTGCTCAGAAAAGAAGATACAACATTCATGAGTGTTGGTGCTGTGGAAAAGTTGGGGCATTTTGCCTTAGATTGCTAGTGCAATCCCACTGTGCCGAGAACTAGTGTTAGTCTTCCTGTCAGAAAATCTGCAGTAAGGCATGGTCTTTTTCAGGCTAATTAGAACCTAAGACCCAATAAATATTGAGATTCTAAGGTAAGATAAATCATTTGTTGTAGGTTAGTACAAGTGTCCATACCCCTATATGGTACTTGGATAGTGGTTGTTTCAGGCACATGACTGGAACAAGGAGCAATTTAAAGGAGTACACTCCAGTGAAGGATAGACCCAAAGTTATCTTTGGTGGTTTAGATAGAGGAGTGATAAGAGGCTATATACTGCAGGTACAGAGCTGATGATGGACAAGCTAACCTTCAAAGATGCTGCTCCATTAGTCCATGATGGAGTGGATATTCCAAATGAAGGGCAAGGCACACCTGAAGTGGATGAAGATCAACAAGATGTTGCCACTGAAGCTGATGCTGAAAGAAGATTACCACCAGATGTCAGGCATCTAAGAGATCATCAAGACACCAGATTATTAGTGATGCAAACTAAGGAGTGGTGACAAGAAGCAAGAGCCTTAATAAAGTAATGTATGCAAGTTTCCTGTGTTACGCTCAAATTTTCTTAAGGCAAGAAATGGTCTTCTGGAGGGTATCACCCGACGATAGCTAGGTATCGCGCGGCGGTATCTCCATTGATAGCGTTGACAACGTTGAGTCGACTCAACGCCTAGTCTACCGTGCGACGGTATGTTACTAGCGCGTGACGTTAGCCTTTTTATTGTTCGATTTCTCAGGAAGTAACACCCAGCGGTAGGGTTACCGCAAACGGTAGCTGGGCAATTTATTTGTCAAAGCGCTCGAGTTACTATCGCACAGTAGTAGTAGCTATTGTGTGGCGGTAGCAGGGGCGGTCGTGATGTAACGGTCATTAGCTACCGCGAGGCGCTAGCATCCTAACGCTCGGCGTTAACAATTCTATATTGGCGTGTACACACGTTGGCCTGTGATTGGAGGGCCTGGGCGATTACACGCGAAATGAGGTGGTACCGCGTCGCGATAGATAGTTACCATACGGCGGTAGCTTTATATTTATATGCCTGGTTCGGCCATTTCCTCTTCATTATTCTGGAGTTGGAGAGTTTGGCCTGGTTTTCTGGAGGAGTAGCAGCATCGGGAAGGAGGGTTCTCTCCGCGGTTAGAGATTCAGAGTCTGGATTCACAATGCGAGTTTGGATCTATGGAGGCAAGCTCAGAGCGGTCATTTTCAACCGTCTAGATTTCTCCCATAGCGCCAAAGAGGACTACAAGGGTAACGATCCTCTTCCTTGGACATGTGAATTCCTTTCTTTTGGCATTAGAGGGTAGAAACTCCACGAACACGTGGATGTGGTTCTCCCGACGGGTTGATCTGTGTATCCCCTCAGTGTTGCATTTAGATCTGGAATCAAAGTATAAAATAGCCATGCTGGTGAAGTCCATTCGGAAGGGTTGGTCTGGATTGGTGATGTTTGTATGTTTTGTATGCCAGAGAAGACTCTGTGGTTATTGTGTAAATTTTGGAGTCGCGGGGTATGCAGATGGCTACGTTGAGAGTACTAGGTTTAGACTATAGGAAAACACCCGTTTCAGGGGAAGAACTGGTAGTCTGTTCCACTACCGCGCGGTGGATATCTCCCAGTGAGCGTTGTGTTACTGTAATAAGGCCTATTTCTTGGAAACCTTGTGGCTGTATGCTGAAGCCTGTCTTTGGGAGACTCGTGGTCTATCAATGTCAGGCTAAGAGAGTGCCTGAGAGCACGGGGCGTTGGGCGTTGGCATCAACGTCTGTGGCTAATGATGCTTAAGTTGCACATTTTGATTGTCATTTTGTGATTATACTAATGCATGCAGGGAAGGAGTACCGCCACCCCGAATGAGGGGTGAGGTCGTCATAATTTTGTCAGCCAATGCTGACTGTTGCTATTGTTTACCATTGTACGGTGGAATGTGCTTGCAGGTGCAGCGGAGTAAAGCGAGATCTAGCGGGCTAAAGCCCAAGGTAGCTAAACTAGCCCTTGAAGGCCAAAGCAAAGTGCCCGTTGCGTTTATTTTATTCTCATGTATGGCCGGCCTGTGTGCTGATGTTTGCATGATACTCTAATTTGAGATGAACAATGTAAGGCCTTAAGGCCAAAACCTTCTTTGTATACTTATCTTTCATTCCTTTGAGGTTGTGGACATTCATGCTGTTGGGTCCTATTTATAACCTTTAAATTACTGCCCCTAGAATGCTCTCTGTGTTAGGATGCGAATGATTGGATAATGGTTTCAATTTAATAACTCCTTGGTCTGTCCGTAGTATATGGCGTCGGGCCCCGGCCAGACCTTCTGTTATATGTTATATGACGAATGAGGGTGTTACAAGTTGGTTTCAGATTCTGGTGTCGGTCTTCCTTATTCGAATTTGTGGGTGAATTTTTTTAAGGGGTGGTGAGCACTGGTATGAGCGTTGTTGTTATAACATAAAAGAACCTATGAATGTCCACTTAGGAATGAAAATACACATGTTTGAGGAACCTGGGTGTTACAATGATTGCGTTTTGGCAATCTAGTGGTCGCCTAATCGAGTGTTTTTGCAACTATAGGTGACTAGGAGTGGTGCGGGGCAGTCATAATAGAAGCACTCCACAGAGAGTAGTGCGCATATCGACGCACCTGCAACCCATCCTTCTGCAGAAACCATATGAATGATAGCGGGATCGATGTTCGCTATGATCAATGCCCAACCGAGGAGGAAAGTGCAACCTCCTGCTCCTAGGTTAGGTCATGTGTTGCTTGGCGTAGCAGAGCCTATAGTGGCGGATCAGGTAGTGGCAGAGCCTGTGATGTAGTGAAGAGCTACGAAGAAGCAGTTAAAGTACGTGATGAGCTTTAATCCACCAGTGTTCTCGAGTACTGAAACCCCAACTCAGGCTGAGGACTAGCTTTCTAGAGTAAAGAGAGTCATGACAGCTACGGAGACTGAGGAGTGACAGAAGGCTACAATAACCACTTTCTTCCTGGATGGCGAGGCAAGGCTGTGGTGGGACGAGTTAGAGCTGCATCTTTTGGCCGGGGGACAACTCACCAACGTATCGATGGAGGAGTTCTCAAGACTATTTCTGGCATGGTTTGTCCCGAAATCCCAAAAAATAGCAATGGAGAATCAGTTCCAGAGGCTGACTTAAGGAGAGAGTAGTGTGGATGACTACCTACATGAGTTCATAAGATTGGGACGTTATGCTGGCTCCACTTTTTCGGATGAGGAGCACAAACAAGCCCAATCGGTTTTATGAAGGACTGCGCGATGATCTGAGGTTGCTGCTCTTAGGTCCGATGACGCAGGGCTTTCTGACCCTGGTCAATACTGCCCGATCTCTAGAACAAGATCTGAAGAGGGTACATAGTGTTGGAACACCCTATTACTAATTTGTGCAAGGATCACTATGTTATTAGGAAATTGGTTTGACCTAGTTGTATAGTTGAAAAGGTCAACTTAGAATGAGTCTAAGGCTTAGAACTTAGGTTTGGAGCTGCCCCCAAGACCATTCAAAGATCAGGATCCATTGCTGAGACAAAGACAATTTTCGTCGAGCTCAGGTCGAAGAAACGTCGAAATCAGTTCGACGTTCTCTGAGCTCAACTCTGCAAGTCGTCGAACTCCGGTCGACGATCTTCGAGCTCAGATCGATGCTCTGTCTTCTGCTATTTTCCCAGTCGCTTAGCTCAGTTCGATGATCGTAGAGCTCAGGTCGACGTTTTCTGTCTCTAGTATAAATCCAATCTCTGAGCTCAGGTCGACGATAGCTGAGCTCAGGTCGACGATTTCTGTGAGAGATCGATGCTTTCAGATTTCAAATTCAAGAACAGTTATGGAATTCTTTCAGATTCATTCAGAGTTATTTCCTGCATTTATTGCAAAGGATTTTCTAGCCGTTTCAAGCAATCTAATGCAAGTTTCAAGAAAGACTAAAAGGAATGTTACTTAGGACTTTCCCCATAGACAGTTGTCATTTATGGAAGTCATTTATGACTGAGTAACGACCATCTAAGTCAGAATCTGATATACTCCTTCAGAATATGTTTTTGAAAATACAACGGATCAATACAATTATAGAGACAAGAGATATACAGTAGAATTAGATTGAAAAGAGACACAGAAGAGTGAACAATAGAAACTCTCTTATCAAGAGTTCATCTTCTGAGATTTACAAATTTACTGAATCCCAAATCTTCAAGAACACAAGAAAGTTTTCTGTGGAGGAAATCTTCTGCTACTCAACTCCTCCAAATCATCAAGTGTTTAAAAGCTTCAACATCAATAACTCCAGACATCAAACATTTCAGCATCTGTTGAAATCATCAATTGCTGGAGATCTGAAGCAATTGAAGACCTATCACCCTAGCAAAGCTCACCTTCCTGAACCCTTACAGATCTCAGGGGGAGCTTTGACATCATCATCCACTTGTCTTCTCTCAGACTGTTGACAGAGAAGAACAACTCAACTTTTTCTTTCTTTTTTCCTTTCCCTCCTATAAAAGGATTTTTCAAAACTCCCTTCAAAAGTTCTGAAATTGGTTTCTGAGACCTTGTCAAAACTCAGTGGTGGCAAGACACCTTATCAAAAAATCTAGTTTTGGTTTTTGAGCACCTTATCAAAAGCTCATTGGTGCCCAGGACACCTGATCAACTATTCCTGCAGTGGATTCCTACCAAGGGTGGTAGAAGAGTGGATGTACCCAGGTTGTTGGGGAACCACTATAGTTCCTTGTGTCATCTGGTTGCTGTGTGTTTGACTTTGCTGTGTGCTGTGTGTTTTCTTAGCTCTTGTTTTAGTTTTTATTTCATAATAAGCACCTTACACATATACATAAATTAAGTCTTCCACTGCTTTATATTTTTAATTATAAATTATTTTAAAAATACTCTATTCACCCACCCTCTAGAGTTAAGGTAGATCTTTTCCTCACTTTCAATTGGTATCAGAGCGAGGTTGGTTATTCAACATCTGAATCTTCAACAGATTGATCGAATAGGCTAACACCTGAACCAAAAGATCTTTGATAAGATAAACCTTCTGTAGAGGATAGTTATTACATTTTGTATTATATTTATTTTCAAACAAAACCATGGCACAAAATAAAGATTATGCTAGCACCAGACCTCCAGTGTGAAACCTCTCTAAGTTTGCACTTTGGAAGGCAAGGATTAAGCTTTACATGAATTCTATTGATGAGGACATTTTTAATTCTGTTTTGACAGTTTGTCCAAGACCCCCAGTGATCACAAGTACAAGTGTTGTTCCACCTCCTTCAGGAACAGATACAGAAATAAAGAAATGGAAAGTTGCAGATGCAAAGGCTATGAATATTCTTGCTCAGACCATGTCTGATGAGATATTCCAAAAAGTGTCTGAATGTAGTTCAACAAAAGATATATGGGACAAGTTATCTGAAATTGTCTCAGGATCTGCTGATGAAAGGAAGGACAGGAGATCCCATCTCATATCTCAATATGAGAATTTCAAGAAAGGAGAAGCTGAGTCAGTTTCAGATATGTACAATAGGCTCAGTCTGATAGTCAGTGAGTTGAAAACATTGGATAAGGAGATCACACAAACTGAACTAAATGACAAGATCCTAATGTGCTTCCCTAGCACTTGGGACTCAAGGATCTGACCAATCAAGGATGCCAGAAGCCTAACTGAGATTACTACTGAAGCTCTTTTGGACAAGCTCAAGTCTTATGAGCTGCTCATCAAGAATAGGGAAGAAGAGCAAAAGACAGTTTCTCCTAGTCATCAGAAAGGAGAAGACCATTGCTTTCAAAGCCATAGAAGAGAAGCCTGAAGATAAGGTCACAGGCAATGAAGAATTGATGAGCTTGTTGGCCAAAAGATTCTATAAGATGGCCAGGAAAGATTTCAGAAAGAGGTCATCCAGAGGGCATGAAAGACAAGGTATGACAAATCAAATAATAAAGAAATAATCTATTTTGGATACAGGAAACCAGGTCATATTGTGCCTGACTGTCCAGAAAATCAGAATAAGGACAAGAAGGATAGGAAAGATAGGAGAAAAGACAAGGACTCCATGGGAAACAACAACAACAAATCCTCCTCCAACAAAAATAAACATACAAGAAAGGGGTTTGTAGCTGAAAGCTGGAGTGATACTGAAGAAGAATCAGAAGCCTCATCAAGCTCAAGTGATGATGAGGATGATGCTGAAGAAAAGGAATTCTACATGATGGCTATCAATGCCTCTCAACAAAATTCTGATGCAGAACAAGGATCAGACTCAGAATCTGAAACTTAAACTGAAGAAGACTAGGTAATTGACTCCTTTGACTTTGACTCAGAGGACTTTAGGTCTGAATTTAAGGCACTTTGTTTAGACCTGTTAAAATCTGAGAAAGAGATTATCTCTCTCAGAAATTAATTGTCTGAACATAGCACCTTAAAATCAGACAACCTCAAACTCTTCTGAGGAGTTAGAATGCTGTAGGGAGGAGATAGCTTCACTGAAAAGTGAGTTATCCCAGGCAAAGAAGTTTGAAGAATCCCTTAATGGGAGAAGCATCAGACTGATGGACATCACAAGCACAGTGAACTCAAGATTCAACAGTACACTGGGCTTGGGTGCTTCATCCAGCCAACCTATAGTGTTAACAACCCCAATTAAATTTATTTCTGATAAAGGAAAGGGTGTTGTAGAGGTAGCTAGGAAGAATCTAGATTTACCTAAGGAAAATCAAGTTCAATAGAAAATGTCGAACAGAGCTCGACGATCGTCGAACAGAGCTCGGCGATCCAAGGCTAGATCGTCGAACTCAGATCGACGACTTCTGAACTCTGAACTCTGGTATAGTTGATCTTCGAACGGAGCTCGACGATCTTACCCAAGATCGTCGAACTCAGGTTGACGATCGTCGTACGGAGCTCAGAGCTTTGAACCTTCTTTCAGAGGTAAATCTCAAGTCAATCCTAGAAGTCCCTCATCCCAAAGCTTCAACCCTTATACTGAATGGATAGTACCTCCTAGGAGATACAATCCTGAAGGATATAAGAGTCAGCCAGGGATGTCTTTCATTTCTGAATTTAAAGGTTATCAACCTAGACCCAAGGTAAACTGGGTCAAAAACATATAAATTATTTATGTGCAGGTGAAGACCTATCCAGCAATGAACCAACAATGGTATCTGGATAGTGGGTGCTCAAAGCACATAACAGGGAGTAAGGACAATCTCACATCTTTCAAAGCCAAACTTGGACCCAAAGTGATCTTTGGAGATTCAAATTTGGTCAAACAAAAGGATATGGTGCTGTTCAGATTGGCTCAATCACATTCAAGAAGGTGGCTTATGTGGAAGGACTGAAGCACAACCTAATCAGCATTAGTCAACTCTGTAATGAAGGATATCAAGTGACATTCAACAAATTCTTATGCCAGATCAAGTCAGAGGATAACACAACAGTGTTAACAGGTAAAAGGAAAGGTAACATTTATCTTGTAGATTTCCTTTCAACCAACATAGATATCTGCTTATTTAATTCAGTCTGCAAACCAAATAATTTATGGCATAAGAGACTAGGACACTTAAACCTTAGAACCATTATTAGGCTATCCAAGGACAACCTTGTTAGAGGACTACCTTCTGGCCCCTACAAGAAGGAAGGACTCTGCAGGGGTTGTCAATAGGCAAGCAAACTAAAAATAGTTTTAAGTCACTTAATAAGAGTGATTCACCTAGGATTTTGTATCTGTTACACATGGATTTTTTTGGACCCATTACAGTACAAAGCTTAGGAGGGAAATCTTACACTTTAGTGATTGTAGATGACTTCTCTAGATTCACTTGGGTATTCTTTCTGAGGAAGAAGTTTGATAACTTTAAATGTTTGACAGATTTACTCAAATGCATACAGATTGAGTTCAATACTCACATTGCCCTGATCAGAAGTGATCATGGGACAGAGTTTGATTCTCTTCTTATGCAAGAGTTCTGTCAGAGTGAAGGGATCAGACATACTTTCTCAGCTCCTAGAACTCCTCAACAAAATGGGGTAGCTGAAAGGAAAAATAGAACCCTAATTGAATCTGCCACTACATTATTGACAGATGCTCACCTTCCTCTATCTTTTTGGGCAGAGGCAGTGAACACCTCCAACTATGTGTTGAACAGAAGTTTGATACATAAGCTGAAGGGCAAGACTCCCTATGAATTGCTCAAAGAAAGAAACCTAAAGTAGACTATTTCAAAATTTTTGGTTGCATTTGTTATATTCACAATAATGACAAGAAGTATTTAGCAAAATTCCAAGCTAAAGCTGATGAAGGAGTGTTTCTGGGATACTCCATGATCAGTAAAGCTTATAGGGTTTATAATAAAACTTCTCTTAAAATTGAAGAATCTGTTCTTGTATCTTTTGATTAGACTAACATGTGTTACAAGGAGAAGTCTACTTCTACCATAGAACCATTGCAGGTACACTCTCTTTCAGAAAATTTGGACAGGTTACACATTGTAGAAAAGGATTTAGTACATTCACATATCCAACAAAGAGCTAAAATCAGTGAAGATGAAGAGGATACTCAACATCTTGATGTTCAACATCTTGGAGAAAACCATTCTGAAGAGCCAGTTGTTGTTCCACAAGAGGAAACAACACCACAGGTTGGTGAACAATCAACACCCCCTGTTGATTTAGTAACAACAAGAGATCACCTAATCTCCCAAGTGATTGGAAACATCTCAGCTGGTGTGCAAACCAGAAATCAGGTTAACCAGAACCTGATGCACACCTGCTTTTTATCTCAAGTTGAGCCTCAATCCATTCAAGATGCAGAACAAGATCCACACTGGATCATTGCTATGCAAGAGGAACTACATCAATTTGAGAGGAACAAAGTTTGGGAGCTAGTACCAAGGCCTAAGGATCACTCAATTGTTAGAACAAAGTGGGTGTTCAGAAACAAGTTGGATGATCAAGGAGTTATTGTAAGGAACAAGGAAAGGCTAGTTGCTCAAGGCTACTCTCAAGAAGAAGGAATTGACTATGACCAGACTTTTGCACCAGTTGTAAGGTTAGAGTCCATAAGAATATTCCTTGCTTATGCTGCTCACAAAGGATTCAATGTCTACCAAATGGATGTGAAGAGTGCATTTCTCAATGGAGACATCAAAGAGGAAGTCTATGTTAGACAACCTCCAGGTTTTATCTCTCCAACTTATCCTGATCATGTTTTCAAATTGCATAAAATATTATATGGTCTCAAGCAAGCTCCTAGAGCATGGTATGAGACCTTAGCATGCTTTCTTCTGAAAAATGATTTTATAAGGGGTAGAGTAGACCAAACTTTTTTTATTAGAACCAATAAGTCCCATACCCTACTAGTACAAATATATGTAGATGATATTATCTTTGGTTCTACTGATTCAAATTTGTGCAAAAAGTTTTCCAACCTGATGCACTCTAAATTTGAAATGAGTAGCATGGGTGAGCTTTCCTTCTTTCTAGGATTGCAAGTCAAACAACATGCTGAAGGCATATTTATTTCTCAAACCAAGTATGCAAAAGAATTGGTTAAGAAATTTGGTATATCTGAAGCATCTTGTATGAAAACACCGATGCCTACCAATGCTGTATTAGATACTGATGAATATGGTAAACATGTTGATCAAACAACATATAGAGCAATGATTGGCTCTCTATTGTATCTTACTGCTAGTAGACCTGATTTAATGTTTGACTACATGTATATGTGCTAGGTTCCAAGCAAGCCCTAGAGAGTCACACCTAACATTAGTTAAGAGGATTCTTAGGTATGTGAAAAGTTGTCCAAATCTAGGACTCTGGTATCCAAAAGACTCAGGATTTGAATTAACTGGATTTTAAGATGCTGAATTATGCTGGATATAGAGTAGACAGGAAAAGCACCAGTGTTGAACTTTGCCAGTATCCTTGGTGACAGACTTGTCTCCTGGTTCTGTAAGAAACAGAACATCAGTGTCCACTTCAACTGCTAAAGCTGAATACATGGCAGCAGACAGTTGTTGCTCACAGATTCTGTGGATTCAAAACCAGCTCCTAGACTATGGCTACAACTTAGAAGGGTCAAAAATATTTTGTGATAATACTAGTGCTATTTCTATAGCACAAAATCCAGTCCTCCATAGTAGGACAAAACATATAGAATTATGCATCACTTTCAAGAGATAATGTAGAGAAAAATAAAATTGAAACTCAATATATCCCAACTGATTTGTAAAGGGGAGATATTTTCACCAAACCTTTGGATGAAAAGAAACACACCTTCTTCCTAAATCAGTTAGGAATTTAGATGGAGGAAGTTTAAAATAAATCCCAAGATTTTTAAATCTAAAAACAGACCAAGACTAGGCTAAAAACTTATATTTTCTAGTGTCTGTAGGTTCTATTTTGTCTCTGAACTGCGCTCGACGTTTTTCCCAAAAATTGTCGAACGGAGATCGACGCTTTCCAATAAGTGTCGACTGGAGTTCAGCGTTTTCCAGGCAGTGCTAGGCTATCTTCTTCTGGTCAACGATCGTCGAACAGAGTTCGACGCTCTCCAATGTCGTCGAACGGAGATCGACGATATTGTAGACTCTTCAGATTCCATTAAGAAGCCCAGATCATCGAACGTAGTTCAACGATCCTTCCTTTCCGGCATCGAACCCTAATATAAAAATCATTCTTTCGCCGTCGTTCTTCTTTTGCGCTTTCATATTCTCTGCAATTTCCTTCCTTCCCTCCAAACTCTACTACACTTGGTCGTGTTTGTTAATTTTTGCAGGTATACAATGGCTGTTAACGTTGCCGCTCTCGCTAAGATGAAGTTTGATACTGTATTTGATATCGATATGGATTCGTTTGATGGGAGCGATCAAATATTCAAAGACATTCTGGAACTATTCAGAGAATAATAGTTGGTGCATATTATGTCTACCAGAATGAAGATTGCAGCAGATTAGATAAAGGAATGGGTATTTACAGCAAATAATCTGGATCAAAATACTATAGTCGGTACTATAAGCGGGACTCAGGTATCTTTATCACCTACTCTCCTAAGTGAAGTATTTCATTTAAGTACTGGAGATGATTCTACTGAAATGTCTGGAGAGGAATTTGATTCAATGTTGGATAGAATGGGTCACTCTGCAGATAACCCTAACAAATTATTGAAAAAGAACCTCTCTATTGAGTTTAGATTTCTGGCTGATGTTGTGGGGAAAGTGCTTCTGGCAAAGCACTCAGCTCATGATACCATATCTAGGTATCAGTTCTGTTTGATGGGAGCCCTGGTAGACAAGAAACACTTGAATTGGGAGCAATTTTCTTTGATCTGATAAATAAGAAAATAAATAAGAGCTTTGTGAATTTTGGGAGGATTTTAGGGGCATTCCTACACTCTAGGTGCCCAGAACTGCTAGTCTCAAATGAGATGCACATCAATGCATCAAAAAGACTGACATGTGCCCTATTTGGTAAGTGGGATAGGCAGATAATCAAACCATCCAGGACTACCATGGCTTCAGGCACAAGGACTCTTACATTCACTTCCTCTCAGGCCTCTGCCCTCATGGAAGAGTTGTCTGCCTCCACCTCTTCTTCTCCTTCTCCACCACTTGTTTATAACTCCATCTCCACATCAACCATCTCAATATCCATCTCTTCCCCCATTACCATTTCTTCACCAATCCCACCTCCAGCCACCTCAGAACAATTCCATCCACTTCACTTCTATCCACCTCTTGACATACCCTCTTTCAACATCTTGGAAGACTCATATATGGATGATTCCACTTCCTCCCCTACTGAGCCTCCTTCTACCTCCTCATACCAACAGCTCCTTCATGACATTCTCACTAAACCATCCTTCACACCATCCATCTCCACACCCATATCATCTATCTTCACCATCCCAATCTCTCAACCAACCATCCTACCATCCACAATACCATCTACCACAGTTCATTCATCACCAGCCCAAACCATTCCCTCCTCCACCTCTACTCAAGTCACACTTGAGCAAGTGGATCTATCAGCCTTGGCAGATAGGCTATATGGGATACTGGCCCCCAAGCTAGTAAGCCTGCTGGAGACCACCATGGCTCCACTCCTGAACTCAATAAAGGAGCTATTCTGACAGGCTAAACTCTCTCTCCTCTCCTCAGGCAATCCCTTCTGTTGGGTGCCTTGATCCAGTCATCACTGAATCATGGTAGGGGGAGTTGCCCTATGAAGCTGAGGTAATGCCTGCTGCTCCAAGTGATCTGCTGCTGCCACAAATCTCCACTGCTGCTCCAGAACCAGTACTCACAGTGGACCTCAGGTCACTATTGTATGCATTTGATCTTCTTCACAGAAGCTGCTTACCAACTCTGGGAGTTGAAGACCTCACTAAGGCCATTGTGCCTATTACTGTCTGTGATTCCAGCCTGAATCATATCTTATATAAATTCTCTTAAGGCTATGGAAGTTTCTGATTGTGTTGTTGTTGCTGCTGATGCTGCTGAAGGTGCTGAATCTAATGATATTGATATATTGCCTGCTGATCCTGTTGATGCTGCTGCTGCTGTTGAACTTGTTATTTTTCTAGAAGAACCTGTTGTTTCTGAGGTTCCTGCTGCTCCTGCTGCTCCAGAAGTTCCTTCTGCTCCTGCTGCTACTACATTTAATCCTGCTCCTGTTCTATCTGCTGAGAAGTCTAAACAAAGAGAAGAGTATATCAAAAGCATTGATGATCTATATGACAGACCCCAGAGTTCAGAAAGTGATCAATTTAACACTGACTCTGATGATTCTGCTGGCACCATCTCTAAGAAAAGGAAAGCAAGAAGCAAAGTAATGATGAGAGTTCTCCCTTCTAAGGCTAAAGATGTAAATGATATACCATACTATATTTTGCATGATTGTCAAATAACAGAGCCTTGGATGCAATAGTCTAAGAATCAGTTAAAGGCTATGAGGAAAAGAAGAAAACTTGACAAATATGAGAAAGGATCTTCTCAGTCTCATCCTCCTCCTCCTCCTCCTTCAGATGCTGGTACTGGTGGAGGATCTGCTTCTCAACCTGGATCTGCTTCAAAGCATATTTTTTTCTCAATCTTCTCAAAGATATCAACCCAGAGGTCAACATCAAAGAAGCCATCATTCTAGAAGAGGTCAGTTCAAGGAAATCAGAGAGAGTACAGAACCTATTCTAGACAACAAAGGGAAGGACAAGGTCCAATTGATTCTACTCAATGTCCTTTCCCTTACAAGCTTAGAGATTCAGTTGTCACTAGGACTCCTACTAATTCAGAATCTATCAATAGATATGAACCTCCAGTCCTTTTGAAGATCCTGAAAGCAACCCAGTGTCTTGGACTGCCAGAATGAAAGAGCTTGCTGCTCTAGATCAAATGAAGAAGGCCAAGGAGCAAGGTAAAGACATTTCAAACATTACAACCCTATCAGAACAAAGAAAGACAGAACTGGAGAGATATGCTTCAAGAAAGTTCTTTGATACAGAAGATTACATGAAGCTGCACCCTGAGGCTGTAGTCCCAAGGCCAAGATCCCAAACATCCTTAGGTGTAGATGATGACAGAAGATCAAAGAAAGATGCTCTCAATCCTAACAGGGAGATTCTATTTAAGAAAGGCAATGAGAAGAAATGATTTCTGTAAGCAGACAATACATCTATATCTCTGAATATTGCTGATATTCTATATGAGTTCTGCAATGCTGCTATGTTTTTCTTCTGCTTTGTTGTGTTAGATTTTGTTTCTATATGTATGCTTTTGTATTTCCTATTGTGTCCTATAAATAGTAATCCTAACCCAAATAGGGGAGATTGTTGGAACACCCTATTACTAATTTGGGCAAGGATCACTATATTATTAGGAAATTGGTTTGACCTAGTTTTATAGTTGAAAAGGTCAACTTAGAATGAGTCTAAGGCTTAGAACTTTGGTTTGGAGCTGCCCCCAAGACCATTCAAAGATCAGGATTCATTGCTGAGACAAAGACAATTTTCGTCGAGCTCAGGTCGACGAAACGTCGAACTCAGTTCGACGAAACGTCGAACTCAGTTCGACGTTCTCTGAGCTCAACTCTGCAAGTCGTCGAACTCCGGTCGATGATCTTCGAGCTCAGATCGACGCTCTGTCTTCAGCTATTTTCCCAGTCACTGAGCTCAGTTCGACGATTGTAGAGCTCAGGTCGACGTTTTCTGTCTCTAGTATAAATCCAATCTCTGAGCTCAGGTCGACGATAGCTGAGCTCAGGTCGACGATTTCTGTGAGAGATCGATGCTTTCAGATTTCAAATTCAAGAATAGTTATGGAATTCTTTCAGATTCATTCAGAGTTATTTCCTGCATTTATTGCAAAGGATTTTCTAGCCGTTTCAAGCAATCTAATGCAAGTTTCAAGGAAGACTAAAAGGAATGTTACTTAGGACTTTCCTAGAGACAGTTGTCATTTATGGAAGTCATTTATGACTGAGTAATGGCCATCTAAGTCAGAATCTGATATACTCCTTCAGAATATGTTTTTGAAAATACAACAGATCAATACAATTATAGAGAAGAGATATACAGTAGAATTAGATTGAAAAGAGACACAGAAGAGTGAACAATAGAAACTCTCTGATCAAGAGTTCATCTTATGAGATTTATAAATTTACTGAATCCCAAATCTTCAAGAACACAAGAAAGTTTTCTGTGGAGGAAATCTTCTGCTACTCAACTCCTCCAAATCATCAAGTGTTCAAAAGCTTCAACATCAAGAACTCCAGACATCAAACATTTCAGCATCTATTGAAATCCTCAATTGCTGGAGATCTGAAGCAACTGAAGACCTATCACCCTAGCATAGCTCAGCTTCCTGAACCCTTACAGATCTCAGGGGGAGCTTTGATATCATCATCCACTTATCTTCTCTCAGACTGTTGACAGAGAAGAACAACTCAACTTTTCTTTCTTTTTCCTTTCCCTCCTGTAAAAGGGTTTTTCAAAACTCCCTTCAAAAGTTCTGAGATTGGTTTCTTAGACCTTGTCAAAACTCAGTGGTGGCAAGACACCTTATCAAAAAAAATCTAGTTTTGGTTTTTGAGCACCTTATCAAAAGCTCATTGGTGCCCAGGACACCTGATCAACTATTCCTGCAGTGGATTCCTACCAGGGTAGTAGAAGAGTGGATGTACCCAGGTTGTTGGGGAACCACTATAGTTCCTTGTGTCATCTGGTTGCTGTGTGTTTGACTTTGCTATGTGCTGTGTGCTTTCTTAGCTCTTGCTTTAGTTTTTATTCATAGCAAGCACCTTACACATATACATAAATTAAGTCTTCCACTGCTTTATATTTTTAATTATAAATTATTTTAAAAATACTCTATTCACCCCCTCTAGAGTTAAGGTAGATCTTTTCCTCACTTTCACATAGTAAGAAGGACTTGGCAGTGAAGAGCCAAAGTTGAAGGTACCAAGACTGCAGAAGAGTGGGTACCGAAGGCGGAACAAGAAGGCCAAACCTTTCAGTCCAGCTTCTTCATCGGTTACTTCTGGGGAATCATCTGGGCGTGGAGGTCCAATACACTGTTTCACTTGTGGGAAGCCAGGGCATAAAAGCCTGTGAATGTTGGAGTGGTAAGTCAGAAAAGAAGGCAGGTGCATCCTTTATTGAAAAAGGAAAGGCGGTGGAGTCAACCGCATCCCATCAGTCTCTAGCCCAACCGAGAGTCTACAACCTTTGCCAGTAGGAGGACATCAGGCATGGCGATGTGGTGACAAGTATGTGTTAGATTTTAGTTGTAATATTTTGCATACCTTGCGTCTTATGCTTTGGTCGTATGACTGTCATGTTTTAGGCTTTGTCGTGGTCATGGACTATCCGGCTCGAGCACTATTTGATCCAGGAGCTTCACATTCCTTCCTATCCAAGGACTTTGTGTCACATATCGGAGTGACCTCTTCTGTGGCTAAGGATATATTGGATGTGCTAGTACCTAATGGGTGTTCGATGCACGCGGATAAAGTCTGTTGCATTAAAGTGCTGTTTGGAAGCCAAACTTTTGACTTGGACGCATCATTACTGCCGATAGTAGAGTTTGACGTGATCTTTGGCATGAACTGGATCTCGGAGCAGTGTACATACATCGATTGTGGTTCTAAGACTATAAAGCTGGGGTTGAATACGAGCCAAGAAACTACTTTCTCTAGTTTGAAGGGTGTGAGCAAGACACTGATGTCTGCTCTCCAAGTAGTTAAAGCAGTTCATGAGGGTGCAGAGCTATTCTTCACTCTTTTAGAGGCGAAGAAGCCCAAACCTGACTTGGCCAGTATCCTTGTGGTGTCGGAGTTTGACGACGTCTTCCCCGAAAGTTTCCCTGGAGCCCTACCTTAGAGAGAGATCAAGTTCACCATTGAGTTGGTTCCTGGTGCCAAGCCGGTGTCGCGGTCTCTTTACTGCTTAACACCGAGAGAGATGGCGGATTTGAAGGCACAACTTCAGGAATTGATAGAGTAGGGGTTTGTGCATCTAAGTTCGTCACCTTGGAGCGCCCCAGTCCTCTTCGTGAAGAAGAAGGATGGAAGTCTGCGACTGTGTATTGATTATCAGGAACTCAATAAGCTAACAGAGAAGAACAAGTACCTGATTCTGAGGATCGATGATTTGTTCGATCATCTAGTTGGATCTATTATGTATTCGAAGCTGGACTTAAAGTTTGGATATTATCAGCTGAGGATGAGGGAAAGTGATATTCCCAAGACGGCATTCAGTACTCGTTATGGGCATTACGAGTTCACGGTCATGCCTTTTGGGCTGACGAATACGCCATCAGTGTTTATGGACTTGATGAACAGGATGTTCAAGTAGTATTTGGATCGGTTCATGATAGTGGTCATCGATGATATCCTAGTGTACTCCCAATCTGAGGATGATCATGTGGAGCACTTGCATATTATTCTGGAGACCTTGAGAAGTAATCAGTTGTACAAGTTCTCTAAGTGTGTGTTTTGGCTATCTTATGTAGCGTTCCTTGGTCATATTGTCAGTGGTGAGGGTATCAGGGTGGATCTGGCAAAGGTTGCGGCTATTCAGGTGTGGCCAGTTGAAAGTCTTTGATTTCAAGGATAGCTAAATCACCTAGGGGGTGAATATGTTTCTTAGTCCTTAGTGACTCTTTTATTTTCCTTGAGTTGGATGATTTATTAGTTGAGTAAATTCTTCTTTCAAGACATGCAACATTCGATAAAGCTAACACAGAGAAAACACACAAGACACACACAAGATTTATAGTGGTACCCCTAACAAGGGTACATCCACTTTCCCTCCCACCTATCTAACTATCTTGTTGGACTAGAAACTTCTACAAAACTCTGCTTAAAAGTGCTTATACCTCAAACCCCTCAAGATCTCTCAGTCTCCTCCAAGACTTACAACTCAGCTATAAGGGCCCATAACTCAGTGATCAGCAGATCACCTCCTACCTTAGGACCCCAAAGGCCCTACACTCAGGCTTAGAGGACATCCCTACCTCAGATCCACCTAGGGATCCTACTCAGAGAGAATGAACTCTCTTACAATCTCAGGCACAAAGGCCTTACCTCAGATCTGCTCCCAGATCCTACCTCAAGCACAAGTTCCCTACATCTCAGTGAGAATGACTGACCTACCTCAGACTTGAAACCAAGTCCTACAGCTCAGACCCAAAGGTCCTACCCTCAGATTCTCAATAGAATCCCACCTTAGAGCAAATTTGCTCCTACCACTCAGATCCAAAAGGATCCTGCAAGATGGAAGTGAGTTGGTGAGATGATTGGACATAAGAGAAATTTCTCTGTGCCAATCTACTTGGACTGAGATAGACTCAGTCCAACTTTGACTCTAGGAATATTTTTCCTGAGTCTACTTTTACTTGAACTGAGATATATGTAGTCCTAACCTCTTCTTCTCAACACCAGAGATTTTCTGCTGGAACTGAGAAGTAAATGCAGCTAGTTGCTGCTACCTGAGCTGAGAGAATCCCAGCCCTAACTTCTTCTCAGCAACAAGGATG
Source organism: Platanthera zijinensis (assembly GCA_039513925.1). Classification (NCBI taxonomy): domain Eukaryota; kingdom Viridiplantae; phylum Streptophyta; class Magnoliopsida; order Asparagales; family Orchidaceae; genus Platanthera; species Platanthera zijinensis. Next base: position 65,970,572 of record CM077095.1, on the reverse strand, counting down.
CATATCTTGCTTTGGCTTGTGATGGAAGTAACTTGCAGAAAATAGCTCTACTTCTTCTTTCTTTCCTGGGCTAAGGAGATTCAACCCTAACTTCTTCTTCATAGCCTCCAATAAATATTCTTCAGAGTTGTACAGCTAGATCTGTGAAGAACTTGCTAGTGTAGATAGAAAATGGCACCAGCTATCCTGCTTTCTTTCCTTCAGAGATTTGCTCTGATCTTGCTGATGTCGAATGAGAACGCAATCAGCTAACTTGCTAAGCCTTTAGACTTGCTATCTTGAGCTTTCTGTTCTTCAGTCATAGCAATAATGGCGATTAAGAAGAACCACATCAACAACTGCTTTTTCTATAAAAAGCTTCTCCTTTTATTGATTGCAACCCAACGACTCTTTTAGCAGTGGGCCCCACAAAATTGATGGGCCACTGCAACCTTGCTTTAATGCCAACTTTCGTATAGTAGCTCTGCAGCACCTTTTGACATGTACTGTAGCTTTCCTGCTATCAGTTTGAATAGTGTTGACTTGCTGACATCACCAGCTCTGGACTTAGACAAAAATCAAGCAACATTAGCATAGGAGTTGAGCGAGTGAGCTTCACTCAATGCAAAAATACTTAGATAGAATTCTTTTTATCTAGGCGTTGACAGCGTTGAGTGAGCAAGCTTCACTCAATGCTTTTTGCCTTAGCTTATTCTTTAGCCTTTTCTGCATGCTTGACATTGAGAGCATTGAGTGACCACACCTCACTCAACCCCTTATGCCTTAGCCATGCTTTTTATAATTTAGGCGTTGAGAGCGTTGAGTGACCACACCTCACTCAACGCATTATGCCCTAGTCTTTTTCCTACTTCTTCAACATCTTAAGCATTGAAAGCGTTGAGTGAGCATGCCTCACTCAACGTCATTTATTTTAGCCAGATTTTCTGAATCATGGTGTTGAGAGCATTGCGTGAGCATGCCTCACTCAACGCTTTATGCCTTAGCTAGATTTTTCTCCACCATGGCATTGAGAGAGTAAAATCCACTCAACACATTTGGACTTAGCCAAATTTCTGTGCCTGAAAACACAGGTTCTGACTAAATGTGATACAGTCAATGCTTTATCACATGGTGTTGAGTGAGCTTGCCTCACTCAACGCCTGTGGACTTAGTAAAATATCAGCACAGATTTTCTGTGGCTTTGACTGACTGAGAGCTTGTCTCACAACATTCTATCACATGGTGTTGAGTGAGCTTTCCTCACTAAACTCTTGTGGACTTAGACAGATTTTCCAGTCTATCTTCTTTGGCGTAGCCTGTCTCATAGCTTTTTGTTGTATGGCGTTGAGTGAGTTGACTTCACTCAATGCTTGTGGACTTAGCCACATTTCTGTCTAGCCAATAGTTAGTCTTTGACTGTATAGGCACCACTCAGCGCTATAAGTCATCTGGCATTGAGTGAGTAACCTTCACACAATGCCTGTGGACTTAGATAGATTTCTATCTATCCACATCTTAGGTAAGTGTTTACCTGACTTAACCACTTAGACTACCTGTCCCATCATTGTTCCTAGGACATCCTGCAATCACTAAACTTGAGCACAAGTTAGATCACCACATGTGTATACATTGTTTGCTAGGCCTTCTTTAAATCTAGGACATTGGGATCAATGGACCCAACACCTGTGTTGTCTTCTGTAATACCCCAATTTTTTTTCTTTTTAAAACCCCGGGTCTTAGGCCCAGAACCGCCGCTTCGCGGTGACACCTTCACGCCCGGGAAGGTCATCACGACAAAACGCCGATCCTGCCGTTCTATTTGATCACAAAATAGTAACCAAACAAATAAGAAAGCAAGTCCACAACAATCACATATACAGTAAATAGTCTCCACGAAGGGAGTGTCCACAGATATAAAAACAGTACAGAAAGTAGGGCTCATGCCCGTACATCAAAATCCTCACTACATATCTCTCATAGCGGAAGCAAAACTAAATAACTACTAGCGAGTGGGACTCACAGTCCTAGCTATCTGAACTCTAGTACTAGACTGTCCCATCTCCAAGTGTGTCGACCTCCGGGGCTGCTCCTCCATTTGGGCTCCAGGTCCCTAAAATGATGTGGTTCGAAAACTGTAGTTTAAAAG